>CM055958.1:10848229-12048229 GCA_029490685.1 Schizonepeta tenuifolia | reverse complement strand
GTGATATGATACCTCACAAAGGAGTCAGGATGTCAGGATTCGGTCCTGAATCGGATTGAACCAGGAATTCTATGCTACTGGGTTGAGCAGGGTGTTGAGTACCGCCTCTCTCGTTGGCAAAGCTGGAATAGCACCTCTTTCCATCACGGTCAGGGCTCCACATGCATTAGCGAATGTCAGCGCATCTCTCAGTCCATCCTCATTCTGTCACGGATTCAAGAATTTAATTAATGATAGAGGTAACCTTGTCACATTTGCTTAGAGGTTTAGAAAAGCCATTAGCAAGAGATAGACTGTAATGCTTCTCATTAACAAATCGAGATTGGATTAAGTAGTGCCGGTTACTAAACTTTTACTAACATACTTAAAAATACTTTTAATCGACAAGGAAGAAGTGTTATGTGATAATTTGGATCATAGGAATGAAACATGCTGATGAATGGAATGTGAACTGAGTGTAAAGGTCACAACTCTATCTTCGTTGTCTTGAATTTAGACGATCATATTCAAAAGCGACTATATATCTACAGCCCTATTTTACTACTGACGGTTTTAAGTGATTTCAATACTAACCTCTTGCTTCTTAGTCGAATTAGTCGCAGCCGGTTTTTGACTCACCTTAAACACGAGACTTGAAAACCAAGATCCCCGTTGTCTAACTATTACCAAATTTTATCGAGGTGTTTCACCAAGGGTGAGTTGTTTAACAACTTGGGGGAATGCATATAGTATGAAAGTAAACTTAATTCTTTTTTTTTTTTTATTTTACAGCCTATCAAATAAAATTATGAAAGATGTGAAAATCAGCAATTTGAATGATATCAACTTATATGTAGCATTATTATTACCTGAAGCAACGAGGTATCGAGAGCAAGTTGCGAAAGGATTCCTGCCACAAAAGCATCCCCAGCACCTGTTGTATCTACAGCTTTCGCCTTCACACCTTTCACCCTTCCACTAAACTCCTGGGAGTGAAAAATTGTGCAGTGTTACACATATCGCCAAGCAAAGAAATGAAGAAACATATAAGTTACTGCATGGTGCATGCATAACTTGCATTTCTGATATTCAGCATTCGTTACAGAACATAAGAAGCACGCTTGCTTTATAGCCATCTGTGCAAATATGAAACCAAAGAGTTTAAATCTTTTAACTGGATTTGTCATTTGTGAGGGTTTGGTACGTCCAAAAAAAAAAAAAAAAAAAAAAAAAAAACTTATAAAAATAATTTAATTTCTATAGGCAAACCTATTCATGTTAAGGGAAACGAGAAACTAATGGTCGAAACAGAACTGTGCTTGTCAACCATTACGTTAATAAGAATCTTGATTGGGCCAACATGGAGTTTCACAATGCACAGTTGGCCACAGTTATTCCCTTTGCTTGGTAAAAGCTTACCATAAAAGTGAAGCAAGTGTAACCTTATCTATATTATCTATAAGAAACAATAAGAGATCCTCTACAATATATAAATACCCAAATAAAACGATACCACATTTGGACTAAGAGACTAATTACACCATTCAGTATAGTTCGATGTTCGTTGTAAAGATATCATACCTTGGTATAATAGCGGCAGCCTCCCGGACCTTCAGTTACAAGGAGTAATTTCAGATTTTCGTGGTACAATTTACGAACTACATCTTCATCAAACGGGTCCTCTCCTTGTGTGAGAAAGCAGATCTCCTCCTCACTGATCTGAAATTTTCAGTCATCCATAAGTAATAGTTAAAACTGATCGGATCTATGTGTAATGAGTAGGACGAAATTACTACCTTAATAATATCTGCTGTATCCCATATGCTGAGAATGCCTTCTCTGGCACTTTCTGCAGATGGCCACAACGGGAGCCTCAAATTTGGATCGTATGACAAGATCACACCGGCATCCTTTGCAGCCTTTGTAGCAGCAATGTGAGCTGATTTGCAAGGTTCTGTAATCAAGCTTATAGAACCATAGTGGAAAATTTTGGCCTGATTTACATTAAAAATCAATCAAAACATCGGATCATTTTCCATCTAAGATCATAAAACCAGAATGAATCTTCAGCTAATAGTAGGTAGTATTACTTAAATATCATGTTCATAATAATTTTATAAAGATGTTTATCTTTTCGAGTATCACAGTTGTTACCTTCCTGATCATATCCAAGTCAAGTTCGTCCTCCTGGAGCAACATATCCGCACTGGGGTTGCGATAAAACATGAACTCGCGTTCCCCATCCTTCCTGAGAGTTACAAAAGCTAAAGCCGTTCGAGCACCAGGATCGAACCTCATTCCTTCATTATTCACATTATTCTCCTTTAGAATGTTTGCAAGCATGTAGCCAAATTCATCTTCTCCCACCTAAGCAGAAACCAAACAAATCAGTCTTCTTCAAACGATATCAGCAACAATTCTACAACAATTTCCTCATTTCTACCAGCATTACTAACTTCAACCCGAATAATCATAATGAGTGATGGCTAATAAAATCTAGAAACATGCACTACTCCTAAGCAGTTTGGTGAAATACCTTGCCTATGAAAGCAGATGCACCGCCAAGTCGAGCAATGCCAACAGCCACATTAGCGGGTGCACCTCCAGGAGCTTTCTTAAATGCCGGTGCTTCGGCTAAAGAAAGTCCGCTCGTGGTTGGAACGAAATCAATAAGCATTTCCCCGAAGCAAACCACAAGAGACGACTCATCCGTTTCCAAAGGGCCGTTACCACTTTCTACTGCTTTTCCTACAACCCAAGCAATTATACAGACATCCATCATCATGTTGATGCAGAGAGATGTGTAAGGAATTCCAAGTCATTCTAACTTGTGCAAATAAAAAACCCTTTGATCAATCATTCTCTGTAATCCCAAAATTAGCCACATTTTCTTCCCACAACCACCAAAGAAATAACAAGTGACACACTAATAAGCAATAAGATCATCTAATGTAGTAACTACAAATTTTCAGCCTGCAGTTCACTTCAACCACTTTCAAACAGAACAATTACCAAGAAATTAAAGTTTCAGACCAGCAATCACCAACTCTTTTTGCATCTCACAGTAATTGAAGTACTAAGTATAAGATAATCAACAAATAACACCAGAAGCTGATGAGAGAGAATAATTTTGACCTTGAATTCTGAATCTTGGAAACGAAACCGAAGAGGGCGAAGCAAATCTTGATGATTTAACACTGTATTGTCTGAGAAAAGAAGCTTGAGGGTTCAAAGAGACAGAGCAGAAGCTCACGGCAGCACTATGAAGAGCCATGTTTTAACTTAATTAGTAAAAATTGGGAGGAAAGGGAAAAAGAAGTAAAATTTCAGTGATCCAGATTGAAATTTCAGCTCCGGGAACTCGAGGGCCCGATTAATTATTTGTTGGCGTTAGAAATTATGGATTGAAAAAGGGAGACAACTTTGGATTAATCGAACTCAAGAGAGTTTTTAAAAGTTTCCAACAAAACAAATACTACAAATATTTGATAAATTTGGAGAGAAATTTATTTGAGCAGTTTAGTGAAAAGAAAAGAGAAAGTAAGAGAGGAGCAAAAGAATAATGGTTGGGAGAGTGAGAGTGAGTGAGTGGCTGAGTGAGAGTGAGAGAGGTTTGAATAGTGGGTTGAAGATTAGTTGTTCTGTTGTGCTGACTAGGACTGACAACTGAATGTCACAACTGCCAAGTGTCCGCTTCGATTCTTTCTTCGTAAATTTCAGCGATTATTATTTAATCAATTTGAATTAAATTTGTTTCTATTACTAAGATGAAGCCTACAAATTTATATTGTAATCTGATTATGGAATAATCAATTACTATAATTTAAATATAAAAATATAATTACAAAATCTATTTACTTATGATAAATAAAGCTAAAGTACAAAAATTGAAAATTGAATATGGAGCACAATTAAAAGTGAGATAAAAGATCTCAAGTGTTCAATTGTATCTCGATACCTCTGTAGTTTAGTAATACTAATATTTACCCAAATTGAAAATTTTTACTCTGTATTTAAAACTTTGCAACTCTAACATCACCCTTCATTTATTTTTATTTTTATTTTTTTGCAATTAACTTACCACTATTTTCTCGACGAAATTTGTCGATATATATATATATACCACCTCTAAAAATAAAATGAAATGGTTATAACATACTACCTCCGGTCCCCAAGTCTTTTCATATCTTTCCTTTTGGGATGATCCCCAAGTTTCTTCCTAGCTACTTTTGGACACTACCTCACAACAAATTATTATCTCTTACCCTTACTTTATCAACTTATTTACCTAAAATACCACATTTGGTTTACCACTATCTCAATTAATTAATATATCATTACCCTCAATGTGGGACCCTTTCTCCACTCACAACAAATTCAATCATTTTTTCTCTACTTATAACTAACTCAACAACTTTTTCCTTAATACCCGTGCCACGTCCTCTTAGGAAGAGACTTGAGGACCCGAGGTAGTATGAAATAATTCAGGATACTTTAATTGCAAAAAAACTATCGGGGTGTTCTAATTGTATCGTTTCATGAATCATATGAAACTTACAAATTCAGATTAAAATTTATGTTGTTTTTGACAACTAAATTGTAAAGTTGTATGGAATCGAAATACTTCGGCAATATTAGTGTATGTATCTTAAATTATAGATGTGCATCCGATTGTTGCATTTATAAGCTAGACTAGTATTTGGTCTGTGCGTTGCACGGTTTTATTTAAATTTAATTTTAAACATATAAATATTCTGAATTATAAAATTGTAATCGTGTGTTTATTTCCTAATTTTGATTTGTGCTAGTTACTAGTTACCTTACACGATATTTGTAGCACAAACCTTTATTTATACTATGGATATTTATCATATTTTAAATCTATACTTATATAAGAAAATTTTGAATCCTAATGAATTATTATACACCATATATAAAATATATTATATTACAATATTACCCTTAAATTTAATATACAATAAGGATATAATAGACATAACATATTTTGTAAATAATGTTTTTTTTTTCAGTGGCTCATTTTCTTATGGGTTATTGGCCTATAAATTCTTCAACTCTCAGTAAATTCTAGTTTTGCTCTCCAACTAAAAATTCTGCTTCCAAATTTCCCAACTTTCAATTTATTCTAATTTTGCCTCCGACGATGACCTCTAGCCGGAAATAATTTCGGGATTTGCTGTTGGGAAATTTGTTAGTAAGAGTTTTGATGAATTTCAAAACCAACTGATCCCAACCGAGTAGATGTTGCCAGAACCTAATATTAGTAGTTAGGCTCGCTGTTTGAACATTGTCAAGATTTTATCTTTACAGGTCTGCAGCTGAAGATGGAAACAAGGCTTCACTCGAACAGAACATCAGTTGTGAGGAAGATAACTGAGCGTTCAGCATCCAAAAAGGGGAAGTCTCGTTCAAGAGATAGAACATCAGTTGTAAGGAAAACAACTGAGCGTTCATCAGATGAGAAGCAGTATGAGGGAGAGAACATCAGATGAAAGGAAGCCATCTGAGCGTTCGAACCCAACTGATCAGATACAAGGAAGACAACTGAGTGCTCAGTTTCAGAACATCAGTTGTAGAACTCAACCAAGAAGACCAACAGCTTGAAGTTGAAGTCAGCTGAGAGTTCAACTGTTAGTAGTCAGATAGAACATCGGCTGAAGAACAAGTTAGTTGAAGATCGAAAGTCTTAACCGACCACTCCTTGTTGGAAGTCTGTTGTTAAGATTTGAATTTCAAAAAGGAAGTCACGTGAGGGTTTGACCATTCAGTCATTACCCCATTTGGCCCAACACAAGGTTGTCTCAGATGGAAAGCAGAAGTGCACAGATGCCATATCGGGAAAGTCTGCAGAGATGAGAGACAAGCCATCGCTTTCAAAGAACAGAGATCAACAGCTCCTCCAACGGCTAGTTGATACTCTCCACCTATAAATAGAGGCCTTCATTCATTCAAAAAAAAAGACACACACGCGAGAAGAAACTAGAGAGCGAAAGAAAGAGCAATATTCTTCACGAGCTGAACTGAATTCAATCTCTTAGAACATCACTTGTTGAGAGTTCTAGAGTTAGTTAGTTTTTGTGTCTTTAGATCGAACCTTGAAAACATCACTTAGTGAGAGTTCGTAGAGTGTTAGATCATAGCTCACTTCGTGTTCGAGCTTTTAGTTGGAACCCCATTTTCTTTCACCTGAAAAGGTTTTAGGATCCTACTCTTCCTGCAACTGAGTAGTTAGGTTGTTTAGTACCCGAAAACTAAACTGTAAGGTTGATAAGTACCCGCAAACTTATCCTTAACGGTTGCTCAGCCTGCGTAAGCTGAGTGGTTTGTCCAGAAGAACTTGGACAGAGTTGTGTGGACTCACAACTCCCCGTGGACGTAGGAGGTTTCTCCGAACCACGTAAATCTCTGTGTGCTAGTGTTTATTTTTGTTTATTTCTTGCATATTCAACTGACCTTCTAACTTGCATACAAACTGATCTTAGCATTCTCAACTGTCTTGGTTCTTGACCGACCTTGCACAAAAGCGTGAGTTGTTTTACGAGTTGTTAATTTCTCACCAAAATATATATTATGATCTCTTACCTTCTAATTTCATCAGAAACGACGTCGTTTGGTCAAATGACAAATGACGTCGTTTTGTTCATCGGACGACATGCCAACTATGATATTCCGGTTGCCATGTATGCAGTCAACTTGGGGGAATTCAACGATAGAGGCAAAATCAGAATAAATTGATAGTTGGGGAATTTGGAGGCAGAATCTTTAATTGGGGGAGCAAAACCAGAATTTGTTGAAAGTTAAGGAATTCACTACAAGAAAACTGGGCAAATGCGACATATAGACACACGACATTACATCTAAATGTCATAAAATTATGACACTTTAACTCTTTGTATTGTATATTTGCATCAATTGCGCGTCGTATTATTATTGTGTCACATTTTTGTGACACTAATGCGTCATTTGCTTTGATGTCATTGAATTGTAACAGTTTTCTTGCGACACCTCAATAAAATATAATAATTATACAATATATATATAATAGTGTTGCATCTAGTGTCCTATATTTACGTCGCTCAAATAATGTGTCACAATTTTGTGACACAAATGCGACACATTTTTTTATGTCATTTAATTGCTACAATTTATTTGTGACACTTCAATAAAATGTCATAATTATACAACACATATATAATGGTGTTGTGTGTAGTGTCGTATATATACGTCACTTAAGTAATGTGTCATAATTATTTGACACAAGTGCGGCACATTTTTCTGTCTTTTTAAATGTGACAATTTATTTGCGACACGTCAATAAAATGTCATAATTATAAAATATATATGTAATAGTGTTGCATCTAGTATCCTATATTTACGTCGCTCAAATAATGTGTCACAATTTTGTGACACAAATGCGACACATTTTTCTATGTCATTTAGTTGCTACAATTTATTTGAGACACTTCAATAAAATATCATAATTATACAACATATATATAAGGGTATGTGTGTAGTGTCGTATATATACGTCACTTAAGTAATGTGTCATAATTATTTGACACAAGTGCGACACATTTTTTTATGTCTTTTTAAATGTGACAATTTATTTGCAACACGTCAATAAAATATCATAATTATAAAACATATATATAATAGTGTTGCATCTAGTGTCCTATATTTACGTCGCTCAAATAATGTGTCACAATTTTGTGACACAAATACGACGCATTTTTCTATGTCATTTAATTGTTACAATTTATTTACGATACTTCAATAAAATGTCATAATTATACAACATATATATAATGGTATTGTATTTAATGTCGTATATATACGTTACTTAAGTAATGTGTCATAATTTATGCAATTATGCGTCATCCAATTTTCAATAGAAATATTAATTTAATGAAAAAAAAAACACAAACATGCACGCACAAATAAATATATATATATATATATATAGAGAGAGAGAGAGAGAGAGAGAAATACTCGACTTTAATATAATTAAAAAAATGGGCATGATTTCATTTATCGGTTTCTTTTACTGTGGAATTATCAATTGTTTTTTATGTAATTATCCCTTTGGTTTTTATTTTTTTAATTCAAATAATTTATTTAAATAATTTATTTTCAAAGATGAAAGTAAAAAAGAATAAAGGAAGATATCAATTCAAATTATTTACTTAAACAAAATAAATTGTATATATAGAGATAAAAGAAAAAAATATTTATTTACTCCAAGAGGGATCGAACCTTGACCTTTACAATAGGCAAGCTACTAGACCACCAGGCTAAACAAATAAGATATACAATTATGCCAAATTTATATTTATACTCATTAGCTCCGGGTTAAAGAAATACACTATATAATGAGTAACACTCTCGTGAGACCCGTATAGTGAGACGCGCATAGCGCGTGCACTGCACCCGCGGCGTGTGTTTTGCACGTATCTTTTTTTTTTTTTTGCAATATGTTCATATGCACATCACCATATATTCATATACACACCACTTAATGTTCATATGCACACCGAAAAGTATCCATATGCACCAACTTTTTCTAGTTTTTTTTTCTTTTTTTTTAATTTATAGTTTTTTTTTTATTATTCCGATGGAGCCTTCAGCTCCGATTTTACGGCTCCGCCTTCGCTCCAATTACAAATAGAAGGATAATCGTCGGGCAACAATTTGAACTTTTACGGCTTGCTCCGAGGCCTTCGGCTCCCCTCGCTTGAATTTTGACCAAAGAAGAAGCGGCAAACAAAACAACGAAAAGACAAACAAAAAAAAGGAGTGCAAAATAAATTTGAAAATTTAAAAACAAAAATCGAATATTAGTTGTGCATATGAAAATACAATGTTGTGCTATAAATATAAAGTGTAGTGCATATGAATATATAGTGATGTGCATACGGTTGACCAGATCAATCTGGATCCGGACCGGGTCAACCTGGTCTCACAATGTGAGACTGGTCTCATAGGAGAATTTGCCATATATAATTTATCTCCAGCCCTTCAAAATTAGAGTTTAATTAGAGGAAACAATTAATCAGAGTCGGCGGCGTTCTCTAATACTCTTCAATGTTTTGGCGCTCAAAGTAGATCCTCCCGCCGTTAAATTAATTCGCATGATTTGCTTTCCTATCTTTTAGGAAAATCACAGTATTAAGGGCAACAGAATCATTAGTATGGATAATTGTCAAAAACATATTGTTCAATATCATTCATTCTTCGTTCTTCACAAAGAAAGCCCTAACCCATTGTTGGGTAGTGGTCGCCTTTCAGAAATCAAAGGTACGTATTCAAAATTTTCACGCTTCTCATTTTCTTTGTCTGATGAAAGCACGTACTTTATGATTTTTACAGCGTTTTGAAATTGTCGATAGTCTGTGTGCTGAAAGATATTAGCATCGAATTTTATAAGTTTACAGGGCTGAGGTATACTAGATTTATTACCAAATTGTTTTTGGATCATGTTGCTCTCTATATGTTTGACGAAATGCTTCACTGACTTATTCTTTATCTATTATATAAAAATAAAAGGTATAGAATGATGACTGGTTTTTGTTATAAGAAATGAAACTGTTGCATGTACTACTAAATATACAAATGTGATTATCAAACTAAGTAAAACTCGTTTGTTCTGTGTAATACCATAATGTACCTTTCAAGATATTTTGGATATCTTTCCTTCAAACTACTAGTTTTTGTTGATGGATCATATCCAAAAGTATAAAAATTTTAGACACCAATGATAGCTGTATTGTATACCACTTTATCACATTTTGAGGATTTTATTGAGTTTGTAATATATGACTTTAACGTGATTGGGGGTGCATGGAAAGTTTTAGTTTTGGGCCCCCATAGGAAATCCACTCAACCAAAGTGTTGTCTTTAGCTCTTATTTTGGGTTTTGGCCGGATGAAGAGTCTTTTGGTTCGTGATTTATTATTGCTAACTGTTAGTTTGTCGAACAAAGCTACTTATTTATTTTGTTATTACCTTTTCTCCTTCCTGGTTCCATTCTTAGTCATCGTCTCTTGGCTTAGGGAAGTCCTTTTTTTTTTTTTTTTTTTTTTTTTTAATGAACTTTCTTTAGTTTTATAAATTAATAAATTTCATTTTTTTTTTTTTAATGAACTTTCTTTAGTTTTATAAATTAATAAATTTCATTATTGATTTACAGCTAGTCATGGCACCAGCCAAGAAGAAATCTCGATGTGCTATTGGATCAATGCTCGACATCGTGGTTCACGAAACAGAAAGTAAAAATAATAACGACTTAGATCAACAATTGTCTGATGATTCAGAGGACTTGGACATTACCCAACCCCCATCAAATGAGTCAAACACTACCAAATCCCCATCTGATGATGATGAGACAGAAGATAGTGCTGACGATATCAATGATCCAGGTAAATTTGTTTAATTGTTTTTTACTTTTGTCATGTAATCATGTTTCGATAATTTATTACTTCTTGTTACATCATGTAAAATATGACTACAGAAATCGTTAGAAGAGGACATGCCAAGATTGGATTTGCTTGGGGTACTAACAAGGTAATGTTATTAGAACTAGATGCAGACAATCAAGTGATTAGAGCCAATGCTGGTGTTGTTTAAAGAGCAGATGCAGAAGTTTAAAGATTAATATTTGTCTAAAATGGAATTGTTTCAAGGTTGACTTCTTACAATGGATGATCAAAATACGAATGTAAGTATTCAAGTATGCGTCATTTTAATTTTTTTTTATCTTTAACTTATATATTTAAATTATATTGTACAACGTCTCGGGGTCTTTGTGTTCTCGACGCATACAAGCGCTGAATAATGGTTAATTTTCTCAATCAATGGAAAACATAGACTTTGTTCCACCCAATGATTCTCTTGAGGTAAACAAGTTTAGTGTTCATATTTCAAAGTAATTTTCATTCTAGTAATATATATATATATATATGTGTGTGTGTGTGTGTGTGTGTGTGTGTGTGTGTGTGTAGTGATTCCTATGCAAATGGATCTTAAAGTGAGAATTAGTAATTAATCTCCACTATTAATTATATCTACATGGAGGGTCAAGATTTGGCCTGGTCAAAGCGGGTCAAATCCGATCAAACTCGGGTCAACCCGGTCAACCCATTGACTTTTTTTTTTAATTTTTTTGATTTTTTTTTACGTTCAGCTCACATGCACCACTTCACATATTCGGATGCACCACTTCATATATTTGGATGCACCACTAAGTGCATTGAGATCCACAAGATTTTAAGTTTTCTTTTTTTCGTCTTTTTTTTTCATTTTTTTTTACGGTCAGGTCATATGCACTACATCATGTATTCATATGCACCACACTATATAATGAGATGCACCACTAAGTGCATTAAGATGAACTAGTTTTGTTTTGGTTTTTTTTTTTTTCATAAAATGTTGTGCATCTAGTTACACTATGTGGTGCATCTAGCTACACTGTGTGGTGCATCTGGTTTCACATTGTGGTGCATCCGATTTTTTTTCAGTTTTCTTTTTTCATTTTTTTCACAGATTTTTTTTTTCAGTTTTTTTTTTTTACAAATGTTTTTTCTAGGCTCCACCTCCGCCTTCGACTCCGATTTTACGGCTCCGCCTTCGCTCCAATTATTAATATAAGGATAATCATCGGGCAACAATTTGAACTTTTACGGCTCGCTCTGAGGCCTTCGACTCCCCTCGCTCGAATCTTGACCAAGGAAGAAGTGACAAACAAAAAAACGAAGAGGCAAACAAAAAAATGGGGGAAAATAAATTTAAAATTTTTAAAAAAGATTGAAAAATTCGGTGCATCTCAATGCACATAGTGGTGCATCTCATTGTGTAGAGTGGTGCATCCGAATATGTGAAGTGGTGCATCTTGAAAGACTGTTTATTTAAAAAAAAAATAATAATAATAACTGAAAATTTTGTGCATCTAAATGCACTTAGTGGTGCATCTGAATATGTGAAGTTGTGCATCTTGGGTGACAGTTAAAAAAAAAAGTCAACGGATTAACCCGAATTTGACCCGCTTTGACTAGGCTAAATCTTGACCTTCCATCACCCATAAATTTATAGTGGAGATCTATTCTCATTTCTTAGGATAATATTTATTTTCATGTGATCGCTATCCTATATATATATATTTCTATATACATATATATATATATATATTTATATATTATTGGATCGATTTATTAGTGGACACTAGAAAGAAATTTTGTGAAAGGGAACGACAATTTGCTCCAACAATTAGATCCTGAATTTGAAAAAAATATTCAGGTATGATCTTCAACTCATATTTTTTCAATTGTTTTTCTAATTGTATTTGCGTGTTGAATAATATATTTTGTTTCAATTTTATAGGAACAAGAGGAAATTAAAAAAGTGAGCAAGAGAAAAGCTGGAAAATAAGAAAAAAGCCAATGATTTGACATATAATCTCTTGTGGAATTTGCATTAAATTTTTTATAATAAATATAGACATTTAGTATGCTAGAGTGATGAATATTGGTTTTAATAATTTACTTTTGACATTTAGAATGTTTCTTTTCATACTTTTTGAAACGTTGTGTTTTTACTGATTTTAATAAATACTTGGTTCACTTATTCATTTATTACTTATCATGTTCAAATGTTTTGCGAAAGGTTATATATGACGCAAAGAATATGGGAGGATCAAAATTGACGTTACATGTGTCGCAAAAAATATGTCAAATTGATTAGGATTAATGTCACAAATTAGTGTCATAAAGTAAGACGACACATTTCAACTAATATCGTGTAATGTGTCGTAATTAACTTGCGTCACTTTAGTTAGTGACTTATAATGTGCCGTTAATTTTATATGACAATTAATTTAGTGTCGTACGAAGTGTCATATATGTCGCGTCATAATTAAGAAATGTCTCAGAATTGCTACATTTTTTTCCCGGCACAATCCAAAATTGACGTTAAAAAATGCCATAAATTATGTCATCTCATTTTAATTAATGATGCATAATGTATCGTAAACTGGCGTGCGTCACTGTAGCTAATGACACATAATGTGTTGTGAACTTGGTGTGACAACTATTTTAGTGTTACAAAAAGTGTCTTATATTTGCGTCATAAGTATAGAAATGTCGTTAAATTGCTTCATATTTCTTTTCCAACAAAATCTAAAATGCCGCTGAAAAATGTCGCACAATAGGACGCATCATTACAACTAATGTCGCATAATGTGTCGTAAAAAGTGACGTACACAACTACACCTAGTAACGCATAATGTGTCGTTTATTTTAAATGACAATTAATTTGGTATTGCAAAAAGTGTCATATATGTTACGGCACAAATAAAAACAAAACGTTGTAAATTTGCTACATACCCCTTTTACGATAGAACAACGTGACGCAAAAAATGTCGCAAATGTTTATTTGCGACATTAAATCAAGCATTAGCGAAACATTTCAAAAACACACACACAGAGAGATCTTTACTATGATGTTTTTGTTTCCATTTTTCAATTCCTCTCTCTCTCTCATCATCATATTTCGCTTCAATTTTTTTATTCCCCTCGTCGTTCCCATTTAAGTATTTTTTAAACAAAGATTAACTTTATTCTTCTCATCTCTTCTCAGACCAATAATTGATCTGTGATCTCTGATCTCATATGATTATGAGAAGAAATCGATTGGGAGGTTTAATTCATTTTTATATCTCAAAGAATTTCTTGGAAATGACTGGAAATCAGTTTGAAATCATTAATGCATGAGTTCGGTACAAACTTAATTTATTAATATATATAGACATATGGCCGTTGCACAAATAATTACTTTGAATATAAGCTTCTACATTTGGCAACTTACTTTAACGTAGGGTGTAACCAATCTAATTAATAGTAGGGTTGGTTGTCATTAATGATAATTAAGAGAATTTAGGAAGTAGTTAAACGTAATTAGGATTTATTAATACTAATTAAAGTTTATTATTCTCAATTTGAACTAATTTATTGATCTCAATAAGAATTTATTGATTTCTAATTAAAGTTTATTAATTAAAATATATCCAATTGGGAATCTAAACCGTAAGGGAAAATATGATTATTTTTAATTTTATAATTAACTTTTTTTCTACGCATGTGGCCGGCCACAGTATGTTCGAATAGAATTATTGTTTTTTTATTAACGCTAACCCTTTGAAACATTGTTAGGCACAGTAATACTAGTAGATTAAGCGAGAAATCAAGCGAATCAAAGGATTCACATAAAAGAAAATTTGATCAAAACCAAGAAAAAAAAAATCGCATCTAACGATACCTTTAAATGTAAAATCGAACATTGTTTAAAAAAAATGTAAAACCGAACGACTCTAAATTAAGGTGACGAACATAGATTCAATGGGATTAATCACTCAACTTGATAAAGGGGAATGAGAGAATTAGATTTGTATTGCACAAAAATTTATGTCACATTCACATATGCCGTGCTCTCTCCGTCATGCTTCAATTGGCTCCCTTATCTTATTTGAATTTTGGGCGTCTTGATAGTTTCAATTGCCCCATTCTTAAAATTGAAATCCAATAAGGAGAACAACTATTTCTATTCTATGTCTTATTTAATTAGTTTGACAAAAAAATATCTTCAAAAATTGACATTCTCTTTTCAACTTTATCATAAGCAACTTATTTTTAAATATTTGTGTCAACCTATATAGGTCAATTGAAATGGAACCAAAAGAGTATGTGAATCCATATGGACAACTCATATCACCAAACCTAACTATTATCCCTGAGTGATGACACTAGATTTGTTGGTGCATTGTATTTTATAGTAATAAGTATGTGTCACAAAATATGAAATGTGAATATAACACAGTGTACCTAGTAAAGCTATAAAAATTGACTTGTCCCGACGGATGATCGGTTTAAAATTGGGAAAATAGACTTCAAGGCCAATAGACGTTGGGATATAATCCAATCCATGGTTCATATTTGGGCCCAATGGGTTCGGGCCGACCCGACCAGGCTCAAGTACGTAGTTTGCTTAATTGCTTTGCTGCCCTCTCTCTCTAACCAAACAAACTCTAAGAAATTTATGAAAATAAAATGGATTAATTTAGAGTGCAGTCTTGATCAGATCACATGGAGCTGTGTGTGTGCTGGCTCACGCATTAATCAAGTCTATGACAGGTACATGTCTCAATCATACAA
This sequence comes from Schizonepeta tenuifolia, assembly GCA_029490685.1. Taxonomy (NCBI): domain Eukaryota; kingdom Viridiplantae; phylum Streptophyta; class Magnoliopsida; order Lamiales; family Lamiaceae; genus Schizonepeta; species Schizonepeta tenuifolia. The sequence goes on along the minus strand of CM055958.1, from coordinate 12,033,035 downwards.
CTGCCAGGAAGTTGCCCCTTAACTGTAAATCGAATACTAGTACTAGTATTTATTTTTGTACCCCTCCCACTCTAACTAACCATCATACACTACTATGTCTATGTATTCTGTTTTTCTACACTACTTTTTTTTAATGATGAGATGAGATTTCACAATTGCTGACTGTAAATTCGAATTTGACATTTTTTTATTATCACAATTACATTCACTTGATCACTATACTATTACTCTATTACTCATTGCTTCTTCTTATTATAAGTATATCACTTTACACAATCCGGTAAATTAGAGAAAAGAATAAATACGAAATTCAAAAACTAAGGAACCCGTTTGACCAAAACCGATTTTTAAATTATATGGGTTTTAGGACATTATGTTCCATTATCACTACTCTTATAAAAAAAATAAATCTAGAACATAATAATAAAATGAAAAAGAAAACACAATAACTTTATGTAGAGACACTCGTCTAATTTGAGATTCCTCTTCTAAATAGGACACAAAACACAATTATGGCGTCCCCATACACATCTTTACGTTAAAAAGGGAGAATAATCCACGTACAATTTAACAATTTCATAAGAGATCCCCTTTTCGACCAATCATGACTCCTAACATCACTAAAATTGATCTTCATAATCATTTGTTTCTTAAATAAGAAAATAGATATGATATTTTCGTAATAACTTTTCATATTATTGTTGACCTACGAAGTATGTTGTAAGGAAACAAATTTAAAGGCTAATATTACTTTGTTACTATAATTTCATCCATAATACGATTCATTATTATGCAAACGCTTGTTGAAATCTCGGAAGGGTTAGGTTAGTAAATAAACATCACACGATAACAAACAGTTAGGTATATAGACACAATTTTTTAAGTACAAATTAGTAAATTCCTGTGAGAAAATTGAAATATTTTGAATTTGAATAAACCGTAGGCACACAATACATACATACAATACAATATACAAATATATGGATTTATTGTCTTACACGTACACGCACACACACCAAATTCAAAAAATAAAATAAAATATGGTTCTATTCTGACTAACAGATTTTATGCAATAAATTTAAGGGTTATGAATTCTAATCTATCCTAATCTTTAGCGATTTTTTGAATTTTATCATAATTTTTTAAATTTATTAACTGTATTTCAAATCTTGGAACATAATCGATACCAGGAAGTTCTAAAGGTGAAAATAGAATTGATAAAAATTAAGAAAGATTCATTCATTAACTTGAATTAAAAAAAAAATATTCGCGTAATAATCGTAGTAGTATTAATTAAAAAGGGAACATAATAATAATTTCCTCTCAAAACCAAAACTTCACTCCACGCGTATGAAAACGCGTTTTTCCTTGCCTATATAACGTCGCCGCAACTCTTCTTAGCAAGGTGGAAAATACTTTTACTCTCTCTCGATTTCTCTCTCTCCAATTCGGTTATTTCTTTTTCTTTCCAATGGCGAAAAATCAAGCATCAATCCCCGCGCTAACCCTAGAAAAAGAGGTCGAGAAAGTCTTCAGCAAGTTCGACACCAACGGCGACGGAAAGATTTCGCTCTCCGAACTCGGCGACATACTCAACGGACTCGGCTCCGCCACTTCCCCCGACGAGGTGAAGCGCATAATGTCGGAGCTCGACAAAGACGGCGACGGTTTCATCGACTTGAACGAGTTCAAGGCGTTCCACTGCGGCGGCGGCGGCGGCGACAACAACAAGGAACTGAAAGAGGCGTTTGATCTGTACGACAAGGACAAAAACGGCAAGATCTCCGCGAACGAGTTGTTCTCGGTGCTCCGCAGCCTCAACGAGAAGTGCACTCTCAAGGATTGCCGGAAGATGATCAGCTCCGTCGACGTCGACGGCGACGGCTGCGTTAATTTCGAGGAATTCAAAAAGATGATGACAAGGTCTCCTTAATCGTTCAACTTTCTGATTCTCATCTAACTACTATTTTTCCTTTTTGCTTGGATTTGAAGCAACTATTAGGAGTAGTTTTAGTTTTCTGTATAGAATTACATCTTTCTAATTTTCGGTGAAAACTGTGAAATTACCGTGGTCTTTCAATTTACTGCGGTATTTTCAACTAAAAACAGTTGGTGGCGGATAGGTCACGAGTTAAAAGGGGATTTCGTTGGCATTTAATGAAATTGGTATGAACCAATCGTTATTGATTTTATTGCTCTTTATAAGTATTATTACTATTACTATTATTATTGTTGTTTCTTTAGTGATTGAAACAAATTTTATGGTTGAATAGTGCTAGTTGGACTATCACCAATTATCACTCAACGCGGAAATCGCGGATTCCTTTGATTGAGATTGGTGTTGATCAAGCAACGCGCTTATCTTTTTTTTTTTTGAATAATGATGTCAAGTTTTAACTTCAAGATACACTTGGATTAATTTGATCTTTGAATGCCCTATTACTTTCACTTTTTTAAATTTCTTATTTTATTAAATTATTTAATTAATGTTTATAAGGACTGCTGTATCCTTGTGAGAATATATAGGTATATATATGATTTACGTATGCTGTGAAGTGAAACATGCAGTTATTTATCTGTAATATACATCGAATTTTGTGAAACATGCTGTTATTCATTTAATTTATTTTAATTTAATATAATTGTAACTGGGATTCACACACATGACACACCTCTACACACTGACAGGGGCGTAGCTAAGGGGGTTTGGGGTCACCGGACCCCTGGCATTTAAAAAAGAAATAAGGGTATATATGTAATTTCACATATAACTAATTTAAAAGAAATAGAAAAATATGAATCTAATTTACGGTTGGCTTCTTCCCTCTCCAAATTTCCCCTCTTTCTCAAAATATCAGAAGTTCATAACTTAATTGTCTGCAGCCGCTTGCATGCTAAATTGCTACATACAGACTTGCCCTGCTGCTAGTGTGGCTTTGACTTATTTGAAGGTTAATTGGAAATTGGAATGGAAAAATGGGAAATTGAAATGGAAAACAGAAACTAATGAGTTGTGGACTCGTGATAGAGATAGAGTGCAAAATTTTTGGTTGATTTTTTTTACTTATATTATTTAATGTGTTTCGTATTCTTCTTTTGGTGATAGTGGAAGATTTCTTTGTATTTTATTTGCTTTAATGGTATTAATTAATAGATTATTACTGATTTATATAAATTAATACTGAACCCGGAAGATTATTGATGAAAAATTTTGGAATCCCCTACTCGAGTTTCTGGCTACGCCACTGCGCCCCCACACACACCCACGCACATATGAATATTGTACTGAGATATTAGTCATATGAACTTATACCAGGGTTCGTACTTAAGTTTTTTTTTTCAATCACAAAAATAAGCACGTACTCCTCCAATATATCCAATTTAATGAACACATAGATGCTGCTGATGGCCGTTTTTTGCAGAGTTTGTAATTGTACATTAATTGAGTGCGTGCACTCAGTTTTATTCGTGCTCGAAAGATTGTACATAACTTAAAAATAAGTCTAATATTTACAGAAAACTTAATACTTATTTGTCCTTCGATAAGCTTGAAAAATTTGTTTAAACATATTACTAATCTTATTTCTTTTGGTAAATATCTTTTTCATACCAAAGCCAGGAGGCTACGTACCAATACAAATACACAACCACACATCCCAAGCAATCTCCAACACTAAACAGAAGCTATTCTAATGCAGGTTTGTTAAGATTTTAGCTAGCTTTCTATGCACCAAACATCTCCAAATTATCAGTTCCTTGCAGCTCTTGATCACACTCCATGCATCACTCACAACTCTTTGAAATTTTCTGGTGTTCCTTTCTCTCCAAATGCAGTATATTACAACCGATAAAGCAAGTCGATAGAATTGTTGCTTGGTTGTTTTGGATCTACAACTCTGTGTAAGGAATTCTTTTTCTCGCTCCCAGCTTTCTGTATTCCTCACAATGCCTCCCCAGTATTTAACTCCATTCCATATATCCGCTGAAAATAAGCAATCAAAGAAGAAGTGTTCAATGCTCTCATCCCTATCTCCACAAAGGCTGCATATTGGATCCACCTCAACCCCCACTTTCCTCAGATTATCACAAGTTACGAACTTGCCAAGGATGGATAACCAAGTGATGAACGTACACTTTGGGGGGGAGGGATTATAGCACAGCATCTTATTCCATCCTACTACATTCACATCTCCTCTCAGCATGACATACACTCTCTTGATAGAAAAATCTGATTGAGTTAGCAAATTCACACCTTCATTATGTTGTCTCAGGTATTCTCTTGCTGCAATTATCTTCCTAACCACCCAACTAGCTTGATTAGGGGTTGGCATACTCAACAAATTCTGATGCTTTATGTAGTATCCATGTATCCACCTTACCCAAATTCTTTCCTTTTTCTGAGCCAAGCTCCAAAGAAGTTTGCAAATTGCAGCTTGGTTCCAGATTTTGATATTGATGATTCCCAATCCTCCTGTTGATTGAGGCAGCTGAATCTGTTCCCAGGCTACTAAGGCACGTTTTGAGATCCCTGATTGTCCTGTCCACAGAAATGTTCTACATGCAGCTTGTATGAGTTTAATGACCTTCTGAGGAATAAGAAAAATCTGACTCCAAAATGCTTGCACTCCAAACAAAACCGATTTGATCAATTGCACTCTACCTGCATAAGTTAGGAGTTTGGATGTCCAATTCTCAATTCTGTCCAGAATTTTCCTTATCAATGGCTGACACTGTATCACAGAAAGCTTTTTAGATGATAGAGGCACTCCCAAATATCTAAAAGGGAGGTCACCCTTTACCATTCCCAACTCAGTTAAAATCTCCTCTTGAACTCTCAAGGCAACCCCTCCAAAATGTATACATGTTTTAGATGGATTAGCTTTAAGCCCTGAGGTTGCAGCAAACTTGTCAAACACTCTCATCAATTGCCTCATAGATATGATATCTCCCCTAGTGAAGAGAAGGAGGTCATCTGCAAAGCATAACTGAATGAGATCAAATTGCTTACATCTGGGGTGAAACTTGAACTCTCTCACATGTTTCAGTTCCAGCAGACTTCTGTGTAAGTATTCCATGCATAATACAAACAAGTAAGGAGATATGGGATCTCCTTGCCTGAGTCCTCTCTTTGCTGCAAAAGGTGTGGTCAATTCTCCATTAACATTTATAACATATTTGACACTAGATAGACATGCCATAATCCATGTCACAAATTCCTGTGGAAATCCCATTTCCTGTAGTAAAAATCTCAAAAACGGCCACTCCACTGAGTCATACGCCTTTTGTATATCAATCTTCACCATACATCTTGGAGATATACTCTTTCTACTATAACCTTTGATCAGCTCATGGCTCAGCAAAATGTTATCAAAGATGGATCTTCCTTTCACAAAAGCAGCTTGTGATTCACTAATAAGGTGACTTAATACAGCTTGTAATCTATTTGTTAGCACTTTAGAGATTATCTTATAGAGTATAGAGCAGCAAGCTATATGCCTATAATCTCTAATTGTGCTAGCATTTGCCTTTTTAGGCAAAAGAGTCACCATAGTAGTATTTACAGCTTTAGGTATAATACCTGTAACTTGAAAATTCTGGATAGCATCACATACCTCTTCTCCAATCACATTCCACACTTTCTTGAAGAAATACACATTGTAGCCATCAATACCAGGTGCTTTTTGAGAGTTCATACTAAATAAGGCTCTTCTGATCTCCTCTCTTGTGAAAGTCTCTCTCAATAGCTGTTTCTGTGAGGGATTTAGAGTGTAACCTCTTTCCACTACTGCTCTTTCTACCATTGGGAGTTCCTGAGCCACACTTCCCATCAAATTAGCATAGAAGGATCTAACCTCTTCAACAATTTGGGCTTGGTTTTCACATCTTGTTCCATCTTCTTTGATGAGCAGAGTAATTGCCCTTCCTGTTTGCAAATGCATGAAAAAATCTGGTATTGGAATCTCCTAGTTCGATCCACTCCACTCTGGATTTTTGCCTCCAAATATTTTCTTCAATGGTGCTCCATTTCTCAATTTCAGTGAGGATTTCTTTTTCTTCAGCAATCAATACTTCATGCAATCTATGATTAGCTAATTGCTGTTGCACTGTACTCAACCTTTCTCTTAATGCAACTAGCTTCTCACTGAGCTTTATGTAATGACAAGTATTAATTTGTTTCAAAGCAGGCTTCAGGCTCTTCAATTTATACCACACATTAAGCAACTGATTTCTGTTGCATTGGTTCCTCCAAGCTTGATTCACAGCATTAAAGAAATCAGGATGGTCTGCTACCACGTTCAAGAATCTGAAAGGAGATTGAGGTGTTCGTCTGTTCATCTCCAAATTCATATATAGAGGACAGTGGTCAGACACATTTCTCTCCAAAATCTCTACCACAACATTAGCATACATTGCCAACCAAGTAGAGTTAGCAAGGCACCTATCAATTAGAGAGAATATTCTATCCTCACCTTCTTGGTTGTTGCACCAAGTAAATTCATTCCCCACCATTCTAAGTTGATGCAGTTCATTTTGTGTGATACATTCTGCAAAATCTCTGATGTTAGCTTCAGACACTGGATTCCCTTGAAACCTTTCCTCAACATGTAACACTGTGTTGAAGTCACCCCCAATTAACATAGGTTCCTGATTTGAATTTGATACTCTTGAAATAAATCTCCACAGCTCCTGTCTTTGCTCATTTGTGTTGAATGCATACACTGCAATCAAACAGAATTTGTTCCCAGAACTGAGATCATGTACATCACAGAAAATACCTTGAGCTGTACACTCTCTTTGCTCTAGCTTCACTCTTCTTGGATTCCAACTAATCTATATCCTTCCATTATAGGCATGGGAATAGTTATTCATGAATTCCCAGTGTTTATTTAATTTCTTTGAAACTTTGTTGAAATTACTAGCCTTCACCCTTGTTTCTAACACAGCAAATACATCCACTTTCTTACTTTGCACAAAGAGTCTTACCTCTTTCTGCTTGAGAGGTTTATTACACCCTCTCACATTCCAAAACATGAGTTTCATGGATCTACCAAGGGGATTGGGTCCCCGCCCCTTCCAACTAGCTCTGTACATTTATTTCCTTCCTCCCTACTGAGTTGTTGATAAGGATTTTCAGAGTTCAATGGCACCTCATTTTCCCCAACAAGAATTTGGCCTAATGTTTTCTTTGGAATTTGCCACTCATCAGTATCCGCTTTCTCCCTTTGCACTTGTTTCTGTGGCTTTGGTACCCATTGTTTCTGAGTTTGAGGCTGTGTTTTATCTTTTAGTGTATCACAATTGTGCCCTGCAATCTGGCATTTCTTACAATAAGGTGGAATCCAGTCATAGAGAACTTGTTGTTTCACTCTATTTCCTTTTTCATCTTCAATCATGACATGATATTGGATAAGCATTGTAACATCCACCTCTATAAGTAGCCTTGCATATGATATTCTGTTCTGCTCCGTTGTACACTCATCTGCATAGAGGGGTTTTCCCAGGATGCTTCCAATCTTACTCAAAGCCTTGGCTCCCCAACAGCTGAGTGGTAGATTGGGAAGTTGAACCCATAGTGGAATCACCTTTAGCACTTCTTTTTCAAAACAAAATTCTGGCTCCCAAGCTTTAACAATTACAGGCCTACTAGAAATGGTGTGTGGGCCTCCATATAATACCAGATCTCTATTCTCTCGGCTGTGGAATCTAATAACAAAATAGCCATCCTGATGATAGAATATGTCTAGATCTGAAACTTGACAATGATTCACTAGATAGAAACGCATATACTTAATAGTAGGATTTTCACCTACAACATACAAAATCACTGCATTTGCCCATTTAGCTTTCTCATCCTCTGTGTCTTCCTTTACAAGACATGCTACAGGGACTCCATCCTTAACAATAGGAGGAACAAAGTCAAGTGGCATACCTCTTTGACGTGGAGAATTCCCAGATTTGTGACTATGAGTGGAGACATTTGAGCTGGATTCCGATTTTGCATCTATCTCCTCAATTTCCTGTACGGCTATCGGCTTCTCAGTTTCCATGTTCAGATCCGCAGCAGATCTACTGTCCTCCACTCTCACAGAACGTGCGCTCCCCGCCGCAGATGATTCCCCAAGCTCCAGCTCTTCCATTCTTACTGTTCCATTAGAATTTTGCCCATTTTCGATGTTGTGCTTCATTTGCTCCATGGCTTTCTTTCCACTTACTAGCTCTCCTCCTTTATGTCTTCCCATCTGTTTCCCGTTCGATTGATGCTTTTTCGGCCGTCCCCTTCCCCGTTTCATTCCAGCGGTGCACGTTAGCCTAGTCTACTAGCATGCGCCTGGAGAGAGACGACCTCCTTTTCAATTCTATATATTACTAATCTTATTAAACCTCTTACAATTTGTTGCATGGTTTTCAATTTGTTGGTATTTTTGCGTTTTAGCTGATTGCAAAGTATAGAGAAGATGAATGGTCTTCAATACAAAATGAAATTAATCCTAAGATGCGAGGGGTATATTTTGATCAATCAAAGGTGATGGGAATGGGATAAATGCCCTGAAAATAGCGACTGAGATTACTTTTGTTCCAACGATATAACGAAACTTGATATGAACTACTTCAATTCAAGCAAGGTAACATAAACTTCGTATTTTTCGCTACTACGGGCTATAGATTTTATATCTTGATATATCACTCAATTGATAGATAATAAATTATTTAAACCGTCACACACTAAATTATTATCAAAGATCAAACCACTTAAACTAAACATATATTAATAGTGGATTATTTATCATATCAATCGGCCCTTATAATTCAAACCAAACCCAAGACAAGAATATTATAATCTATTTAATAGACAAAAATCCATCAAATTATCCTATCAATTAATAATAAGAAAATGACGGTGCCCATTTCTCGATGCTCCGTTCCGATTTTTCTTTATCTAGTATTTTTAGCATTATTAATTTATATTAATACACATATATTATTTATGATATTCATATAATAATTTCTCATGCATCTCATATATATCTACTATTAATATCTTTATCTCTATTCTTCACACTTCTTTAAAACTGTGTGTATTATTAATTCATAATATTAATATCCCAATTAATAGATACATATTCTCAGATTCTAAATAAAAATATATAACTCATTTTCATTTCTAATTATATGTTTAATAATTATGAAAAATAAATTATTTTTAAGTTAGTCCACAAGTAGTGTCAATAGTTAAATTTAAAGCAAAAAAAATAAGCAAATTTGCATTTAAGAGGTCAATACAAAATTGTGTAATAAAAAATCTCTATAAAACTAAATAAATATATTTAATCAACATAACTAAATAAGATATTGAACAGATTGCTCAACAGAAGCATAAAAATAGTAAATCAAATCTCTCCACAAGAAGTCTGTCTTTTGATCTTCAAATGCTACGACTCCACCCGGACCACCCCCACCCCACATCACCCTAATCCAACTCAACCCAACCTACCTTTAAATTTCAAGAAATTGTTGTGATGCATCCAATCATTTATTATATAGTATTATCGATTTTGACAGTGAGATAGAGTTAGATCTAAAGTCATTTTCTCAGAGGAAGTGAGTCCATCCATCAGAGCAGAGCGGGTCTTGGAAGGTGTTTGATGTAAGTGCGACGCCTATATATGGTGAGGATATGACCATAGAAGAAGGCAAAAACGCAACCTATGTATGCACTCAGAACATCAAGAAGAGAAGCTTGCCCCAAAATCTCGTGTATTTTGTTTACATATCTAAACAAAAAATCAATTACAAGTGTTTGGATTGTTGATCATCACAAACCTACTCAAGTCATGGTATTATGTCTTCCTCAATATGCTCCTCCATCTCTCTCACTTAAGGTGCCCTCTTTTTGAACTAATTGTTAAAACAAGATCGTAACTTTCAGATTTACCGACGGATTTTTTGTGACACCTATAGCCCGTTGTTGATGTGGACTTGCCAAACACCTTTTTTTTTCAATTTTTTTTCCCTTTTTTATTATTATATTTCTTTGTTTTTATAATGCATAATTTTAATTGATAACTGTTAATGTGTTTTTTCATAGTTACAATTAATTATTTCATAATTATTTTTGAAATATTTAATTTGTAATCAGATAACAAACTTCATATTAGTTACTTGCCATCAGACATTATGGAGCATATGCAAGATCCGCCTGAAAGAGGTGATACGCTGCATGCAGTTTGTCCTGCTTGGTTGAGATCTTCTGCTTCTTTCTAAAGACATTATCTCGATGACCAAATGTTTGTATCATTAAGTTGCTTGGTAAACTTTGATCTCGCTCGCGACTTGCTACCATTTGATGATTGTAAAATAGCTCGAAACTACAGATTCACAAATGATATGGATCCCTTCATTGATCAAGGTCTGTATTATGGATGATCTTCTTCTTCACCATTTATTGACAAATATGCATATTTCTTGTTACATATGGTATAAATATTCTCATGCAATACAGTAATTGCTTCAGCAAGGATTTCTCCGACAAAATTTCAATGGCGGTTGTTCTGTCAGTAAAAATTTAGCATCGAGCGATTATTCTACAACCATTATCCGTCGATAATCGATACATAGACTGATTGTTTATTATCATTATCTTTATCTCTATAATTCCCACTTCCCTAAAGGTATGTGCATTATTAATTCATAATATTAATATCTCAATTCTTAATATATATATATATATATATATATATATATATTCTCAATTTCTAAATAGAAATTATATAACTCATTTTCATTCCTACTTATATGTTTAATAATTATGAAAGATAAATTATTTTTTAAGTTAGTCCATAAGTAGTGTTAATAATTAAATTTAAAGCTAAAAATAAGCAAATATCATTTAAGAGGCCAATAGAAATTTTATAATAAAAAATCTCTAGAAAACTAAATAAATATATTTAATTGACATAACTAAATAAGATATTGAACAGATTGCTCAAGAGTTGCATAAAAGTAGTAAACCAAATCTCTCCACAAGAAGTCTGCCATTTGATCTCCAAACGCTCCGACTCCATCCGAACCACTCCCAACCCCACACCACCCTAACCCTACCCAACCCAACCCTACCTTTAAAAATTAAGAAATTGTTGTGATGCATCCAATCTTTTATTATATATATATAGTATTACCGATTTTTACAGTGAGTTGGAGTTGGATCTGAAGCCATTTTCTCATAGAAAGAGAGTCCAGCCATCAGAGCTGAACCGGTCTTAGAAGGTGTTTGAGGTGAGTGCGACGCCTATATATGGTGAGGATATGACCATGGAAGAAGGCAAAAAGCGCAACCTATGTGTATCTATGCACTCAGAACATCAAGAAGAAAAACTTGCCCCACAATCTCATGTATTTTGTTTACATATCTAAACAAAAAAATCAATTACAACTGTTTGGATTGTTGATCATCACAAATCTACTCAAGTCATGTTCTACCATTATCCCTTTCTCAATATGCTCCTCCATCTCTCTCACTTAAGGTGCCCTCTTTTTGCTAATTGTTAAAATATGATTTGATGACACCTAAAGCCCGTTGTAGATGTGGACTCGTCATGTTTTCAATTTTTTCCCTTTTTTGTTATTATATTTCTATGTTTTGATAATCCATAATTTTAGTTGATAACTATTAATATGTGTTTTTTCATAGTTACAATTAATTATTTCATAATTATTTTTGAAAATATTTAATTTGTAATCAGATAGCAAACTTCATATTAGTGACTTGCCATCAGATATTATGGAGGATATGCAAGATCCGCTTGAAGGAGGTGATACGCTGAAGTGCAGTTTGTCCTGTTTGGTTGAGCATAACATCTTATGCTTATTTCAAAAGTCATTATCTCGGCGACCAAATGTTTGTATCATTAAGTTGCTTGGTAAACTTTGCTCTGGCTCGCGTCTTGCTACCATTTTATGATCGTAAAATAGCTCGAAACTACATATTCACAAATGATATAGATCCCTTCATTGATCAAGGTCAGTATTATAGATGATCTTCTTCTTCACCATTCATTGGCAAATATGCATATTTCTTGTTACATATATGGTAGATATTTCGTTGCAGAAGATACTTCGTCGATTTTACTTCCGATCCAAAACCTTTCGCCCTTCCAATAAACCATCAAATCGGAACCAACTTCTCTCAAAATATGATTCACAGTTTTTTTTCATCTGGGCTCTGATTTTGTACTGAGTATTCTTTATGTATGAAGAATTAATTTCACGCCAATCTGGCGAAATATTGATGTCAGTCATCCTCGTGACACCGATGAAGTTTTTGATGCCATGAGGAGCGGACGACTACAAATAAAGGTTTCTTAGAGTGAGATTTCCAATTGCAAAAAAATTCTTAAAGGGTGTTCAAGCAACAAGTGTTAATCAATGCGTTAACCCCACTCTTCCATCTGTTGTAACCCCCACCCACAATCATCATATTATTTCTACATGGTAAATAAATTAAAAAATATATATATAATAATAAAAATAAAAAAATCCTCCATCTTAGTACAAAACAAAAAAAATTGTGCATAAAATTTTCATACCGAGATACACTTCTCACACCTTAGTACAGAATTCCTCCACCCTTCCCAGCAGTATAGAATTCCTTAACCCTTCCAAGTACAAATTTTTACTAAATTTATACCGGAAAAACATATTTTAATCGCTCAATTTCTACAACAATTCATAGCGTCATCAAGTTCAAGGGGAGAAAAATCTAAGGATAAGCAAGAACGTCGATCTGAAGATATTCAACATCTAAGAGAGGTTAGTTTTTGTACGGACCGTACAAATAGTGTATAGATCGTCGATACGTTTCTTTTATATTTGTACGATTTGTACACTTTTTTCCGATCTGTAAGCTTTTTTTTTTTCCGGAGATTTTAATTTATGATTTTTAGGAACCTTTTACTCTGGAGAATTATTATTATGTTAAAATATGATTGTTTATTATGCTAATTCATGGTAACGTGGGATTTAAAATTTATTTCTAGATGTACCTCGAAGAGCCTCAAACAACAACAAATTAAAAAAGAATACATCAATCACACTTCTAATGAATGAAGGGTTAATTATACTTAAGCACCATGCACAAGAAAATGCAGCACATAAATCTATACAGCCCTCCAACAAATGTGACAAATTAATATTCGATTGCAAAAAAGATTCATCTACTTTACTTGCTTTTTTATCAGTCATACCAATGTAACTTGAAAAAAAAAAACCATCTTCAAACAACTCATATTTATTCCAGATCAACAGAAACAAATGAAGTAAAAGCAAATAAAATAAGGTAAAACTTGCATTACGATGTAAACAAACAACACGATAATTGCAAGAAATTGCAGATGAAGAAATCAACTAAAACCTACTAAACCACAACATCAGGAAAAACCTGATGAGTTCATATTTTGTGTCTTTTTAGTCTATGTCTTAGGAAGTTTAGATCGAGTCTTTGTGTGTGTTTTATCTAGTTTTTGTGTCTTGGAGGACATATTTTGGGCAGGAGGGTATTTGCTGCCTTGCAGGTGAAAACTGGGCAATACAGGGGAAGAAAGCAACATTTCTAGAAGCAGGTCAAGCAGAGCCATATTGGTCAAGATAGATAAGAGGAGTGCTTTGATCAATAGGCGAGTTTCTCTCCTAGGTCTAGAAGGATAAGGATAAGATGATCTAACTTAAGTATCTTTCCTTATCCGACTAGATTTAGGATCCGCAAGGGATCTCTTGAAGATAGACGTTACTTGCCTTGTTGAGGGTCGAGCTTATCAAGTGTTACTTGCATCCCAAGGTAGCTCGTGGATTCCTTCCATGTTAAGGACTAGGGGGCCCAAACCCTAAAGCACTCGCCTATAAATATCGATGCCTTGCTGCTGCGAAGACACGTCGTTCCTTCTATGCTTTGTTCCCTATATTTCCATTGAGAGTTTGTGAGGAGAAAAAAAAGTCCTACGGGCATACTTTTATTCGTACTTTGTTTTATCGGCACTTTTGGCCGTGATTTGCTTTTGCACGTATTTCGTAAGTTTTAATATAGTGTTTATGATTTCCTTCAATTCATATGTTCGTTACTTTATGATTATGTCTAGCTAAGCTTTTATACTTGGTCTGGGCAAGACAGTTAGGTGTTAACCTATGCTTGAGAGGTCTAAATTGTGCTAGATAATTGCATGCCTGTGTTCCCATAATGTTAATGAACTTGTTCAAATATGAGATAATACGATTAAGAGGTTAATAGGCCGTTAATCACTTAGGACATATTAGATCACCAATCAATTGAGAAGTAGGAGTGTTTTCCACATCTTCTTGATTAAGATCGATTAACATTAGAGGAAGGTGTCTGCCTTATGAGGTAAGAAGTGATGATTCCTTGTTGGGCCTTTCTAGAGATAAATGCTCCTTGGGCAAGAAACTAAACGATGACTCCGACAGAGGTATTGCCCAAAATAGGAAGCCGGCGGTGCATCGCCAACTAAGTAAGGATAGGTAAGGGAAGAGTTTTTTGAGACCGTGACGAGTAAAAAAGGATTTCGGTATTCAAGTCCCATAATTAACGATGCGTGCATGTGATGAATATATTTGCACCAATGACCAAGCTAGGGTTTTCACTTAACAATGTCTTAGTCCAGATCAAGTTCGCTTTATTATTGATCAAGTTACTTGTTTACTTTTCAGTGTTTTATTGAGTTCTTGAATTGGGCAAGAGAGCTCTAGTGACTAAAATTGCAAAACCAACTTTTCTGAACAGGTGGAGGAGGTTTCAAGGAATAGTGACAATCAACTCCTTGTGGATCGACCTTGTACTTACTTGCTAACTATATAGCTGTGAGGATAGGCTACAAATTCATTTTGAGAGTGCGAACGACAGCCTCGTCAAAACTGGCGCCGTTGTCGGGGAGCTGATTTTGTAACTGTCTCTTGAGGGAGAGACCCTGTGCATGTTTGGCTCTGACCCTGTTTGGATTAACAGTGAATTGAAGTACCATCTTGAACTGGAGAAGTACCTCAAGGAGAAGAAGAAACTAAAGAGGGAAGTTGAGAAACAAGCACGAGCGGAGGAATTGGCGATTGATGAGGAGAAGTCACCACCAAATTCAGATCGCGAGCAATCTGAAGAAGAAGAGATGGCGCGACAACAACCTGAACCTGAGAAGACTCTGAAGGAAATCATGTTTCCAACGGATGTCAATCTGAACCTAGCATGCATCACTTTGCCCGCTATCACTAATAGTTGGGAGCTGAAACACTCTTTGATACAGATCCTGCCCAAGTTCAGTGACTTGCCCGGAGAGGATCCACAGTGCCACTTACAGGACTTTGAGATGGCAATGCGTACCGTGCACACTGCTGATGCGGAAAACATACTGAGGGAATACATTTGAATCCTGACGTTCCCATTCTCACTTCAAGATGGGGAAAGAGAGTGGTTTTACCAATTACCCCAAGACAGCGTAACGTCTTGGCAACAAATGCAGCAGAAGTTTCTTGAGCAATACTACCCCTTTGCCCGTATCCAAAACGCTAGAGCTGCAATTCAGAACATAAAGATGGGCAATGGAGAATCTATTTATGACTACCACTCTAGGTACAAGAAGCTAATTGCAAGGTGCTCTCAGCATGGTTTGGGTGACAAGGATTTGATTAATGCTTTCATGAATGGGCTGAGGCAATCTGAGCGGGACTGGATCGATGTAGCCTGTGGAGGCAACGTGATCAACAAACCACCCAGTGAAATCTTTAAATTATTTGCTGAGATGGCAGACAGAAAGAGAAACCAAGATGAGACCATCATGCCCAGGACGCATGAACCGACCAGCAGTGAACCTAAATTCGATATCCTGGTATCTATGATGAAGGAGATGATGAACCAGAACAAGAACAATGTTGTTAGGAATGAGAACCCTGGACAGATTCTCAAGAAGAGGGTTATGAAGTGTGAACTTTGTGCTGCCAATACTCACCCCACTGACCGATGCCCATCATTGTATGAAGATGAAGAAGTTAATGCAGTTGGGCAACCATACCAACAAGGAGATGCTGGGCAGCAAAGGAACTTCAACAATGGACCTTGGAGGCCCAATGACAATTTGAGGTATGGGAACAACAACTACTTGAATGCACCTCAACAAGGGCAACCACCACAGTAACATATGTACCCCCACACAATCGAGATTAGCCAAGGGATACCCTAAGGAGTGAAGTGGAGAGACTTGCAGCTGAACAAAGGAAGAGATATCAGGAATTGGACAGTTTTTGCATGGAGACAAGAAGAGGCATGAGAGACATCAATGGCACGTTGAGCCACTTGGTAGAATCAATCTCCCAGATCAAGTCAATGTTGAATAGAGGGAAAGGAGAACTTCCATCTCAAGTAGAGATAAAGAAGGCTCAAGTTAATGCTATTACATTGCGTAGTGGAGCTAAGTTGCTTGAAGTAAGAGTGCCTGACCATTATGAACCTCAGAAAGCTGCATCTGGGCAACAACAGTCTCTTGGGCAAGATGTCCATCTGGAACAAGAAGAAGAGGCTGAATCAGAGAAGTACGAAGAGGCACCCATAGGATCAGGTGATGTTGAGGAGCTATGGCAAGAATTCTCAGTTGAGAAAAGGGCACAGGTTGAAAGAGAAGCAGCGGACATAAGGAGAAGGGCTGAACTCGATGCAGCCGAAATCAGAGCTAAAGCAATGAAGGAGGCTGATAATGTGGCCAAGTCCAAATCCTATGAGCCAAAAGCCCCTTACCCAGGACGATTTGCAAAGGATAAAGAAGCACAGGAGATGAAGGAGCTAACCAAGATGTTTCAAAAGGTCGAGGTCAACATACCCCTCTTGACCGTCTTACAATCTATGCCCAAGTGTGCTAAGTTTCTTAAAGAATTATGCACAAGGAAGATTAAGTATACCAACGATGCAAGGTTCCAAGTGAGTGAGAATGTATCTGCAGTGCTGTAAGACACACCCATGCCGACCAAGTGCACTGACCCTGGAATGTTCTACATTCCATGCATCATTGGAGATATAAAGATAGAAAAAGCTATGTTGGATCTTGGGGCATCAATTAATGTTATGCCCAAGTCAATGTATGATGATCTAAGGATGGGACCACTCAAACCTACAAGGGTTGTGATTCAACTAGCGGACAGATCGACTGTATGGCCTGAAGGAATTCTAGAAGACGTCTTGGTCAGGGTCAGAGATTTAATTTTCCCAGCTGACTTCTACATTTTGGATATGGGGAGATCATCACAAAAGGCACCAGGGATGTTGCTAGGGAGACCGTTCTTGAAGACCGCTCGCACCAGGATCAACTGCGATACGAAAAAGTTAACGTGTGAGTTCGGAGGAGAAGTAGTGTCATTCGACATCCACAACACCATGAAACATCCTAGCGATGCAGAGATGGTGCACAACATTGACCACATTGACCAGATGGTGGAAGAGTTTTGGCCAGAAATAGCAATTGAAGATAGGCTGGATATAGTCCTACAAATTGGCCTAACGGAGGTTGTTGCACAAGATGGGTCTGTTGAGCTAGTTGAAGCAGTACACTATTTAAGATCGGATGCAGAACCAGGAAGAAGAGTGGAACCATTAGTGATTCCCACATTGAAACAAGAAGATAGGTTGTTACCATCAATAGAAAAAACACCTAAGTTGGAATTGAAGGCATTGCCCGGCCACTTGAAATACATCTACTTTGGAGAAGAAGAGACACTACCGGTATCATAAGTGTAGAATTGTCTATTGAGGAAGAGGAGTGAGTAAAAGGAGTTCTGATGGAGTACAAGCTGGCCATTGGTTGGACGTTGGCCGACATAAGGAGCATAAACCCCACTGTGTCCAGACATCACATCTTGCTCGAGGAAGATGCCGTGCTTATTAGGGATCCTCAAAGAAGGTTGAATCCAACAATGAAGGAGGTAGTAATGAAAGAAATCTTGAAGCTGTTAGACCTGGAAATCATCTACCCGGTCTTTGACAGCCGATGGGTTAGTCTAGTACACGTCGTGCCCAAGAAGTCTGGAATTCAAGTGGTGGAGAATGAGCAAAGAGAAATGGTCGCAACCAAGTTGCAAACAGGATGGCGAGTATGTATTGACTACAGGAAGCTGAATCAAAAGACCAACAAGGATCACTTTCCATTACCTTTCATTGATGAGATGCTCGAAAGGTTGGCGGGCAACAAGTACTTCTGTTTTGTTGACGGGTACTCGGGGTATATGCAGATCCGGGTCGCGGAGGAGGACCAGGGCAAGACTACTTTCACTTGCCCATTTGGTACATTTGCGTATAGAAGGATGTCTTTCGGTCTATGCAACGCCCCTGGAACATTCAAAAGATATATGATGAGCATATTCTCCGATTTGCTCGAGACATGTTGTTCAACCTAATTAATCTAAGTCGCACGCAATTAAACGTGGTTGTTATAGATTAGATAAGTTAACCTGAATATCGTCTCACGAGGAAGGCTTAGCAGGGTGATTGTTGTATTACGAAAAGACCAGAAAATAAAAATAAAACAGTAAATATTGATTGGATTGGATGTTTTAATCTAAAAAAATTGAAGACAAATTAACCTAGACAAGAATATAAACCCTAGTTCTAAGGAGAAAATAAATCATAAGCATAAATTAAGAAGAACTGAAATAAACTTACAATAATTAAAATTGAATTTGTGGTGGAAGTCTGTCACAAAATCCGTACGAATTGAAAGCGATTAATTTATCTAGAACTGGAAGAATAAGAAGAAGAAAATACTGGAAAGAAAAGCTGTAATCTGTCGCTGGCGGCTCCCAAAAAGTGAACGTAAAAAAAAAAAACGTGTTTAAGGAAAAATAACCAAGCCCTATTTATACAGCTGTAACCGCCGCCATACCTCGACGAACGACGAGCACGGACGAGCATCCGTGCTCACATGAAAATCCACTCCTGGACGACCGCCTAGACCCGGCGATCGTCCAACACCTCTCAACATATCTCCCCGGACGACTGCCTAGACCCGACGATCGTCCAACACCTCTCAACATATCTCCCCGGACGACCGCCTGACACCAACGATCGTCCAAGGAGTCTCGCGGTACTTCTTCCTTCATCACCTTCCCAGACACAGACGATCGTCAGAGCTGAACGATCGACAAAGGTGCTCCACTGGAATACAATCAATCTCCACCATCGAACATCGGACGAGCGCCAGGCCCTAGCGAGCGCTGAGGATCACTTTTTGAAGCTTCTTCGACCATGCTGGACGAACGACGAGGTTGAACGGTCGCTGAAGAAAACTCTCTGAAGTTTTTCTCGTCCAGGGTGAACGAACGTTGAAGCTGGACAATCGCCTGGACATCCTCTCTGAAACCTTGCTCGCCAGCTCGTAGAACTGTTGGACGATCGTCGTCCTTGGACGATCGCCGGTGACAACGCTCAGAAACTCCACACCAGCGATCGCCCACAATGGACGAGCGTTCAAGTGCAATTTCTGACAAAACTCAACCTCTACTCCATCAGTTGGGCGTTCGCCCAACTTAATCTCTGCACTGAACGATCGTTGAGCCTCAACTTTGACACACTTCTCAGCCATTTCACTTGTTATCATTCACCTAAGACATAATCCTGTATTTCACAAACAAAACTCAACCAAAGACATTAGTGCATTCTGAATATAAAAACAAAACGAAATACCACGGCAATCGAACAAAATGCACTAAATAAAACCAAATAATAACAACCAAAAATAGGTGAAACAACCCCTACACACACAAAACCTTGCTTGTCCTCAAGCAAATCTTATTAAAAATTAAAACGAAGAAAGTGAAACTTGAACTAAATAACACATATCTCAATAAACTCTCAATCACAAGGCAATCTATCACTCATCAATCGAAAACAGTAATCACACAATAAATGAGTTTCCCTCCACACAAGACCTCAATCTGCCTAACATCCAAGCACAAGATCAAAGAAAGGAAATAGTGGCAACAAAGAGTATCCCAACTTGACCATTTATTAAACTATACTAAAAATAATGCAAATTCCGGGCAATCTTCACTAGGTGAATTCACGGAAAATCCGGCCTCCTAGCGTGGTTTCCCATACCCATTCCTCAACCTTTAAGAACGAATTCAAGGCAATGAGAAAGGGGGGTAGAGCCCTTCACAGCACAACAAAATTAAACAAACGAATTAAACAAATGTCAAGTCAAATTGGGTTATATGGCCATAATTCATGAGGTGTGGACATTTAGAGGTCATCTAAAGTATCCTCATGTAGTTTTCCATGCTCATGGTTCCCAGAAGAGCAGAGACCTCCCAAAGTGACTCAACTTATTAGAACATTAAACAACTTCTTTTTGTTTTTTTTTTTGTTTTTTTTCTTTTTTTTTAAATTGGGATACACCTCTAAAGCACCACCTCCTAACCTTCACTTATACTCAAAATTAAACATCAATAATTCAAGTGCGAATCGCCCCACAATTGTCATGCAACAACTGCACCAATCAATTCATAATAAAACACCTTGATCAATAAAATCTATCAAGACATGAGTCATAAACTTCAACCTCAACTTCAACTTTTAATTCCAAATAAGAAATACCCGAGGACTCACAAGATCATTATATCAACAAAAACACACCCCCCACGAAAAAAAAACATGACAATGTCCCCATTGTCAACCAAGAAACAATAGAATAAGGAAGGGAGTATCACAAAGCAAACCAAAGAAGGGGTCGAAACAAAACATAAACACCAACAAACTAGCAATAGAACCAAAACAATGCAAAAACTGACACAAAAACAATAACATGAAATCAAAAGGAAAAGCAACAAGCACAAAAAATGAAAAAGAAAAGGGAAAAGAATGGCATACACAACCACAATGAAAATCACTGCTGAGCCGGCGGTGGAGGAAACGGCCCACCCGGAGAAACATTCCAACGAGCCAATTGTTGCTCCAGAGAATCCAACTGACGAGCCTGCGAAGCCATTTGTTGTTGCTGTTGAGACCAATATTGAGCGTTAGTAGCCCAACTCTGAGCCTGCTCCGCCCAATGCGTGTTCTGAGTCGCCCAATACTGAGCTTGCACCTCCCATTGCTGATCATTAACAGCCCAACGTTGGTCATTTCTTGCCCACCGTTGCTCGTTCTGCTCCCATCGTTGATCTTGACTGTACAATTGGGCATTCTGTAAGATCATCTGCTGCTGTAAATGCCCAAATTGTGAACTCATCTCTTCACGGAAAGAAGTAAAATCCTGCTGAAAAGCTTGGAAACCATAAGGAGTAGAGCCGGAGGGCATAGAGTCTGAAGGAATAACAGTGGAGGGCTGAGAAGCAGGTTCAATCCGACGAGGAGATTCATCCTCACTCCCCACTGCATTTTCTACCTCATTATCTCTGTCAGAGCCGGCATCAGAAGAAACAGAAGTTTCAGGGCGAGGTACACAAGTGCCGGCAACCTCGGCGCATCGTTGGCGTTTCACTGTGGGATGCGCCTCGTAGGGAATGAAAGTCACCAAATCACGAATAATATGCCCATGCTTCAATTCAGTAAAACCCATTTACTTGAACTTCAGAAGAGCCTGAGATGATGGGGGAAAATTAGCAGGAAGGACTTTAAAATGAGCAGCCAGAGCAGTGGCCAAGTGAGGCAAATCAGCTCGATAGGTAGAGATGCGAACAATATTCTGCAAGGTGGCAAAGATGAAAGGAGCCGGACAAACTTTCCGCTTCTTCACAGCACAATCAAGTAAATAAAGCTCAATCGAATTTACCTTGTTAGCCTCCGAACGCCCCTTAATATTATAAACAATAAATTTGTGTAAAACACACAAGACCGGGTCACGAATTAACCCGCTCGGCATACCCCCTTTGTCCCAATTATTACAACCCATTAACTCATTCCAAGCAGTAGAATGATCAAATGAATCAGGGACAACCATCTCACCATAAGACTTTCGAAAACCAAAAACTTTATTCATAGCAGAAAGCCCAGCACGACACTTGTTACCCAACAAACGGAATGAAATACCAGAAAGATTATCCTCAAATTCCATAGTGGCAATAAATTCCAAACATAATGGAGTAAACGAATTCCATTCAGTATGAGCATACTTATGCATCCTTAACACTTTAAGATACTGATCTAATTGCTCGACAATTCCCAAAGATGTCATAACGTCCCAATCAATAAAACGTGGCAAAGTAACAGGCCGCCTCTCAAGGCGAAGATAAAGGTTACCTTCAGGGATCGTGTAAATAGGAAAGCCAGCTTCAAATTGCGCACGGAGATCCCGTGGAACCTCTTCATCGGTGTCCATTGCGTCCGCAGCAATAGCACGGGAAGTGGAAGTACCGGCTGCATTCTTGGTACGCGCCATAGAGAAAGACGTGACAGACGGGCAATGGAAGGTCGTCAGAGAAAAACCATGAAGCCGGTAGTCCCCGAGTATGAGACAAGAAGGGAGCTGAACGGTCGCCGGATAAGGGGCAGTAACAGACGACGCTCGCCGGTAATGGCCTCTTGAACGCTCGCCGGAGATGTGGTGGACGCTCGCCAGTGATGACGAGCGGAGGAGCGCTCATTCCAGGAATGACTGGGCGCTCGCCGGAGAGAATAATTGGGGCGAAGCGACGGTCGCTGGAAGAAGCTGGACGCTCGCTGAAAAGGGACAAGATCGGCGCTCGCCGAATGCGGTTGAGAGATCGAAATCGCCGGCAGAGAAAACAAGAACGACGACAGGTGGTCGCCGGTCCGGAAGAGCAACAATCACCGGCTTGGGCTGAGGAGCGGTGAGGTGCCAAGGGAAGAGAAGACTTCGATGTAGTGGCCAGGAGAGAGAATGAGAGGGTTGAAGAGTGAGGCGGCGGCCGACACTTAGGGCATAGATATATATATGGGGTGAAGTGGGCGCTCGCCCACATTGAACGATCGTCGCTTGGAGAAGGCCCAGTAAGCTCGACGATCGTCGAACTCGGGCGATCGTTGCCTCTCGTCTCTGAAGTTGACCCAAATCCGGCTTGAACGGTGCTGAACGCTCGCCCAGGATGGGCGATCGTCGCCTCTCGTCTCTGAAGTTGAGGCAAAATATGTTGAACGCTCGCCCAGGATGGGTGATCGTCGAACCTACGCCACAGTACATGATTTTTTTTTAACGGTGGATTGCCTCCCACGAAGCGCTCTTTTAATGTCACTAGCTTGACATACAAAGCCGAACTTTCATTCCGAATCTACGAGCCAAATCGACTCGACTTCTTTCATGACAGGTTCTCCTTCATAGTACGGTTTCAATCGATGACCATTGGCTTGGAAGGATTCTTGAGTCTGCTCATTGAGCAGACGAACAGCTCCAAAAGGTAGAACTTCTTGAATAAGATATGGCCCGGTCCACCGGGACTTCAACTTGCCTGGAAACAATTTCAACCTCGAGTTGAACAAAAGAACTTTCATCTCGGGCTTCAACTCCTTGGACAGAATCCGACTATCATGCAACCTCTTCACTCGATCTTTGTAGATCTTGGCATTGTCATAGGCCTCATTTCGGAGCTCATCCAACTCTGACATTTGCAACATTCTTTGCTTCCCTGCGGCCTCAAGATCGAAGTTTGTTGCCCGGATTGCCCAATACGCCTTATGCTCGACTTCGACAGGCAAGTGACAATTCTTTCCATACACAAGCCGGTACGGACTCTTCCCCAAAATGCTCTTGTACGCCGTACGGTAAGCCCAAAGTGCATCATTGAGCTTTGAAGACCAATCTTTACGAGACGGTTGCACCGTCTTCTCCAAAATTCCCTTGATTTGTCGGTTGCTAGTCTCTGCTTGACCCGATGTTTGGGGGTGATAGGGGGTAGCCACCTTGTGAGTTATTCCATTCTTCTTCATAAGCTTCTCGAAAAGCTTGTTGCAAAAATGCTTCCCTCCATCACTTATTATGGCCTTAGGAAATCCGAACCGACAAAGTATATTTTCCTGTACAAACTTTGGCACAACATGAGAGTCACAAGTCCTAGTGGGGATTGCCTCGACCCACTTGGACACATAATCAACAGCTAAAAGAATGTACTCGTAGCCAAAGGATTTAGGAAACGGTCCCATGAAATCGATGCCCCACACATCAAAAATCTCAACAACAAGAATATTATTAAGGGGCATCTAATTTCTACGACCAATAGACCCTACCCTTTGGCAACGATCACAGGCAAGATAAAAAGCATGTGCATCCTTAAATAATGAAGGCCAGAATAAACCTGATTGGAGCACCTTGTGTGCCATTTTCTGTCCTCCAAAGTGACCTCCACAATGCGTCTCATGGCAGAACTGGAGCACCTTAGCTTGCTCATCATCTGGTACACATCTTCGGATGACATCATCCTTACCAATCTTGAATAGGTAAGGGTCTTCCCAAAAGTATTGCCTGCACACAGATAGAAAATGCTTCCTTTCTTGGGAAGTAAGGTCAAGCCTCAATTCATCACATGCAAGAAAATTAACAATGTCAGCATACCAAGGAATCATGCCGGCACTTAAAGCTTGCTCAAAAGGGAACGACTCAAGCAAATTATCACAAATAACAGGAGAAGGAAGATTATCAAGACGAGATAAGTGGTCAGCTACAACATTCTCACTACCTTTCCTATCCCGAATCTCTAAGTCGAATTCTTGAAGTAAGAGCACCCAACGAATAAGTCTTGGCTTAGCCTGAGACTTGGTCAACAAATAACGCAATGCAGCATGATCACTATGAATGATGACCTTAGACCATATGATGTATGCACGAAACTTATCTAATGCAAACACAACAACAATCTCTTTTTCTGTAGTGGTATAGTTTACTTGAGCAGGAGTAAGAGTCAGACTCGCATAATAAATGACACGAAGCATTTTATTTATACGTTGACCCAAAACAACACCAACTGCAGAATTAGATGCATCACACATAATCTCAAAGGGTTCTGACCAAATAGGACCAATCACTACAGGTGCAGTACTCAACTTCTCCTTAAGCAGGTTAAATGCATGAAGACAAGCATCATCAAAAATAAAAGGCACATCTTGAGAAGGCAAACGACATAGAGGTTGACTGATCTTAGAAAAATCCTTAATGAAACGCCGATAGAAACCGCATGACCAAGAAAGCTACTAATTCCTTTGACATCACGAGGTGGAGGTAATCTTTCAATCACATCCACCTTAGCTTTGTCGACCTCTAGACCCCTCTTCGAGACGATATGGCCTAACACGTTTCCCCTCCTCACCATAAAATGACTCTTTTCCCAACTAAGAGTCAAACCACTCTCAACACACCTCGCTAAAACCAGTTCAATTTTTCGAAGACAATCATTAAAAGATGATCCAAACACAGAGAAGTCATCCATGAAGATTTCAACAAAATTATTAAGCATCTCAGAAAATATGGACATCATACATCGTTGAAAGGTACCTGGTGCGTTGCAGAGTACGAACGACATCCTCTTGCAAGCATATGTGCCAAAGGGGCACGTGAAGGCTGTCTTAGCTTGATCCTCTGGTGCGATCGCGATCTGATAGTAGCCTGACAGTCCATCTAAGAGACAGTAGAACTCATGGCCCGCCAATCTGTCGAGCATCTGATCAATAAATGGAAACGGGAAGTGATCCTTCTTGGTGGCTGCATTAAGTTTCCTGAAATCTATGCACATCCGCCACCCTGTCACAGGTCTCATCGGCACCAACTCCTCATTATCGTTCAAGACCACTGTAATTCCCCCTTTCTTCGAAACCACGTGCACAGGGCTGAGCCATTCACTGTCAGCAATGGGAAAGATGATCCCCTCGGCCAACTGCTTGTAGATCTCCTTCCTCACAACTTTCATTAATACGGGGTTCAATCGCCTTTGGCCATCCCTCTTCAGAGTCGCTCCTTCCACCAAGTTTATCCGATGCATACATGTTGCAGGGCTGATCCCCTTAATATCGGACAAACACCATCCAAAAGCGGCCTTGAATTTTGTGAGCACCTCGACCAATTCTTCTTCTTCGG
The DNA here is from genome assembly GCA_029490685.1 of Schizonepeta tenuifolia. Classification (NCBI taxonomy): domain Eukaryota; kingdom Viridiplantae; phylum Streptophyta; class Magnoliopsida; order Lamiales; family Lamiaceae; genus Schizonepeta; species Schizonepeta tenuifolia. The sequence continues at coordinate 12,006,981 of CM055958.1, read as the reverse complement.
CTGCCTTGAGCTCTGCAAAGATTATGACATGCTTCCTTTTTTCCTTTTTCAAGGAACACATACTTCAAGTTAGCTGGAAGGTCCTTAAGCTCAAGCTCGATCTCCTTCTCTTCTTTAGGAGCCTCTACTATGACTGGCTCATCAATAGGAAGGTTGGTTGGCAGCAAGGCTTCCATAGCTGCTTCCTCTCTAAGTCTCTCCTCCAAGTCGGCGGAGCCTTCAAAAACCTCCTCAATCTGCTGCTCTTCCATAAAACAAGCCTCGGCAAGTGTGTCGACGACAGAATCCCCTTATTAGCTCTAACATCGTAAGAAACTGACTCACCCAAGACTGACATCTTAATTATGCCGTTCTTTACGTCAATGAGAGTTGGTTGTGGCCATGAAAGGCCTCCCCAATAGTAGAGTGTGCTCTCGTCCATCTTCCTTGACGTCTCCAATTTCTAGAACGACAAAATCCACCGGCACAATAAGCTTCCCTACTCGCACCAAGACATCTTCAATAACTCCTCGTGGATGGTGAACCGATCTGTCTGCCAATTGCAAGCACATCCTTGTCGGCTTCAACTCTCCCAATTCCAACTGCTTGAAAATTGAGTAGGGCATAAGATTGATCCCTGCTCCTAAATCCAGCATTCCAGAAGCTTCCTTTCCATTCCCCATAGCTATTTTAAGCACAAAGCTCCCAGGATCTCGTTGCTTTTGGGGTAGAGATTGCTGCATAATGGAGTTGGCACTTTCTGATACTAGAACTTGTTCTGGTTCATCAAATTTTCTCTTCTTAGACGCTAACTCCTTGAAAAACTTCACATACGCAGGCACGTTCCTGATCACATCAAGCAGAGGCAAATTCACATTCACCTTAGATAGCATCTTATAGAAGTCTGAAAACTGTTGGTCCTGCTTCTCATTCCGCAATCTGCTAGGAAACGACACTGGTGGGCGATAAGGCTTTTCAACCTTATGAAGTCGGATTTCTCCTTGCTCTTCCTCGACTCTAGGCTGCACGACCTCTGATGGTGCGTCGCCCACCTTATTATCCACCGTCTTTCCACTTCTCAACACGGTGACGGCTGAAGCTTGATGTGGCTGTTGACCTTGGCTCGGAATCTTTCCAGTCTGCTGCTGCTGCTGCATCTGGTTCACAGTACCAGAAACTTGTCCCACCGCCGTCTCAAGACGCTTGATGGTTGCATCTTGAGCTTCTCTTGCCTGTCTGCTTTCTTGCATGAATGCATTGAGATTATCTTCAAACTGGTTCTTCTGAGCAGGTGGTGGCGATGCGCGCTGAAATTGTGGTGGTCCCTGCTGGAACTGACCTTGCTGAGCTGGGGTCTTCCACTGAGAATTAAAGTTTTGCTGCTGCTGCGGGTACCACTGCTGCTGCTGCTGTGGGTACCACTGTTGCTGATTAGCAAACTGATTAAATTGCTGAGGAGGATACTGGTTATACTGCTGTGGAGGACGACGATTCTGAAAGTTTCCTCCATATCCCTGGCCTTGGTTCTGATTCCGCCATCCAGCGGTAGGCTGATTCTGCCATCCCGAGTTCTGCTGTCGCTGATTCTGACTAGACCCTTGGCCCTGATCAAACTGCTGTCGATGAGGGAACCCATGTGCCGCATACACTTCTGCGCCTCCTTCATAAGTTAACTCCCCCATTCTCTGGCACTCCTCAGGATTATGCCCCAATTCTCCACAAATACCACAGGGTTCAGGAATGATTTCACGTCTAACAGGCACCGATCGAGGTGGAGATGCCGCAGAATTATTCATCTTCAATTCTTGCAACTCTCTCATCATCCCTGCGAGTTGTTTCTGCAGCTCATAATTTGGTGCCACTGCATTGGCGTCAACTCTTCTCCCACGGATCAACTTTTGTTGTGAACTGTCTACCAAGGTCTGGAAGATCTGGTTGAGTTCCGTAGGAGTCTTCTTAGCGATGTTATCCCCTGCAGTGCTGTCCACCATGAACTGAGTAGTAGTAAGAAGTCCATCATAAAGGAACTGACTAATCATAATCGCAGACAACTGATGATGTGGGAACTGTCGGAGGAGCTCTTGAAATCTCTCCCAAGCCTTGTGGAAAGGCTCGTCGGTTCTTTGTGTGAAATTCATAATCTGAGTACGAATCTCCTGTGTCTTGTGGTTTGGGTAGAACTTCAACATAAACTTCTCACAAGCATCATTCCAAGAGTTTATAGAATTTGACGGAAGTGATAGAAGCCACGCCCGAGCCCGATCCTTCAAGGTGTAAGGCAGGCACTTGAGCCTTAATTGATCCTCTGTAAGGTTCGACAAAGAAAAAGTTTGCACTATCGAACAGAATTCTTGAATGAATTGGAGTGCATCTTCATTGGGCATGCCATGGAAGGTTGGAAGCATGCTAGAGTAATTATACTTCAAATCATAATTCCTGACCCCGGCAGGAAGAACAATGGCCGACGTTGTGGCCTTAATAACTGGTCGGGAGTATTCTCCCATGAACTGGTTTTCCTCGGTAGTCATATTTCTTTGAACGTTCAACTGACACTCTTCCTCGGAATCACAAAACAAATTCCCAAACAAAGCTTCGTCTTCAACTTTGTCAGGAAGCGGTTCGGTTACCTCCTTTGCTTGTTCCAAAACTACGCTTCTCCTGTGTATGTTGTCAATATACGGTGCTAACGGTTGTTTCTGACTCCTGCGACCTCGAATACACAACACTAGCACACAGATTAAACGCACCGGAGGGAGAAAAATAACCAAACAAAATTAAAATTAAAACTGTAACACAAAAATCGCCTAAAGCCTTCCCCGGCAACGACGCCAAATTTGTTCAACCTAATTAATCTAAGTCGCACGCAATTAAACGTGGTTGTTATAGATTAGATAAGTTAACCCGAATATCGTCTCACGAGGAAGGCTTAGATGGGTGATTGTTGTATTACAAAAAGACCAGAAAATAAAAATAAAACAGTAAAGATTGATTGGATTGGATGTTTTAATCTAAAGAAATTGAAAGACAAATTAACCTAGACAAGAATATAAACCCTAGTTCTAAGGAGAAAATAAATCATAAGCATAAATTAAAAAGAACTGAAATAAACTTACAATAATTAAAATTGAATCCGTGGTGGAAGTCTGTCACAAAATCCGTACGAATTGAAAGCGATTAATCTATCTAGAACTAGAAGAATAAGAAGAAGAAAATATTGGAAAGAAAAGCTGTAATCTGTCGCTGGCGGCTCCCAAAAAGTGAACGTAAAAAAAAATCGTGTTTAAGGAAAAATAACCAAGCCCTATTTATATAGCTATAACCGCCGCCATACCTCGACGAACGACGAGCACGGACGAGCGTCCGTGCTCACATGAAACTCCACTTCTGGATGAACGCCTAGACCCGGCGATCGTCCAACACCTCTCAACATATCTCCCCGGACGACTGCCTAGACCCGGCGATCGTCCAACACCTCTCAACATATCTCCCCGGACGACCGCCTGACACCAACGATCGTCCAAGGAGTCTCGCGGTACTTCTTCCTTCATCACCTTCCCAGACACAGACGATTGTCAGAGCTGAACGATCGACAAAGGTGCTCCACTGGAATACAATCAATCACCACCATCGAACATCGGACGAGCGCCAGGCCCTAGCGAGCGCTGAGGATCACTTTCTGAAGCTTCCTCGACCATGCTGGACGAACGACGAGGTTGAACGGTCGCTGAAGAAAACTCTCTGAAGTTTTTCTCGTCCAGGGTGAACGAACGTTGAAGCTGGACGATCGCCGGGATATCCTCTCTGAAACCTTGCTCGCCAGCTCGTAGAACTACTGGACGATCATCGTCCTTGGACGACCGCCGGTGACAATGCTCAGAAACTCCACACCAGCGATCGCCCACAATGGACGAGCGTTCAAGTGCGATTTCCTCGCCCAACTTAATCTCTGCACTGAACGATCGTTGAGCCTCAACTTTGACACACTTCTCAGCCATTTCACTTGTTATCATTCACCTAAGACATAATCCTGTATTTCATAAACGAAACTGTATTTCATAAACAAAACTCAACCAAAGACATTAGTGCATTCTGAATATAAAAACAAAACGAAATACCACGGCAATCGAACAAAATGCACTAAATAAAACCAAATAAAAACAACCAAAAACAGGTGAAACACATGTATAGAGGTGTTCATGGACGACTTTACTGACTATGGATCAGATTTCGATAAGTGTCTACACAATTTGGAGATGGTGCTAAAAAGATGTGTGGATAAGAGTTTGGTCTTGAACTACGAGAAGTGTCACTTCATGGTCAAGAAGGGAATAGTCCTTGGACATATCATATTAGAACGAGGGATAGAGGTCGACCAGACCAAGATCGACATCATAGGCAAGTTGTCCTACTCGAGCAACGTGAAACAACTGCGAGGTTTTCTTGGACATGCAGGATTTTATAGGAGGTTCGTCAAGGACTTTGCTAAGATCGTGCATCCCATGACCTGACTATTACAAGGAGAAGTGGAGTGGAACTTTGACGAAGATTGCAAGAAGGCGTTCCACACACTAAAGGAAATCTTAGTGTCAGCACCTAATATCCAACCACCGGATTGGAAAATGCCATTTGAAGTGATGTGTGATGTAAGTGACTACGCAGTGGGAGCGGTTCTTGGGCAAAAGAAAGGAAGAGTAAATCATGTCATATACTATGCATTCAGAACTTTTAATCCTGCCTGATGGTCCCGATACGAGTTACTGGTGTATGGGGGGGGGGGGAGGGGGAATACACCAGTTAGGATTTTTTTGACTTTGAAAGCTTAATCCCCAAAAACTTCAGCTGAGTAAAGAAAGTCTCAGCTGAAATCACAACTGAGTAAGAGAACTCAGCTGTGATAGTGGTGCTGTGCGGAAAGTGGTGGAAATTATACTCGTAAAAAATAACTCACGCTTTAGTGCAGGGAAGGTCAAAAACCAAAACAGTTGAATATGCAAATATGCAGTTTGTATGCCGGTTAGTTTGGTCAGTTGAAAATGCAATAAGTAACTGAACAGAAATAAACACAGACACACAGAATTTAACGTGGTTCGGAGATAACCCTCCTACGTCCACGGGGAGTTGTGAGTCCACACAACTCTGTCCAAGTTCTTCTGGACAAACCACTCAGCTTACGCGGGCTGAGCAACCGTTAAGGATAAGTTTGCGGGTACTTATCAACCTTACAGTTTAGTTTACGGGTACTAAACGACCTAACTACTCAATTGCAGGAAGAGTAGGATCCTAAACCTTTGCAGGTAAAAGAAAAACGTGTTTCCAACTAAAAGCTCGAACGGAAGGTGAGCTGTGATCTAACTCTCTATGAACTCTCACTAAGTGATGTTCTCAAGGTTCGATCTAAAGACACAAAAACTATCTAATTCTAGAACTCTCAACAAGTGATGTTCTAAGAGATTCAGTTCAGCTTGTGAAGAATATTTCTCTTTCTTTTTGCTCTCTGGTTTCTTCTCGCGTGTGTGTCTTGTATCTCGAATAAATGAAGGCCTCTTATTTATAGGCGGAGAGTATCAACTAGCCGTTGGAGGAGCTGTTGATCTCTGATCGTTGAAAGCGATGGCTTGTCTCTCATCTCTGCAGACTTTCTTGATATGGCATCTGAGCTCTTCTGCTTTCCATCTGAAACAGCCTTGTGTTGGGCCAAATGGGGTAATGACTGAACGGTCAAAGCCTCATGTGACTTCCTTTTTAAATTCAAATTCAAACCTTTCTGACAGTCAACCTCGGTTAGTCGGTTGAAAATCTTGATCTTTATCTGAGTGGTCTTCAGCTGATGTTCTGACTGAACCGTTGAACTCTCAGCTGACTTTGAACTTCATGTTGAGACTTCTTTATAGCTTCCCCCTTCTTGAAATATTCTCTTTATCAGATGGCATTCTATAGCTGATGTTCCAACTGAACAGTTGGCTTGAACTCTCAGCTGTTAAAAAGCATTCCCCTTTTTGGCATAGCTTTCTCATCAGGAAAAGTCTTGTAACTGATGTTCCTTATCCGATCTTTCATCCGGGGTTGTATCCGAGTGTTGTTGTGTTGCCGTCTTCACCTGGAGATCTGTAAAAATAAAATCTTAACAATGCTCAAACAGCGAGCCTAACAGCTAACATTAGGAACTGGCAACATCTACTCGGTTGGGGTCAGTTGGTTTTGGAATTCATCAAAACTCATACTAATAAATTTCCCAACAACCAATGCAATTACTTCACGACAGAGAAGGAATTATTATCTGTGGTATTCACTGTCGAGAAATTTCGGTCATACCTGCTCGGGGGCAAGACCATAGTGTATACAGATCATTCTGCCCTGAAGTTCCTCATGGCCAAGAAGGAGACAAAGCCCCGATTAATAAGGTGGATCCTGTTGCTTCAGAAATTCGATTTGGAGATCAAAGACAAGGCTGAAACCCAGAACTTAGTGGTGGATCATCTAAGTCGCATCATTCAACAGGAAGAGATCGAACCAATCAAGGAGACATTTCCAGAAGAGCACCTGGCTCTTGCCCAAGACACTTCAGAACCATGGTACGCTGACTTATGAAACTACATTGATTTGGGGAGACTTCCAAGAGATCTCAGCCTGTATCAGTGGAAAAAGTTGAAGGTGGAGAGTCGATTCTACATATGGGATGAACCATACTTGTGAAAAATATGTACCGACCAAGTTATCCGTAGATGTGTTGATGAGAAGGAACAAGCTAGCATTCTCGCACATTGCCATTCCAAGGTATGTGGGGGACATTTCGGACCAAAGAGGACTGCAAGGAAGATATTGGATTGTGGGTTTTATTGGCCCAACATATTCAAGGATGGCTGCGAGTGGTGTAAAAGATGCGCCCAATGCCAGAAGGAGGGCAACATTGGCAAGAGGAACGAGATGCCCATGACTCCGGTCATGCCCGTGGAAGTATTTGATATATAGGGCATGAATTTCATGGGGCCATTGCCCAACTCAAGAGGGAACCTCTACATTTTGTTGGTAGTAGACTATGTGTCTAAATGGGTAGAGGCCAAGGCAACATCAACTAATGACTCGAAGGTAGTCGTGGAATTTCTCAAGAGCAATATCTTTAGTCGATTTGGTGTACCAAGGGCAATCATAAGTGATCAAGGAACACATTTCTGCAATAGATCAGTAAAAGGATTGATGAGTAGATATGGAGTGCACCATAGAATCCGAATGCTTATCACCCTCAAGCAAATGGTCAAGCTGAATTGTCTAATCGCATTGTGAATGCTGTCTTAAGGAAGACAGTTAGTCCAACATGGAAGTATTGGAGTTTGAGTCTTGAGGATGCATTATGGGCATATAGGACAGCGTTCAAAACCCCATTTGACATATCACCTTACATAATGGTCTTTGGCAAGATGTGCCACTTGCCCGTGGAAATAGAGCATATAGCGTATTGGGCAGTTCAGAAGATGAATTACGATTGGGATGAGGCTGACCAAGCCAGGAAGCTTCAACTACAGGAGCTTGAAGAGATCAGGCTCAACTCATATGACAATGTCGTATTGTATAAAGAAAAGATGAAGAGGGCTCACGATGCGTTGATCAAAGTCAAGAAGTTTGAACCTGGGCAACAAGTGCTTCTATACCAGTCCAAGTTTAAGCTCATATCAGGGAAGCTATCGACCAAGTGGGTTGGTCCGTCGAAGTACAAGCCATGTATCCGAATGGGGCTGTGAAAGTGAGGAATGCAAGCACGGGAAAAATTTTCAAAGTCAATGGAGAAAGACTGAAGGTCTTCTATGGCCAGGCATTGGAGAAACCAGAGGAATACTTGAAATTCCTCTGTGACACATAATCCTAATTTAGGCAAGAAGGACATTGTGCCCACGACGGTAACTAGGGCGCTGGCTAGGAGGTAACCTGGTATGTTTTCTTTTCAGTTTTCTTTAATTTTTGCATTGTTTCCTTTCGTAAAAAAAAAATAAGGGGGAGATAGAGATTAAAATAGCCATAATTTTAATATTTTTCATCAAACTTAGGCGTATTTTAATTCCATTATGGGTAGAAATGTCTAACCATAGGATATAATGTTTTTGACTTGTGCATGAAAGTGTGTTGGTGAAGAGCAGGAAGCAAGTATTGGGCGAGAGGAAGAAGGAGGATTGAACACTTTGCTTTGAGCAAAGTGTGTGCGCAGGAGGGCAAGAGCAGCGCTCTGGGCTAAGCAAAGAACTTAGGCAACACAGATGACGAGGGAGTAACTGCCACATCACGTGCGATGTGACAGCCGCACTCAATACCTACCCCTAGCCCTATAATCGTCTGCCACCCTACCACGACTATCCCTCCAAATCTTCCACTTCCCAATGTAAACCATCAATTCAAACTGCCATACACCACTTTCCATCCTCAACCCCCCAATTTCGGATTCTGTAGATTTTCCTTCCGAAATTCAAACCCTAAATCACAATGGTATCAACCCGCCCCAAGAATAAACTAAATAAAATCCCTCACGGCACCCATATCGACCTAGAAAAACCAGAAACGCCGCCGTCAGAGTACTCTTTTATCGAGCTAGACCCATCGCTTTGGGTAGTTCCATACCCTCTTACATCCGAAGCGGAGGAGGTTATCAGCGCAGCCCTTGCTGAAACCATGGCGATACCAGAGAAAGCGCAAGAAGAAGAAACTGAACCGGTGGAGGAGATTTTCGTCACACCGGAGAAAACTACTGAGGAAGCTGCAGAGGAGGCTACGCCGGAGAACATACGGTAGGAGCCTGAGAAGGAAGAAGCGCAGCCGGACGACGACGTGGAGATGGAGGCATTGGAAGAAGAAGAAGGACGGGAAAAGAAGGAATCCGTCAAGCTCTGTGCGGAAGTAGAGCGGGATGCCAAGAAGAAGAAGGAGAAAGGGAAGAAGACCAAGAGGAAGAAGACGACGAAGGCTGCTACGTCTGAAGCTGCCTTGTCGTTGGGAGAAGAATCATCCACGGAAGAGAAGAAGGCTGTCACACCTTCGTCTAAGAACCTAGGGAAAAGACAAAGGGTGGTAGAGTCGGAAGATGATGAAGACGTCCAGATAGTAGGAGAGAGGATCACAAGGTCAGCCGCTTGGAAGGTCAAGAAGGAGGACTCCGAGTCGAGAGGGAAGAAGAAGCCCAAGAAGGCGGAAGACTCATCCGCCAGGAAGATCTTTGTGCCCAGGGAGGTCGACTTTGGCGACCTGGATGCCTTGGGTATAGCATTAGAAGTGAGGGACCTATATGAGGGATGTGGCTGGGGAAGATTCCTGACGCTGCCCTGCCTATGAAGATTTGGTGAGAGAGATGTACGGATCGGTGGAGTTCGTTCTTGATGGAGAAGAAAACTCGGCTTCGATCGAGTTCACCTTGAATGGGCAGCCTTATGTTGCTGGGCTGAATGACTTGAACTAGATTTTGGGGTTCGCCACGATGATGGAGCTACAGAGACCGGAGTTCAGAAGGGCAGGCAAGAAGGTGCCGGTGGATTTGCCCAAGGATGAATGGATCCGGATGTGGAAGGAAGTTAGTGTGGGAACGGAGTTCAAGTCAGGAGATAACAAGGCCTCTGATCTTAAGACGCCAGCCCTCCGCATAGCCCATAGAATTCTTGCCTACAACATGTTTGGCAAGGGAGATAGCGGGATTCGCTGGTTAACAAGGAGGTGTACATACTATATTGTATGTTGACCAGGAAGAGGCTGAACTTTGCAGCCTTCCTGATGGAGCAGCTGAGGGCAGTAGTGGCTAAGGCGAGTCAGAAGTATTCATGTGGGCACTTTGTGACAACCTATATCGAGGGACTGGAACTCCATGACAAGGTGAAAGAGTTTGATGTGACACCGGCTGACGTGCTCAACATGGAAAGGTTGAGCAGAATGAAGGAGGTGGTGAAGCACGGAAAAGGGTGGCGCCTGTTGGAGGCGCATGAGAAGATCAACCAGCTTCAGCCCGCTTACCACCCAAGAAGTCAGCTAGATTGGCCAAGAAGTCCGCGATCGAGGAGGATGAAGAAGAAGATGAGGAGGAGATTGAATCTTCTTCTGCCCAGCTGAAGGAAGTACTGGAGAGGTTGGGCAAGACAGAGAAGTTGCTCAAGGAGCTATGGAAGGGGCAATTGACCATGCAGGCTACTCTCAACAGCCTTGCCCGCCACCTGAAGTTAGGGTCAGCCTCTGACCCCCCTGCTTAATTATGTCCTCCTGGTTTGCTGTGTCTCAGTTTTCTTTTGTGTTTGTGTTTTTATTTTGTGTTTAGTATTTTAAGTGTTTTATTTGTTTGAGTCTGGTCAGTGATCGAATACCTCACCCATATTTTTCCTTGCAAAATGTGTGGTGAGGTAGGCGAATTGCTTATGTGTTAGAGTTTTGACCTTCTTACGCCCATTATTTTTCTATAAGCAAAGTGTGTGCGTGAGAAGGCCATGTGTTTGTCAATAAGTTTGTTGAGTCCAAGGTTGAGGCCTCCATGGATAGACTTTGCTATAAGCAAAGTGTGTGCGTGGGGTGTCTGTGCCGTGTGTTTTTATTTAGGAAATTGTGTTGATCAGCATAGAGTTGTTGGGCAAGATAGTATGATGATTTGTGAGCTTAATTGATGCTTGTTGAACAATGCTAATTTTTGCATGCTAGAAGATGACTTGTATGATGGATTGAGTTGTGGACATACCCTGTGAGGATTTTGAGCTTAATTGAATTCATTCTTGTGTGTGATTAAAGACATCTTGATTAGGAGGAACTAGAACTTGCCTGTACTTTGGTTTATGATCTCTGAACTTAGATGATTTAGGCCATTCTTTCATTAGCCCATTTGAGCTTGAATTAGTCACCTGATATCATTATCCTTTGATAACCCTTTTGAGCCGAAGTAATTCTTTTTATCACTTAGATACTGCCTTTAGAAAGTGTTTATTTGGTTTTGGGAACCTGGGCAGTATGAAGAAGATAAGGGCAGGGATGAAATGATTGGGGGTGTATTCTGGGCAGGAAGTCTTGTGTTGATAGTTGGGTTATGTCTCAACTAAGAAAAAATGAAAGGAATAAGAGGAATAGAAAAAAAAGAGAAATGAAAAAATTTATAAGTTCCCCAGAAAAAGTAAAGCTTGAGCCTGGAATTGTGAGGGCAAAGAATTGAAAAGAAGTGGGGAACCCCTATTGCCCAATACGAGTTTAAATTATCCTTAGCTAAGACTTAAATATTTCCTATCCATTGCTTTAAGCTTTAAACCTAAAAGGACCTAATGATGAGTTCTGGCATTTAAGATGAAAACTTTAGATTTAAAAGGCAGGCAAGCCTATGGTGATGTCGAAGTCAAGATTGTCTATGAGTGTGACAAAGAGCCTAAACACATGAGTGATGAGTGTGGAAAGGAGATCCTATAAGTTCACAATTCTATCTTGACTTGTTTGATAGCATAGCATCTTCTTTTCCCTTCACTTGCAGATTGTTACGAAAAGATTGTTGTATTGCCTTGACTAACTCTTCTATATTGATCTTGTTTTGAGTCTTTTATTCTGTTGTTTATGTCTTGGGTAAGTTGTCTGTGCACACTTGAGGATAAGTGTGGGTTAAGTGTGTGCGCATGATGAGTCCATATTTTGTGTCTTTTTAGTGTATGTCTTAGGAAGTTTAGATCGAGTCTTTATGTGTGTTTTGTCTAGTTTTTGTGTCTTGGAGGACATATTTTGGGCAGGAGGGTGTTTGCTTCCTTGCAGGTGGAAACTGGGCAATACAGGGGAAGAAAGCAACATTTCTGGAAGCAGGTCAGGCAGAGCCATATTGGTCAAGACAGATAGGAGGAGTGCTTTGATCAACAGGCGAGTTTCTCTCCTAGGTCTAGAAGGATAAGGATAAGATAATCTAATTTAAGTATCTTTCCTTATCCGACTAGATTTAGGATCCGCAAGAGATCTCTTGAAGATAGACGTTACTTGCCTTGTTGAGGGTCGAGCTTATCAAGTGTTACTTGCATCCCATGGTAGCTCGTGGATTCCTTCCATGTTAAGGACTAGGGGGACCAAACCCTAAAGCACTCGCCTATAAATATCGATGCCTTGCTGTTGCGAAGACACGCCGTTCCTTCTATGCTTTGTTCCCTATATTTTCCATTGAGAGTTTGTGAAGAGAAAAACAAGTCCTACGGGCATACTTTATTTTATCGGCACTTTTGGCCGTGATTTGCTTTTGCACGTATTTCGTAAGTTTTAATATAGTGTTTATGATTTCCTTCAATTCATATGTTCGCTACTTTATGATTATGTCTAGCTAAGCTTTTATAATTGGTCTGGGCAAGACAGTTAGGTGTTATCCTATGCTTGAGAGGTCTAAATTGTGCTAGATAATTGCATGCATGTGTTCCCATAATGTTAATGAACTTGTTCAAATATGAGATAATACGATTAAGAGGTTAATAGGCCGTTAATCACTTAGGACATATTAGATCACCAATCAATTGAGAAGTAGGAGTGTTTTCCACATCTTCTTGATTAAGATCAATTAACATTAGAGGAAGGTGTCTGCCTTATGAGGTAAGACGTGATGATTCCTTGTTGGGCCTTTCTAGAGATAAATGCTCTTTGAGCAAGAACTTGAACGATGACTCCGACAGAGGTATTGCCCAAGGTAGGGAGCCGGCGGTGCGTCGCCAACTAAGTAAGGATAGGTAAGGGAAGGGTTTGTTGAGAGCGTGACGAGTAAAAAAGAATCTCAGCATTCAAGTCCCATAACTAACGATGCGTGCATGTGATGAATATATTTGCACCAATGACCAAGCTAGGGTTTTCACTTAACAACGTCTTAGTCCAGATCAAGTCCGTTTTATTATTGATCAAGTTACTTGTTTACTTTTCAGTTTTTTATTGAGTTCTCGAATTGGGCAAGAGAGCCCTAGTGACCAAGATTGCAAAACCAACTTTTCTGAACAGGTGGAGGAGGTTTCAAGGGATAGTGGCAATCAACTCCTTGTGGATCGACCCTGTACTTACTTTGCTAACTATATAGCTGTGAGGATAGGCTACAAATTCATTTTGAGAGTGCGAACGGCGGCCTCGTCAAAACCTAACATAGACTTCAAGAGATCGAAATCTGACAAATTCAATAAACATAAATTATGAAATAAGAAAATGTAGCATAAATCCATAAGGCCCTCCAAAAATGTGACAAACTAATATTTCATTGCAAAAAAATTATCTCCCATGTATAATATAACTTGAAAAAAAAAATCTCATCTTGTAACAGCTCGGATTTTTTTTCAGAATTATAGAAACAAATTAAGTGAAAATGCAAATAAAAGTAGGCAAAACATGCATAGCTATGGAAAAAAGGACGGAAACGAACTATAACCAAAATTGTCACCAAACAAATTTCACTTCATAACAATACATCAAAAACTACAAAGCAAAAGAGCCTTCAGAAACCAACAACTAACCCCATCATTGTTCTGTCATTGAGTCCATTTAAATTTAAAATAAACACAACCATACGAAAAAAAATAAAAAATTCTAAAGAAATCAAGTGAAACTCAAATTCGAGCGTAAGCATTAATCGTAATCCGATTTTGATAAGGAACAACTACACATCGACATAAAGGCAAGAAATTTTCACATATATGAGATCCGATACAATGTGATTAAACCCTAATCGTAATCAGGGTTTGATTAATGACAGAATATGTTCAAATGAACAAAAAATCGACATGCTCAAACATCAATTTACCTGATTTCTGTGAGAATAAAGAATTGCCGATGCAGAAAATTATATGAAAATGTTGGGAGCAAGAGTTGAAGCTTTCTCTTTTATTAGTTTTCTTTCTCTTCTATGAGTTTTCTTGTGCTGCAATACACACATTGAGTTCAAAATGGTAAACGAGGTAATATCTTTGGGCCAGCCCATGAAGATATGCTTATCGAACATTATATACAATTAGCCCACTACGATTATACACATGTTACGATTCATCATATTTAGGCCTTGTTCGGTAAAAAATACTAAATAATATTGAGATAAATAATATATAGATAAATAATATGGAGATTAGATGATAGATTATTGAATTTGTGTGTTTGGTAGAAAATATAACAATTTGTTTTATCAAAGTTTGTTGTTTGGTAGAAGATGTTAAAATCAATATTAGCTTATAAATTTCAATTCTAACCCTACCCTAATTCTAAAATTACAAAAAACTCATCCTATTTATCCTCTCATCTCTCTCTCTCTCTCTCTCCTCTCTCTCTCTCTCTCTCTCTTCACATTTGAGCTTCAAAAAGTTGCAGCAATGGCGGCGGCGGCTCAGCCTCTCCTCATCACGCCTCAATCACCCCTACCCCCACCCCACCCCACCCTCACCCTACTCCGCCACCCATTTACCTGAGAGAGCTGGACCCCACGAACGACGGGCAGGGGAAGGTACCGGTAGAGGACGGACATGAGGCCAGTGACGTCGAGGAAGAGAAGGACAGAGGCGGTGCAGATGCCGGCGGCGGCGATCTGGTTCGCCGTCAAATGGGCCGACTCCGTGATGGCGACGGCGGCAATGGATTTCATTGGTTGGACGAGCATGCAGGTGCCGAAGAGGACGTCGGTGGCGATGTTGTAGAAGGCGGTGAAGATGAGGGTGGCGGAGAGATCGAGGTTCACGACGAGCGTCAGCGCGAGAACGATGGGGATGTAGGTGCCGAGGTCCCTGACGGCGCCGCTCAGCTCAGAGATGGGGGAGGTCTTGAGATGGAGGGAGGTTGTGACGCGGCGGCGCATCCCGTCGACGTGCCTGGTGAGGAGGGGAGTGGTGGTTGTGGCGGCCGGCGAGTCGTCGGCCATCTTGGCTATTGTGTGTGGTGAAGAAGATAGGAAAGAGTCAGACGAGAGAGAAGAGGTGAAGAAGATAGAAAGTGTAACGCCCCAATTTTCATAAATAAAAAGGAAACGTTATTCTTCTCTCATTAATGACAATAATCATTATTTTTACAGCGGAAGACTGAAATAATTAGCATTTATTAACAAATATAAATATATTTGACTCTTTGACCATCATCACTCGCTCCAACGCACATCGCCCGAGCTTTAAACTGAAAAAAAAATAGCTTTGGGGTGAGTGCTAATGACTCAGTGGGGTGCATTTATCCAAATTATATGAATCACAACAAATATATAAGTGCAAATAACTGAATGTTCTTTCATATTGCCCGAAGGCTTAAGCCCAAAGGCTAACTTTCTGTCTCTGAGCCCGAGGGCTTTAACTGTACTGTCTCATGGCCCGTAGGCTATAACTTTTCTGTCTCATAGCCCAAAGGCTTTAACTTTCTGTCTGATAGCCCATAGGTTTTAACTGCATCTCACACATATAATTTGAGTAAAATATATAATAAGGATAAACGAATAAATGCAACGGTAAAATAACAACCCCACCTTAAATTTCTTTGACTTGAAACGACTCAAAAGCTACAATTAAATAATTAAGTCTTGCGCGTCAATCCTATAAATAATGCATGAACGAATTACTATTTATTCGATGAATCATCCGATGCAAATATATAATAATTAATATCTATCTTTAAAAATAAAGTCAAGTGACCTGACACTATATTATAGCTTGGAATCCACATGTATATATACTCGTATATATATATATATTAATAATTTTTTAAAATAATGAAACATGTGCATGCATTCAAGAGGGACATAATCGGATTATTTTGACTAATAAATGAAGTAAAAGATAAGATATTAGTTTTACACACAATAAAGCTACTCAAGAGTATATATATATATATATATATATATATATATATATATATATATATATATATATATATATCGTACAAGATATTGAATTAAATATGGTGATAATTGGTGTGAATATAAATTAAGAAAAAGGCTGACAACTTTGATCACCAACACATATATTTATACTGGATAAACATGGATTCGCAGAAGTGAGCTTCTTTACAGAAAAGTGGCGGTCACAAATAAATGAGAGGAAAGAATAGTAACAATCTCTGCTTATGCATTTTTCAAAGGAAAAGAGATGGAAGATTAGTTATTGTAGAAAGTAACGGCAGAAGGGAAACAGGTGACTACAGCAGCGTGAACGCGTCGAGGAGGAGAGGAAGAATGGTAGACAATAGGCATTACCGCCGTCGTCGGAATGCGATCGACGCCACCAAGTCCCCACCTTTAAACTCTCTCTCTCCCAACTCATAGTTCCTCCATTTTTATGACATTAACAGAAGGGAAGAAGGAGAAAGTTAATACCTTCACTCTTTGCTTCGGTTTCAAATTTTGGTGTGAAAGAAATGGGTGAGTGGTTATCTATTTATACTGATTTTTCCAAGTCTAAACATGGAAGCAATGAGACCTTAGAATCAATCATTCCTGGAATTGATTCCTCTTGCAAATAATAGAGAGATTGCAGAAGGAAAGTTAGGGTATACACGCTATGGCTGCCGAACGAGTGAAACGGTGATGGGAGGATGATGAACAATAATTGGGCCACAAATATGGGCAGGAAAATCAAATGAGTGGGTTGGGCTTTGCTTTGAATATAAATCAAGGGCCCAAATCTATTTAAATGAAACATGAAATTTTAGAAATATTGACTGCCAAAAATAAATAAATAAATAAATGCATAAATAAAAAATATATATATTTATCGTGCTCGTGCAATAACTCTAGGCGCGATTTATAAGACTTAATATTTAATTACTTAGAAATAATATAATAAATAGTTTTAGGAGAAATGTGAGAAAAATATTCTGGGTCGTCACAGAAAGAGTCAGACGAGAGAGAAGAGGTGAAGAAGATAGGAAAGATAGGGTAATTTTGTCTTTTAATTGTATAACATGAGTTACTGTTGAAGTGGTACAAATAATACCACCCAAGTGGTCCAATTATTTAAGTGCCCATTGTAGTATTATAATACCGAGCTTTACTCTATTAACCGGCTTGATGTATTAATAATTTTTCCTACCAAACAATGTAATAACCCATATTAATAATATAGTATGGCTTAATATGGCCTACCAAACGAGGCCTTATTATTAACAAATTCTGATAAAATTTAATGAATTTTAATAGTAAAAGATAAAAAATTAAATTTCAACTATGAATTTGAAATCGCATATTTAATAAACTCGTTTAGAATTTATATAGATCTAAGATTAATGACTTGAGCAATATTTTAATTAAAGAGTTACTCCCTCCAACAACTGAGAATAGAACTTCAATCGGCCTGTCTACTCTCACAATTCTTGGTCGGAACCGGTCCGTTGACCACGATCCTAATTTTTGGTTGAAAAAATATATATTAATAAATTTAATTATATTTGATCATTTTATTTATATAATTATTTATTCGGCCAACTAATAAATTGGCCAAATTAAGTGTGTGGTGCTAAAGATGAGAAAATATCTTATTGTTCTAAGTATTTAGTTTTTCAATAAGTAGAGTTGCATTCAAAAGCGATGTGAGATACAAAATTTAATCATAAATATGACTATAATTATGGATATATTATTAGAATTAGAATTTGAGAAAAGTTCATGTTTTTTCTGGCAATTACCCCTTATTTTTTTAATTCAAAACCTAAACGTAATATAGTCATCCTAATTATCCACTGCCATATTAGGTTTTCTGATCAACTTTGATCCCATTCGAAATCTGTATAGATAATATAAGATATGATTCTAATTATGGAATTAATAGAGTATATATTTATATATAGAATATAAAATATTTTTAAATTTAAAAAATTGGAGAATTTAGATAAATAGAAATAGAGAGATTAGAGTGAATGTGAGAAAAGATAGAGTCGTTTCCTTTTAATAATATAACTAGCCTATAACCCGTCGAAAATCGACGGGAAATAATAAAAATTAATAAAATTATTAAATAGTACTAATATGTGATAGATAAAAAAAATATTATTTGTTAATTATTTTAGCGTTAAATAATTCGATTATGCAATCTACTTAACTCGGTTATAATTTATATCCCTTGAACACATCTCAAATTCAATTAAAAAGTAATTTTACCACATGTTTACGTCTCAAACCCATATAGTTATATTTGTTAAAAATTATAACTAATATATTCTCATTACTTTCGATAATTGTTAAAGCTCTATTCTTCTACAAAACCGATGTAGGTAAAAATATATTTCTCTCTAAAAGGAAATCGACTCTTAAGCTGAATTTTTTAGCTTTTTATTAAGAAAAAGGGCAAAAGAAGGAGCGGAGCGGGTAGTGAGTGAGAG
Source organism: Schizonepeta tenuifolia (assembly GCA_029490685.1). Lineage (NCBI taxonomy): Eukaryota > Viridiplantae > Streptophyta > Magnoliopsida > Lamiales > Lamiaceae > Schizonepeta > Schizonepeta tenuifolia. The sequence continues at coordinate 11,988,732 of CM055958.1, read as the reverse complement.
AGAGAGAAAATATATGGATAGCGAATAATACTTAGATGTTACGATTGTCTATAAGATGAAAGTGACCCTAAATACCCCACATTATGAATTCAACTCAGGATTAAGATAAAAAAAATAAGTTAAACCACTGCTTCACAATCATCCCGTCTACCCCGACGGTTCCGACCTGGAACCGGCCTATTGACTACAATACTGATTTTAAATTATATAAATAATCATCTTCCAAATATATTCACAAAAAATTTAATGATGACATTTGTTTTCTTTTTACCTGAAATTAATATTTAATTATATACATAACTATATTCCAAAAATATTCACACAATATTTAATAAATAAAAATTTAATTATAAATTGTAGTATTATATAAATAATCATCTTTCAAATATATTCATAGAAAAATAAATGATGACATTCGTTTTCTTTTTTACCAGCTTCGAGAATAACTTTTTTAACTGAGAATAGAACTTCAAGAATTGTTTCACTATGTATTTGATAGTTTTTCCTTTTTACAAAACTTTATGTGGAATGATTGTGATTCATAAAATTATTTAGTTAATGATATAAGATAAAAGTTGACCATGAATATCCTTAATTTTATGAGTTCAAAATTATATATATTAAAAAACAAGTTGTCCCGCAAGTACTGAATTGGCCTATCTACGCACACGATTCTTAATTCTTAGTCGGAATTGACTCGTTGATAAATCATTAGTAATTTTTCTGCCAATTTTCCTACATATTCTACATTTTCCAACAGAGACGATTAATAAAACAATTTGAGATGATGTGTTTAGGATTATTCAAACTTGTTTGAAATTTATATACTCGTATATTAGTCTGCCGCCACAATTCTACATCGGAACTGACCCGTTGACCACGACTGTGATTTATAAGTGCATAATTTATAAAATTTATTTAGAATTTATATAGATTCAAAAATTTAATAAAAATAATGATTGTACTATTCGTTAATCGTCCTTAATAATATAGTAATATTCGTTAATTAAAATTATAAATTATGCAAAGTTGGAAACCCAACTACAAATAACGTAAAAATTATTTCATGGATGACGATTATAGATTTTAGAAAATATATGGGAAAAAAGCAAAAAATGAAAAATTTCACGAGTGTCGGTTGGAAATTGGCTCGTCTACTGTCACGGTTCCAGGTCATAATTGACCCGTTGACCACGATTTTGATTTATAAATGCACAAACGATTCTAGATTTTAGAAAATATATGAAAAAAATGAAAAAAATGAAAATTTTAAAATTAATAAGAACAAAGAATGAAAATGTGCCACGTGGGATCCCGAGTTGAGGTACCTGTAATATCCCGGATATTTCTTCCGTCACTAAAATAAAAAGTTGTTAATTAATTAAGGCTTTGCACGCCTAAGTTAAAGAAATTCAGTTTTAAGACTAACGGTGAAATCCGTTTCTGAAAATAAATTCCAGAAATCGTTCAACCGACTAGTGTATTAGGGTTTTCGCGTCCGATAGAATTTTCGTTCAAGAACTCATATCGAAAAACCATCTGACTTTACATCCACTTATTTTGCGATACGAGTCTCCTGGTAAAAGTCAGTTTTATTTATTTTTTCGGGTGAAATTTGGACTGTCATGTCTCAACTTTTCTTTGGATTTCGAAAATCGAATTATGCTTTCCGACTAAGTAAATTATTTCCGATCTAATGGTCGAATTAGTTTTCGTAGGAAACGTAACCGTCTAGGAAATTAATTTCTCGTTTTTAATACGCAGTATTAGACCCGTAAAAGGTGATATATTTGAAATAAAAATCCCTCCCAACCGCCACCTACACTCCATTAGTCATCCTTCTTAAGAATTCTACTACTTTATGTTAAATATCTTTCTCTTAGTCATCACTTTCTTCTCTCTTATTCCCCACCAAAATCGCCCCCCCCCCCCCCCCCCTTTTCCTCTCTTCTCTCTCTTGTTCTTCATTTCATGAAGATCTTCATCAAGTTCTTCAAGCATCCAAGCTCCATAACTTATTCATCTTTCAATCGATTTCAATTCCGATTACATATTTGGAAAGGTGAGAGCTTCCTCTTCATTACTATCCGAACAAAATTTCATTCCTTTAATTATGAAATTTTCTAAAATTAGTAAGAGAGGAAGAAGATGATGTTCTAAGTTATGACATGGTTATTAATGCTTAGGATTAAGTTTCTACGGTTGAAATTAAGAATAAATCATGTAGGAAGAAATTGTGAAATTTTCGAAACATACATGAAATAATTGGTTAAGATTTAGCTTGAATTTAAGGGTATGATTTGTGGAATATGTTTCTATGTATTAGTATGTTAGTGTATGAATTGTTTTGGAATTTTCTAAAAATAAAAATGAAAATGTAAGAGATGAAGAAGCATGATTTTGATTGAGTAATTGTTATGATTTTGATGAGATGTTATGATTTATGAGAAGTAGGAAGTATGTAGTTGAACATATATTTAATTTAGATTTTTCTAAAAATAAAAACGAAATCGTTGGAGACGAAAAATCGTCGATAGAATTAGTTTTGATGTTTATATGGACTTATGGTTTGCATATTAGTTAATCTATGTAGTAAATGATGATAATTGGAAAGTTTGAATGAATTCTAAGAATGTCGAACTTTTCGTAAGAGACAAAGAGTCGAGCATAATCGTCGATAGGAAAATCGAACGAGAAAACAAATCGAATATTAGTGATTGTTGGTATGCTAGGTTGGTTGTAGAATTAATTGAGAATTAATTAACAACTATGAAGAATCGAGTTTATAAACCGATAAAAAAATGACGTGAATTGGTTAAGTAATAGTTTCGATGATGTTAATGTGTTAAGATGATCATTATTGAGTAAAAAGATAATAGAAACTAATTTGGTTTGAATCGGATTAGTAAAACTTCAAGAATCGAAGAAAGTAAGTAAGTGTAGAAACAAAGAAACGAGAAAACGAGGGTTTGTATGTTTCCGATTGATGATATGGTTGATGTATTGATGATACGCATGATTACATGTACTTAGTTTGAATTTCTTAGATTTTATAAAAATGTTTAAAAAAATCGACAACGATGTCCGTTGCTCGATAAAAACGACGTGTTTGATAATTATGAGTATGTGTTGATTAATTTGAGTTCATTGATGATTAATAAGCATGAGTGTAGTTGATGATAATTTTATATAAGTTATGAAATAGAAGTCGAAATTAAAATTGAATTGAAAATTTGAAATGAAATTGCTAAGTGAAATCAATTAGTTGAAAGGACGAGAAGTGCTCGTCGTATTTTTTTTAATCGAGGAACGTGAAAGTGATCATGTTAAATGATTGTGTGTTTGACTGTTAAGTTGATAGAAATTTCGTGCCATAAAGGTTGTATAGCATTGATCGAACCTAGGGAATCGTGCGTCGAGTTTTAAAACGATTAGGGTTTCGCGGACAGTTTTGTGACCATTCACGGAAATGGCCATAACTCTTAGCTCGTTTAACAAAATCGAGATCCGTAAATTGGACAGTAAATAGACATTCGTATCTTTCTTTTGACATAAGGCACATCCTCTGTTTCGAAATACTCTGTTTTGTAGAAGCTCCAGACCTACTGCCTTGTGCAGAAAATTTCTGAAACTCATTTTCTTGAGTTGAATTCTTTTTAACTTAATTCTTTAAGAACTTTTAAGTCGTTAAGAGTTATCGACTTCCGTCTTTAACTAATCTAAATGTCGAGTAAGGAACCAAGTTAGTTCTAAACGAGATGTGTCTAAATCTCGTTTCTTTTAAACCAAAAGAGGTTAGTTAAAGTGCAAACGCCTAAAAGACTTAACCGAATTCGAATTACTTTTTCTTTAAATCATCTCGACCGATTTACTAAAGCATGTTTGATTGCGATAGAAGGAGGAAGTCGCAATTAGAAGAAAGGACGGAAGACCGAAGACAGAAGTTCGTGTTTGTTCTGTAAACGGTTAAGGTGGGCTTTTTCTATGTATCAAATAAAATGAGCGATGCTCGAAAATGTTTACTTAATGCTTTGATAAGTGTGTTTTCAAATTGATTATCAGTGCATAAAAGATTTGTTTTATGTGAGTTCTTTTGTGCCTTTCTGAGTTAGCCAAAGGGGGCTAACTAATCGATCGGATTCTGAGTTAACCGGAAGGGTTTTCCAGAGTTAGTGTACACGGTAGCCGGTGTGTGTTGTACTCTGTTGAGGGGTAGCCAGCCACGGTGAATAGAACGTGTGCGGAAGAAGTTAACTCTTCCCCGGCGTTGAAACAGAAGTTGGGCAAGTTGAACGTAACAACAGTAAAATGCTTGCGCAAGCTATTTATGAAAGGAAAATGTTTAGTAAGCACGGGCCTTTGATGAAAAACCCCGATGTGTTACTTTAAAGATGCCTGATTAATCTATAAGCTTATGATATATTTTTGGCACTGTGCCCACTAAGTATGATTATACTTAGTCATGCATATATTTATAAATGTGCAGGTTGAGCGACGAAGAAGGTGGAAGTTGAGTAGAGGTTGTATATAGGAATGAAGAATAGTGTATTCAGTTCTACGTTTTTCTGCTGCAAACTACTTCACTTATGTTGTATAAACTTTTCGATTTAAGTTTCGTACTTTAAACTTAGTCTACTCTGATAACAACTTCGTCGAGTGATCCTTTGAGATCGACTCTCTTTTGTTAATGAAATCGGTTCATAGATATCATCTTGTTTATTATTATTAGTTAAGGCATCTATTCAGTTATTATTCCCCCTTCTTCCCCGCTTATTTAATCCAACCCCTAGTCGCACCCCGGCTTTGCCGTCTCTCGAGATTTGGGGCTATGACAGAGTGGTATCAGAGCAATCGTTTCTACTCTGCATCCAAAATTCTTTCAAGTTAGTCCGACAGAGCACTTGTTTATGCACTGCACCCGAGTCTTCTTTCAAGTAAAGTTTAGTTTGTATCACTAAACTTAAGAGTGTAGTTAACGACTCAACTTCCCGCTACGTCGACTCAACCAAAGAAGAAAAGAAAGAAAAGTTTCAGAAGTATTGGTTCTTTTTACAAAAAGTTTATAATAAGTATGCAAGCATGTTGAGAATAAATAGTGCCAAGTATGAATTGATTAAAGTATGATAGTTATACTTTTGCTGAGTAAAAGTATGAACTGATTAAAGTATGATTGTTATACCTTTGTGGTATTATGTGAAATTATTTGAGTTATAATTTCTTTGATTAAGATGTATGTCGGCATGAGAACCTAGACTATTTCTAAGGCTTTTCCCGATTCCTTGAGAACATAGACGTTTTAAGAAGCGTTGGTTCCAAATTGTTTCGAAAGACACGACCAAAAGAAGAGAAGTATAGAATCAAGTATAGACGAATGTTACTTACGTATAAGTGACATGAACGAAGTCATTTTCAGTTGGAGTTCGCTTCGTTGGAACTTCAAGAAGAGATTTGTTTTAATTGTTAAGAATCGAGTACGAATTTTAGCTAATTTCTAATGATCGTTCGATTCCAACGACGACTAGAACTGCGTTCTAAAGTTATTCTCCAACTATTATTCCGTTTCTTTTTAGAATTTATTTCACAATTAGTAATTGAACGAAGAATACGATAAGTATGAGATTCAAGTGTCAAGAAGGGTTTATATTAATACGGTTTCCACTTTAATGTGGCATCAAATATATATATATTCTAATCAATGAGAATAATACGTGTTTATCAGTTAAAAGTTTTCTCGAGGGAAACTGAGAAGTTTGAATTAAAAGTGGGAAAAAGTCGAATTTTTTTTTATTAAGTGTTTTGTGCAACTTGAGAAATTGCTAGATGCTTAAGATAAAATAGATTAAGTATGAATATGAGATTATTCCTGATGGCTGCCACACGTGTTGGACCACGAACGAATGTACCTCTAGGAGAGCGTTCCGTAGTAGAGCAGATTATACATGAGTACCATATTTACGCGAACGACTCAGGTCATGACATAGGACAGCTTGTCAGCGACTTCGCTTCGCACTATTACCCGGCTAGATATTTTGTTGATGAACGGAAAGCTATGAGGGACCTTATCGGTCGACTGCCGAGGAATGGCAAGGATGGGCAAACAACACCGTCTGGTACTATCTCACTTTAATGGGAGACGCTGTAGAACCCACATGAGACTTTGTAGGATTCACCTTAACAATTCAGGCATGACATCTACAGAGTTGACACATTGTATCGGTTCCTATACTACCCCATTACCCTTACTGCTACTTTCCGGTTGTTCCAAAACCAAGGTCACTCTTCAAGATGGACCCAGTGTTTGCCGAGTTGCTAGAATTACCATCTATACTTGCTCCACTCGACAAATTTCTCCCAGAGTCAGCCTCGCTTGTTGAGGAGGTGGGATCGACGTCAGACTTAGCTCGGTACGTCTTGGACCGGAGTTAGGGGACAGTTCGAGGCAGGATCGTCAGGGGTCCCTTCCCCAGAGGCATACATGCCTAGTTCGCACCATGAGCACGCGTTTCCTCCTAATAAGCAGACTACAGCGACCAGCTTTGCCGATTTGGTTCTGCACTTAGAGAGGACCGTCCCAGAGATACCACCGCCACCACCTCTAGTGCCAATGGACAGCACTGCGACTAAGGTTGGCAAGACACTTGCGTCAGTCTTTGGAGCAGACTTAGAGGAGGACCCTATGGGGGATCTTAAGGAGGTTTCGGTTGTAAAGGGCAGCGAGGACTCGACTGCAGCTTCTTGAGTAGTCAGTCATAAAAGTGTTAGTAGTTTTAAGATATTTTTGTATATAGATTGGATCAGCAGACTTCTTTTTGTAGTACTTCCACAGATATGATATTTTTACGAATCGTTTTCATCTTAGTACCTTGTATAGGTACAGAAATACACCCGGTTAGAGCATTCTATACGCAGGCAGGCAGTTGGCCTAACTCAGACTAGTCGTAGTCTAGTTTTTGTATAAATCCTCGTTGGAGGCAAAATAGTACTCATTCGACGTGTATGTATATATGACCCCGTGAGTGAGCTTTGATCTCGTGAAAATTTCTTCTAATCGTGTTTAGTTGAATATTCTTGTTTAACTTGGGATGTTAAAAAGTTTATAAAACTAGTATCAGAGTTATTATCCGTTTTCTTTTCCGTGAACTTATTTAAGTTGGAAAAAGGTTTAGTAAGTGAGTGAACACTTAAAGCAAAGTGTTAATGAAAAATTCTTGTTTTCCTTAGTTTCGAAATGCTGCCAAGAGTAGTAAACAGAAAAAGTAGAGGACCTGGTATAGGTCAAGGACAACGTAAAAGCGAAGAAGAGCAAAATCATCAAGCAACCCCTTCACTCTCACCACCCCCACAACGTCGTAACATCGAGGACCTATTCTTCAAAAGAAATCCACCTATTTTTAATGGATCCGGAAACCCGAGCGATGCTGAGCTTTGGGTACGATCCATAGAAAGAATCTTTAAGCTTCTTAAATGTACTGATAAGGAGCGCATTTTGTGTGTTGCGTTTCAACTAGCCGCACCAACTGATTACTGGTGGAAGGCTAGACAGAAAATTATACCGGCGGAGCAAATGGCTCAAATTACTTGGGATGAATTTAAGGAGGCATTTTATAATAAATATGGGTCCAATCAAGTGGATACCGAAGAGGAAATAGCAAAGAAGTTTCGAGGAGAACTTAAACATGAACTAGGAGTAGCATTAGCCAGTCACGAAGGACTAAGCTATACAGAAATACAAGGACGAACCCTAGAAATGGAGACAGTTGTGCCGGATAAAAGAAAGATTGTAGCGTCCGTACCAACACCAACCCAGGCTTCAACTCAAGACCATTCCAACAGCAATAACAACTATAGAGGAAAAAGGAAATGGGAAGGAGAAAATAACAATGGCTACTATCAGCACTATAATAACCAAGGAACCCAAGGGGAAAATCAACGTGGCTTTCAACAGCCTAACCAGAATGACAACTATAGCAAGAAGCCATGGCAAGGGAACAATCAGTCGGGACAGAATGTACAAGGGAATAAACAAGCAGGACCGTGGAAGGGAAACAACCAGCAGGGTCAGTCACAGGGGCAGCAAAGGAACAACAACCAGGGAGGGAATAACCAAGGAAGGATCACCGTTCCTACCTGTCCTAAGTGTAGCAGAATGCACTTTGGTAGTTGTCTAGCAAACGTTGACGGATGTTTTAACTGTGGTCAGAAGGGACACGTTAGAAGAAATTGCCCAAAACCATTGCAACCAGTAGGATCGAATCAGTATGGTCAGCCCCAACTCTTGAGAGCTATTCAAGCACATCCGCAACAACAACAATCTCAACAGTCGAACCAGCGGAATGCCAGGGCATTCATGATTAGGCAAGAGGCGCGCAATAAGGGCAAAGGAAATTTGGCAGGTATTGGACGAACTTCTTAAATTACCCTGTCTTAATTTGCTTCATACTAGAGCTTTACATCCGTTTATTTCTAGTGTCTATTGACACTATAGAAGTAAAACCAGAGCGCGCTAATCATGAAATGAGAATAATCACTTCCTTAGTTTTGCTCGAACAGAGAATTTGACTTAGGATCTTTTAAGATCATAGCGAACAATCTGTACGTAATGAAAATGTTCAACGCAGATATAATCCATGAGATGGATTGATAATCTATTAATTGAGCCATTTTGTATGGAGCATAGCCGAAGGAATTATAAGAGCTTAAGATCCAACTACAAGAGTCGTCAGATCTTGGTTTCTTTAGACCGAGCATTTCACCATGGGGAGCGCCTGTTTTGTTTGTCAGGAAAAGGGATGGTTCTATGAGGATGTACATAGACTATCGCGAACTAAATAAGATCACCCTTTAGAATAAATATCCTTTGCCTAGGATAGAAGACCTTTTTGATCAGCTTAAGAGCGCAGGTTTATTTTCAAAAATAGACTTAAGATTCGGATATCACCAATTGAAAATCAAACCCGAAGATATACCTAAGACTGCTTTCCGAACCAGATATGGCCATTACGAATTCCTAGTTCTGCCATTTGGTTTGACTAACGCCCCCGCAGTATTCATGGATCTCATGAATAGAATTTTCCACCCGTACTTAGACAAATTTGTCTTAGTTTTCATCGACGACATTCTCATTTACTCCAAAAATGAGGAGGAGCACGAGGAACAATTGCGAATAGTGTTAGAAACGCTTAGAGTCGAGAAACTTTATGCCAAATTCAGTAAGTGCGAGTTTTGGCTGAAAGAAGTAATGTTTCTTGGACACATAGTATCAGCAGAAGGCATCAAGGTAGACCCTGCCAAGGTAGAGGCAGTGCGCAATTGAAAATCACCAACAAGTCCAAACGAAATTAGGAGTTTCTTAGGTTTAGCCGGCTATTATAGAAGATTCATCGAGGGATTTTCTACAATTGCTAGACCTATAACGCAACTACTACGGAAGGAAAACAAGTACAAATGGACTGACGAGTGCGAGACGAGTTTTCAGACACTCAAGGAAAAGTTAACCACAACACCAGTGTTAGCGCTTCCAGAAGCGAATAAGGAATACGTGGTTTATACAGATGCTTCAAAGAACGGATTAGGATGCGTTTTGGTGCAAGAAGGAAAGGTGATAGCTTATGCTTCACGACAACTTCGACCCTATGAAATGGATTATCCAACCCACGATTTAGAACTAGAAGCCGTTGTGCATGCGTTGAAAATTTGGAGACATCACCTTTTATGGTGTAAGGATTGAGATTTTTACGGATCACAAGAGTTTGAAGTACTTTTTTGAGCAAAAAGGAATTGAATATGAGACAAAGAAGATGGCTCGAATTAGTCAAGGATTATGATTGTGGTATCAACTACCATCCAGGAAAAGCAAACGTAGTAGCAGACGCGCTGAGTCGCAAGACTCCAACCAAATTAGGGTGTCTTTTATCGAGGAAGAAACACTTGTACAAGAATTTGAGATGATGGATTTAGAAGTGCTCGATACACCTAAAACGATAACGACTCAAACAGTAGCACTAGTAGCTACGCCGGACTTACGAGAGAGAATCATAAGTGCTCAGAGAAAGAACGAGACAATCGAGAAGCTATGACTAAGGATAAGAACGGATAAACCGGACGGTTTTTCCGAAGCACCAGATAATGCAATTTTATTTGAAGGTAGACTTTGTATCCCTGATGACGACGAATTGAAAAACAATATCATGAGTGAGGCTCACGATACGCCATATACAATACACCCAGGGAGTACGAAGATGTATCAAGATTTAAGAAGGAATTTCTGGTGGAACGGATTGAAACGAGATGTTGCCTCATTTGTAGAACGATGTTTGACTTGTCAACAAGTGAAAGCTTCACACCAACGACCACAAGGGATGTTGCAGCCATTAAGTATTCCAACGTGGAAGTGGGAAGATATAGCCATGAATTTTGTGACAAGTTTACCCAAGTCTAGAAGAGGAAATACTGCCATCTGGGTAGTTATTGATAGGCTCACAAAATAAGCTCACTTTCTACCAATTCAAATTACCTATGGATCAGAGAAATTAGCACAGTTGTATGTTCGTGAGATTGTACGTCTGCACGGAATACCAAAGTCAATAACGTCCGATAGAGATGCCAAATTCACTTCAAGGTTTTGGATCACTATGCAGAAGGAGCTAGGTATTAGACTTAATTTTAGTACCGCTTTTCACCCCCAAACGGATGGACAATCCGAGAGAACAATTCAAATACTCGTAGATATGTTAAGAACGGTAGTATTAGATCGAAGTGCGATTTGGGAAAATATCTTACCATTGGTCGAATTTGCTTACAACAACAGCTATCAAGCAAAGATAGGAATGGCGCCTTACGAGGCATTGTATGGAAGGAAATGTAGGTCACCACTTTGTTGGGATGAAGTGGGTGAAAGGAAAAATTTAGGACCGGATTCACTCGGTGAAATGATCGAGATCATTCGACAGATTCGAGTCCGAATGAAAGAAGCCCAGAGCCGATAAAAATCTTACGCCAATGTTCACCGAACAGATCTTAACTTTGAAATTGGGGATAAGGTTTTCCTCAAGATTTCTCCATCTAAGGGAATCATTAGATTTGGTGTCAAGGGTAAACTCAGACCAAGGTTTATAGGACCTTATGAGATTCTGGAAAAAGTAGGACATGTTGCTTATAGATTGGCCTTACCTCCAAGTCTAGGAAGTGTCCATAATGTTTTGCACGTATCTCAATTACGAAAGGACGTTTTCGACCCTAAGCACATAATTAACCAGCAAGACGTTGTTCTTGAATCCGACTTAAGTTATGAAGAAAAACCACTGTCGATCTTGGATCGAAAAGCACAAGAATTAAGAAACAAGTTGAATCCATTAGTAAAAGTGTTGTGGAGTCACCACGGGCAAGAAGAAGCCACGTGGGAACTCGAAGAAAAGATGAAAGAGAAATACCCTTACCTATTCGAAAAAGGTATGCAAATTTCGGGACGAAATTTTTTGTTAGAGGGGTAGGATGTAATATCCCGGATATTTCTTCCGTCACTAAAATAAAAAGTTGTTAATTAATTAAGGCTTTGCACGCCTAAGTTAAGGAAATTCAATTTTAAGACTAACGGTGAAATCTGTTTCTGAAAATAAATTCCAGAAGTCGTTCAACCGACTACTGTATTAGGGTTTTCGTGTCCGATAGAATTTTCGTTCAAGAACTCAGATCGAAAAACCGTCTGACTTTACATTCACTTATTTTGCGATACGAGTCTTCTGGTAAAAGTCAATTTTATTTATTTTTCCGGGCGAAATTTGGACTTTCATATCTCAACTTTTCTTTGGATTTCGGAAATCGAATTATGCTTTCCGACTAAGTAAATTATTTCCGATCTAATGGTCGAATTAGTTTTCGCCGGAAACGTAACCATATAGAAAATTAATTTCTCATTTTTAAGACGTAGTATGAGACCCGTAAAAGGTGATATTTTTGAAATAAAAATCCCTCCCAACCGCCACCTACACCCCATTAGTCATCCTTCTTAAGAATTCTACTACTTTATGTTAAATATCTCTCTCTTAGTCATCACTTTGTTCTCTCTTATTCCCCACCAACCCCCCCCTCCCCAACTATTTTCTCTCTTCTCTCTCTTGTTCTTCATTTCATCAAGATCTTCATCAAGTTCTTCAAGCATCCAAGCTCCATAACTTATTCATCTTCCGATCGATTTCAATTTCGATTACATATTTGAAAAGGTGAGAGCTTCCTCTTCATTACTATCCGAACAAAATTCCATTCCTTTAATTATGAAATTTTCGAAAATTAGTAAGAGAGGAAGAAGATGATGTTCTAACTTATGACATGGTTATTAATGCTTAAGATTAAGTTTCTACGGTTGAAATCAAGAATAAATCATGTAGGAAGAAATTGTGAAATTTTCGAAACATACATGAAATAATTGGTAAAGATTTAGCTTGAATTTAAAGGTACGATTTGTGGAATATGTTTCTATATATTAGTATGTTAGTGTATGAATTGTTTTGGAATTTTCTAAAAATAAAAATGAAAATGTAAGAGATGAAAAAGCATGATTTTGATTGAGTAATTGTTATGATTTTGATGAGATGTTATGATTTATGAAAAGTAGGAAGTATGTAGTTGAACATACATTTAATTTATATTTTTCTAAAAAAAAAATGAAATCGTTGGAGACGAAGAATTGTCGATAGAATTAGTTTTGATGTTGATATGGACTTATGGTTTGCATATTAGTTAATCTATGTAGTAAATGATGATAATTGGAAAGTTTGAATGAATTCTAAGAATGTCGAACTTTTCGTAAGAGACGAAAATGTATAGTTGCCCTTCGCCGTAGTCTTCGTCCTCTTCATGGAGGGTACGTCTGGAAAATTGACGAGGAGAAACTTGGGATTGTCTTTGAGAATGTCCCAAGCTGTGAAATAGTGGAAAGAAGGGCTTTGGGTATTTTGCTTGTAGATGGCTTGGGCCTCGGATATCACCATCCCGTCATCGGCGCTGCTTTGCCGACGAGCTTGGGCTTTCTGGAAAGCGATAATCCAGGCTTTAACGGCGGTCTGGATGCGGCCGAAGAAGCTCCTCACCATCTTCTTGTTGAGATCCAAGTTGAACTTGTTGTTGAAACGCTCTTGGACAGCGCCCCAATATCTCTCGCCGGATTGGTCGCAACCGACGATGAAGTTGCAGGTCTCCTCCACCCAAATCTGTGCTAAGTAGGTGGCTTGTTCGTCGGTGTAGTTGTGCTGCTTGACACCCTTGACGGGTATATCATTATCTTTCTCGGCGGCGGCGGCGGAGGTGTTGATGGCTTTGCCCTTGCCCTTCTTTTTTCTTCCTCCGGCAGCGGGTTAAGACGGCACCGGTGCCAAATTGAGGCGATCCTTGGTGTTTGTTGCCGGACTGTCGGTGTCGGGGGAGAACGACGGGTACGATTTGGTAGAGGCCGGAGTGTTGAGGTTGATTTGATCAAGCCCCTCCCCCATAAAACCATACATGTCGTCGGACATGTCGGGAAACCACGCTGAGAATTTGAGAATTTAGATAAATATGAATGGAGGAATATACGGGGTGCCACATAGAATTTTTCAAAGCAATAATCGTTTTCCTTCTAGTAATATAATGATGATTTATAAGTGCGTAATTTATAAAATTTATTTGGAATTTATATAGATCCAAAAATTTAATAAAAATAATGATTGTACTATTCATTATCATCCTTAATCGTATAGTATTCGTTAATTAAAATTATAAATTATGCAAAGTTGGAAATCCAACTACAAATAACGTAAAAATTATTTCATGGATGACGATTATAGATTTTAGAAAATACATGGAAAAAAATCAAAAAATGAAAAAAATTTCGAGTGTCGGTTGGAAATTGGCTCGTCTACCGCCACCGTTCCAGGTCGGAATTGACCCGTTGACCAAGATTTTGATTTATAAATGCACGATTTATGACGATTCTAGATTTTAGAAAATACATGAAAAAAATGAATAAAATGAAAATTTTAAAATTAATAAGAATAAAGAATGAAAATGTGTCACGTGGGATCCCGAGTTGAGGTACTCGTCAGTTGGAAATTGCTCCGTCTACCTAATTAATTGACAAATTAGAAATTACTTATTTTTTTATCAAATTAAATAAAAAAATATTAGACTATTTCCAAATTTATCCAAACTATTTTGGAACCATTTATTCTGTCAACTAATAAATTGGTTCTCTAATAAAAATAATTATCTATTCGGCCAATTAATAAATTGACCAAAATAAAATAATTTAAACTATAAAAATATAGCAGTTACTTATTCGGCCGATTAATAAATAAATTGGCCAATTAAAATTCTTACAAAAAATAATTATCTATTCGGCCAATTAATAAATTCCCTAATAACAATAATTATCTATTCGACCAATTAATAAATTGACCAAATTAAATTAAATTAAACTATATAAATATAGTAGTTATTTATTCGGCCGATTAATAAATAAATTGACTAAATAAAACTCCTACAAAAAATAATTATCGATTCGGCCAATTAATAAAATGATCAAATTAAATTAAATTAAATTAAACTATAAAATATAGTTATTTATTCGGCCGATTAATAAATAAATTGGCCGAATAAAACTGGTGGAGTAAAAGATGAGAAAATACACATTGATTCTAGGTATTTATAGGCTTTTCAATAGGTGAAGTTTCATTGAGAAACCGATGTAGGACACAAGATTTTAGTATAGATATTTAAAATCTATTATTTTACATTTAAAAATTAAAAAATTTGAGAATTTAGATAAATATGAATGGAAGAATATAAGAGGTGCCACGTAGGATTTTTTCAAAGTAAGAATCATTTTCCTTTTAGTAATATAATAATAATAATAATAATAATAATAATAATAATAATAATAATAATAATAATAATGATAATGATGATTAGATTAAATGAGATTAATTTTGACTAAATTATATATGATACAAAATCGAAAAGAGAAAACTATATAATCATCCATGATGATTTTTTTTTTCTCTATTCTTATATGATATGTCCCATATATAAATATATATTATATTCTAATTCTTTTTTTTTTTTTGAAAATAATATTATATTCTAATTCTAAAGATCACTATAATTTGGAAAAGACGACTTCTATTCCTAAAATAATATTAGTTCGATAATTAGCATTAGAATCTCAATCCAATTATATATTTATTCCATAATATAACATTTAATAGATTTGGTAATATTATATTTATAAATTTACGGTAGAAATTTAAAAAAATGGCCCAAAAAAACAACATTCATTTATGTGGTATCTCTAATATTTAATAAAATATTATTAGACTATTTTCAAATTTTAATTTTATTTGATAAACTTAATTATTGACCTAATGAATAGTAGTCAAATTAAATTTTCAAATGAAAAATATAACTATTTATTTGACTAATTAATTAATCGGTCAAATTAAATCGGTGGTGCAAATGATGAAAAAAATACACATTTACTCTAGTATTTATAGGCTTTCTAATGAGTCGAGTTTCATTTAAAAAGCGATGTGGGATGGAAGATTTATAATAATTGTAGTAGAAATATGATAATATTGGTTTTTAATTAAAAAATTGGAGAATTTAGATAAATAGGAATGGAGTGAATTGGAGGGTGCCACATATGATTTTTGCAAAGTTAGAATCATTTTCCTTTTAGTAATATATATATTGATTGATTGATTCCAAAGTCATTAATTATTGTTTTTTCCAATATCAATTGCTCTAAATTAAAAATGTAATTTAATCAAAATACATTAATAAATTGGCTATAAAACAATAATAAGCAGTAAAAAGTGGAGTAACAAATATATAATACGACAGTAAACATAATATGGATTAAAAGATTAACTAAAATGCAATAGTTAATACCCACAAAACTAGTAATATGCATTATCAAACAATTTATTAAAGCATTAATAAGCTTCTTAAGTAATAAAAAACAATAAAATAATATATAATTATCTCTTTTTGTGTTTTCGTAGTAGTAGTAGACGGCTTGTTAAGGACATCAATTAAGGTCTAGTGCATATTAAGGACATATTTTGTCCGGGTCGAACTTTAAGGACACAAACTCTTACGTTATGCGTTCGTAGATAATTTTTTGTCCGAACGGGCTGAAATACACGTGCTTAGCACATGACGGCCTGTGTGGAGCTCGAGAACTAGTAGTCATTTACAACTACTACTACTACTACAGAGAGAGAGAGAGTATGTTAGTGTAGTAAAGGGTAGTGGTTGTGTGATCCTCATCCTAATCATTTTCCTTGAGCTTATAACATGCATGATAATAGTCCTCGTCAATGGTAATGGAAGCCTCCATCCTCTTTGTTTTAGTTTAGGAGATTGGATGAATAATCCTTCTCTTCGTTTTGATTTGTTTGGGTAATGTTTTGTATTTTTGTTGTACTGAACAATGTTTCTCTTTTCGGGTTGCACCACCCCTCGTGCGTATTTAAATAAATTTTGTAGTTGTTGCTCCCTTTCTTTGTTCATGTGTGGGATTCTGTAGTTGTTGCTCCCTTTCTTCCTCATGATTTCTATGTGGCAGCCCTGTAGAGTTAGGAATACATTGTTCAGTTTCCATGCTGGAAACTCATCAAATGCCTCTATGACATTCTTGCACATATAATCCACATTCTGAGCCTGCTTCTTGTCCTTCAATGACTGAATTGCTCTAAAGAATCCCAAATCACACACATTAGTGTTTGGTGACTGAGGTGGTTGGTTCACTAGTTGTATGTTAAATCCATCACTTGTTGCAGCCTCTATGAATGTTGGATCATCAGTCTTCATATGTGGTTTGGCATTGTCCTACTATATCCATATATCCTTGCTTAGAAAGTCAGGCCACTTTGCCTTTACAGTTGGAATGAGCTGCATGAAACAATGGGTTAATTCACAACAACTAAATGATGAATATGTGCAATTCTGATAGAAAACTGTTTGTGAAATTTACCCAGTTGATGAAGCATGCTTTGGTGACATCATGTGTGATGGATTGTACTCCTTTTGTTTGCATGGTACCCTTCTGCCTATTCTTTGAGTTTCTTAAGGCAGGTTCAGTACATATGAATGGATAAATGCCAATTTTTTCATCAAATAACACTGTTCAATTGCTGTCTATTATGGGCCTTGACACAACACATAAAAACATGATCTTCTCTATGAATCTTTTGGATTGAGCAGTCCTATGTGGTTCTATTTCATCTGGTAACAAATAGTACCTCCCTGCCACTTTGGATAAGTAAAACCATTTCTCATCAACATGAATTGTGTTGTACATTTTCTGAAATAGAATCTTCCCATCCATAATGATTGGACTGAGTTGAGTAAGGCTCCAAGTGAGTCTATTTATCATATTCTGAAGGCTGAGAAAAGGCTTGATTGCATTTGTGTGTTTCCTCAGTTTCTTCTCTTTGATCCACTTGTGTAACAAGGATTTACTAACACCTAAGATTTCTGCCAGCTTCCTAAGTGAGCTCCTTTCTAAGACTAATAATTTCTTCACTTTCTGCACATCAAGTTCCTTTTTTTTCTTGTTGACTGACCCCTTTTTCAGATTTACAAGATAAACAGGCTTACCAAGAGCTTGTTGAGTAAGAGCTGCCTTCCATATGCGAAATATGGTCCTTACATTGATGTTAACAGTTCAGCAACCATCTTCTTTGCTCGATGGTCTAGTTTGTCATCCTTGCTGTGTTGTAAAAGCCACTGTGCAACTCTGTTTTTTGCCTCATTACTTAAATGAGGCTTCTTCACTGTTTCTGTCATTCCTGCTGTTTTTGTGTAACGGATCTATTTGATTTTGGCTTAATTTTGTAATTAACTGTAGCAGATGATAAATAAAAATGGAATCTTTGATATTTTAAGAGGAGAGGCAGATAAGAAAGGTGAAAGGCAGATAAGAAGAGAGAAAAGAAGATAAGTGGCGAGAAAGATGATATTCATTACTTAGGGTTTTACAACTAACAAGGCAACCTTATATAATGGTCCCCAACAAGTACAAAGCATATGGTACAAAACCTTAGGGAAATATTAAATAAACACAATGAGAAAGGCGCATAAGGAAAACACGCCTTCTCCTCCCATAATTAAAACAGATCACTAGCCACGTGTAAAACCCATATTCACTTTCCCTTGTTCAAAGAGTATAGCTTCTTCTTCTTTGCAGTCAACGCCTTCTTCCCTCTTCAGCCCTATTCCCAAATCTTTCTCAATCAGGAACTCTTCACCACCAACTCCCTCTTCAATCAAATCCAATTTCATAATAATTCCCCCTTCTTCTGTTGATACTTGTCCCCAAGTATCGAGATCTGGAAATTTTTTCTTCATCTGCTTCAAATCCTCCCAAGTCGACGTCGATGCGTCATGGTCCGACCCCTGAACCAAAACTTGAGCGACCCCCTTTCCGTTGCGATTGATGATTCGGGATTCCAAAACTGCAAAAGGTGTGAACTTGAAATGCCCATCGGTGTCAGCATCCGGCAGTTCAGTCGAAGGTATGATTTCTCTTCCCAAGCACTTCTTTAGCAAAGAAACATGGAAAACAGGGTGGATCCGTGATGATTCTGGTAGCTTTAACTTGTATGCAACTGACCCCATTTTCTCTACAATTTCATAGGGTCCATAGTACTTGGATGCTAACTTCAAATTCCGGTGAAGAGAAACTGAATTTTGACGAAAAGGTTGCAGCTTGAGGTATACAAATTCTCCAACCTCGAACACTCTTTCACTCCTCTTTTGATCTGCAAAAAAATTCATGCGTTCCTGGGCAAGCTTCAAATTTTCTTTGAGTGTATGCACTGTAGACTGTCTCTGAGCCAACCACTCATTGATCTCTTGGTTGTTAGTATTTAGGTAGGCACCAATTCCAGTATGGGGGGTGGATTTCCATAGAGGAACTCATAGGGTGTACACTTCAATCCACTGTGATAATTAGTATTATACCAGTATTCCGCTAAAGGTAGCCATTTGAGCCACTGCTTTGGATTAGCTCCAGTCATGCATCTTAAGTAGCACTCCAAACACTGATTGAGTCTCTCTGTTTGTCCATCTGTTTGCGGATGATAAGCTGTAGACATCTCTAGCTTGGTTCCCATTAGCTTGAACAACTCCTTCCAAAAGTAACTTGTGAACACCTTATCCCGGTCAGAAATTATGCTACTGGGGGGGCCATGAAGTTTATAAACATTATCCAAGAATAACTTAGCCACTGTTTGAGCAGTATATGGGTGAGATAGGGCCAAGAAATGGCCATATTTGCTCAATCTGTCGACTATTACCAGAATCACATCCTTACCTCCAGATTTAGGAAGCCCTTCCACAAAGTCCATAGATATATGGGTCCAAGCTTTATCAGGTATGGGTAGTGGTTGTAGCAAACCAGGGTAGGCAGAGTTATCATGTTTGTTCTTTTGACAGACATCACATTCCTTAACCAGCTTCTCCACATCTTTCTTCATCAATGGCCAGTAGAAAAAAGTTTTCAACCTGTAGTAGGTTCCCTGTATACCAGAATGCCCACCAAAAGCAGTTCCATGCACTTCATTCAAGATCCTTGCTCTCAAATTCTTGCCCACTACCACTCTCCCTTTATGCTTAATAATTCCAGCTTCAACTTGATACTCTGGAAAAGAATTTGAATCAACCAGCTTAGCAGTCAGTCGTTGGGAATAATGAGGATCTTCCTCATAACTCTGCTTGACCTGCATCATCCAAACTGGAGTTACTGTAGTTATGGATAGAGCAGACTCCATAGCATCAGGACACCTAGATAGAGCATCGGCAGCTTTATTTTCAACCCCCTTCTTGTATTGTATCTCATAGTCTAGGCCCAAAAGCTTGGTGATCCATTTTTGTTGTATGGGATTCATCAGCTTTTGATCCAACAGGTGCCTCAAGGCCTGTTGATCCGTTTTAATTATGAATTTGCTGCCTTGAAGATATGACTTCCACTTCTGCACTGCCAACACAACAGCTAAGAATTCCCTTTCATAAATTGATAATGCCTGATCCTTAGGACATAGAACTTTACTCATAAAAGCAATAGGTCTTTGCTTCTGAAGCAGGACAGCCCCCACTCCCATACCACTAGCATCTGTCTCCAACACAAACTTTTGAGTAAAATCTGGAAGTGCCAAAACTGGGTTTGTAGTCATTGCACTCTTGAGCTCACTGAAAGCCTGCCTGCTTGATCACTCCACCTAAAGCAGTCCTTCTTCAAAAGTTCTGTCAATGGTTTACTAATCAAACCATAATTTTTAATAAATTTCCTGTAATAGCCAGTCAGGCCTAAGAATCCCCTCAACTGCTTAATGGTTTTTGGTTGTGGCCAGTTGACCATGCTAGCAATCTTCTCAGGGTCAGTAGCCACACCCTTTGCTGATATGATATGTCCAAGGTATTCAACTTCTGTCTGCCCAAAATGGCATTTGCTCATCTTGGCAAATAGGGTATTCTCTCTTAACTTCTGTAACACCTGTCTCAAATGCAACAAATGCTCCCCCTTGCTTTTACTATAGATCAATATATCATCAAAAAATACCAAAACAAACTTCCTCAAATGGGGTTCAAATACCTGATTCATCAGAGATTGAAAAGTTGCTGGAGCATTACAGAGACCAAAAGGCATCACAAGAAATTCATAATGCCCATGATGTGTACTGAAGGCTGTCAAATATCTGTCAGACTCCTTAACCAAAATCTGAAAATACCCTGACCTCAAATCCATCTTGGAGAAATACCTAGCCCCATGTAGCTCATCAAGTAGTTCATCAATCACAGGAATAGGATAGTCATGCTTAACGGTAAGGGAGTTTAGGTACCTGTAATCAACACACATTCTCCAAGTTCCATCCTTCTTCTTCACTAAAATAACAGGAGATGCAAAAGGGCTTTTACTGTGTTGAATAACTCCTGATTTCATCATTTCCTTAACTATTCTTTCAATTTCATCTTTGTTATTGTGGGAAGTTCTGTATGGATACTGGTGTTTGGGTACACTGCCTGGTTTTAATGTGATATGGTGTTCTGTGCCTCTTTCAGGTGGTAATCCCTGTGGATCCTTAAAGACATCCTGATACTCCTTCAAAAGTGATTCCAAATCAGCAGAAGTGGCCAAACTATCAGCAGTAGCTTGAATATCAACCAGGTATATCTCTTCAATCTCTCTCAAGTGGTAATGCACCATATGGAACAACCCTTGTGCACTGATTTCTTGAAATTTAGCATTATCAGTCTCTGCCCTGATTTTAACTCTTCTAGTTCCTGTATGCACCGTGAATGTCATCTTTTTGTAATCCAAAATGATAGGAGAACAGAATTCTAACCAATCACTCCCTAAAATGAGATCATACCCCTCACTAGCCAATATTCTTGGGGAATAATTGAACTGATTTCCTTGCATTTCCCAGGTTAAATCCACTGCCCTCTGCGTACTCATCAATTTCTGTCCATTTGCAACTTTTACAAGAATAGGTACATCACCCTCTACAGGAACTCCCAACTCCTTGGCAAATTTTTCTTGCAAAAAACTGAGTGTGCTACCAGTGTCTATAAGAATTCTGATAGGCTTATCTCCTACTATTCCCACCACTCTCATCGTTCTAGAACTAGCACTGCCCATCATGGCATGCATGTTCACATGGACTTCCTCCATTGGCTCCTTCTCAGCTATTTCCAGTTCTGTAGGTTCCTCCTCACAATGCATGTAGGCCAATTCCTGCTGCTCAGTCATTTCTATATAGAATAGCTTGTGCTTGCACTTATGTCCTGGTACAAATGTCTCATCACAGTTAAAACACAACCCCTTCTCTTTCCTAGCTGCCATTTCAGCTGCAGTCAATAGCTTGATTGGCATTCTGTTAGGACCTTGATTTTTTGCATTCAATACCACTTCTGGCCTTTTATATGTTCCCCCTTGATTCTGGAAATGTTTGGGTGGTGGTTTCATTCTTTTTGCTAAAGCTTCCAAGGTAGATATCTGTCTCTGCCCCATATCAATAGCTTCCAAAACAGTCTTGGGCTTGAAAAGTAGCATGAACCCTTGCATTTCCTCAGACAACCCTCCAATGAAACTTGATACAAAATATTCTTCAGAGTAACCCATGTTATTACTCAGTAACAAACATGCCCTCAACTCCTCAAATTTTTCCACATAGTCCATATAGGACCCACTCTGCTTCAAATTTTTAAACTCCATCACCATTTTTCCCTCATTCAGATCATCAAAACGAGCAGCAACTACTTCCAAAAACTGATCCCAGGTGATATCAATAACACCATCTAACCCATAATTTTGAAACCACTGCATAGCTTTTCCCTCAAAATTATGCACAGCCATTTGTATCATATGTTCATCAGACAAACTGGAGGTTAATTTAAAATAGCTGTTGCATTTCACCATCCAAGCTCTTGGGTTGGTACCATTAAACTTTGGGAAATCTACCTTATGTAAGGAATTTCCAGTGCTAGATTAGGAAGTATAATCAGTTTTAAATTTTGAGGAAAAGGACTGACTACCTTCTGTTCTTGGTGTGCGAGGTATTGGACCAAGAATTCCCCTAGCTCCCTTACTCTGGGCAAGATTTTGCAGCTGCAGCTTGATATCTTTCAACATAGCCGTTAGCTGATCACACTTGGTATCCACCTTCTTGTCAACACTCAAAATCTGATCAGTAAGTTTCTCTTCAGTAGCTGCTCTTTTCATGGTCTCCGTTTGAAGTATCTGATCCAATCTCTTCTGTGCTTCCAACAGATCTTTCATGCGAGTTGCTTCAGCCATTTTCCCAGAAGTTTGCTAAATAAAAGCAAGAACCTATGCTCTGATATACCAATTGTAACAGATCTATTTGATTTTGGCTTAATTTTGTAATTAACTTTAGCAGATGATAAATAAAAATGGAATCTTTGATATTTTAAGAGGAGAGGCAGATAAGAAATGTGAGAGGCAGATAAGAAGAGAGAAAAGAAGATGGCGAGAAAGATGATATTCATTACTTAGGGTTTTACAACTAACAAGGCAACCTTATATAATGGTCCCCAACAAGTACAAAGCATATGGTACAAAACCTTAGGGAAATATTAAATAAACACAATGAGAAAGGCGCATAAGGAAAACACGCCTTCTCTCCCATAATTAAAACAGATCACTAGCCACGTGTAAAACCCATATTCACTTTCCCTTGTTCAAAGAGTATAGCTTCTTCTTCTTTGCAGTCAACGCCTTCTTCCCTCTTCAGCCCTATTCCCAAATCTTCTTCAATCAGGAACTCTTCACCACCAACTCCCTCTTCAATCGAATCCAATTTCATAACATTTTGTTGCTGTATTAATGGTGTTAGCTGAGGAGAAATGAGGGTAGATAGTTGTATTTATGGTTCTATTTGATGTTAGGTTGCATTTGAAATTTCCCTCCATAGTTTTTTATCACATCAGCTTTAATTTATGCTAATTTAGTGTGCCAAAAGTGTACTTTATTTAGATTTGGCTCCAAAAGTGAAACTTTTTGCCACCAATGTAATTCCATTTTCCAATGTTAATTAATTTTATTTTCTTTGTTCAATTTTCAGTTTCACTTTGTCTTTACATTTTCTATTGTTCATTATTATTATCATTATTAACTGTAATTATGTTTCTGTAATTATGTCAATGAAAAAAAAAGAAGGAAAACGAAGCAGGAAAAAAAAGGGAAAGGAATTAAGAAAAAAAAACAAAGGCAACAAGATGTAAAGTGAATTCGAAATTAAAAAACTAAGGCATACGTCGAAAAAAAAGTAAGACATAAGCAGTAAAATCAAGTCGAAAAAAAAAACGAGTCCAACACGTCAATAAAATTTGAAGTCGATAAAAAAAATAGTTCAAGTGTAACAAAAAAGAAAATAAAGAAATCCAACAAAAAGTCAACAAAGATTAACTACACTAATTATTGTATTACTACTACCCATACTCCTTAACTTTTACACCACTCAAAACACCTTTTTCAATTTTTTTAATCTCCGTGCCCAGACCAAATGGGACATTTACATTTGGACGGAGGGAGTATACCAACAAGTACTTTATGTATCACAGTTCTCAAGCAATATTCTGCTTAAACCAACAGGTTTCATACAACTTAAGTTTATCACCACCCACATTTCTAGAGAACAAAAGTACATAACAAAGAAGTACCTTTAAGGCAACGATAAAGCGTTCCCATGGCACGAGCTATGTAAAAGTAATCCTAATAATTAATGTAACACAAGACAATCTTGAGTGAGATGTGGTGCAACTTGTGAAATGCTGGAGTCATAGCTAGTCTCCTCTGTGTCGATGAATTCCTCATCGGATTGCAAATTAGCAGCCTCACATACATACTTCTCCACCTCTTGGAATCTTTCGTCTGATAGAGAAACCTCAGAGAGAAGCTTCCACGCATATTGTTGGGATGCCTCATCATAATCCTTTCTCCGCTTAAGCACCATATGTCCACTTATTTCCCAGACAGCAGGATTCACCTGGGTATCCAGAAGCTCCTGGTCTACTGCTCCGCGTGCTTGTTTCTCAGCATAGCACTGCAGTTTGTCAAAGGGGAGACAATGAATCTCATTTCAGAGTTTGACAAAAGATAGCCTAGATAAAGAAATTCTCTTCCACCCTGTAATATATATCAACAAGAGGATATACACGTGAAAAATAAAATGATCTCAAAGTATGTTTTATATAATACTGCACCATTTGCTTCCTAATGCGACATCTAAGCAACATACCAAGGGATATACTTGAATAACACCAACATGTATACCCATGGTCAAACAAATTATAGCTGAAAGGTAAAAAACCAGGTTTCAATTCATTAAGCATGATACTTTCCGATGTATGACATGGGAAAGCATTAACATGGATCAATAGTTGCTACAGCATAAATTTGGGTTTACGTCAAATATTTTTTAACAGTTCTTAGAACTAATTACGTTTAAGTATGAAACTGGAAGATTACCTAAAGACCATTAACACTAAAAAAGACCTCAGCCAGTCATTAGCCAATTTTTTCAACCAATATACAACTTTCTAGATCATCAAATAACTATCGACTACATATTGGTCATTTCAATTGATTGGGTATTTAGCAGTAAAGTGTAAATGATCGTGTAGGACTCCATGATTGTTGAGAAGCTAAATATTAATTTTGACTGTCTTGCAAATAGATGAACAATAATGACTAAAAGCTAGCTATACCTGTATCATAATACATTGATTGCCACCAAAAACGTAAAGAATGGACTGGAAAAGGAGATCACCTGAGGTAGTAGAAAGATTCTCTTGCCACAATCAGATATAAGTATATTGAAAGGGATATTGTTACTTTCCAGGGCGATGCAAGAACTAGCAACGGCTTCACATAAATCATGCAGTTGTTTTCCACCAATAAAAAGAAGTCCTTTGACAGGGTAATTTAGCAGCTTAGAGACCACCACCCTAGTTTCTTTATTGCTCATTATTTTGCATGCTGGTGCTTTCTCTATCGGAAAAGGTGCAGACAAGTAGTATGCCTGTCATTGATGCAAAGTTATAGCAACTTAGCTCCAAGAAGCTAACTGTGAGCTAGATGACCCGAGTAGATTACCTGAAAGTGGAGATGGTTAATGGTGGCAAAGGCACCCAAACTATTATAACCCACTCTGAAAAAGGGATCCGACGCCTCGTTAGCCAAGTGCATAGCAAGCAGAAGGCCATCACGAACAATTTTCTGGGGTAAGCAATCAAGCACACGGGGTATTAGAAGCACGTGTCCATACTCAATGGGGCTCACCTGAAAAACAATGTTTTTGTTTTATAAGGAGAAAGATTACAAAGTCAATGCACACCAGCATCAGAACAACAGTGAAAATAGCATTACATTAATTGCAACGAAACTGGGTGAGCTTTCCTCAGGATTTATTGGGGAGCTAGGAAAATAATGAGTCGTGTTATCTTTGCTTGGCTCAAACCTGAAGAGTACCTCCTCTTGACCCACTTTAGTAAAGTTGAATTTGTTATTATCAAAGGGCTGGAGAACCTTGTCAACCCGAAACTCTGTTGGCCGCTTCTTAAGGTGCCGTCCCTCGTTCAGCTGTGCGATAAAACCATATGTTCCAGGAATGACCTTTGTCTCACAAGAGGTAACATCATATCTGAAAAGCCCCTTACTCATACGATCCTCCCATTGTCCTATCAACAAATTGCTCAAATATGACATTTTGGGAAATTTTCCATCACATGATCCATCAACGTCATTGTGACCTCGCTCTTCCTCAGCACTATTGAATGCATAGAGAGGTAGCTTGGATACTGAAACAATTACATCACATCAAACATACTCAGAAAAGAAAAGTGCATTCTCAATACAAACACAAAAAACCATCACCGTTCTTCCACAGCAAAATTATTTCAACAATGCGGCTTAACAAACTTGCATATGTAAGATGAAATTTATATGTTAGGCTCAGCAATAAATCCAAATTCCAAACAAAATTGATATCAGGAAATTCAACAAAATTCCATAAGGAGGACAATGTTCAATGTACACAATTTCGCCCAAATAAAACAAATTTACCATACAATGACATTCAGAAATCTTAAACAGCTTCAAAACGTATATAAAATCATAGCTTTAAGAGCATGTACCAGGCAAGCAGCAGTTTCCGAGGCAATTGCGGCCGCAGCCCGGCGCCATAGATTTGAGGTCTTCAGCAGAAGCATTCTCTTGATAATTAGAAACCACCGTTGCCACCCTCTTTATTGTCAACTTCCTCTCTAATACAGACACCATATCTAGGACCTACTCTCACTCTCTCTCAATAAATTAAATGAGATAGTTAATGAATAAAAAAATACGACCGATATACAAATTGAAAAACAAATAGAAAGTCAGAGTTAGGCGGAGATGGAGAAGAAAGGGCCGCCGCCGGCGAGGAAGAGGAGATCGGATGGGGAGCCGCCTTCGGAGGGTAAGGCACCCCGACCGCCGTGCGGGGAAGGAATTTGGTGCTTGTCGTCCACCGTAAGATTGGAAGCCGAAGCTCTCTGGCGGTGATGAATGGTTGGCGGTTGGGACAGATAATCGAGGGATTCAAGTAAAGCCGTGATTGTTACTGATATTTGAATCAACAAAAATTAAATAAGATTACATCACCACAAAATTCACGGTTTAAAAAAAAAAAAAAGGAATTGTAGGAAGCTTAGAGCAGAGAAATGTGGAAGGATTTGAAATCACTAATCCGCCGGAGTCTATGGGGGGATGGGTAGGGGGAGAGAGATGGCTTTGATTTTGAGTTTTTGACGCAAATGGGTAATGATGAGGGTCGGTTCAACCAGTCAATATGGGCGGGTCAACATTGGCAGGTTGGGCCCGCTTTTAACTTATTTGTACTTTATTGGGCTTTTAACGGGTCATATATTAAGGATAATTCTATTCATAGCCCAATTTTACTCTTTATAGCTACATATTAATTTTAAATTATAAATAAAATATGGGCCGACTACTTTACCCTTATTATTATAAATTATTTAAACCTTATTTTCAATCGGGCTCAGAAAAGAAAAGAGAAATTCAAAGTAGAAACAACATGAAATAATAAGTCGTGACTGATATTTTACTAAATCTCCTTTAATGATAATTGCTATTTGGGTGTGGTTCTAATTCTTTTTGGTAACGAATTCATCAACTCAGCAAAATTTATTCGTGTATGGGCTTTTTAAATCTTATGCATTAACGATGACAACGACAGATTGGAGATGATCCAACGTCGACACATCACATCCCTCAACAAAGATCCTCACTTTCTGCCGGAAATTTTATCCCTTTCTCATATGGATATTTTTTGTGGAAAATAGACACTACCGCCCTGCAACTCAAATTAAATTAATCACCCAACGTAGAGTTCTAACGAGATTTCGTGCTTCATGTTTTAGTGACGTTAATTCGCCAAATGCAGCCAAAATTGGTATCCCTATCTAAATTCATGAGCACCATGCCATCTCTTTCGTTCTGCTTACTATGGACCTCAGAACCTGTGAGGCTGTGAGTGACTCGGTGAGTGAGAGAGAAAAGACAGGGGGTGAGAGAGATGGGGGCTACCGGCTACATAATAGTTTTGTGCGAAGAAAAGGGAGAGAGAAAGGAGCGACGAGGCTATAGGGAGAAAATTGTCACTAATATAAATATTTATTATTTTTATAATTAGGGGGTTATGAAGAGTAAAATGGGGGTTATATTTAGAAGGGTAATGATGGTCGACACACGGTGGCCAGCCACACGCGTCAGAAAAGGAAAGTTGACTCTAAAATGAAAATAATCATATTTTCCCCCTAGGGTTTATGTTTCCTAATTGGGGTGTATTTCCATTTTCAAAACTTATATTATTATTTTTAGCTTGTGTGGTCGGACACAGTGTGGCCAAATATCACTACCCTATTTAGAATTACCCTAAATTAATGTGGTTCTTGTATTTTTGAGTCTCCATATGTTATTTTATTTTGAGAAACTAGTCACCATATTTGAATACAAAAATAAATGGATGATGCTATTTAGTCATACTGTGGTTAGCCATAATACGATCAATTATGTGAAAATAAATTCGTTTCATTATATTTTTGATTTAGTTTAATAAGTATAAACATATTATTTATGTTATTATCATATTCTTGACTTAAATTTTGTAATCATTAGTGTAAATACATAATTCTTTCATTCTTTCGTCAAAAAAACTTTGTATTCACTCTATTATTTATATCGAGATATTTGTAACCTTTGAATTAAAAAATATCAATATAAATTTATATAAACTAAAAATTTAAACTATTAAAGTTATTTAGAACTTAAAATAATAAGTAAATCAATTTTTTTTTCCTATTTGGATCAAATTATGGCTAGTCATAATGTGTCTGCATAGATTTATTGAAAATGAATACTCCTCCAATTCATTTCAATAAGCTCTTAGTTTTGCAGTAACGGACTGATCTTTATATGTATAGAGTGTATGTTTTGTTCTTTCAAAATCACAAATAACGGATGCAATGTAGGGTTGTAAACGAATCGAATCGGAGCGAATATCTATGTATTCGATTCGATTCGAAAAAAAAATTGCATATTCGATTCGATTTCGAATATTTTTTTTTGCTTCGTATTCGATTCGTTAAGATATTGAGAATATCATGTGATATAGCCATAATGAACATTAAAATATAAATTTTGGTCCACCTTCTTCATAAATATAAATTATGGCCATTTTTTTGAACTTAGGACCTAAATACCCCTTTCCCTCTTCTATTTTTGATCCATCAATCCTTGATCCATTTTATTGACACTTGTTTTCCTTTCCAAGTTTTTTTTTTCTTTTTTTTCCTGTTTTTTTTTATTTTCCAGCTTTTTTCTTCTTTTTTCTGTTTTTTTTTCTTATTTTCCAGATTTTTTTTCTTTTTTCTTTTCAGATTTCTTTTGTTTTTTTTATTTTCCAATTTTTTCCTTGTTATTTCTTTTTTTTTCCAGATTTTTTCTTTTTTTCTGTTTTTTTTTCTATTTCTTTTTAATTGCCAAAATTTTGTTTGCCTCATTATTTTTTGTTTGCCTATTCATTTTTTTTGTTGGCCGCTTCTTCTTTGGTCAAGATTCGAGCGAGGGGAGCCGAAGGCCTCGGAGCGAGCCGAAGAAATCTAAATTATTTCCTGACGATATCCTTATATTAGTAATCGAAGCGAAGGCGGAGCCGTATAATCGGAGCCGAAGGCGGAGCCGCAAAATCGGAGCGGTATAACTTGAAATAATTGGAATTTTCGTCCCAAGAGTACCATATCATAACTTGGAACATCTGGAACTAATGCGACAATTCGTCCCAATTGTACCAAATCTGGAACTATTGGCACTAATAAGGCTAAATTCGTACCAGAAGTACTAGAACTATTGGTACTAATATAACTAAATTTGTACCAAAAGTACCAAACGCCTTATATCTTCCCGACCCGACCCGCGTCCGCCCACGTCCGACCCGACCCGTTCCGCATCTTTTTAAGGGTATTTTCGTCCCAAATTGAAAAAAATGGCCAAAATTTATATTTTTGAAGAAGGTGGGCCAAAATTTATATTTTAATGGTCATTATGGCTATTTCAAAATATGTCTCTAAGATATTTGCAAATATTCGGTTCGATTCGAATATTTGATTCGATTTTTTTCTAGTGTATTATAAACATTCGATTCGACTCGATTCGAAATTTTCCTAATTTACACTATTCGATTCAATTCGAATATATTTGATTCGAATATATTCGAATTCACAATATTTAAACCAATATTTTACCTAATAAACATAATAAATATACAAGTCACAAAGTTGTTCAACATAAACAAGTCCACAATGATCAAATAAGTCCACAACGATCAAATAACACAACGATTAAATGCATAAATGTAAATAAGTTTGTCTTCAAGTTTATCAAAACAACACTTCACTAAAATCATTTGCAAATGGCAACATCCAATCTTTCACAATTCCACCAAATTTGCAAATCAAGTAGTTTGCAACGTGACATAGTAAGACTCTTCTTCCTCCTAAACAAGAATTAATAAAAGTGGATTAGAAATCAATTTTATAAAGACATGAATATATATATAGGGTAGGGATCCGGTGAGAATAGATCTTATATGAGAACGTGAGAATGATATATTTCAATGCATTTTTATGACATCGGTAATGCATATATTACCAAAATGTAATGCATATACATTCTAATGCATAAACTACAATAACATAATGCATTAACATTGTAATGCATAAATTACATCAATATAATGCATCGTTAAATCTTGACCGTTGATCAATAAAAATCAAGGGTCAAGATTTATTTTTATTTCTCACATAATATAACATTCTCACATGATCCTCTTCCTATATATATATAATATATATATATATATATATATATAGATCAAATAAATCAAACAAATTAAAGAAATAAATAGAACTTACATGTGTCATAAGGGGCTTCTTGATCCTATGAAGTCGGCGAACCCAATCTGCTCCACAAATGAAAGCTTCTACAACATCGGAACTCAACCTTGAACGATAAGGATCTAATACCCGAGTTACTGCACTAAATGTAGCCTCCAACGCCACTGTACTAATGGGAATAGCCAAAACATCACGAGTTAACTTGGATAAGATATTAAACTTCAACTCTTGAGATTTCCACCAAGCTAAGGCATCAAACTCAGTGGCTACACTTGCATCCCCATATTGACATCAAAAACCCCCCTCCTCTAAGTAAATGTCTAGTTCCGATTTATGCATAGAAGTATGCACCTCAACAGTGTTTAAATAATCATCAAACATAGACATACCAGAAGGCACTAGTTTGCCTTTCGATGAGGAGTTTGCAGATGAAGAAGAACATTTTTCTGTAGTGGTAGTCTTTTGAGCCCCTAAATTATCAATTTCAACATACTCAAAGTACATGTTGGAATTAATGGTTGAAAAATCATTATTTATGGCGGTTAATTATTTAATTATTAATGATTAAATAATAGAGGATTATTTTACTTGATGAGTAAATAATCAGAATATATTCATGTTCTCAAAACCATTATTTGGTGAGTGAGAAATAATATATAGTTGTGTATTGAAGGAGTTGGAGATAAATTTGTTGTAAGCAAATTCGTTATAAGAAACGAGTGCGACTCCAACTGTTTGGGTTTTAATCTAAAAAAATGGTTTAGGCTTAATGATAGCTAGCCCAATATCATATTAAAGAATTAAGAGTTGTGGGTTCGGCCCATGTTTTCTAAATTGCAATTAAATATTTTTTTAATTGTTTAATTGCAATTGCAATTGTTATCGGCCAACTAGTAATTCCAATACACAATGCCATTAAACAATTATTTATTTGATTGTTTTGATGTTGAAAAGTCACGACGATGATTTGAAACCATCAAATAATGTCGTGATCAATTTGTTTGATTTCAATTTGTGACATCAGGTTATAATTGCTATTGATCAAAGGAAACGTAAAACAACCATTTGACTTGTTAATGCAGCGTATACTCTTAATTCCTCATGTGGTGTTTTTTTGCCTATAAATAGCTAATGCATGTAGTTTGGTAGAGGGACATAGGAGAAACTTGCATCCATACGAAAAATATTCTGCATTGTTCATTTCTTATTCAACATTCTAGTTTATAGTAAAGCTCAGTTCTCCTCCTCGTCCAATTCGTCGGAGCTCTCTAGTTTGTGGTGCTGCTACTGTAGAGATGTGAAGTCGTTTACCTTTGAGGACGAGCCATCAATTCGTGAACACTACCGGGGCGTTTCTCGTCTTGCTGGCAGAAGGCATCCTCGGGCGACTTCTTAAAATCTGGTTCTATTTAGTTTCTTGTCGTTTCGATATTTCCTTGTATTTCTAATTCTTGTACTTGTTAGTTCAGATATTAGTTTCTATTTCCTTGTAATTTCCACGAGCTAGTACACCGGTACTAACAATATAAGCTATGTAATGCATCTCGAACCTTCATGAAATTTGCACGTGCATCACTCTCACTGTATATTTTACTAAATGCAAACTCAACAAACCTCATTTTAAACCTAGGGTCAAGTATTGCTCCAATGGCCATCAAAAGATTGCAACTTCCCCAATATTTATCAAAATTTTTGCTTCATCTTTTTTATCATCACTTTAATAAACTCATTAGAATGATTTTCATTTTCATTCAATACATGTTTGACTCTCCAAATAACTACAAGAAAAATATTAGAGGTAGGATAATCAATACTACAAATGACATGAGTAGCTTCATAAAAGATCACTAAAATATCAACAACATCATTCGCTTTATTCCAATCATCATACTAGGACAACACTCATATAAAGGCTCTCTCTGTTGAAATATAGGGAATGCATCTTTAACTCTTAAAGCATCAACTAGCATCTCGTACGTAGAATTCCAACGAGTTGGACAATCAATGATCAATGTTTTCACTGAAATGCCTAGATGATGCACGACATCAGAAAACTTCCTCAACCTAGACTATGATTGGTTAATAAAACGCACACTGTTTTTGACATCTTCAATGATCGTTTTTATCTCAGATAGGCCATCTTGAACAACAAGATTCAATATGTGTGCAATACATCGAACATGAAACAACTGACCTTCCAATGGCAACTTACGGCTCTATGAGAATGTTTCTTTAGTAATTCGAATTGCCACATCATTGTTCTATGCATTGTCCACAGAGATAGTGAAGACTTTATGCTCTATCCCCCAATCTTTTGTGCACTTTATAAGCCCATCATAGATATCAACATCTAAAGAATGTCAGTATTAGTAAATATATGTATATGTCAGTAACATATTAGTATCAATTAGATTAAATGCAAGAGAACTTTAAGTAAATATATATATATACAAATTGCAACTTACCAGAATGCGGAGGAGGAGGGAGATGTATGAAGCTAAGAAGTCGCTTCTGAAGCTGCCATTGTGAATCAACAAAGTGTCCAGTGACACACATATAAGAAATCTTTTGAATCTTCGACTTCCAAATGTCTGTGGTTAATGAAATCTTATTGATGTCTTTCAACACCAATTGCAACTTTTTCTTTTCTATTTCATTAACATTGATGACATCTTTCTTTACCGCGACATGAGAAATCTTCTCAAACTGTGGTTGGTTGATACTCATCATAAAAGTAAAACCATCATTTTCCACAACATTAAATGGCTGTTCGTTCATCAAAATCCAATGAGCAATGGCTTCCCTTTGCTTCGTGTGATCATATCTACCGTGTGACAAAGGCTTTAACTCCAACTTCGAGTTGGCAGGCTGAAGTTGCAACGTCTTTTGTTTCTCATTGTGCATTTTCTTTTGCAAACACCTCCTCAAGTGATTCCAAGGATGAGGAGTTGTGCTATTCGGTAACTTTACAAGAAAAGTCTTGCAATGTATGCATTGATATTTTTCTACTCCATTTACAGTGACATCAATGAAATCCTGATATGCTTTTGAACTCTTTTTTCTCTTTATCCTTGCAAACTGACCATATTCTTCCTCTCCATCCCCATCTTTGTCATCTTCTACATTAATATCTTCTTTATCTTTCTCTCCATCAACATTTTTCTCTTCCTCTTCAGCTTGTTCATCGTCATCACCTTGATCTCTCACATTTTCATCTCTGCCATAAATAATTTCCACGGTACATCTCTGCACCTACCATCACAATTTTCAAGTGTTTAGTTAAATCATAACAGTTAAACTATATCTTTATATTCCAAATAACCACAATACTTGATTGGATAACATATATATATATATATATATATATATATATATATATATATATATATATATATATACCTCTAATTTTTCTCTCTAATCTCATCCTTTTGGTTTGTTCCATCTTTTAAATTTGAGTCATTTATATCCTGCTGAATAAATATGCACAAAATTAGGCAAAAAAAGGCAAAAAACAACCCAAAATTGCAAATATTCTGCACAAAAATGGAACAAAAAATGAACAAAAATCTGTCCGAAATTCCTACTAATAGAGAAACTAATTCATTGAATTGAATGATTGAAAGTTGAAATCAGATTCATTTAAATCTAATTCATTCATAAATCTAATACCTAATTCTAATTGCAGCCAAATATTAGTTGCACATTTACATATTTAAAAATCCATTCACAAATTTATGTATTTTCTGATCACATGAAGACAGTTTGAAACAGTTAGTTGGTGCATATACCCCCCCCCCCAGTTCAATATATATTAATCCCTAAATCAATATTGTTTTTTATAAAAGAAAATTTGCAAAACGATATTTATTTGTATAACTTGTGCAAGGATGAAGATCATTTAAAGATATATAGGCTGGTTCTTCATGGAAAGAAAAGTAATATATCAAACATCGAACAAAAGAAAGAAGGGATAATCCCCCCCTCCCCCCAAATATTATATAACCGAGTTCAAAGGATTAAGCTTCAAGTTTCATCAAAGTCGTCTAGGTCAAATTGAAACTAATTGCAGACAAATTCCAGCCCTAAATCTAGTAAACTACTACTACTTAATCAGTTAATTGATTTAGGTTTACTTTAATTCGTGACGGTGGACGGCGACCGGAGAGATGACGGCGGATGGCGACTGGGACCAGAGATATGATGACGACGGGCACGAAGGCCTGCTCGTGCTCGCGTTGTGACTTGTGACGAATGCATCAGCACTGGTGGCTTCTCAGGCGTGTCGTCACCACATGTGAGAAGGGAGGGAGAGAGGCGACCGACGGGTAGGGCTGGAGAGTGAGTTGGGTGGCTGGGACTTGGGAGTTGGGAGAGTGGATGCGGGACGGCGGTAGAGGTAAGGTTTGGGAACAATGGGAAAGAAATTAAATGCATGCAAAAAATGTAATATATATATATATATAGAATTAGAATCATATAAGAATGGCCCTTATCCTAAGAAATGAGAATCAATATCTCAGCCACTAATCTGTTGCATCTCGTTAAGAAGGGCGGTGCACTCGGACGAAAAATTTCCAGTTTTTTTTTTTTTTTTTTTTTTTTTTTTTTTTTTTTTTTTTAAGGTTTGATTTTTCCAAAAAGCTGGGTGCATCTCATGTCAACATATGGTGCATCTAGTTTCACGTTGTGGTACATTTCATTGTAAAGTGTGGTGCATCAACCACATTGTGGTTCATAAGATGCACCACTACGTGTACTGATATGCACGGGACAGTGTAATCAGATGCACTACTAGGTGTAAGGAAATGCACTATACTTTAAGGCAGAGCCGAGAAAAATAATGTTAAAAAAAACTGAAAAAAAAAATCTGAAAAAAAAAATCGGACATGCACCACAATGTGTAACCAGATGCACCACACAGTGTATCTAGATGCACTGTATGTTAAGAAAAAATCGCCCAAAAAAAAAAAAAAAAAATATAATTGGGCACGTGAGCTACACGCCACGCGTGAAAGCCACGCGCCCGCCCTTTTTTTGAGATGTGTGGTCCAGATTTATTCCTATTTCTCACTTTAAGGGTTATTTTCACTAGAACCTATCCATATATATATATATATATATATATATATATAAATCGAATCGAATATTTTTGAATATCGGATCGAATATCATAATTTTGAGTTTGTATTTAAAAACTAATCGAATCAGAAAATATATTTGTATTCGTATTCGAATCACACGTTTTCGAATTCGAATATCAAATACTCGAATCGAATATCGAACCGAACAAAAATATTTGATTTGTTTGCAACTCTAAATGCAGCGTGCTGCATATAGTTTAATATATGGTGTTCTGATGGTAAAATATTTGTCTCTTTTATTTGCTCTTTTTCCCTTTATTTAAACTTACAGACATTGCATGAAACAAAAACAACATAAAATGTGTTAATCTTCATCTGTAGTGCAAGTATTGAAGATTGCAACTCGGACATCTTAGATTGATGGCTTTAAGGGACCTAAATTCTTTGATTATGAGTTTAAAGGGACCTAAGAAAGGGGGTGGTGGTTTTTCCAACTAATGACGCCTTCAACACTTAGAAAAGTAGAGTCTTCTTTCTAAGGTTTAGAGACTCGATCTATTACAGAGAATCTGCTTAGAAAATGCAAGATCGTAAAATTTCTAGACTCAATCAAAGAACAGGACTTTGAGAAAACTAGAAGGAAGCTAAGAAGGAGGACTGAAAACTCTCTGCTACTTTCGCTGCGAACACTTGCTTGATTTCTTGCTTGAAAATGCTACTTGCTTGATAATTCTTTTCACCTGGTTTCAGTAGTCTTTTCACAATGGTGAAGACCTTTATTTATAGAGAGGGAGGTCAAAGAGCCGTTGGAAAGAACCATTTGACCTCTGCCATAAAGCATGACACTTCACATACTCCTTTGCAAACTTTCCCAAAATGGCACCTGCGAGCCTTGTTTTATGCATGTCTATGCGGTCAGTCTATTTAAGGAAGTTTTTAGCCTATCTTGTACTTCTGAATAGATTTGAATTTGAATTTCAACTTTTCTTCCTTCGTCATCTTCCAAGTCTTCTTTCTTCGACTTTTAGACGTCTGACATCGACAAAATTGCTTGGTTCAGTCCCAAAGTCAGCTGAGTTATGGTCTGACTGACAAAATCGAGCTTGAGCTGCCTATCAATCTTGAGCTGTCTTCTTCAGTTTGAACCTGTAAAGATAAAATCCCTATGCTCAAGCTCTAGCTAAAGTTAGACTGATGGCTCATCTACTCAGTTGGGGTCACTTGGGTTTTAGAATAAATTAAAATCTTTACTAATTTTCCTAACATATAAATTTGCTTGAGGATTTCGGATTGTTTCTACCTGAGATATAAATTTGCTTGAAATTATATGAGAATTAGAATATTAAGTATACATGATATTACATTGAGACGATAGAGATAGTGATATGCATATGTAATTGAGATGATATATATTACTCCATCTGTTCTGTTCAATAAGTCTCAGTTTGTCATTTCGGGTGTCCCACTCAATAAGTCTCATTTCCTTATTTGGCAAAGATTAATACACTAAAACTCACTTTATGTCGCACTCAAACATGAATAGTGTTGTTTACTTTATTGTACAGTGTTTTTCCACTCAATCCACTTTAACATTAACAATAAATACTATCTTAATCACACTCTTTATCATCTAACTCTCTTCTTTTTAATCTACATGCCCATCCCAAATGAGACTTATTGAATGGGATGGAGGAAGTATATATAAATTGAGAGGGCATATATATGATAAATACATGTCATTTATTTTAATGGAGAGTGAATAGTACGCAACACAGAAAATAACAGGAATAATAGTGAAAAGTGAAGTAATTAAAGAAATAAAGAGTAGCATTAACAATTTAAATAGAGCCTTAATAATCTTTAATTTGGTGCGAACATGGAAAACATGGACAAAATATGAGACAATCCAAAAGAAAATACAAGACGGAGAGAATAAAAAAATGAGGGAAAAAATAATTAAAAAAAAATTGTCCATAAAGTAAAAAACTTGATTTGTTTAATCGAATACACAAATTAAGCACAAGCAGAGGCTAAAAATATATGGTGATATAAGCCACTTTTTTCTTAACATAATCCCCTAATTAAAAAAATAATAAAAAAATTAAAAGATTTACTGTTGATTCAGTTTAAAATATTGATTTTATTAACAAAAAAGTTACTCTAGACCAAAAACAATAATTTTGTCCACCTACTTAAGTTACAATAAAAGAGGCTTACTTTGAGATAATGAGACAAAAATACCTTTACTTTTTCACCAACCATCCATATTTTCTATCCTACTTTATTTTCAGAATCTCGTAGCATCATACCATCGTCCGTCACCCATTCCGCCACCGCCGCCACCACCACCACGGCGGTGATGTACGATATTCGGAATCTCATAGCATCGTACCACCATCAACCACCCATTCCCGCCATCGCCACCACTACAGAGATGATGTACGATTTTTAGAATCTTGTAGCACCGTACCACCGTTCGTCACTCATTCCACCACCGCCGCCACCACCACTGCGGCAGCGAGGTACCATTTTCAATCTCGTAGCATCGTACCACCATCTGCCGCCCATTCCGCCACTGCCGCCGCCATCACCGCGGCGACGATGTACGATTTTCGGAATCTCGTAGTATTGTACCATCGTCCGCCACCACCACGGTAGTGAGGTACGATTTTCCGAATCTTGTAGCATCATATCACCATCTGCCACTCACCACCGGGGGTGGCGATGTACGATATTCGGAATCTCGTAGCATTGTACCACCGGCCGCCACTATCGCGACGACAAGGTACAATTTTCAAAATTCCGTAGCATCGTACCACCGTCGCCACTCATTCCGCCACCGCCACCGCCACCACCGCGGTGGTAAGGTACGATTTTCGGAATTTGGTAGCATCGTACCATCGACCATCACCTATTCCACCTCCGCCGCCAACACCACCGTGGCAGCAAGGTAGGATTTTAGAATTTCGTAGCATCGTACCACCGTCCGCCACTCATTCCGCCACCACCACGACACGGTGGTAATGTAAGATATTCGGAATTTCGTAGCATTATACCACCATCCGTCATCCATTCCGCCACCGCCGTCACGACCATATCGGCGACAAGATACAAATTTTGGAATTTTGTAACATAGTACCATTGTCTGTCACTCATTCCGCCACTTCCGCCACTACCATCGCGATAACAAGATATGATTTTCGAAATTGATACCTCGCCGTCGGGGTGTTGGCAACAACCGTAGCGGATGGTGGTACAATGCTATGAGATTCCATACATCGCCACCACCACCAGTGGAATGGGTGGCGGACGGTAAGATGCTACGAGATTTTGAAAATCGTACCTCGCCGTAGCGGTGGTGGTGGCAGCGCCGGACGGTGGTACTATGCTACGAGATTCCGAAAATCGTACATCGCCGCCAGAAATTCTATCGGGGGGGGGGGGGGAATTTTTCATTACCAAAATTATAAAGATTTGATATATGGTTTGTATCAATGCATCAATATTTCCACTTAAAAAAAATATTCAAAGAAAATTTATGTAGTTACCTTGTAACAAGGAGTCAGAGCAATCCAATCCATTATCAAAATCCACCGTGCATAGTAAAATCATTCCAATCAACTCTGCAAATGAAAGCAAACATATGTTATTGTTTCATATCATAAATTTACTAACAAAATAACTACTAAAATTAAAAATATTAAATAACTAAAGCAATACGAAGAAGATTCTCATAAGATTGTTTAAATTGTACATGACGCTTCTTCATTGTAAACACAAAATATTGTATTTATTCAAATAAATATAAGTTTGAATACAAATATAAGAATATCGAATATATGCGGTTTCAATCTCTATTTGATCCTCCGATTCTTCTCTTCACTTTGACCCTCAAACACTCTTCAAGCAACCCTTTGAGATTTGTTGTAGAAGTATGCCTCCTAGATCTCCTTGGACTTGATCTTCAAGCTTTGTGTAACGTTGATACAGATGACTTTCGCCTTGCTTCCGAAGTAAACGTTGAGCTTTGACTTGATCTTTGACTTGATGACTTTGATTTGAGCTTTGGACTTGATGGTGTTGACATGGAGGACGTTCGCCTTGTTTCCGAAGTAACGTTGAGCGTCGAGCTTTATAACGTTGACTTGGAGGGCTTTTGTCTTATTTCCGGATCAAACGCCACTTGAGATATTTCCGCCGAAGAACGCGTTGCTTCTCACGAAGAACGCCTTGAATCTCGTCGGGCAGGACATCTTAAATATTGAGAGAGAAATCTTAGAAAATTTATCTCTTCAATTTTTGAGCTCTTGAAGATGATTTTTAGGTGTGATTTGATGTTGTGTGGGTACCTCTATTTATAGGGAAAAAAAAATGGTGGACTTGGTGGGCTTTTGGGTTCCATCATGGGCTTGAGGGATGAGGTGGCGCAATCTTATTGGCTCTTAAATATTGATGTATATCATTTACTTGTTGCCAAAGAAATAGATATTTATCAATTAAATAACTTACTTTAATATGGATATGATAAGATTCCATAATAAAATAAGATATTAAAATTAATAAAAAACTCTATAAAATTTCAATATCTACACTTCATATCATCAAACTCATCAATTATGGATTCAACATCAAACTTTTCAGCAATTTCTTTCTCAATGTACATCAATAATGAGGAAGTCAAAAAATCATCCTCCATTTTATTTCCCAATCTTGTCTTAACAATCTTCATAGACGAGAATGCACGCTCCGTTGTTGCAGTGGAAACCGGGAGAGTTAAAATAAGTCTAACTAGTCTATCAACTAGATAGTAATTTAGTGACTTCCCTGTCTTCGATAGCAACTGACATAGCTCTGCAAGTGTTGTGACATTTTGCAAAAGCTCATTGCGTCTGATATTAAGCTCAAAAAGTTGCAATTGATATTTCATATGCAATTTCTCTTGGCTAGTAAAATCACTAGAATAGAACTTCTCCATCAACTCACAAATGCTATCAATGTTGAAAGATTTATATCCATCTCTCGGATCCAAAGCTGAATTGAGCCTAAGTAATTTTATAGTATAATCATTAAATCGAGTACTCATCTCCTTATGTATAAGATCTATCGTTTCCCTGAATATATCAAATCGATAATGATTCTCCAAAGTAATAGAACCACCACTACTAACTCGACCTCTACCTGAGCAACGTGGGTTATTCATATCTGGTATATCTTCTCATATTTTCCACAAAAACTCTTCACTTCATCAAGCAAACGATCATATCCATTTTCTTTATATTTTTGAATGAGTTCTTTTGTGTTAGTAATTGCATCCATTGCATTGAGAATATCTTGATTCTTATATTTCAAAATCCCACAAAGATCATCCGTCACTTCAAGTAACTCAATCATAAAATGCAAGACAAACACAAACTCAAATGATGTCATCATAACATATGCTCCATCAGCAGTAACTCTAAAAGACAAGTTACATTTCTCACCGAGGATCACCTTTGAGACAGGAAAAATGGACTTATACATATTCCGTACACTGTTAAGAGACCTTAGATGAGATCCCCATCGTGTATCTCCTGGACGCTGCACACCTCCAATTTGATTTTTTCCTTTGCCAGTTTCAAGTTCATTATTGGAAATTAATTCTTTAATATGCAAGGCCTGAGCACTTTGTAGTTGATCATGGCGCTTGGAAGAAGAATCCACCAAATTCACAATAACATTCACATGTGAAAAGAAATGCTCAACTGATATAACACTTTTAGCTACTGCAACTAAAACAACTGTAGTCGATGAGCGAAACAATGCATATAATAAGCATATGGACATTGTTTTAGAAAAAGAGCTTGTAAACTATTCCACTCACCTCGCATAGTACTAGCACCATCATAACCTTATCCCCGCATGTTCGATATGACAAGAATATTGCGAGAAAGAACTGCAGAAATCTCATCTTTTAAAGTAGCAGATTTAGTATCCTCCACATGTACTATGTCAAAAAATCGCTCATGAATATAGCCTTCTTTATCCAAAAATCTCAAAATAATAGCCATTTTCTCTCTTTTTGACTCATCTCGTGATTCATCCACAATAATACAATATTTGGCATCACCAATTTCTTCTCTGATAAAGTTCTGAATTTTGCTAGCTTAGATGAATAAAATCTCTTTTTGAATCCGATGAGAAGTATAAGAAGCATTTTGAGGAGCATTTCCTAAGACAATCGACCTCACCTCTTCACTATAGCAAGCTGTATGATTTATAATCTCCAATAAATTCCCTCAATTATTTGAATCTGGACATTCATCACGAGCTCTAAAAGTTATACCTTGAAATGCACATAGTTTTGCAACATCAATAGAAACTTTAAGTCTCAAACGATATGTTTCAACCATCTCAGAGGATTGCTTGTCTATGATCATTTCAATATGTTGCAATGAATTCAGGCATTTTCCTTCATAAATAAAAAATGAGCATTAATCACCATTACTTATTTTTTTCTAATTTTGAAATCCATCCACATTAAACGCATTAGCACATGGATGTGCAGATGGCTTGACAAAAAGAAAACAATGAAGACAATATGCAGCATTTTTTGTAGGTGAATATTCCAACCAATCAGGGAATTTCTTATACCACGCTGGTAGAAACTTTCTACGGTTCTTATCCATATATTCTGAAGATTTGTCTGGAATTCCTTGATAAGGGCCCATAGTTAAATAAGCACGTCTAATTTCATCTCTTTTATCTACTGGATAACTCCATATAGACATACGTAATCCAGGATCTCGTTCTACATGAAAATTATTAGAATTGAGATCAAGCTTTTGTACCTCTATTTGAGAAGATTGCTCAACAATATTTGTTGGTATAGTCACTGGAGTGATCAGTTCAGAAGCAACATCAATCGTTGAAGTCTCTAAAATAGGAGAACTTGAACTCCCCTCAACAACCCGTTGGCGTTTCATGTTATCATTGAAAAACGAGTGAAGTGTTTTATACTTCATCGTATATTCGTATTGATTTGTGAACCTATATATAAAAAAAATATAAAATTACTCCAATCCATAAAGAATGTTCATCACTACATCAAAATTGTAAATGAATGAAATATTATTTTATAAAATTATTACCTTTGATAATTCGATTCTTCAAACAAAAATCAACAACTTAAAATTGCTGCTTCAAACTGAAAATTATGCCGCCTTCACTATATTCAATCATCGAAGAAATTCACCTTTCAATTTGTTCCTCCAAAATCCCACTAAACTTTTCTCTGGCTATTCGTATTCCCTGAGTTCCCTCCAAAATCCAAATGTCGTATGGCGTCTGACTTCTATTCTCCAATATTGATATTTTGATATTTCAATTAAATGGGCTTACTATATTAGACTCTTAGTTAGTTGGATCGTATTTTTGAGTTGAGTTAAATTGGGTGATATTGTGCTAAAGTAATGGGCTTGACAATTATTATTTTGTAGTCTTATAATTAATATATATATATATATATATAATTTTTAACTGCATATTTATATATATTTATATATTTATACATATATATAGGTAACTTTTTTTTTTTTTAAGTTGAGGGGGGCGGTCGCCACTACCAGCCACCCCCTGACTCCGTCTTTGGCCGCCGCGGTGGTGGCAGCAGCGATGGTGGTATGGGTGATGGACAGTGGTACGATACTACGAGATTCTGAAAATCGTACATCACAGCTGCGGTGGTGGTGGCGGTGGTGGCTGAATGGGTAGCGGACGGTGGTACGATGCTACGAGATTCCGAAAATCGTATCTCGCCGCCGTGACGGTCGTGGCGGCTGTGGCGGAATGAGTGGTGAACGGTGGTACGATTCTATGAAATTCTAAAACTCGTATCTCACTGCCACGGTGGTGGCGGCGGCAGACGGTGGTACAAAATTCAAAAATCGTACCTCACTAAGAGAGAGTGTAAACTAAAAGTATGAATATTTTTGTCTCATCATCTCAAAATTGACATCTTTTATTATAAATTAAATAGGTGGACAAAATTATTATTTTTTGGTCTAGGGAAGTCTTTCTAGCAGTTCACTCTAAAATATTAATATTTGAATATCAGAGCTAATTACATAGGCTGAGGACAAGTGAAGTGGACTTGAGGGTATATGAATAAGATAGTACAATAAATATATTCTAATTATTTTTATGATAAGAGACAATAAAAAAGTGGACTTATTATTTATAGAAACTATCCTAAAGAGATGGGGTTGAATATTCATAGACATAGTGCTAATTCGAGGTGGCTAAAAGAATCGGAATTGAATCGGACCGAATTGAAATCGGTTGTTCCGGTTTGGAAACGGAACTGCCGGTTCCGAGAACCGCTTCGAGCCGGTTCGGTTCTTATTCCATAAATGAGAAACCGAGAGTCGCTGGATTCAGATTCCGTTCCAGTTCCGAACCGTCGATTCCTCCTATTTTTCATTTTATTTTTGTGTTTTTATTTATATTTACATCATTCACCTAAATATTACATTAAAATGTATAAAATTACAATTAAAGAAGAAAAAAGAGCAAAA
This sequence comes from Schizonepeta tenuifolia, assembly GCA_029490685.1. Lineage (NCBI taxonomy): Eukaryota > Viridiplantae > Streptophyta > Magnoliopsida > Lamiales > Lamiaceae > Schizonepeta > Schizonepeta tenuifolia. The sequence continues at coordinate 11,944,088 of CM055958.1, read as the reverse complement.
AAAAACAAAAAATTAACTTAATTGAAACCTCGGTTTCAATTTCTGGAACCGAGAAATCGAACCGGTACCAGAACTGATGGTCTCAGTTTATAATCGAAATAAAAGAGGTTGGCGGTTCGGTTCCAATTCCTTCAAAGTGAAACTGAGAACCACCAAACCTTGGCCACCTCTAGTCCTAATGAGTACTATCAATTAATTGCCCTATATATTCTTTATTGAGATGAGTTGTGTATTGTATTCCCCTATCTCACCTTAATTTGACACAAATGTTAAGTAGATGAATTCTTTACGATAAACTTAAAACATGAAGTAACTTTTCAATATAATTATGTGTCAAATCAAGTAGGAAAGAGAGAATATGTTTTTTTTTTTAGCATATGTAATTTATGAATTATAATATAAAATTTATTATGTATTGTGTTTTTATTTTAATTAATGGGTATAATAAAATGGAACGTCCAAATAAAAAAAAATTATAAAATGGAATAGGACTAACATAATTTATTTTACCTTTAATTTTTTCCACATACAATTACCCATAAATGAAATTCTTATTTTATTCACATTTTAAATTTATTAGAGCATGCGCAATGGATGCTGATTTGTAGAGAAATACGGTAGAGAAGAATAAGAAAGAAGGAGGAGGAAGAAGAGAGGTAATATTTCTTTTTTCTTCGAGTAAAGGGGTGCTTTTTTGCATTGTGGTGTAGGATATATTTTATTAATTTTGTAGGGTTTAATTAGAGTGGGCTAATATATTGGTTGTGGTTGTGGGCTTAAATAATTTAATTTATTTTTAATTAAAGGTAATTTTAAACATAGTCCCCAAATTATTCACTACAGCCTCTTAATAAAAAGAATAATTAAATAAATTATAAATATACTATTTTACCCTTAATGTTCCTAACTCAAGATTCTAATTAAATAATTAACTATAGCAGCAAACCGTATGAAGAAAAACCGAAGGGACCCAAAATACAATTGTGATTGGTTGGTAGAACTTGAGAAACCTAGAAATTAGCACAAAAAAAGATCTTCATGAGAAATCGACTTATGCATGTACAAATTGTAATATCCTGAAATTTTCTAGTATTAATTATGGATTCAAATCTTAAATTTCCCTTTAGTCGATGCGTGCCGAAGATAAAAAAAAAATAGTAATAATTATAAATTCTATTTATTCCAACATTATGATTTCCAAAATCGACTTATAAGAATTTCGAATTTCTTTTAATTAGATACCATATGCAACTTTTATTTGGACGTCGATTTACTCGTAAGAAATAATTAAAGTCTAACTATTAAAAGTGAACCTTTAGGAGTGCACCTGACTTAATTTCGTGTTACTTCCTCAATGCCTAAATATAGTTATATATTTGAGCACTACATGTGAGACATATTTATATATATTATATATATAAAGGAAATATATATAAAGGATGTAGGAGATATCTTTTTGTATTGTTCCTAGCAATAAAGGAGAGGTCAAATACTTGTCTTTTATTTATGTTGACCGATCCATGTTAAGAATGGAGAGAATTGGTATAGTTTAAAATAGAAGAAAGTCACATGCGCTTATACTATTAAGGGATATCGAAAATGAGAAATTCTTTGTTAGAGAGGAAAAGAAAGTGTTAAGACCCAAATTTGGAAATCTGGTGCACATGTCAACCTCTACTCCCTTGTTTAAATCAATTGATCATCTCCTCTCCCATTGTAAAAAGAAATCAGCCCCTCTGCTTTCCATTTTTGAAAACAGTTAAAAAAAATGGGAAAAAAGAGAAAGGAGAACAAACATAAATAAGGAAAGAAGAGTCACATGTTTTGATTCACACCAAGCAAGGCAAATCAACCTCTTTACTTCCTTTCTGCACAAAATCTCGGCTGCTGTTTTCTTTTGTTTTAGACTCCATTTTGAATATGAGGAAGGATAGGGAAAGGGAAGAAATAGAGTGAGCAAAAAAAGGAAACAGAAGGTAGAACACAAATCCTCTGCCATTGGAAACAAATTTGTTTTCTATCCTCCAAGAAACCGAAGGAACCTTTTCTCTTCCTTCTAAATTTGGTCAAATTAAAGGTATAGGAGAAAGGGAAAAAGGGCTAAACATAGATGAGGCAATCGAAGGTACATTGATCACATGCTTTGCTTCGCACCAAATAAGTCAGCCAAAACTCCCCCCCTCCCTCCCCATGTAATACCCGAACTTTCATAAGTTCTTAAGTGCATTCTAAATAAGTTAATATGCTTAGATTATCAAGTTTTGAGTGATAAAATTTTTCTAAGGAAAAAGAAATTTGTGAAAAGACTAAAATGCCCCTATGTGCTTTAACGTGAACTTATGTGTTTTAAATTACTCGAGTTGAGGATGTGATGCATTGATTGAGTTTAATTATATGAGTTTGAGCATGAGTATGAATTTCAGAAGATTCCGAGAATTTTTACTTTTGAGTGAATAGTAACGATAACTGAGAAAACGCTATTCGCGGACAAACTTAGAATTTGATCTAATTAGTGTCTTTTGAATCTAGAATTAATTCTAAGACCCCAGAGATATGTTAGAAGCTTATCCGAGATCACATGAGAGAGTTATAAGAATTTAGTCCTTAACGGATTAATTAGCCGATTAATTTTTAGGTTTTCTTCGTTACTTGGAATTTTGACCTAAAAATTAGATAATCGGAATCCTTGATTTATTTAACGGGATATGAGATATGTTTGAGATGTTTCTAGTGTCGGAAGCGAGACGAGAAGAGATTATAGTCGTTTTTAGTATAAATGAAATAATACGGACTTTTATCCGGAAAACTTTCCAACCTGGTGAAATTATATCTGTAAAGAGAATCTCTCTCCCTCTCTCTCTCACCACCGACATCACCTCTCCTCTCTCTCCCTAATCTCTCTAGCCTCCCTATTTTTCAAAACCTACTAAAGAATATCATGATGATATTCTTATTCTTATTCTTAATATCATTTCATTTTCATCATTTTCATCATATCAATCTATCTCTCTCAAACTCTACTCTCTCTAGTTCTCTCTCTCTCTCTCGGTATTCACTAAGGAAGAAAGAAGGAAAATTTCCTCTCCCTCTCTTCCCCCTTTGCCGAGACACAAACACTACACACACATGGAGATTTCTCCATTAAAGTCCTACGATTCAAGCTCAAATTCCATGAAGAACAAGTGAAGATCATTTTCATCCATCTAGTTCATGCATATCTTAAAGAGAAAGGTATTTATCCTTCAAAATTCTTGAGTTTGAAATCAAACAATCATCCCTCTAATTTTTCTATAAAATTCGGCACTTATGCCCTAAATGGATGATTAATTTTTGTTTCATTTTTCTTGAGGGATTCAAGATGAAATCTTCCATGAGAAATCCAAGCTAAGAGTTGAGCCCCTTTTTCCACCATTTTCGGTTCCAAGAGATCAAGAGGAGGAGATCAATTTAATTTCTTAAAGTATGATTATTTATTTGATTAATTGTATTTATGTAATCTCCCTAATTCCTAAAGAAAAAAAAAATGCATGGTTTAATTTATGCTTAGGCAAAAACTAGGGATTCGATACGACATTCGATGTGAGGTTTGAGTGAAGAAATTGATAGGAAATCGAGCCTAGGAATTAATCCTTGATTAAAAGAGAAAGAAAAATTAATTCCTTATAATTTTCATTAAAACCGAAAAATATGAGAAAAATAGGAGAATTTGATTTTCTTGTGTATTTGATAATTTGATGTTTGATATGTGTTTATGAGTATATTTTGATTGAGATTTATGCATGAGAAATTTGAGAAAATACACGTCCAAAAATATATGTGTGTGCCGTGATTTTTGAGCATTTGGAGGAGTATTTTTATTTGATTATTTTGTTGATTGTGTTGATGATTTGATGATATAATGAGCATGTTATAATTATGAGTTATATGATGATTTAATCTTCTATGATGTTATTATGAGGAATATCAAAATATAAATGCATGTTTAGAAGAAAAATAATTGTTTATGATGTTGTGAAGATTTTGAAGAATTGATGATTTTGATGATAGTATGATGTTTTATGTGAAAATTTGATCAATAGATATTAATAAGATTTAATGAGATAAAAAGAATGAAGTTTTAAGCATAAAAAGAGGTAGAAATCGAATGAAATGAGAAAGGATACCTAGTGTGTGTTCTAGGTGTTCTTGGTGAAAAATATGAATTTTTGAATATGTGTTCTTGGTGTTCTAGGTGTTCTTGGTGTTTTATTTGAAGATTTAAAGATCATTAAAATTAATTCTAAAAGAAATTAATTATTAAAATAATAAAATATTCAAGATATTTGTTGGAATAAAATTTAAGAAAAAAAATAAAAGAGAAAAATCAATTAATGAGTGATGAGTCATAAATTAGAAATTAATAAAGGAAGGTAATTTCTTTATTAATTAAGTAAAGATTAAGAGAAAAGTTAATCAAGTTAAATAAATCGAGACTAGAGAAGTTGATAATCGAGAAATGACTAACGAAGAATTAGAAGTTGTAATAAATGAGAAATAGAAGACGAGATAGAATTAAAGAAATAGAGTTATAAATCAAGTATGAAATTTGAGTCGAGAAATTGAGAATTAAGTCGTTTGAATAAACGAGAAATAATGAGAATAAATAATAATAATAATAATAATAATAATAATAATAATAGAGTTGAGTATAAGTAATTAATCAAGAAGTTTAAGGTTTAAAAATAAGTTAGAGAAAAATAATTAAAATAAGAAATAATAGAATAAGAGAATAATAAGTTGAGTCGAGCTTAGAAAATAAATAAAGAGATAAGTCAGGTAAGAGAAATTATGAGATTAAGAGTTGAGTAAGAATTTATTTGAGCAAATTAAAGTAATTAATTGAAAAAGGTTATAAAAAAGAAATAAGATTTAATAAGAGTAGAATCGAGTTTATAAATGATAATTGTTTGAGTAATTGTTTATATTATGACGAGTAATGATTATTTAGTGATAATCGAGTTTGGTTTTCAAATCGTTTAATTTAAAAGGAGTCGAGAAAATTGTCGAGTTTTGAATGTTAAATAAAGAAATAAAAAGTTATCGAGAAATAGTTTAAGAATCGAGTTTCGAGTCGAAGATAAGAGTCGAGCCATTAATAGAAAATGAATTTTTATTTCAATAAGTGTTTAAATAAAAGAAAAAGAGAAATAATAATAGAAGCATAAGTAATAGTGCGTATGAGAAAACGAATAAGTAATTGAGAAAAGACGACATTTTTGGAAATAAGCATCGTATATTAAGTTATGAGATAATGAATGAATATTTGAGTTTTAATCTAAGAAAACTTTTATTATTTGAATTTATGTCTTTGCCAAAATTAGAGTCGAGTAATAACGAGTAATTGTTAATGTAACTTGAAGTGTGAATCGAGTTTGAGATAATATGTTTATTTAGATTTCAACTTGAGTTATAATGAATGATTGAAATTCTATGATTGAATTAAATTCGTTTGAGTAGACTTATGTGATTAAACATGTTAAATATGTTTGACCAAATCTATATGCTTGAGTGAAATATTTATGCTATGAGTTATAATGAAATAATCGTTCAAATTGTTGAGAATGCGTGTTAATAACGTGAATAATGCTCGTATAATCAAGTATCTAATTGAGAATATGAGTAAGGATTCAAGAATTAAAGTTTAGTCAATTAACGTTTCTTTAACTAATGAGAAATGCCAAGCATTAGTGAGTAGCGAATATGTTTTGGAAACAAGAGTACGAGATGAAGTAAGTAGTAACCGAGTAGAGTAAGAACTAAGGACGAGAAAGTCGAGAATCGAGATTGTCTTAGAAAAGATGAAAATAGAAAGAGACGAGTCAAGTAGAAGTCCTTCAGTTGAAACAAACGTCTACTTTACGTCTTGAGCTTCGTGTCTTACTTCTTTTATCGATGTCAAAATATAAAGGACCGAGCGGGACGGAGAAGTAGCGAGGACGAAGAAAGAGTAAGCCGCCTAGCTAATCGACGGAAGTAAGGTGGGCTTTTCTAAAACCAAAACTATCGATGAATGCTATTATGATATCTGAGTATTATTATGTGAGTTTTTAAAGTTCAAATTAACTTGCCGTTTTTACTTGAGTTTTTGGTATGTGTTATCATCTGCTTGTTGAGATATTATTATCCTGTGAAAGGCAGGAAACCCACGTGTGGAATATGAATTGTTTGAGGTGACTGTGAGCCTTGCTTCGGTTGGGCCGGTCACAGTGTTCGAGAAGGAGGCCTACTTCTCGGCACAATGAGAGTGAAATGTGGTAGATGATACATATCGCTTAAGTATATATAATGTTTGACTGCGCAGTCTATTCGAAAAGAAAATGTTTTTGCATTCACAAGTAAACTGTTTTCACTGCATTAATACTTGTGATGCTACGACAAGGCAAGTTCAATTGATATAGCTCTAAGAGCAAAGTTTCAAAAGTTTGGCATGTGTTCACTGAGTACGAAGTACTCACTGTTGGGAAATTTAAGTAAAGTTTTGATTGATTCCAAAACCAACTGACTCCAACCGAGTAGATGTTGCCAGATCCTAATGTTAGTAGTTAGGCTCGCTGTTTGAGCAATGTTGAGATTTTATCTTTACAGGTCTCCAGCTGAAGACGGCAACATGGCGTTACTCGGATAGAACATCAGTTGTAAGAAAGACAACTGAGCGTTCAAAGGGGAAGATGTAAGAGAACATCAGATGGAAGAAAGTCATCTGAGCGTTCAAGAGATAGAACATCTGTTACGAGAAAGACAACTGAGCGTTCAAGATGAAACATCAGTTGTAGGACTCGAACTGATAAGATCGACAACATGAAATTAAAGGCAGCTGAGAGTTCAACTGTTCCTATTCAGACAGAAGGTCAGATGAAGATATCGATCAGATGGAACATCAGCTGAAGACCACTCAGATGAAGACCAAAACTTCTCAACCAACTAAACAAGGTTGGAAGTCAAAGGTTGAAGATTTGAATTTCAAAAAGGAAGTCACGTGAAGGTTTGACGGTCTGTCATTACCTCATTTGGCTCAACACAAGGCTGTCTCAGATGGAAAGCAGAAGTTCATAGTTGCCAAATCCGGAAAGTCTGTAGAGATGAGAGACAAGCCATCGCTTTCACAGAACAGAGATCAACTGCTCCACCAACGGCTAGTTGATTCTCTCCGCCTATAAATAGAGGCCTTCATTCATTCACCAAGACTTACGAGAACACAAGAAGACAGACAAGAGATAGACGAGCGAAAGAACGACTTTATTCTACACGAGCTAAACTGCATTCAATCTCTAAGAACATCACTAGTTGAGGGTTCATAGAGTATTAGATTCTGTCTTGGTGTTTTTAGATCTTAGTTTGAGTCTTCACTTGTTCAAGCTTAGATCCTAGCTCACTTCTTGTTCGAGCTAGTAGTTGGAAAAATCCACCATTTTACACATCCTCTCAAAAGGATTGTTAGGACCCTACTCTTCCCGGAATTGAGTATATAGGTTGATAAGTACCCGTAAACTTATCTGTAAGGTTGATAAGTACCCGTAAACTTATCTTAACGGTTGCAAAGCCCGCGTAAGCTTTGTGGTTCTAGTCCTAAAGAAATTGGACTGAGTTGCGTGGACTCACAACTCCCCGTGGACGTAAGAGTTCTCTCCGAACCACGTAAATCTTTGTGTGTTTGTGTTTATTATTCAGTTATTTATTGCATATTCAACTGACCAACTAACCAGCACTCAAACTGCATTCTTACATTCTCAACTGATTTGGTTATTGACCGACCTTGCATATCTGAGCGTGAATTATATTTTACGAGTTGTTATTTCCACCACATTCCGCACAGCACTACACTTCCAGCTGAGTATCCTTACTCAGTTGTGATTCCAGCTGAGTCCTTTTACTCGGTTGTGATAATTTTTAGGGGGTTGTTTTTAAATTTCTTAACTGGTGTATTCCCCCCCATACACCAGAACTCGTATCGGGACCATCAAGTGGTATCAGAGCAGTGGTTCAAAAGACTGCTGACTCTGTTTCACGAGGTGTGAATCGAGTTATTTTCTTCAGTGGTCAACTGAACTGATCTTTTTCACGCTAGTGCATATCTGCTTGCATCTGTGTTCTGTTAAAGCATCATCGAATGCAACAAGTGATCACATCCGGACCGATCACCATCATGGAGAAAGTCACTCGCACTCCTACAAATCCCAATGATGGGGATGCAACTGAGGTGATGGTTGAGAAAAAGCCAGAAGACTTCACTCCAGAGGAAGCTAAAGTGAGCCAGCTGGATATCTGGGCTCAGAGCACTATCATGTCCACAGTTGGACAAGACTATCTTCCTTGGATAGAAGAGTGCTACACCGCTAAGGAGATGTGGGATATTGTGGCATCTCTTAGCGAAGGGAGTGACGAAACCAAGGAGAACAAATTCTCCCATGCTTGTCAAGATTTTGACAACTTCTGCCTAAGAGCTGATGAAACCATTGATCAGTTAGAGCTTCGGTTCATGGATATCATCCGAAGGATTCAGTCTATCCGAAGAGAAAAATATATTTTGAGAGAGATCAACCTCAAAGTATTACAAGCCCTACCAGCTGAGTGGGACACCTTCACCAACATCCATGAGAGCCGAGCTGATCTTGGAGAAATGGGAACTGACAGACTGTTCTCAATCCTGAAAGGAAATGAGTACAAGGTGAACCGACGAAGATCAACTCAGTCCTCGGGGCAGACGAGTCGACATGAGGATGTTGGTTCAGCAACAAAGACAGTAGCACTTCGAGCTGATTATTCCAAGCCGCGAACATCAAGGCCAACACGATCTGCAGACACAGCTACGAAGGAGCCTAGTAGAGAAGAGCTGCAACAGAGTATCGCCGACCTGTCAAAGAAGCTAGCTGACATGGATACTCGGTTCGAGAAATACAAGCGGTTCTACAAATCCAACCAAACTCGAGATAACTCAAAGCCTGTGACCAACAGTTGCTTTGAATGCGGCAAAGAGGGACACTTCAAAGCAGATTGTCCAGATCTTTCGAAGAAAGAAAGAGAAGCGTTGAGGGCCAAGCAAAGTGCAAAGAACAAGGCCATGATTGCAGGAGAAGCAGCTGATGACATGGACATCTTCACTGACATTGAAGATGAGGACGAGCTGACTTCCGCCAACAACGCTATCGGTCAGGATCAATGCCTCATGGCATTTGGAACCGATCAAGATGACGCTGAGGTCCATTCTAGTCCTGCTAATTTAAATTCTTCCAATATTTCTAACATGCAGGAAACATTGAATGAAGAGTTGGAACTCTCCTGGGATGACTTCCTAGCACTCAATGAGGAAGTGCAACAGTAATCGGTTGAGTTTAAGAGTCTTCAAGATCAGTTTACCAGACTTGAAGAATCCTTAACCGAAAAGGACGATCTGATTAAAAGTCAAACCGTAGAGATTGATAATCTCAAAAATCAACTGAATGAGGCCAACCGAACTAATGCTCCAACCGATGAGGAGTTGAAGGAGCAGATCAAGGAGCAGCATGATCAGTTGAACCAGCAAGAGGCACAGATCGATCAGCTGATGAAGAAGTCAGACACACAGACCGAGCATATAGTTGTTCTCCTCAAAGAGTTGCAAACTGAGAAGGACAACCTGATAAAGCTATATCAATCATCCAAAATCATCGAGAATCTTATCAGTTATCAAAGACAAATGGATGACGTGTCTGGACTCGGTTACGATATGGTCAAGGATTCTGGAATTCCACCCGCAACCTTTGTCAAGGCTGTGGATATGACGGTTGCCAAACCAAATCCGGTTGAGTCTGCAACTCCCCAAATCAATCCAACCTCCACTTCTCAGCAAGCACAACCGACTAAGGAAACTTCAACTGAGAAAGGAAAAAGAGTTGTGAATGGAGAACCGAAGAATCCATCGGTTGGGATAACAACCGAGGGGGAATGTTCCAGAACTCAAAAGAGAAATCAGAGACGTCGGAGATACAATCAGAACCAACCTCAAAACCGACCTCTGAACCGACCTCAGAATCGACCTCTGAACCGACCTCAGAACCGACCTCAGAAGAGATGGAATCAACCGAGCCAACAGGGATTCAACCATCAGAATCAACATCGGTTCCATCATCAGAACAATCAGAGGTTCCAACAGAGTCAACATATCTGGAACAATTCTAACAGCTGGAGATATTCATGCCACAACATGAATCAACAACAGGGCATGAACAACTGTCGTCAACAGTCAGAAAGATGGAATCAGACTCAGCCACACAGATTCCAACATGGCGTCCGACCTCATCGACAAAACCAACAGGATAAGAATCGCCATCAAAACAGGGGGAATGCCTCTCCTCCTAAAGCTCACAATGGGAGAAATCCATCTCCTCCCAAGAAACAGAACATCACTACTAACAACAAGCCTAAGGATGACCGAGGTGTTGTTATAGTTGATGGAGAAAGAAAAGTAATCTGGAATGATAAATCTATCCGAATATACAGGGAAAAGCGACTCACAGTTCAAGGGGGAACTGGTTCTAACCCTCCAGGATCCAACTAAAATTGGGGACCTAAGCGAGTTTCTCTGTGCAGGAGCAGGAGGAACAACTGAGGAAGAACAAAGCATCACAAACCATGTGGGTGATGGATAGTGGATGCTCGAAACACATGACAAATCTGAAGGAGTTGCCTGAGAGTTTCGTGGAGAAAGAAGGACCATCAGTTACCTTTGGTGACAACTCAAAAGGTCGTACCAAAGGCTACGGTACCCTTGAATCTAATCTCGTGTCAATTTCCAATGTTTCATATGTTGATGGATTGAAGCATAACTTGCTCTCCATCAGCCAATTCTGTGATAATGGTTTCTCTGTCAAGTTTGATGCACAGGGCTGCAGGGTTAAAAATGTTGCAACAAAGCAAGTCATATTGTTGGGAAATCGATCCCCAACCGGGAATGTCTACTATGCAGATTGGAACAGTAGTCCTCCTGAAACCTGTCTGTTATCAAAGAGCAGTTCCGATGTGAGCTGGCTGTGGCACAAAAGGCTCAACCATCTGAATTTCAAGACAATGAACCCTGAACCCTGAACCCTGAACCCTAAACCCTTGCAAGACAGGAACATGCAAAGGGCATTCCGAACCGAGTGTTTTCAACAACACATATCTGCAGTGCATGTCAGTTGGGAAAGCTCGCTAGATCCTCCTTTCGGTTGAAAACGACTCCCTCAACCGACCGAGTATTGCAGCTGATCCATATGGATCTCTTCGGGCCGGTTACACCAAAGAGCATGAATGGTAACGAGTATACGCTTGTCGTTACTGATGATTATTCTAGGTACACGTGGACCATTTCATGCGTCACAAGAGTGAAACCCGAGATGAGCTACCCAAGCTGATGGATCGGATATCGAACCAACAAGAGATGAAAATTATTTCCATCCGATCAGACCGTGGAACCGAGTTCCTCAATGAAACCATCATCGAGTACTGCGAGAAGCACGGAATCACTCATCAAACATCAGTTGCGCGTACTCCACAACAGAATGGAGTAGCTGAGCGAAGGAACCGAACGCTGAAGGATGCTGCTACATCCATGTTGACAAGCTCAGCTCTGTCAAAGAGATTTTGGGCTGAGGCAATCAACACAACCTGCTACACTCAGAACCGGTCTCTTCTAACCAAGCGGTTGGGAAAGACTCCATATGAGCTATGGAGACGCAGGAAGCCAGATATTTCATATTTTCGCGTTTTTGGTTCTAAGTGTTATATTCACAACAATGGGAAGACTCAGTTGAAAACTTTTGACGCCAAGGCTTCGAAGGGCATATTTCTCGGATATGCTTCTCGGATCAAGGCTTATAGAGTTTTCAACAACAGCTCTCATGTTGTGAAGATAACACCTCATGTTAGTTTTGATGAATCTACTTTTGAGTGCAGGGAACAGGCTAAAGGACAACAAGCTGATCCACATGTTCCACCAGCTCTCACCAGATCGCAGATTCTAAGGCAAAAGAATCTAGCTGAACCATTGGTATGGGCAACCGAGGATGATGATCCTTGTTCCTCTGAAGATAAATGAGAGGACCCCAGCTCATCTCAAGGGGGAACTTCAACTGATGTCACTCCAACTGCATCAGCATTCGAAGCCCAACCGAGCCCGGTTCAAAATATTGTCCATGTTGAGGATCCAGACTTCACAACTGATAAATCACCAGCTCAGAAGATCCCAGCATCTCCCACAGCTCAGGTTATTCCATCAGTTGAAATCACGCAACAGCCACTGTTGGAAGAAGAAGGAAGACGCAACAAGAGATGGTACGAAGATCACTCCAAGGACAACATCATTGGAGATCCAACCGAATGTGTGCGTACAAGGAGCAGAGTTGCAAATCCAGATTCAACCGAGGAAGATCCCAACACTTATGCTCAATTTGCTGAGGAGTTGGCAGTTCTTGAGGAGTTCGAACAAGCTGGAGATGTTGCCATGATTTTATGTTTCGTAGCTGATGTGCCAGAACCGAAGAATGTTGTGGAAGCTCTCAACTGTGTTCACTGGACAACAGCTATGCAAGAAGAGCTGAATGAATTTCTACGCAACTGTGTATGGGAGTTGGTAGAAAGACCAAATGGTGTCAAAGTCATTGGATTAAATGGATTTTTAAGAACAAGAGAGACGCCATTGGATTCATCGTGAGGAATACAGCAAGGTTGGTAGCTCAGGGATATTGCCAACAAGAAGGAATTGATTTCGAGGATTCCTTCGCGCCTGTTGCAAGGTTGGAAGCCATCCGAATTTTTCTAGCCTATGCCAAATTTCACAAATTCAAGGTCTATCAGATGGATATGAAGTGTGTCTTTCTCAACGGTGACATTAAGGAAGACGTTTATGTTGAACAGCCTCCAGGTTTTGAGACTGGAGATGGAAGAGTGTATAAGTTGAAGAAAGAAATCTATGGATTGAAGCAAGCACCTAGGGCTTGGTATGATACTCTATGTGGTTTTCTTCTGACCTCGGGATTCAAACGAGGGTCAGTTGACAAAACACTGTTCACCATAAAAGTTGGAGAAGATATACTTGTTGTGCAAATCTATGTTGACGACATCATATTCGGTTCCAAGTCGGAGGAGCTGTGCGAGAAATTCTCAACTCTCATGAAGGAGAAATTCGAGATGTCGATGATGGGCGAGATGAATTATTTTCTTGGACTACAGGTGAAGCAGTCATCAAAAGGGATTTTTATCAATCAGTCCAAATATATAAAGGACACAAAGTTTGGTTTGCAGTCAAGTAAAACCACAAGGATCCCGATGAATACTAACTAGAAGATTGAACCCGGATCTGAGGGAAAACTCGTGGATGCCAGTAAGTATAGAGGGATTATCGGTTCTTTGCTATATCTAACCGCCAGTCGGCCAGACATATCTTACGCGGTTGGAATGTGTGCTCGGTTCCAAGTTCAACCGAGGGAAGCACACATGTTGGCAGCAAAGAACATCATAAAGTATCTGAAGGGTACAGTTAATTTTGGGTTGTGGTATCCAACCGACGACAATATTCAACTGTCCAGATACTCAGATGCGGATCTAGCCGGAGATCGGTTGGACAGGAAGTCCACATCTAGACACTGTCAGTTCATGGGAAGCAAGCTGGTTTCATGGTTCTCTAAGAAACAAGCATGTGTTGCCACTTCTACAACCGAGTCAGAATATATGGCTGCAGGCAATTGTTGCATGCAAGTGTTGTGGCTCAAGCAATAGCTGAGAGATTATAAAGTCACAACTGGATAGGTTTCCATTCTTTGTGATAGCTCTAGTGCCATTGCTATCTCCTTGAATCCTGTTCACCATTCTCGGACGAAGCACATTGACATCCGACATCATTTTATCCGAGATCATATTAAGAAGAAGGACGTATCCATGGAGAAAATTCCAACTGAGATTCAGAGAGCTGATATCTTCACCAAACCTCTAGCCGAAGCGCGGTTCAAGATGTTATGTGATCTCCTTGGATTGTTTAATCCATCAGATGAGGAACCAGCTGAGGTGAAGAGATAGATATCCATCTGAGGGGGAAGCTCAGATGAAGGGGGAATCTCAGATGCAGATCGCCAACCAAAGACATCGGATGCGGATCGCCAACCGAAGACATCAGACGTCAGGTGAACAGACAAACTCGAGTCAGCTGATGGTATGCCGCAACATCGGAACACAGCTGATTCCGACATCAGCTGGGAGGTATTACACAGCTGATTCCGACATCAGCTGGCAGGTAACATTTATGGCTGAAGGTGTTTATGTCTTAAATGAGAATGTTTGAAATAAATTCAAACATTCCTGAGCATGTCAGTTAGATTAAAATAGCCATCATAGCGCATTTAATGTAAAGTACGGCTGGACATCAATAGCCTACTTTATAGTGCGACTGAGCTGACATGAAAACATTTCACCTTCTCACGCGCTGGTTGGAACTCGGATTGTGACGTCAAGTCAAAGCTAGTCAACAGTCGCGAGATCTCAGCCATTGATGGTTTCGCGCCATTCAACTCTAGCCGTCGATTTCAACCAAGCCACTAACCTATAAAAGGCGGAAAATCAGGAAGTGATCTTTTACCTTCTACATCTGTGTTTATCTGCAGTAACTGTTCATTTTCGTCTCCGATTTGTCTCACCATTTTCTGCAAGTTTCTCTCACTATATATATCTTCACAGAATCATTAAATGGCACCAAAAGCTTCACAAGGAAGAAAAATGGCATCTTCTGGACCTTCTCTTGTCCCTACATCATATGAAGAATCGTTCGACATGCTGCTCTCCAAGATCCACTTCGAGCAGATCTTATCAGAGGATGAACTGGAATCACCGGTATTGTCTCCCCTCGCCGAAATTCTCAGGGAGAACGGCCTTCTGGACTGGGCAACGCTATTCCCGTCCCACCTTCTCAGGCGACAGGTCGGGAAGTTCTACCTGAACTTGCGATCACCCATCGACAGCCGAGATGGCCTCGTCACATAAATTTCTTGCCGACAACGCGATGTTCCAGCCAGAACGATTCGCCGTGTCACCGTCCCCATTCAAGTTTCTGACATTCTACGCCAAATCATTCCACCAAATCATTCCGCCACAGACACCATCGACAACATTACCGATGCGGAAGCCGATGAATTTCTGAAGAATGCTCTCATCACTCCAGAAAAATTAAGGAGCAATATGCAGCGAACAAAGTTGAAGCCAGAACATCGACTTCTGTTCGATGTTGTGTCCAAAGTTGTCTTCGGCTACATCGGGGCCTTTGGAGACATCAGTCGACCGAAGCTCAAGCAACTGATTGCTTTGGAGCACAAACACAAACATGACATCAACTGGTCCCAGTATTTTGAACACCAGTTGACTCTGGAGAAGCAGAAGATCTCCAAATCCGCAACTGAATCCGGAGAGAAGTTGTTGAGTGTCAAAGGAACTCTCAACTTTGGTTGCAAAATTTCTGCTCTGATCCTTTTCGCGACAAAGGATCAGAACATGGTCTGGGACGACTGTGAGGAACTCCTGTGAAGAGGCTGATGTTGTTCCCAATAGCTAAGAAGGCTCAGGATGTGATCAGGAGTGTCTACACTCCCAAGGATAAAAGAGAAGTTGTGAAGACAGCTGAAGAAAAAGACATAGCTGAGGAGCTGCCCCCAGCTGCCGCCCGCAAATCAAAATCAACAGCTGCACGCCGACAAAGAGCTGAGTCGGAGAAAGAGAAAGCTGAAGAGCCAGCTAAAAAGAAGATGAGGCTGCGTATCAAGAAGTCAGTTGCCAAACCAGCTGAGGAGGTTCCAGCTGAGGATGTACCAATTGAAGATGTACCAGCTGAGGAGGTTCCAGCTGAGGATGTACCAGCTGAGGAGATACCAGCTGAGGAGACAACAGCTGAGGAGACTCCAGCTGTGGAGGCACCAGCTGAGGAGCCATCTGAGTCGAGTCACTCAGTTGACAAGGATGCGTTCGTGATCGTTCCTCGCGCAGGTGGAACTGATGAGATGGATGGCACCAACGGATCTCTCCTTGGATGCATCTTCTTCATCTGAGGAACCGAAGACATTCCAACCTCCCCCACGGCAGGAACTGATGCCGTACAGCCCGAACACGTTATCCCAACCGACACACAGCCAGAAATTCCGAGCTCTTCGCTCGATGCCAACATTGAGACCATCTCTTCGGCTAATGTTGATGAACCTATTAATACCAACCTCCCCACATAATCAGATATTCCGAGCTCCCAGCTCGATGCCAACGTTGAGACCACTTCTTTGGCCAACGTTGATGAAACTCTTGAACCAATACCATATGAAAATCTATCTCCCTCCCCCATCGATGACGAAGCTGATCGTCAGGCTGTCGCGCAGGAACATGAAGGCAAGCTGGCCTACTGTTTTCAGAAGCTGATCGGGATGTTCCCTGAAGCGCGCGACATGCTGATCTTTGCCACGCTTGGAACCGAGCTGCTGTATCAGTTCAATTTAATCTTCAGCCACTGGTATGTGAAGGAAGATACCATAAGGATACACAGCTGGAACCAGCTGAAGGCAGATGAATCGCGCATCAGAGACTACTTTAACTACACCAACTTGGAGGTTGCATACAACAACAAAATCGCATTGCTGACGCGTCGTCTGGACCTCAGCAAGGCGGAAGGAAGAGACACGAGAGAAACAGCCGAAGAAGACTGTGTCAAATTCCTGGACAACATGCTAATCAAGTCTGCCGATTTTATTAATGATCTGGACGCAGCCGCCGCCGCAGCAAAGGAAGAAGAAGTCGAGCTTCAACAGTACATGGCCAACCGCCAAGCCATGGTTACTGTTGAACAGCCAGCACTCATTAAACAACCCGCTCCAGCTGATCAGCCAACACCCTCAACTGATGAAATATGTGAGCTGATCGCTGAGAGGGTTAATCAGCTCAGGAAGGAGATGCTTGCCAACACCCAGCACAACAAAGAAGATCAGCTGAGGATGATGGAAGCATAGGCGGAGAAACACAAGAAGCTGCAGGAAGAGAATGATGAGCTAAGATGAAGCTGGACGAATTCTCAACATCTACCAGTCAAGACATCAATGCACTGAGGACAACCGTTCATGGAATCAAATCCAATTTGAACGTGTTCAAGTCAATATCTGATTCTAACCTCGCCAAATCCCAACAGACTCAAGATGAAGAATGGGATTCTCGGTTCGAGTCACGATGGGCTGAGTTCGTTGCTTTCCAAACCGAAGTCATTGAGACACTCGCTACACTGAAGAAAGCCGAGCAAGAGCGCCTTGACTCTGAACTGGCAAAGAAGGTTGAGGTAGAGTGTGCAGTTGATGAGCTCTTCAACCTCATCCAACAAGCTGAACAACAACTCACCTCTCTGGATGGCTCAGTCGCAAGCCTTGTTGCTGATGCCAAAAAGGGGGAAGTTGAGACTGGTAAAAGTGAGATGCAAAGGAAAGATAAGGTTGGGGAAGATGAGACACCAGCCGAAAAATCTCAGCTGAAGACCCAGCCGAAGAAGACTCCAAAGAAGAAGTCAGCTCCGAAGACAACCGATGTCGGCGGAGATGAAATGGCGAAGGACTTGGAGCAGGCAAGGGAGCATGGAGTTTCTTACAACTCCATAGCCGAGATTGCAGCCGAGCTTGCTGCGGAACTCGACGGTATCACAACCGAAAAGTGTATTGCTGCTGCCAAGGCTATGGATGTTGCTAAGAAAGACTACATGAACCCGAAATTTGCTGCAAGCCAGGCTAAAAGAATCAACAAATTTGAAGAGGAGCTTGAAAAGGCCACCAAGAACCTGGACAGGAGCAGCCGACACCGCATAGAAAAACACGAAGTGAAGACCGAGGCAAGGTTGAAGCAACATAGACTGCCTGGGAACATCAAACTTCAAAGTCGATTCAGGCATGTGGATAAGTGGATGCCAGTTGAGTGGAATGAAGACTGGGAATCATTCAAATAGGATTTTGTGAATGATTTCTACTATAGGAAGGTATTCACAACTGATGATCTGAGGAAAGCTTTTAAAGAAGCGCTGACCGAGCTACACTCTGGGGACCCGGGCATGTTCAGCCAGTTTAGGCGAGCAATGATAGATGCAAAACTGGATATGAACACAGTCCCGGTCCCTCAGAAGGTCACTTATCTCCCTCCATTCCTTCCGGAATCAAGAAACCCCAATCGTCAGAAGATAGCAGCTGAGGCAAGACAAGTTTGTCGAGAGCATGGAGTTGACATCTCGAAGGAGTCAGAGGCGAAAAGAGAATTTTTGAGCATCTCGTTAGAAATTTTGGGAAGTATGGGCTAAAGCATTAGTCAAGTTAAAGTTTTTAAGCAACTGATGTAATTTTGATTTTTGTGCATTTTGTTGTAACCATCAGTTGTAATGAAAACTTTCTTCAGTCATACGATTCAACTTGACGTACAATATCTCGTTGTCCAAGCTCTGAATCGCAAAGTTATTTCAATACCATGTTATAACTGTGCTAACCCTTTGATGTTTTAATCTTATACACTGTCTAGAATTTCAGTTGAGATTTTAGATAGGTCAGTAGGGTTTAGATCAGTTTGATCAGTAAAGGTTTTGGCATCATCAAAAAGGGGGAAATTGTTGGGAAATTTAAGTAAAGTTTTGATTGATTCCAAAACCAACTGACCCCAATCGAGTAGATGTTGCCAGATCCTAATTTTTGTAGTTAGGCTCGCTTTTTGAGCAATGTTGAGATTTTATCTTTACAGGTCTCCAGCTGAAGACGGCAACATGGCGTTACTCGGATAGAACATCAGTTATAAGAAAGACAACTGAGCATTCAAAGGGGAAGATGTAAGAGAACATCAGATGGAAGAAAGTCATCTGAGCGTTCAAGAGATAGAACATCTGTTACGAGAAAGACAACTGAGCGTTCAAGATGGAACATCAGTTGCAGGACTCGAACTGATAAGATCGACAACATGAAATTTAAGGAAGCTGAGAGTTCAACTGTTCCTATTCAGACAGAAGGTCAGATGAAGATATCGATCAGATGGAACATCAACTGAAGACCACTCAGATGAAGACCAAAACTTCTCAACCAACTAAACAAGGTTGGAAGTCAAAGGTTGAAGATTTGAATTTCAAAAAGGAAGTCACGTGAAGGTTTGACGGTCTGTCATTACCTCATTTGGCCCAACACAAGGCTGTCTCAGATGGAAAGCAGAAGTTCATAGTTGCCAAATCCGGAAAGTCTGTAGAGATGAGAGACAAGCCATCGCTTTCACAGAACATAGATCAACGGCTCCTCCAACGGCTAGTTGATTCTCTCCGCCTATAAATAGAGGCCTTCATTCATTCACCAAGACTTACAAGAACACAAGAAGACAGACAAGAGATAGACGAGCGAAAGAACGACTTTATTCTAGACGAGCTAAACTGCATTCAATCTCTAAGAACATCACTAGTTGAGGGTTCATAGAGTATTAGATTCTGTCTTGGTGTTTTTAGATCTTAGTTTGAGTCTTCACTTGTTCAAGCTTAGATCCTAGCTCACTTCTTGTTCGAGCTAGTAGTTGAAAAAACCCACCCTTTTACACATCCTCTCAAAAGGATTGTTAGGACCCTACTCTTCCCGGAATTGAGTAGATAGGTTGATAAGTACCCGTAAACTTATCTGTAAGGTTGATAAGTACCCGTAAACTTATCTTAACGGTTGTAAAGCCCGCGTAAGCTTTGTGGTTCTAGTCCTAAAGAAATTGGACTGAGTTGTGTGGACTCACAACTCCCCGTGGACGTAGGAGTTCTCTCCAAACCACGTAAATCTTTGTGTGTTTGTGTTTATTATTCAGTTATTTATTGCATATTCAACTGACCAACTAACCAGCACTCAAACTGCATTCTTACATTCTCAACTGATTTGGTTATTGACCGACCTTGCATATCTGAGCGTAAGTTATATTTTACGAGTTGTTATTTCCACCACATTCCGCACAGCACTACACTTCCAGCTGAGTATCCTTACTCAGTTGTGATTCCAGCTGAGTCCTTTTACTCGGTTGTGATAATTTTTAGGGGGTTGTTTTTAAATTTCTTAACTGGTGTATTCCCCCCCCCCCCCATACACCAGAACTCGTATCGGGACCATCACAACTCTGCATGTATTTCTAAATGTGAAGGTTAGCGGTATGCGGATGGAGAGGACAGCTTGGTGGTGTGTTGTGGTGTTATATGTTTTGTTGATCGAGTCGAAAGTTAGACTGACAATTGCATGTTTTCATACATGCAGTTGTTGGGATTGAGTCGAGGATTCCGCTGCAATGCAATGTTTTTGTTTATTGAAGTCTTTTGGATATTATACTCTGAACATATTCTAATCCCGAGCGATGTGCTCGATACTAATTCCTATTTTTGCTGAATCTCGTACTCGTTGACTTGAAATACTTATTCCTATTCGAACTTGATATGTAAATTAATTGTGCTCGTTGGTTGATTTGAAATATCTTTGAAAGCATGTCTTGAATGTTATCGCTTTTCGATTGATATTCCCTTATTTCCCGAGCATGTTTCTCTTATTTGAGATGAGTGATGGAAGGTTAGTAGTGTTAGTGTTTTGCATACGTCGCACCTCAGGAGTCGGGGTGTGACACCCCAACTCTATAAAACTGTGCAACAACTCATTTCTCTTGTATATACACACCATTTCAATTTCAATACCACGAAGTAGAAAGAATTCGAGAGTGAGAGGGAGGAGAAAGGAGTGGAATAGCACCATCAAGATTCAGGGAGAAGGAATAGAAGTCAGAGTGAAGTTTTGCTCCAAAGGTTGTAAATTCTAACCTTCTTCCTTAGTTTCCAATATTTTGAGCCTAGAAATATAGGATTACTGCGTGAAGAAACCCATGTCATATTCTCTGTTTATTTGCCTCGATACAAACAATGTTTTAATTTTTAATATATATATATATATATATATATATATATATATATATATAGATATATATAAAAGCATGTGCCCTTCAAAAAACTTCAAAATTTTCAACTTGGAAGATTTTAATGGTCCTTAATTGTACTGTATAATAGTTTATAATTAATAAGCTTAATTACCAAAACATGAAGTATATATATATATATGAAGACTGCCGAAAATCTATTAAGAATTTAAGTGAGGCTGACACTCTTAAGATATGTATATTGTTGCATCGACAACTGTAGGGGAATAGAGATTTTTTTTATTACATCCATGTTTTGCTTCACACTTGTATTCTTATGAGGGATAGTGTAATTTTAATATATGTATATCATGTACACGCATGTGGGTTTGTGTCAGTCAGTGCATGTATCACAAAGAAATTAGGGGAAATGATTTAGATATAGGATATAGGTATATAGGAGTAGCTACTGTTAATGATTAAGAAATAAAGAATAAGGAATTTAAAAATTAAGAATATTTGTGTGCATATGTGTCGTATGGGATAGAAGTTTAGATATCAAATGTTTGAATTCTTTTAATATATATATATACAAATGATACAAACTTCCTTGTTCAAAAGTGGAGAAGTTCATTTTCTTGAAAATTTTGTATATACTTATAAATATATCATAGGTATGTCAACTGATTAAGGTTATTAGTCAAAATAATTTTCAAATAATCATAGTCAATAATTATGGTGAGAATCGAGCAAGAGTAATGTTGGTAGCCTTAGCCGAATTTTGATTTTTAAATGATATTTCTAAGTTTTGACTCTAGATTCCTAAGTAATTAGCTTAGTAATGTTTAGTCAAATATTGTTTAAGACTAGAACTCGTCTTGCCTAATTCATCTAAGTAATCCGGCTAAGTTACATGAAGCTTTAATTAAGAGATGCAGGCAAGTTCTAGATCAACACATGTTAACTGATCATTATCACACAAGAAAGAATAATGCTGCATATGTATATAGCATTTCAAAAGCTCAAATCCTCGCAGTTAATGCCCAATATCTCATTCTGTCCTACCTATTTACATACGGCATCATCCATAAACCTATTCTAACCTTCATGCTAACATGCTGATCAATAACTCAAACACACTTTAAAAACACAACTGACACCCCAACACCCACACACTTTGCCTTAGGCAAAGTGGGTAAAATGTTGAGCAACAAACAAACAAAAACAAACGGACTCAACAAATACAACAGAGAAGGCAATAAGGTCTTCACCACACAATTTGCTGGCAAATTGTGGGTGAAGACAGTAAAATCGCCCTCTCGAACAACAAGACACTAAATAACACAAAACAAGACTCAACAATAAAACACAAAAATGAAAAATAAAAACCTAAACTAACATAAAAGGGAGGAACACAAATCAAAGAGAAGATTCAGGTGGATACCTGAATCCTTGGTGTGCAAAGAATGCCAGCTGGGCATCTCTGATCTCGGTCAACAACCTCTCCACATTGGCCAGTCTGGTCTCGATCTCGATGTTGGGCAGCACCGCTGCACTGGTGCTTGCCTCCTCCTTCTTGCCCACTGGTGGTCGCCTGATAGATGCTGGTTTGGAGTGATCAATAAACACATATCTGTCATTCCTGATCTCGATGTCATTCATATTTGTCAAGGCAGTTTCTCCCAACATGTTGAGCGGCATCATCGGCTTCCCCTTCAGATCACCATAGACCCCGACTCCATTCGTGAAGGCTGTCACAAAGTGGCCACAAGTGCATCCCAACGCCTGCTTTGCCAACACGGTCTAGAGCTGCTCACCAAGGAACGCCGCGAAGTTGACTTTGGTCTTGGTGTGCATACACCACAGTAGATATCGCTCCTTGTTGCTCAAGCTGTTGCCGCTGTCATTCTTGCCATACAAGTTGTAGGCAAGGATGCGGTGGCAAAGTCTCAGGGCAGGCGTTCTTAGCTCAGTACCCTTGTTGTTGGCTCCATAGTAGGGCGTCCCATTGCCGATCTCCTTCCACTGCTCCTCATAAACCACATCTCCTGGGGATGGCACCTTGGTCCTGGCCTCCATGAACTCCTTCTTGGCCAAATCTCGCAGACTCACCATCCCGAGAATCTGATTGAGGGCACTGACTTGAATCTCATACTTCTCGCCCAACAGCGAGAAGGAGATCATGCTCACCCCGTTCTTAGGGTCACTTTTTATTGCCGCTGTGCTATAGACTTCCTTGACTTGCTCCTCGTAGACCTCCACAGGCCACTCCAAAAACTTACTCTAGCCAATCCCCTTGAACAACTCCCTTACTTCCTGGGCAACACCCAAGTTTTCGTAGAATTTGAAGTCAAGAACTCAAGGTGCAGTCACCTTCCACTCCTTGGGCTTGCTACACGTCATCACCGTGGGCCCCTTCCTCTTCTTCCTGCTCTTGGCACTTGCTGGGGTAGACTGTTCATCATCTTCTTCCTCCTCAACATCGTCGCCTTCTTCTTGCTCGCTGGCGGCAGTTCCCTTCGAAATAGACGGCTGAAAAGACCCGGCGTCTGAAGTAGCAGACTTGTGCTTCTTCGCCGGTGTCCCCTCGCCACCGTGAGGGTGTTTCTTAGCCGCCTTGGCTTCCTGCTTCTTCGCCGGACTTTCCTTTCCCTTGGTCTTTGCCTCCACCAACGCCTCCGCTGCCAGTATCGCCGCCACTGCGTCAATGGCTTCATTCACATCATCGTTGTCGCCTTCTCCCTCATCACCTTTTTCTTCTTCTTCATCCTCACCATCGTGTTCCTCCTCCTCTGCTTCTTTCTCTAACTCCTCTTGCTCAGAAACCTGCTTCGATTGCATCTCCTCCTCCTGCTGCTTCTTCGTCTCTTCCATCAGGCTAGGGTTTTCGTCGCTCATCAGAAGCGTGGCATCGACCGGCGGACTCTTGGGTACGGTAGTTCCGATTGAGACTTCTGGGTGTTGGTCGGCAGAAGGGTTGGCGGGTTCCATGGGTAGTTTCCTCTTGGTGATGATTTTGGGCTTCATGGTGGTGGTAGTGGGTTTAGCGGTGGTGGTAGGAGGGTTGTTGGTGGTTAGGTCAATGTTGGTGCCGGATGGGATCTTGTTCAGTTTATTTTTAGGACGGGTAGACACCATTGTAGGGGGTTTGGGGAGTTTTGATGGAGAGAGAGAAGAGAGAAGACGAGAGGTTGCAGACTAGGTTTGAATTTGGGGTAATGGGGATTAGACGTGGGCAGGGTGGTTTTAAAAGGGCGCGGAGTTTTAGGGGTACAGTAACCGCCTCAACAGTCGTTGCCCATCATCTTAGTTCATGCCCGACACCGCAGCACAATCCCTTCTTTCTTCTAGGTTCCTAACCTTCATCCTGCCTCTTTGCTCAACATCTCCTGTACACTAAAGAAACACACATACACTCCGAAACACAAACTCTCCCTTAATGGTTAGAAAATAAAATGCTTGAAATAAAGTAAATAAGGCATAAACTAACTAAACTACACTAATTTTTTTGGATTTTCATGATTTTATGAATTTTTTTGGATTTTAATATTTTTACGGAAATAAGATAATTAAATAAAAACACAAAATTAAACTAAAAATAAAATAAATAAGATACTAACCAGGTTGCCTCCTGGACAACGCCCCATTTAAGGTCTTGGGCACGACACCCCCCTCTTTAGAAGTCAGAGGTCCTCCTCGACAGGAAATCCAGATGGTTCCCCCTCAACAAACTGTTCTTGCCCAAGATAGGCCTTCAAGCGCTGGCCATTAACTTTGAAAATCTTCCTGTTCTTGGGATCCTTGATCTCAACAGCTCCATTAGGGAATTGAGCTTGTTGGGAAATTTATTAGTATATGTTTTGATGAATTCCAAAACCGACTGACCCCAACCGAGTAGATGTTGCCAGAACCTAATGTTAGAATTTAGGCTCGCTGTTTGAGCAAAGTTAATATTTTATCTTTACAGGTCTCCAGCTGAAGATGGCAATAAGGCATCACTCAGACAGAACATCAGTTGTCACAAAATACAACTGAGAGCTCATTCTTCAGAACATCAGTTGTAAAGGCCAACTGATGATTCGTCAGATGAGAAACAGTAGAGAGGAAGAGAACATCAGATGAAAAGGAAGTCATCTGTAGTTTCCAACTCAACTGACTAAATACAAGGAAGACAACTGAGGGTTCAGTTTTAGAACCTCAGTTGTAGAACTCGAACAAGAAGATCAACTGCTTGAAGTTCAAAGTCAGCTGAGAGTTCAACAGATCAGAACATCAGCTGAAGACCACTCAGATGAGGATCAAGATTTTCAACCGACTGACCAAGGTTGACTGTCAGAAAGGTTAAGTCTTGAATTTCAAAAGGAAGTCACATGAGGGTTTGACCGTTCAGTCATTACCCCATCTGGCCCAACACAAGGCTGTCTCAGATGGAAAGCAGAAGAGCACAGATGCCATATCGGGAAAGTCTGCAGAAAATAGAGACAAGCCATCGCTTTCATCGATTAGAGATCAACAGCTCCTCCAACGGCTAGTTGATACTCTCCGCCTATAAATAGAGGCATTCTCTCATTCGAGAGGTTAACGATATGCGAGACAAGAGATAGAGAAGTGCAATCACAAGAGAATCAAGCAAAAGAAAATCTGCAAAAATCCTATTCTAAGAGCATCAGCAGCCGAGAGTTCAAGAGTGATAGAACATTAGTAGCTGAGGGTTCATAGAGTGAAAATCTGTCTTAGATCTTAATTTGAGTGTTTATTCGTTCAAGCCTTAGATCCAGCTCTCATTCGTGATCGAGCTGTAGTTGGAAATCCCACTCACACTCACACCCTAAAAAGTGTGCTAGGACCTTACTCTTCCTGTAATTGAGTAGTCAGGTCGTCAAGTACCCGCAAACTTGACATAGGCTGTTTAGTGCCCGGAAACTAAACTGTAAGGTCGATAAGTACCCGCAAACTTATCCTTAACGGTTGCTCAGCCCGCGTAAGCTGAGTAGTTCTGTCCAGAAGAACTTGGACTGAGGTGTGAGGATTCACATCTCCCCGTGGACGTAGGAGGGTTATCTCAAAACCACGTTAAATCTTGTGTGTCTGTGTTTATTTTTATTCAGTTCATATTGCATTTTTAACTGACCAAACTAACCGGCATACAAACCTCATTTGCACTTTTTCAACCAAGCTGTTTTGGTTCTTGTCCAACCGAGCTGTTTTGCGTGAGTTGTTTTTAACGAGCTTAATTTCCACCACATTCCGCACAGCCTCACTCTTCCAGCTGAGGTCGCTTACTCAGCTGTGAGATTCCAACTGAGTCCTTTTTACTCAGTTGAAGTAATTTTTAAGGGTTAATTTTTTTAAATCCTAACTGGTGTATCCCCCCCTCCCCATACACAAGTAACTCGTTTTGGGACCATCAAGTGGTATTAGAGCAGTGGTTCAAAAGACTGCTGACTCCGTTTCACAAGGTGTGAATTCGAGAAATTTTCTTCAGTGGTCAACTGAACAGATCTTTTCACGCTAGTGCATATTTGCTCGCATATTTGTTCTATTTTTTGTGTGCAGATGGACGTCAAGGACAAGATCGTCGTCATGTTCTCAGTCGTCAATTATACATCTTGGAGAATTCGGATGAAGAAGATCCTTCTGTCAAAGCATCACAGGATGCAACAAGTTCTCACTTCTGGACCAATCGTCATAAAAGACAGAATAGTTCGCACTCCCACAAATCCCAACGATGGAGATGCAGTGGTGGAGTATGTGGAGAAACAGCCAGAAGACTACACTCCGGAGGAGGCAAAGGTGAGCCAGCTGGATATTTAGGCTCAGAGCACAATAATGTCCACAGTTGGACAAGATTATCTGCCTTGGATAGAGGAGTGTGAAACTGCAAAAGAGATGTGGGACATCCTGGCTTCGCTGAGTGAAGGAAGCGACGAGACCAAGGAAAACAAGTTCTCACATGCATGTCAAGATTTTGACAACTTCAGTCTGCGACCTGATGAGACTATCGATCAGCTAGAGCTCCGGTTTATGGACATCATCAGAAGAATTCAGTCCATCCGAAGAGGAAAATACACTCTAAGAGAAATCAATCTCAAGGTATTGCAAGCTCTACCGGCTGAGTGGGATACTTTCACCAATATCCACGAGAGCCGAGCTGACCTAGGTGAAATGGGAACTGAAAGACTGTTCTCAATCTTAAAAGGAAATGAGTATAAGGTCAACAGGAGGAGATCGCAGTCCTCAGGGCAGACAAGTAGAATTGAGGATATTGGCTCAGCATCGAAGTCAGTTGCTCTCCGAGCTGACTACTCAAAGTCGAGATCGTCAAGGCCAACAAGATCGGCTGACACGACTGCAAAGGAGCCGAGCAGAGAGGAACTGCAACAGAACATTGCAGCGTTGTCAAAGAAGCTAGCCGACATGGACACTCGGTTCGGCAAATACAAACGCTTCTACAAATCAAACCGAACTCGAGACAGCTCTAAGCCAGTCATCAATGGTTGCTTCGAATGTGGCAAGGAAGGACATTTCAAAGCTGACTGCCTAGACCTCTCAAAGAAGGAAAGAGAAGCATTGAGGGCCAAGCAAACTGCAAAGAACAAGGCCATGGTAGCTGAAGAAGCAGCTGACGATATGGACATCTTCACAGACACTGAAGATGAGGATGAACTGACCTCTACCAACAAAGTCATCAGTCCGGATCAATGCCTCATGGCACTAGGAACCGACCAAGATGATATTGAGGTACAATCTAATCCTGCTCGCTTAAATTCTTTCAATACTTCTAACATGCAGGAATCTCTGAGCGATGAGTTAGAACCATCCTGGAATGATTTTCAAGAACTCAGTGAGGAACTGCATCAACAGTCGGTAGAGTTTAAGAGTCTTCAAGCTCAATTCGCCAAGCTGGAAGATTCCTTAACCGAAAAGGACGATCTGATTAAGAGCCAAACTCAGGAGATTGAAAATCTCAAGAGTCAACTGAAAGAAGCTAAGACACCATCAGATGAAGAGCTGACAAAACAGATCTGGAAGCAGCAAGATCAGTTGAAAAATCAAGAAGCTCAGATCGACCAGCTGATAAGGGAGTCAGATGGTAAAACCGAGCAGATAACCGTCCTCCTCAAACAGTTACAAACTGAGAAGGACAATCTAATCAAGTTGTATCAGTCATCCAAGATCATCGAAAACCTTTTAAGTTATAGCAGACAGATGGATGACGTGTCAGTACTCGGTTATGATATTGTCAAGGATACTGGTATTCCACCAGCTACCTTCATCAAAGCAGTAGAAGTCACAGCTGTAGAGCCTAACACAGCTGAGTCTCCAGAAGCTAACTCAACCTCCACCTCTCAGCAAGTTCAACCGACCAACAGAATCTCAACTGAGAAGGGAAAAGGAGTAGCTGATGTAGGACAGAATGTTCCATCGGTTGGGACATCAACCGAGGGGGAATGTTCCAAAAGTCAGAAGAGGAATCAGATAACCGGAACCGAACTCAGAATCCGAACCGACCTCTATATCATCCTCGAAGTCAACATCAAAAAGAATGGAACCGACCTCAGAACAAGCAAGGGTTCAATTATCTGAATCAGCAGCGGTTCCAACATCAGCTCGACCAAAGGTTCCAACCAAGTCAACAGTTAAGGAACAGGTCGGACAACTGGAGATATTCATGGCACAATATGAATCTTCAGCAGGGCGTGAACAGCTACAGACAAGCCACAGGAAGTTGGAATCAGAATCAGCCACGAAGATTCCAGCATGGCGTCCGACCGTACAGACAAACTCAACAGGATAAGAATCGCCATCAAAACAGGGGGAAAGCCTCACCTCCTAAAGCTCAACATAGGAGAAATCCAACTCCTCCCAAGAAATAGAACATCACTACTAACAACAAGCCTAAGGATAACCGAGGTGTTGTTATAGTTGATGATGAAGGAAAAGTAATCTGGAATGATAAATCCATCCGAGTTTACAGGGAAAAGCGACGCACAGTTCCAGGGGGAACTGGTTCTAACCCTCCAGGACCCAACTGAAATTGGGGACCTAAGCGAGTTTCTCTTTGCAGGTGCAGGAGAAACAGCTGAGGAAGAAGAAGGCGTCTGCTACAATGTGGGTGATGGATAGTGGATGCTCAAAACACATGACGAATCTGAAGGATTTGCTTGGAAGTTTCGTGGAGAAAGAAGGTCCATCAGTTACTTTTGGTGATAACTCAAAAGGTTATACCAGAGGTTACGGTACCCTTGAAACCAATCATGTTTCAATTTCTAATGTCTCTTATGTTGATGGATTGAAGCATAACCTACTCTCCATCAGCCAATTCTGTGATAATGATTTCTCTGTCAAGTTTGATGCACAGGATTGCAGAGTTAAAGATGTCGGATCAAAGCAGGTGATATTGTTGGGAAATCGATCTCCAACAGGGAATGTTTACTACGCTGACTGGAACAGCAGCCTCCCTGACACTTGCCTGTTATCAAAGAGCAGTTCAGATGTGAGCTGGCTGTGGCACAAAAGGCTCAACCATCTGAACTTCAAGACGATGAACCGACTCGCCAGACAAGAACATGCAAGAGGCATACCTAACCGAGTGCTTTCAACAACATACATCTGCAGTGCATGCCAGCTGGGAAAGCTCGCTAGAACCTTCTTCCGGTTGAAGTCAACTCCCTCAACCAACCGAGTGTTACAGCTGATCCATATGGATCTCTTCGGGCCAGTTACACCAAAAAGCTTTAATGGCAACGAATATACATTGGTTGTAACTGATGATTACTCGAGGTACACGTGGACCATTTTCATGCGTCACAAGAGTGAAACCCGAGATGAGTTGCCCAAGCTGATGGATCGGATATCGAATCAACAAGAGATGAAGATCATTTCTATCCGATCAGATCGTGGAACGGAGTTTCTAAATGAAACCATCATTGAGTATTGCGAGAAGAATGGAATAACTCATCAAACATCAGCCGCGCGTTCTCCGCAACAGAATGGCGTAGCTGAGCGAAGAAATAGAACACTGAAGGATGCTGCCACATCTATGTTAGCAAGCTCAGCTCTGCCAAAGAGATTTTGGGCTGAAGCGATCAACACAGCATGCTACACTTAGAATCGATCTCTTCTCACCAAGCGGTTGGGAAAGACGCCCTACGAGCTGTGGAGACGCAGAAAGCCAGATATTTCTTATTTTCGTGTTTTTGGATCTAAGTGTTATATTCACAACAATGGGAAGACTCAGTTGAAAACTTTTGATGCCAAAGCTTCGAAGGGCATATTTCTTGGATATGCAGCTCGGATCAAGGCATACAGAGTTTTCAACAATAGCTCTCGTGTTGTGGAAATAACACCTCATGTTAGTTTTGATGAATCTACCTTTGAATACAGGGAACAGGAAAAAGGACAACAAGCAGATCCAAGTGTTCCACCAGTTCTCACCAGATCGCAAGCTCTAAGGGAAAAGAACCTAGCTGAACCACTGGTTTGGGCAACTGAGGATGAGGATCCATACTCCTCTGAAGATGAATGCGAAGATCCCAGCTCATCCCAAGGGGGAACTTCAGCTGATGCTTCTCCAACCGCCTTAGCATCCGAAGCCCAACCAAGTCCGGTTCAACCTAATACCAATGTTGAGGATCCAGACTCAACAGCTGATCAATCACCAGCTCTAAAGACTCCAACTCAGATTTCAGAACAGCCACAGTTGGAAGAAGAAGGAAGACGCAACCGAAGATGGTATGAAGTTCATTCCACTGACAACATCATCGGGGATCCAACCGAGGGTGTGCGTACAAGGAGCCGAGTTGCAAATCCTGAATCAGCCGAGGAAGACTCCAACTCTTATGCCCAATATGCTGAGGAATTGGCAGTTCTAGAAGAGTTCGAGCAAGCTGGAGATGTTGCCATGATCTCTTGCTTTGTAGCTGATGTACCAGAACTGAAGAATGTTGGGGAAGCTCTCAACTGTGTCCACTGGACAACAGCCATGCAAGAAGAACTGAATGAGTTTCTACGCAACTGTGTATGGGAGTTGGTAGAAAGACCAAATGGTGTCAAGGTGATTGGATTGAAGTGGATTTTCAAAAATAAGAGAGACGCCATTGGATTCATTGTGAGGAATAAGGCAAGGTTGGTAGCTCAGGGATACTGCCAACAAGAAGGAATAGACTTTGAAGATTCCTTTGCACCAGTTGCAAGGCTGGAAGCCATCCAGATCTTTCTAGCTTATGCCGCACATCACAAGTTCAAAGTATATCAGATGGATGTGAAGTGTGCATTCCTCAACGGAGATATCAAGGAAGATGTATATGTTGAACAGCCTCCTGGTTTTGAGAATGGAGATGGAAGAGTGTACAAGCTGAAGAAAGCTATCTATGGTCTAAAGCAAGCGCCAAGGGCATGGTATGACACTCTTTGTGGATTTCTTCTGAACTCGGGGTTCAAACGAGGTTCAGTTGATAAAACCCTGTTCACCATCAAAATTGGAGAAGATATACTTGTTGTGCAAATTTACGTCGATGACATCATTTTCGGCTCCAAGTCGGAGGAGCTGTGCAAGAAATTCTCCAATCTCATGAAGGAGAAGTTCGAGATGTCAATGATGGGCGAGATGAATTATTTCCTTGGATTACAAGTGAAGCAGTCACCTAAAGGGATATCCATCAACCAGTCCAAGTATACAAAGGAGCTCATCACCAAGTTCGGATTGCAGACAAGTAAGACAACAAGGATCCCTATGAATACGAACTGGAAGATCAAATCCAGAGCTGAGGGAAAGCTCGTTGATGCCAGCCAGTATAGAGGGATCATCGGTTCGCTGCTCTATCTGACTGCCAGCCGACCCGATATATCATACGTAGTTGGAGTGTGTGCTCGATTTCAAGTCCAACCAAGAGAAGCACACATGTTGGCAGCAAAGAACATCATTAAGTATCTGAAGGGAACTGTTAATGTTGGATTGTGGTATCCAACTGACGACAATATCCAGCTGACTGGATACTCAGATGAGGACCTAGCAGGAGATCGGTTGGACAGGAAGTCTACCTCTGGACACTGTCAATTCATGGGAAGCAAGCTGGTTTCATGGTTCTCCAAGAAACAAGCATGTGTTGCAACCTCTACAACCGAGTCAGAGTATATGGCTGCCGGAAGCTGTTGCATGCAAGTGTTGTGGCTAAAGCAACAGCTGAGAGATTATGAAGTT
Organism: Schizonepeta tenuifolia; assembly: GCA_029490685.1. NCBI lineage: Eukaryota > Viridiplantae > Streptophyta > Magnoliopsida > Lamiales > Lamiaceae > Schizonepeta > Schizonepeta tenuifolia. Next base: position 11,911,951 of record CM055958.1, on the reverse strand, counting down.
GCAACTGGACAGGTTCCCATTCATTGTGATAGCTCGAGTGCCATAGCTATCTCTCTGAACCCTATTCACCACTCTCGGACTAAGCATATCGACATTCGTCATCACTTCATCCGAGATCATATTGAGAAGAAGGATGTGTCCATGGAGAAGATCCCAACTGAGATTCAGAAAGCTGACATCTTCACCAAACCTCTTTCTGAAGCTCGGTTCAAAATGTTGTGTGATCTTTTTGGACTATTGGATCCGAGCTGAAAATTCATCTGAGCAGAAGAATCATCCGAGCTGATGATGATCCATCCGAGCTGAAGAATCAGATATCCATCTGAGGGGGAAGCTCAGATGAAGGGGGAATCTCAGATACGAATTGCCAACCAAAGACATCAAACATCAGCTGAACAGACGAACTCGAGTCAGCTGATGGTATGCGGCAACTGAGGAACTCAACTGAGGTATACAGCTGATCTCGACATCAGCTGACAGGTATCATTTATGACTGAAGGTGTTATGATATTAAATGAGAACATTCCTGGACATGTCAGCTAAACTAAACAAGCCATCATATCGCATTTAATGCAAAGTTTGGCTGAACTCCTATAGCCTTACTTTATAGTGCGACTGGGTTGACACCTCAAACTATTCACTTTCTCACTCGCGCGCGTGGTATATCAGTCAAAATTACCCAACAGTCGAGTAATCTCAGCCGTTGATAGATTCGCGCCATTTAACCCCAGCCGTTGATATTATCCAAGTCAAAGATTATATAATATGGCAAATGAGGAAGTGATCCTTACCTTCTTATTTCGTGCATATCTTTACTTACTATTCATCATCCCGTCCGATTTTGTTTCACCATTTTCAGTAAAGATTTTCCTTATTTCTTTGCATATAAATCTCCTCGAGATGGCGCCCAAATCCAAAGCCTCTAAGAAGATGGTCTCCGCAGAGCCTGCTACGTTCCAGGAATCGTTCGACATGGTGATGTCGAAGATTCATTTTGAACAGATTTTATCCAGAGCGGCTCTCTCCTCGCCTGAGTTCGCTCCCGTCGCCGCCATTCTTTCCGACCACCATCTGCTCGACTGGGCAACCCTCTCTCCATCCCTGTTGCTCAGGAAGCAGGTCGTACATTTCTATCGGAATCTGCAGTGAGTTGCAGAAGACGGGCTTGTCACGATCATCCCGTGCAAGCAACGCCACAGAACCTCCCGGACAGTAGAAGACACCATCATGGAGATAAAGGTATCCAAGGAGCTGGAGAAGCTCATCCCCAGAAACCGCGAAGCCACAGATGTGCTGGGGAACTTCACTGACAAAGAAGCTGATACTTGCCTTCAAACAATCCTTATTGTTCCCGAGCCATTGAAGGGGAGCATGCAGAGGACGAAGCTAAAGCCGGCTCACCGACTTCTCTTCGACGTAATCTCCAAGTGCGCCTTCGCATATGGTGGAGCCTTCGGTGACATAAGCCGACCTAAGCTCAAGAAGCAGAAGGCCCTGGAGGAACAACACCAGGTGGATTGGCTGGGATATCTGGAGAGCCAGCTGTTGCTGGAGAAGCAGAAGATATCCGAGACGACAGCTGAGTCCGGAGAACTGCTGTTGAGTGTCAAGGGGACACTCAACTTTGGGACAAAAATATCTGCCCTCATCCTCCAAGCCACAAAAGGACTGCCACTGACATGGGAAGGGAGTGAGGACACTCCATTCAGCAGGTTGACGTTGTTCCCCATAGCTAAGAAGGCAAGGGACGTTGTGGAGGCTGTCTACACCCCCAAGGGTGCCCCCAAGCCAGCTGTGGAGGTGGCTGAGGAGGAAGAAGACGAAGAAGAAGAAGAGGAGGAACCTCTGCAGAAGAGGCCAAGGATCAGGATCATCCAGCCAACGGCTTAATCATCCACAACAAGTCCAGTAGTGGTTAAGCCGGCTGAGGCGAAGGAGTCAACCGAATCCAGCCAATCGGTTGACCCAGCTGGATTCATTCTTCAGCCGCGTCAGGAGAAAGCAGCTGAAGACGTAGAAATTCAAGTGGAGGATTCCAGCTCCTCCTCAGATGACTCTTCTTCATCTGAGGAGTCCAACGACAGTCAAACTGGAGCTGATGCCAGCCAGGTAAACCCACCTGTGTCTGAAGAAACCCTCGAGCCAGCCGACTCACCACCTAAAGAGGATCCAGTTCTCTCAACTGGTCCTCAGTCAGATAGTCCGAGCCTCTCGCTCGATGCCAACGTTGTGACCATTCCTTCGCCCAACGTTGATGAAACCATCGAACCTGTAACCTTCGATATCGACCCCCCTCCAATCGATGAAGAAGCCAACCGCCAGGCGATCCTGGCTGAATATGAAGGAAGACTCAGCTACTGCTTCCGCAAGCTGATTGGTATGTTCCCCGAGGCAGCCTCAATGCCCATATTCACTGTATTCGGGACGGAACTTCTATACCAGTTCAGCGTCATATTCAGCTACTGGTACGTAAAGGAGGAAACCCTCAGGATCCATGGTTGAGACAGGCTGAAGGTCGAAGAGTCCAACCTGAGGGAATACTTCGACTACCAGAACCTGGAGGTGGCCTACAACCAGAAAGTGGCTGTGCTACGACGTCGTCTGGACAGGAGCATCCAAGAAGGGACAGACACCAGGGAGCTGTGCAACAACCCTGGATCTGTTCAGTTCCTTGATGATATGCTGGCCAAGAATGCCACCTGCATGGAAGACGTTGATGCTGCTGATGAGGCGGCCAAGAGAGAAGAAGACAAGCTCAAGGCCTACCTCGCCAGCCGATCTGCCATGGTTGTCTCGGAGCCTGCTGCCCAGCCACAACCACAACTTCTGCCCGGACCCTCCGATCAGCCAGCTCTCTCAACCGACGCCATCTGCGAGCTGATCTCGGAGAGGGTCAACCAGCTGAGGCAGGAGATGCTGTCCAAGATCCAGCTGAGCAAGGTGGAGGAAGCTGACAGGATGCAGCAGCTGATGGCAGAAAATGCCAGCTTGAAGAATCAGCTGGAACACCTCTCCTCTTCTCTGCAGCACAAGTTCGAAGACCTCTCCACTTCTTCCAGCTCGGAGGTCTCGGCTCTAAGGAAGGCCGTTCAGAGCCTCAGCTCGGATTTCAACGTGTTCAAGACCGTTGCTGAATCTGACCTCGCAAAGTCCCAGCAGACTCAGGACCAGGAGTGGATGTCTCAGTTCGCCTCTTTCCGAGCTGAGTTCGTCTCTCTCCACAAAGAGGTCTCTGCGACCTTTGCAGCTGTGCAGCGAGCTGAGCAGGAGCGCCAAGACTTGGAGTTGGCCAAGAAGGTAGCTGAGAAGGATGCTGTTGACGAACTGTTTTCCCGAGTTCAACAGGCTAAAGCCAAGTTGACCTCCCTGGATGGCACTGTAGCCACCCTTTTGGATGATGCCAAAAAGGGGGAAGATAAGGAGCCAGCAGCTGGGGAAGACAAGGAGCCAGCAACTGTTGCTGGACGAGGGAAAGCTGTTCTCCAGCAAGCTGAAGGGGAAGGAGTGCCAGCTGAAAGAGCTGAAGGATCGCAGCCCGAACTGGAAGTCTCCCACGACCTCGTAGCCGAGCTTACGGCCGAGCTCGATGCAGAACTTGACGGGATATCTGTTGAAGACTGCATTGAAGCTGCCAAAGCTATGGGGGAGTCCAAGGAGAAGTACTTGAATCCCTCTTTCTTGGATCAAGAAGTTCGCTGCCGATCAGGCCAAGAAGATGGCCAAGTTCGAGAAGGAGCTCGCCAAGGTGGAGAAGAATGTCGACAGGAATAAAGCCAAACGGAGTGTGCAAAGAATCAACAAGCACCAGATGAAGGCTGAGGCTAGGAAGTCGACGCGCCAACTGCAGAAGAACGCTCCGCTCCCGTCTCGGTACCCACATGTTGACAAGTGGATGAATGCTGAGTGGAACGATGACTGGGAGCAGTTCAAGCATGAATTCATCAATGACTTTTACTACAGGAAAGTCTACTCGACTGAAGACCCAAGGCAAGCCTTCAAGGAAGCCCTGTGGGAACTCAGATCTGGAGACCCTGGAATGTTTAGTCAGTTCAAGCGAGCTATGCTGAATGCTCAGCTCGATCCCAACACCGTTCCAGTTCCAAAAAAGTGCATATACCGCCCTCAGATGATCAAAGGCACGAGCACGGCAAACAGAAACGCGATCATGGCTGAGGTGAGACAAGTCTGCAAGGAACATGGTGTCAACACTAGGATCGAGTCAGCTGCGAAGAAAGAGATTTTCGACCGTATCTTCAGCAAGTACGGTCAACAGTATTTTTGAGCTGTCAAAGTTTTTGAGCTGATGAAGTTTTTGGATGTTGTAGTTTTTGAAGTAACTGTTGTATCTTTATCTGTTTTGTGCTTAACCTTGTAACCTTCAGTTGTAACAAAAACTTCAAAGTATATAATACGATTCACCTTGATGAACCATTCCTCATTATCCAAGCTCTGAATCACAAAGTCTTTCAATATCATGTTATAACTGTTCTAACCCTTTGATGTTTTATCTTATAGACTGTCTAGAATTTCAACTGAGATTTTAGATAAGGTAGTGAGTTTTAGATCAATAGTGGTTTAAAGTTGTAAGTGGTTTTGGCATCATCAAAAAGGGGGAAATTGTTGGGAAATTTATTAGTATAAGTTTTGATGAATTCCAAAACCGACTGACCCCAACCGAGTAGATGTTGCCAGAACCTAATGTTAGAATTTAGGCTCGCTGTTTGAGTAAAGTTAAGATTTTATCTTTACAGGTCTCCAGCTGAAGATGGCAATAAGGCATCACTCAGACAGAACATCAGTTGTCACAAAATACAACTAAGAGCTCATTCTTCAGAACATCAGTTGTAAAGGCCAACTGATGATTCGTCAGATGAGAAACAGTAGAGAGGAAGAGAACATCAGATGAAAAGGAAGTCATCTGTAGTTTCCAACTCAACTGACTAAATACAAGGAAGACAACTGAGGGTTCAGTTTTAGAACCTCAGTTGTAGAACTCGAACAAGAAGATCAACTGCTTGAAGTTCAAAGTCAGCTGAGAGTTCAACAGATCAGAACATCAGCTGAAGACCACTCAGATGAGGATCAAGATTTTCAACCGACTGACCAAGGTTGACTGTCAGAAAGATTAAGTCTTGAATTTCAAAAGGAAGTCACATGAGGGTTTGACCGTTCAGTTATTACCCCATCTGGCCCAACACAAGGCTGTCTCAGATGGAAAGCAGAAGAGCACAGATGCCATATCGGGAAAGTCTGCAGAAAACAGAGACAATCCATCGCTTTCATCGATCAGAGATCAACAGCTCCTTCAACGGCTAGTTGATACTCTCCGCCTATAAATAGAGGCATTCTCTCATTCGAGAGGTTAACGATATGCGAGACAAGAGATAGAGAAGTGCAATCACAAGAGAATCAAGCAAAAGAAAATCTGCAAAAATCCTATTCTAAGAACATCAGCAGCTGAGAGTTCAAGAGTGATAGAACATTACTAGCTGAGGGTTCATAGAGTGAAAATCTGTCTTAGATCTTAGTTTGAGTGTTTATTCGTTCAAGCCTTAGATCCAGCTCTCATTCGTTATTGAGCTGTAGTTGGAAATCCCACCCACACTCACACCCTAAAAAATGTGCTAGGACCTTACTCTTCCTGTAATTGAGTAGTCAGGTCGTCAAGTACCCGCAAACTTGACATAGGCTGTTTAGTGCCCGGAAACTAAACTGTAAGGTCGATAAGTACCCACAAACTTATCCTTAACGGTTGTTCAGCCCGCGTAAGCTGAGTGGTTCTGTCCAGAAGAACTTGGACTGAGGTGTGAGGATTCACATCTCCCCGTGGACGTAGGAGGGTTATCTCCAAACCACGTTAAATCTTGTGTGTCTGTGTTTATTTTTATTCAGTTCATATTGCATTTTTAACTAACCGAACTAACTGGCATACAAACCTCATTTGCACTTTTTCAACCGAGCTGTTTTGGTTCTTGACCAACCGAGCTGTTTTGCGTGAGTTGTTTTTAACGAGCTTAATTTCCACCACATTCCGCACAGCCTCACTCTTCTAGCTGAGGTCGCTTACTCAGCTGTGAGATTCCAACTGAGTCCTTTTTACTCAGTTGAAGTAATTTTTAAGGGTTAATTTTTTTAAATCCTAACTGGTGTATCCCCCCCCTTCCATACACCAGTAACTCGTTTCGGGACCATCAGAGCTTGCACTTCATAGGGCCCTGCCCATTTGGTCGAAAGCTTCCCCGAGTAAAGCCTAAATCTTATTTGATAGAGCAGCACATGTTGCCCAAAATGGAACTCCTTTTCCTTGATCAAGAGGTTGTGGGTCTTCTTCATCCGTTCCTTGTATAGACCGGCATTGTCATATGCTTGGAGTCTGATCTCGTCGAGTTCCTGAATCTCAAGCTTCCTTGATTCACCTACCTCATTCCAGTCGAGGTTAAGTTGGGCAACAGCCCAATGCGCACGATGTTCCAGTTCCACGGGCAAGTGACATCTCTTGCCATAGACCATGCGATAAGGGGACATGCCAAAAGGTGTTTTGAAAGCAGTCCTATATGCCCACAAGGCATTATCCAAGCGCATACTCCAATCCTTCCTTGTTGTGCCCACAGTCTTCCTCAAGATCGTCTTGATTATTCTATCTGACAACTCCACTTGTCCATTGGCTTGTGGATGGTAAGCTGTTGACACACGATGGGTAACTCCATACTTCTTGAACAAGGCAGTCACCGTGGCGTTGCAAAAATGGGACCCTTGATCACTAATGATAGCTCGAGGCACACCAAACCTATTGAAAATTTGAGTCCTCAAAAAATGAGAAACCACCTTTGAATCATCCTTGTATGAAGCACGAGCCTCTACCCACTTCGAGACATAATCCACTGCCAATATGATGTACTTGTTGCCTTTCGAACTCGGCAATGGTCCCATAAAATCCATGCCCCATATATCGAATATTTCCACGGGCAAGATCAGGATCATGGCCATCTCGTTCCTTCTTATGATGTTGCCTTCCCTTTGGCACTTCTCGCACATCTTGACCCACTCGTAACAGTCTTTAAACAATGTTGGCCAATAAAAACCACACTCCAAAATCTTCCTTGCAGTACGTTGGTGCCCAAAGTGTCCTCCACACTCCTTGTTGTGACAATGCTCAAGAATGCTTCGTTGCTCTTTATCCTCGACACACCTTCTAATTATTTTATCCGCACATTCTCTCCATAAGTATGGCTCATCCCATAGGTAGAAACGACTCTCGTGTTTCAGCTTGTTTCTTTGATAACGCTCAAGATCGGAGGGAATTTCTCCAGTCACCAAGTAATTCACGATATCAGTATACCATGGTTCATCTTGGGCAAGACTCAGATGCTCGTCGGGAAAGGTCTCCTTATTCGGCACCCCATCGTCTGGCTGGAGGATTCGACTTAGGTGGTCGGCAACTTGATTCTGGGCACCACTCTTGTCCTTGATCTCTATGTCAAATTCCTACAATAAAAGAATCCATCTAATCAATCTTGGCTTGGACTCCTTCTTGCTCACCAAGTACTTTAATGCCGCGTGGTCGGTGTACACTATGGTCTTGCCTCCTAGTAAATATGATCTGAACTTCTCAAAGGCGAAGACGATGGCCAACAACTCCTTCTCCATTGTGGCATAGTTGCATTGGGCAGGATTCAATGTCTTGGATGCATAGTAAATAACATAACTCTCCTCGCCTCGTTTTTGTCCAAGAACTGCTCCTACGGCATAACCACTGGCATCACACATTAACTCGAAAGGCATGCCCCAATCCAGGGGTTGGATAATGGGGGCTGTGATCAAGTTCTCCGTCAAGGCATGGAACGCCTTCTTGCAATCTTCGTTAAACTCCCATGGTACTTCATGTTGAAGTAGTCTCGTCATTGGTTGGGCGATCTTGGCAAAGTCCTTGACAAATCTTCGATAGAATCCAGCATGCCCAAGGAATCCTCTAAACTCCTTCATGGATCTTGGGTAAGGCAATTTGGCAATGATGTCGATCTTGGCCTTATCCACCTCAATTCCTTTTCCCGATATGACATGCCCCAAAACTATTCCTTCCTTGACCATGAAATAGCATTTCTCGTAGTTTAACACTAGGCTCTTCTCAACGCATCTCTTCAAGACTCGATCCAGGTTGTTGAGGCATGTGTCGAAGGTCTTGCCGTAGACAGTGAAGTCGTCCATGAAGACTTCGATGCACTCTTCAAGAAGGTCTGAAAAAATGTGCATCATATACTTTTGGAATGTCCCTGGAGCGTTGCATAACCCGAACGGCATCTTTCTATATGCAAAAGTGCCAAACGGGCACGTAATGGTGGTCTTGCCTTGATCCTCATCAGCAATCCAGATCTGCATGTAACCAGAATAACCATCAAGAAAGCAATAATAGTTATTACTAGCTAACCTTTCAAGCATCTCATCAATAAAGGGCAAAGGAAAGTGATCCTTCTTCGTCTTTTGGTTGAGTTTTCGGTAATCTATACACACTCGCCATTCGGTTTGTAGTCTCATGGCCACCATCTCGTTTTTGTCATTCTCAACAACTTGAATTTGTGACTTCTTGGGCACCACGTGCACAGGACTCACCCACCGGCTGTCAGACACGGGGTAGATGATCCCTAAGTCAAGAAGCTTGAGTATCTCTTTCATTACCACTTCTTTCATGGTTGGATTCAATCTTCATTGTGGATCTCTTACTGGGGCAGCATCCTCCTCGAGCAAGATATGATGAACACAGTCCAAAGGGTTAATGTCCTTGATGTCGGCCAATGCCCATCCTATTGCCTCCTTGTACTTGCTCAGCACCTCCCCAACTCTGACCTCATCTATGCTTGATAACTCTGATGATATGATCACGGGCAAGGTCTCGTTCTTGCCAAGATATATGTACTTCAGGTGCTTGGGCAAAGGTTTCAACTCTAATGTAGGGGCTTTTTGTAACGATGGCATCAACCTGTCCTCCGGTTTCAACTCAGGGATGTTGAGTGGCTCGAACCCCTGAGGCTGCATGTTGCCCGAAATCCTTACATAACTGCATTCCTCTACATCTACTGGTTCTTTATTTTGGGCAAGATCCTCTTCTGTTTGCAAGCTGGCATCCTCCTCAAGAACTATTTGTTGCCAAAATTCCTCTACTAAATCCTCGGTCTCATCATGGGGTAACTCCTCAAGTTCCTCATCAAACTCATCAAGGAGTTTTTGTTCCCCTGCATCCTGATCTCCACCATCTCCATGGATGTTTTCAAATACGTAATTTTCTAACTCTTCGTCTGTGGAGTAGTCCTCATCGGTAGAGTCGAAGCTATGTCCATGAATTGACTCTTCCCAAAAATCTTTCTCACTCTCGTACTCATCTCCTTCGTAGAATTGCATCAGAGCACCATCTTCCTCATTATCCTTATGCTGATCGGGATCCTGGTCAAGATTCTGAGCTAGGTTGAATTCTGCCTGGAATGCATCTTCATTGTCTTCTACGAAATAACTTATGCTATTCAAAGTTTCCACTTGCTTTCCACATGCACTGAGGGTGTTGAGGTGTTCCAGGGCCTCATCTTGATTTTGCCTATAAGCATCGAACTCTACTACTTCTCCTGCTACTTGGACTGTCAACTTCCCCGTATCGCAATCAATCTTGGTACATACTGTCCTCAAGAATGGCCTCCCGAGCAAGATCACTGGGTTCTTGAGTGCTTTCTTTCCCATGTTAAGAACATAGAAGTCGGCTGGGAACAGGAGATCCCCCACCTTGACCAAAACGTCTTCCAAAACTCCATCGGGGTAGACTGTGGATAAATCTGCTAATTGAATGGCAACACGTGTAGGGAAAAGAGGTCCAAAACTCATTTCGTCGAACATGGCTCTTGGCATGACATTTATCGAAGCTCCAAGATCAAGCATCGCATTGGGTATTGTTGTGGTACCTATCGTGCATGGGATGGCAAACATGCCAGGATCCCTCTTCTTGGTCGGGATCTGGGAATTCATTAGGGCTGACACATTCTCCACATGAAAACGGGTATTATCTGGGTACTTTGTCTTCTTTTGGCACATCTCTCGCAAAAATTTTGTGCATTTAGGCATAGATTGCAATGCCATCAACAACGGTAGGTTGATCTCCACCTTCTTGAACACCTCCATCATGTCCTCTAACTCCCTCTGATCACGATCGCGGGCAAAACGTCTGGAATATGAGATCTTGGCCTTGGTAGTGCGAGGAACGGTCCTCTTGGCCACAGCCTTTGCTTCCTTTTCAGCCTTCAAAGATTCCAGCATCACGTCATCTTTGTCAAATCCCAGCTTAGATCTCTCCATCTTTACGTAATCAAACAAGGCTTCATCCTCCTCATTATCAAAGACTGGGTTCTTGTTGGCCTTTATCCCTTCTTCACGCTTTGCCTTCAACTCCTCGTAGATGTCATTAATATCTCCTGAACTCATTTTAGTTTCCTCTACTCGATCTGGTTCCTTAGGTTGGGTCCTGGGCAACATCTCTGGCAAATTCTTCCCATTGCGCAACGTTACAGCATTAACTTGCTCCTTGTTGACCTCTACTTGAGCAGGAAGTCTACCTGGCTTGTCTTCTACCAACCTTGACAAGGTTTGGTTGATATGAGTCAATTGGGCTTGAAGGTTGTTTGATTGTCCTCGACTTTCTAGTTGGAAATTCTCAAAGTCTCTCCTCAGCCTTTGGTTTTCATTGGTGAACCTATCAATGGTCTCCTTCATGAACTCGGTTTTTGCTGGTTCTCGATGTGGAGGCACATAGTTGTTCTGCGATTGAGTTTGTTGTTGAGGTGGCGGCACATATTGTTGTTTTTGCCCAACAGGTTGCTGCGGTTGTTGGTGGGCAGGAGGTATCTGATAATGGTTGTTGCCATACCTCAGGTTCTCGTGCTGATTCTGCCTATAACCATAGTTATTGCCATAGTTATTGTTATTGCCATACTGGAACCTTTGTTGCCCTCCTCCTTGCTGGTTCTAACCTATTGCCTTCACCTCTTCTCCTTCTTCCACGAACCAACTGGGACATTCTGAGGTGACATGTGATGTTGCCTGGCATACTTCACATCTCTTCACAGCTCTTTGAACTTCCTTGCCATTGACCTGCTTCTTCAAATCCTCCATCTGGCCAGACATCTTGGTCATGAAGTCTTTTATGGTGCTGACCAAGTTGTCTTGGTTGCCCTTGCTGCCTTCGTACCCCCTTCTTGGGATATCATCTTCATCTCGTGATTGTTCAGCCATCGCGGCTATTTTCTTGAACACTTCAGATGGTAGTTGATCGACTATGGCTCCTCCACATGCTGCAATTATATACTTCCTCTCTGATGCCCTTAATCCCTTCAAGAAATATTCGATCAAATCAATATCCTGAATCCGATGTTGAGGACATCTTGCCAACAACTTCTTGAACCTTTCATAGTAGTCATATAATGATTCACTTCCACCTCGATGAAATGGCATTCCTCCCACTTTGTATCCGGCCAACGGGTATGTATTTGTCAAGAAAGGCCTGCTGCATCTTGTTTCATGTATCAATGCTTCCCTCTGGCAAGGTGTAAAGCCACTCACGTGCCCCGTCAAGAAGTGAGAACGGGAACGTGAGCAACCTCACGTAATCAGGAAAGGTGTCTTGGGCAGCATCTTGGTTCCTCATAACTTCAGCATCGTTCCTAACAACTTGTCTATCCCCATTGTTCTTGGTCGTAGTAGTGGCATTGTTCCTTACTGTGCTAATCGTCATTTCAAAGTTTTGAAGATGAGTTTGGGGGTCTTCTCCAGGATGGTCACTGAACTTGGGCAGTATGTGTATTAGCGAGTGTTTGAGCTCCCAATTGCCACTGAAAGTGGGCAACTGGATACTTGATGGTCGGATTCCCTTGTTGTCAGGGAACATGATCTGACGCATGGTTCTCTCTGGTGTTCCTGCCATGATTGTTGATGATTTTGCTTCTGAACTGGATGTTGACTTCTCACCGTCTGAACTGGCTGTTGAGCAAGATTCGACTTCTTGCTCAGTATCCTGATCGTCTGTTAAGCTCTGCGACTCTGAAGGTTCGTTGACGCCTTCCTCCAGATCTCTCTTCTTCTTGCGTTGTTCTGCTCGATTTCTCCTAGCTATCACCTCCGGGCAAGCACCGTGATCTTGTGGATCTCCGTCACTTCGTAGATGTGGCTTGGGCATAAACCGTACTCACACACAAGCTAGAAGAACAAACTAGCTTAGAAACCAAGTCCCCGGCAACGGCGCCAATTTGACGGAGCGCTGTCGTCACACACTTCGCACAAATAATATTTATAACACTTCTTGCCCAACAAGGTAGTAGTCAGCGGCAAGTGGGATCGTACCCAAGGGACTCGGCGTAATTTGCTCTTTGATGTTGTTCAACAAAAGGGTTTTGGTCACGAACCTGAACTCAACAAGTAAAACTATCAAATAACAAAAAAGGTTTAGATTGGGTTTCGAATCCATGATCATAATTACTCTTCACTCGTTCATTGGTGCAAGGATATTCAATTAACTGATTTTATCACTTGGTTTAAGGAAAAGATTAGTTTATACCCTAAGGTCACGATATAAACTCACTTAACCTATGTCCATCCAATTTTATAGATCTTGACTAGAAGGCAAGATCTCCTTTCTCGATCAACAACGTCACGAAGACACTTCAGTGACGTTCCTGCCCAAGAAGCATTAAGAATAAATAGACCCAAGACAGCCAAGAGGTATGTCAATACCGACTGCTCTCCAACACCTTTTACCTTTTTAGGCACGAAAGACACTCTCGTGTTATTCCCAATTATGTTAGTGACTTTATCTCAATATCTAGGTGGTGATCAATCACTTGTCAATTTCGACTTAGTCTAATATTAATCCTAAGTGTTTCGGGAACAAAATTAATTAACAAACTCAAACCAATTCGACCTCACGAGTTTTGAACGAGTAAAGTATGATCACTTCATCTACATCCAATCTAAACTAAAGAATTAGCTAGACATAAATATAATTAAGAACGCAAAATAAATAAAGGAAAACATACTTCAATATAAACTGAAAATGGGTTGCTGCCCAAAAACGTCGTCAAAAACTAAAGCTAAAGTGCAGAAAATATAAACAAACGTAATAAACCGTAAATTGCCCGTAGGATTTGTTCTTCCTTACTTCCACTTAAACTAGGATGCAAACTAATCTAAAACTACTGAATCGAAGAGCTCTCTTACATGATAGAGTCGGCCATATATATAGGCGATGAGATTCTAGGATTTAGGGAAGTTTCCTTCTTAAATAAAGATTCTTCCCATGCATGTCATAACCTCCGCCTCTCTTTCTTTCCTTTGCATGCACGATCATTCTTTCCTTGCATGGTAGATTTATTCCATGATTTGGCTCGGCTAGGATAAGGAAGGAAACATCCGATCTTTATCCACTTCCTTGAATGAAAAGAAATCTGCTGCTGCTCGACTCTCATTTTGCCCTCTATCGTCTGCATCCTGCTTTGCTTCCGGTGTTGACCACGATCCTGGCTCCTCCGAGTACTCTGTCTGTTGGCCTTTAAGGATATGGGGAGGTACTTCATGACTTGTAGAAAGGATGTTTCGATGTTGCCCAGCTACAAGCTTCCAGCCCTATGCCCATTTGCATCGTATCGCCATCTCAGCATCTCAACAACAGATTTTCCATCGGATTTTGCCCAACATCCACCTGTTCTTCCCCTGCACACTATCTATCGACTTGCGTGTCCTTCCAGACACATAATGACTCGATAAAGACTAAAAACACAAGAAGGACACAATAAAAGATGGACACAAATATGGGTTCATCATCGCCATCGCCGCCGAGTCGCCGGTAAGTTCTATCTCTCTCTGTATCTCTCTATCTCTCTATGTCAGCCGCACGCCACCGCCGTTGCCGCCGTTGCGCCATCGCCGCCGAGTCGCCAGTAAGTTCTCTCTCTCTCTCTGTCTCTCTCTATGTCTCTCTCTGTCTCTCTCTCTCTGTCTCTCTCCCTCTCTAACTCCTCTCTCTCTCTCTCTCTCTATGTCAGCCTCACGCCACCGCCGTTGCCGCCGTCCCCGCCGCTGAGTCGCCATCGCCGTCGAGTCACCGTGATGGTCCCGAAATGAGTTACTGGTGTATGGAGGGGGGGGGAATACACCAGTTAGGATTTTTCAACTTTCGAAAAACTTAACACTTGAAAACAACTTCAACTGAGTAAAAGGACTCAGGTGGGATCTCACAGCTGAGTAAGCAAACTCAGCTGGAAGAGCGGTGCTGTGCGGAATGTGGTAGAAAATAAACTCGTTAAAAACAACTCACGCAAACCAGCTCGGTTGGTCAAGAACCAAAACAGCTCGATTAAAAAAAATGCAAAAGAGGTTTGAATGCTGGTTAGTTCGGTCAGTTAGAAATGCAATATGGACTGAATAAAAAATAAACACGACACATAAGATTTACGTGGTTCGGAGATAACTCCTACGTCCACGGGGAGATGTGAGTCCACACACCTCAGTCCAAGTTCTTCTGGACAGAACCACTCAGCTTACGCGGGCTGAGTAACCGTTACAGTTTAGTTTCCGGGCACTAAACAGCCTAAGTCAAGTTTGCGGGTACTTGATGACCTGACTACTCAATTACAGGAAGAGTAAGGTCCTAGCACACTTTTTAGGGTGTGAGAAAGGGTAGGATTTCCAACTACAGCTCGATCAAGAATGAGAGCTGGATCTAAGGCTTGAACGAATAAACACTCAACCTAAGATCAAAAACAATTTTGAATTCTAGGAATCCTCAGCTACTAATGTTCTCTCAAATTGGAACTCTTAGCTGCTGATGCTCTTAGATGATGATTTTGCAGATTTGCTTTGATTTCTCTCGAGAAAGCTCTTGAATTTTTCGTCATCTATGTGTCTATCTGCATGTATCTCTGCTCGAATGAGAGAATGCCTCTATTTATAGGCGGAGAGAATCAACTAGCCGTTGGAGGAGCAGTTGATCTCTGATCGGTTGAAAGCGATGGCTTGTCTCTCATCTCTGCAGACTTTCCCGATATGGCATCTGTGCTCTTCTGCTTTCCATCTGAGACAGCCTTGTGTTGGGCCAGATGGGGTAGTGACTGAACGGTCAAACCCTCATGTGACTTCCTTTTGAAATTCAAATCTTTGACAGTCAACTTCGGTTTGTCGGTTGAAAGTCTTGACCTTCATCTGAGTGATCTTCAGTTGATGTTCCGATCTGTCGAGTTCTCAGCTGACTTTGAACTTCAAAACAGTTGAACTCCTTGTTCAGATTCTATAACTGAGGTTCTGAAACTGAACCCTCAGTTGTCTTCCACTTCTTTACTCAGTTGGGTTTGAACCCTCAGATGATTTCTTTTTCATCTGATGTTCTCTTCCTTTCAACTGTTTATCATCTGATGAACGCTCAGTTGGTTTCCTTCAACTGATGTTCTGAAGACTTCCCCTTGTTTACATCTGAACAAATGAACTCTCAGTTGTCTTTCTTCACAACTGATGTTCTGTCTGAGTGACGCCTTGTTGCCATCTTCAGCTGGAGACCTGTAAAGATAAAATCTTAACTTTGCTCAAACAGCGAGCCTAAATTCTAACATTAGGTACTGGCAACATCTACTCGGTTGGGGTCAGCCGGTTTTGGAATTCATCAAAACTTATACTAATAAATTTCCCAACAATTTCCCCCTTTTTGATGATGCCAAAACCACTTACAACTTGAAACCACTACTGATCTAAACCTCACTAACTTATCTAAAATCTCAGCTGAAATTCTAGACAGTCTATAAGATAAAACATCAAAGGGTTAGCACAGTTAAAACATGAAATTGAAAGACTTTGTGATTCAGAGCTTGGACAATGAGGAATTGTTCATCAAGGTGAATCGTATTATATACTTTGAAGTTTTTGTTACAACTGAAGGTGACAAAGTTAAGCGCAAAACATAGAAAGATACAACAGTTGCTTCAAAAACTACAACATCCAAAAACATTATCAGCTCAAAAACTTTGACAGCTCAGAAATACTGTTGACCGTACTTGTTGAAGATACGGTTGAAGATCTCCTTCTTCGCTTTCGACTCAATCCCAGTGTTGACGCCGTGTTCCTTGCATACTTGCCTCGCCTCAGCCAAGATCGTATTTCTATTTGGCGTGCTTGTGCCTTTGATCATCGGAGGGCGGTATATGCACTTCTTTGGAATTGGAACAGTGTTGGGATCAAGCTGAGCATTCAGCATAGCTCGCTTGAACTGACTAAACATTCCAGGGTCTCCAGATCTGAGTTCCCATAGGGCTTCCTTGAAGGCTAGCCTTGGGTCTTCAGTCGAGTAGACTTTCCTGTAATAGAAGTCATTGACGAACTCATGCTTGAACTGTTCCCAGTCATCGTTCCACTCCGCATTCATCCACTTGTCAACATGTGGGTACCGAGATGGGAGCGGAGCGTTCTTCTGCAGCTGATGCGTCGACTTTCTAGCCTCAGCCTTCATCTGGTGCTTGTTGATTCTTCGCACACTCCGGCTGGCTTTGTTTCTGTCGACGTTCTTCTCCACCTTGGCGAGCTCCTTCTCGAACTTGGCTACCTTTTTGGCCTGATCGGCAGCGAACTTCTTGATCCAAGAGGGATTCAAGTACTTTTCCTTAGGCACCTCCATAGCTTTGGCAGCTTCGATACAGTCTTCAACGGATATCCCGTCAAGTTCTGCATCGAGCTCGGCTGTGAGCTCGGCTACGAGGTCGTGGGAGACTTCCAGTTCGGGCTGCGACCCTTCAGCTTCAACTTCAGCTGGCACTCCTTCTCTTTGCTGGAGAACAGCTTTCCCTTGTCCATCCCCAGCTGCCGGCTCCTTGTCTTCCCCAGCTGCTGGCTCCTTGTCTTCTTCCTTTTTGGCATCATCCAAAAGGGTGGCAACAGTGCCATCCAGAGAGATCAACTTGGCTTCAGCTTGTTGAAAGCGGGAAAACAGCTCTTCAACAGCGTCCTTCTCTTCCACCTTCTTCGCCAATTCCAGGTCTTGGCGCTCCTGCTCAGCTCGCTGCACAGCTGCAAAAGTCGCAGAGACCTCTTTGTGGAGGGAGACGAACTCAGCTCGGAAAGAGGCGAACTGAGCCATCCACTCCTGGTCCTGAGTCTGCTGGGACTTTGCAAGGTCAGATTCAGCAACGGTCTTGAACACGTTGAAATCCGAGCTGAGACTCTGAACGACCTTCCTTAGAGCCGAGACCTCTGAGCTGGAAGAAGTGGAGAGATCTTCGAGCTTGTGCTGCAGAGAAGAGGAGAGGTGATCTAGCTGATTCTTCAGGCTGGCATTTTCTGCCATCAGCTGCTGCATCCTGCCAGCTTCTTCCTCCTTGCCCAGCTAGATCTTGGACAGCATCTCCGTCCTCAGCTGGTTGACCCTCTCCGAGATCAGCTCGCAGATGGCGTCAGATGAGAGAGCTGGCTGATCGGAGGGTCCGAGCAGAAGCTGTGGTTGTGGCTGGGCAGCAGACTCCGCGACAACCATGGCAGATCTGCTGGCGAGGTAGGCCTTGAGCTTGTCTTCTTCTCTCTTGGCCGCCTCATCAGCTGCGTCGATGTCGTCCATGCAGGAGGCATTTTTGGCGAGCATGTCATCAAGAAAGTGAACAGCTTCAGGGTTATTGCACAGCTCCCTGGTGTCTGTTCCTTCTTGGATACTTTTGTCCAGACGTCGTCGGAGCACAACCACCTTTTGGTTGTAAGCCACCTCCAGGCTCTGGTAGTCGAAGTACTCCCTCAGGTTGGACTCTTCGACCTTTAACTTGTCCCAACCATGGATCCTGAGGGTCTCCTCCTTCACGTACCAGTAGCTGAATATGACACTGAACTGGTATAGAAGTTCTGTCCCGAGAACAGAGAAAATGGGCATCGATGTTGCCTCGGGGAACATACCAATCAGCTTGCGGAAGCAGTAGCTAAGTCTTCCTTCATACTTAGCCAGGATCGCCTGGCGGTTGGCTTCTTCATCGATCTGAGGGGGGTCAATATCGAAAGTTATGGGTTCGATGGTTTCATCAACGTTGGCCGAAGAAGTGGTCACAACGTTGGCATCGAGCAAGAGGCTCGGAATATCTGACTGAGGACCAGTTGAGAGAACTGGATCCTCTTTGGATGGAGAGTTGGCTGGCTGGAGGATTTCTTCAGTCACAGGTGGGTTAACCTGGCTGGCATCAGCTCTAGACCGACTGTCGTGGGACTCCTCAGATGAAGAAGAGTCATCTGAGGAGGAGCTGGCATCCACCACTTGGATCTCCACGTCTCCACCTGCCTCCTCAACCACGTCCTCCTGGCGAGGTTGAAGAATAAACCCAGCTGGGTCAACCGATTGACTGGATTCGGTTGACTCATTCGCCTCATCCGGCTTGACCACCACTGGACTTGTTGTGGATGGTTGAGCCGCTGGCTGGATGATTCTTATCCTTGGCCTCTTCTGCAGAGGTTCCTCCTCTTCGTCCTCTTCGTCTTCTTCCTCCTCAGCTACCTCTTCCAGCTGGCACTTCGCCGGCTTGGTCCTCGAAGGGCGACGAGCAGCTGCCTCCACAGCTGGCTTGGGGACACCCTTGGGGGTGTAGACAGCTTCTACAACATCCCTGGCCTTCTTGGCTGAGGGGAACAGTGACAGCTTGCTGACTGGAGTGTCCTCACTCCCTTCCCATGTCAGCGGCAGACCCTTTGTGGCTTGGAGGATGAGGGCTGATATCTTTGTCCCGAAGTTGAGTGTCCCCTTGACACTCAACAGAAGTTCTCCGGACTCAGCTGTCGTCTCGGATATCTTCTGCTTCTCCGACAACAGCTGGCTCTCTATATATCCCAACCAGTCGACCTGGTGCATCTCTTCCAGGGCCTTCTGCTGCTTGAGCTTAGGACGGCTTATGTCCCCGAAGGCTCCTCCATATGCGAAGATGCATTTGGAAATTACATCGAACAGAAGTCGGTGCTCCGGCTTCAACTTTGTCCTTTGCATGCTCCCCTTCAATGGTTCGGGAACAAGAAGAATGGTTTGAAGGAAGGCATCAGCTTCCTTGTCAGAAAAGTTCCCCACCACGTCTGTGGCTTCACGGTTTCTGGGGATGAGCTTCTCCAGCTCCTTTGACACCTTTATCTCCACAATGGAATCTTCTACAGTCCGGGAGGTTCTGTGGCGTTGCTTGCACGGGATGATCGTGACAAGCCCGTCATTTGCGACTCGTTGCAGATTCCGGTAGAAATGTACGATCTGCTTCCTGAGCAACAGGGCCGGAGAGAGAGTGGCCCAATCAAGCAGATGGTGGTCGGAGAGGATGGCGGCGATTGGAGCGAGCTCAGGCGAGGAGAGAGCCGCTCTGGATAAAATCTGTTCGAAATGAATCTTCGACATCACCATGTCGAACGATTCCTGGAACGTTGCAGGCTCTGAGAAAACCATCTTTTTAGAAGCTTTTGACTTGGGCGCCATCTCGAGGAGATATATATGCAAAGAAAGAGTGAAAGACTTTACTGGAAATGGCGAAACAAGATTTGAGAAGATGATGAATAGTGAGTAAAGATATGCACGAAAAGAGAAAGTAAGGATCACTTCCTGATTTGCCGTATTATATAATCTTTGACTCGGATAAAATCAACGGCTGGGGTTAAATCGCGCGAATCTATTAACGGCTGTGATTTCGCGACTGTTGAGTAATTTTGACTGATATACCACGCGCGCGAGTGAGAAGGTGAATAGTTTGAGGTGTCAGCCCAGTCGTACTATAAAGTAAGGCTATAGGTGTTCAGCCAAACTTTACATTAAATGCGATATGATGGCTTGTTTAGTCTAGCTGACATGTTCAGGAATGTTTGAATTTATTTCAAACATTCTCATTTAATATCATAACACCTTCAGTCATAAATGATACCTGCCAGCTGATGTCTGAATCAGCTGTGTTCATTTGTTGAATTCCTCAGTTGCCGCATACCATCAGCTGACTCGAGTTCGTCTGTTCAGCTGACGTCTGTTCCATTGTTGCAGCATACCATCAGCTGACTCAAGTTCATCTCCTCAGCTGACGTTTGATGTCCTCAGTTGGCAATTCGTATCTGATATTCCCCTTTCAGCTGAGCTTCCCCCTTCATCTGAGCTTCCCCCTTAAGTCGATATCCGATTCTTCAGCTCGGATGAATCCTTATCAGCTCGGATGACTCTTCTGCTCGGATGACTCTTCAGCTCGGATGAGTTTTTAGCTCAGATCCAAAAGTCCTAGAAGATCACACAGCATCTTGAACCGAGCTTCAGGAAGAGGTTTGGTGAGGATGTCAGCTCTCTGAATCTCAGTTGGGATCTTTTCCATGGACACATCCTTCTTTTCAATATGATCTCGGATGAAGTGATGACGAATATCGATATGCTTAGTCTGAGAGTGATGAACAGGGTTTAGAGAGATAGCTATGGCACTCGAGCTATCATAATGTATGGGAACCTGTCCAGTTGAGACTTCATAATCTCTCAGCTGCTGCTTCAGCCACAATACTTGCATGCAACAGCTTCCGGCAGCCATGTACTCTGACTCGGTTGTCGAAGTAGCAACACACGCTTGTTTCTTGGAGAACCATGAAACCAGCTTGCTTCCCATGAACTGACAGTGTCCAGAAGTAGACTTTCTGTCCAACCGATCTCCTGCTAGGTCAGCATCTGAGTATCCAGTCAGTTGGATATTGTCATCAGTTGAGTACCACAATCCAACATTGACAGTTCCCTTCAGATACTTAATGATGTTCTTTGCTGCCAACATGTGTGTTTCTCTTGGTTGGACTTGAAAACGAGCACACACTCCAACTGCATATGAAATGTCTGGTCGGCTGGCAGTTAGGTAGAGCAGCGAACCGATGATCCCTCTATACTGGCTGGCATCAATGAGCTTTCCCTCAGCTCCTGGTTCGATCTTTCAGTTCGTGTTCATAGGGATCTTGGTTGTCTTACTTGTCTGCAATCCGAACTTGGTGATGAGCTCCCTTGTATATTTGGACTGGTTGATGAAAATCCCTTCAGGTAACTGCTTCACTTGTAATCCAAGGAAATAATTCATCTCGCCCATCATTGACATCTCGAACTTTTCCTTCATAAGATCGGAGAATTTCTTGCACAGCTCCTCTGACTTGGACCCGAAAATGATGTCATCGACATAAATTTGCACGACAAGTATATCTTCACCAACTTTGATGGTGAACAGAGTTTTATCAACTGAACCTCGTTTGAATCCCGAGTCCAGAAGAAATCCACAAAGAGTGTCATACCATGCTCTTGGTGCTTGCTTTAGACCATAGATAGCTTTTTTCAGCTTGTACACTCTCCCATCTCCAGTCTCAAAACCAGGAGGTTGTTCAACATATACATCTTCTTTTATATCTCCATTGAAGAATGCACACTTCACATCCATCTGATATACTTTGAACTTGTGATGTGCGGCATAAGCTAGAAAGATCCGGATGGCTTCCAGCCTTGCAACTGGTGCAAAGGAATCTTCAAAGTCAATTCCTTCTTGTTGGCAGTATCCTTGAGCTACCAACCTTGCTTTATTCCTCACAATGAATCCAATAGCGTCTCTCTTGTTTTTGAAAATCCACTTTAGTCCAATCACCTTGACACCATTTGGTCTTTCTACCAACTCCCATACACAGTTGCGTAGAAACTCATTCAATTCTTCTTGCATGGCTGTTGTCCAGTGGACACAGTTGAGAGCTTCCCCAACATTCTTCGGTTCTGGAACATCAGCTACAAAGCAAGAAATCATGGCAACATCTCCAGCTTCCTCGAACTCCTCTAGAACTGTCAATTCCTCAGCATATTGGGCATAAGAGTTGGATTCTTCCTCGGTTGATTCTGGATTTGCAACTCTGCTCCATGTGCGCACACCCTCGGTTGGATCTCCGATGATGTCGTTGGTGGAATGAACTTCATACCATCTTCGGTTGCGTCTTCCTTCTTCTTCCAACAGTGGCTGTTCAGACATCTGAGTTGGAGTCTTCAGAGCTGGTGATTGATCAGCTGTTGAGTCTGGATCCTCAACATTTACAATAGATTGAACTGAGCTCGGTTGGGCATCGGATGCTGATGCAGTTGGAGGGACATCAGCTGAAGTTCCCCCTAGGGACGAGCTGAGGTCTTCACATTCATCTTCAGAGGAGTATGGGTCCTCATCCTCAGTTGCCCATACCAGTGGTTTAGCTCGGTTCTTTTCCCGAAGAGCTTGCGATCTGGTGAGAACTGGTAGAACAGCTGGATCCGCGTGTTGATCCTTTACCTGTTCCCTGCACTCAAAGGTAGATTCATCAAAACTAACATGAGGTGTTATTTCCACAACACGAGAGCTGTTGTTGAAAACTCTATATGCCTTGATCCGAGCTGCATATCCAAGAA
Source organism: Schizonepeta tenuifolia (assembly GCA_029490685.1). NCBI lineage: Eukaryota > Viridiplantae > Streptophyta > Magnoliopsida > Lamiales > Lamiaceae > Schizonepeta > Schizonepeta tenuifolia. The sequence continues at coordinate 11,889,531 of CM055958.1, read as the reverse complement.
ATATGCCCTTCGAAGCTTTGGCATCAAAAGTTTTCAACTGAGTCTTCCCATTGTTGTGAATATAACACTTAGAACCAAAAACACGAAAATAAGAAATATCTGGCTTTCTGCGTCTCCACAGCTCGTAGGGCATCTTTCCCAACCGCTTGGTGAGAAGAGATCGATTCTGTGTGTAGCATGCTGTGTTGATCGCTTCAGCCCAAAATCTCTTAGGTAGTGCTGAGCTCGCTAACATGGATGTGGCTGCATCCTTCAGAGTTCTATTTCTTCGCTCAGCTACGCCATTCTGTTGTGGAGTACGCGCGGCTGATGTCTGATGGGTTATGCCATTCTTTTCGCAATACTCAATGATAGTTTCATTTAGAAACTCCATTCCACGATCTGATCTGATAGATATGATCTTCATCTCTTGTTGGTTCGATATCCGATCCATTAGCTTGGGCAGCTCATCTCGGGTTTCACTCTTGTGGCGCATGAAGATGGTCCACGTATATCTTGAGTAGTCATCAGTTACAACCAAAGTATATTCGTTTCCATTAATGCTTTTTGGTGTAACTGGCCCGAAGAGATCCATATGGATCAGCTGCAACACTCGGTCGGTTGAAGGAGTTGACTTCAACCGGAAGGAGGTTCTAGCGAGCTTTCCCAGCTGGCATGCACTGCAGATGTGTGTTGTTGAAAACACTCGGTTAGGTATGCCTCTTGCATGTTCTTGTCTGGCAAGTCGGTTCATCGTCTTGAAGTTCAGATGGTTGAGCCTTTTGTGCCACAGCCAGCTCACATCCGAACTGCTCTTTGACAACAAGCAAGTGTCAGGGAGGCTGCTGTTCCAGTCAGCGTAGTATACATTCCCTGTTGGAGATCGATTTCCCAACAATATCACCTGCTTTGATCCGACATCTTTAACTCTGCAACCCTGTGCATCAAACTTGACAGAGAACCCATTATCACAGAATTGGCTGATGGAGAGCAGGTTATGCTTCAATCCATCAACAAAAGATACATTAGAAATTGAAACATGATTGGTTTCAAGGGTACCGTAACCTCTGGTATAACCTTTTGAGTTATCACCAAAAGTAACTGATGGACCTTCTTTCTCCACGAAACTTCCAAGCAAATCCTTCAGATTTGTCATGTGTTTCGAGCATCCACTATCCATCACGCACATTGTTGTAGACGCCTTCTTCTTCCTCAGTTGTTTCTCCTGTACCTGCAAGGAGAAACTCGCTTAGGTCCCCAATTTCAGTTGGGTCCTGGAGGGTTAGAACCAGTTCCCGCTGGAACCGTGCGTTGCTTTTCTCTGTACACTCGAATAGCCTTGTCATTCCAAATGATCTGCCCATTTTCATCAATTATAACAACACCCCGGTTATCCTTAGGCTTGTTGTTTGAAATGATGCTCTGTTTCTTGGGAGGAGTTGGATTTCTCCCATGTTGGGCTTTAGGAGGTAAGGCTTTCCCCCTGTTTTGATGGCGATTCTTATCCTGTTGAGTTTGTCTGTGAGGTCGGACGCCATTGTGGAATCTTCTTAGTTGATTCTGATTCCATTGCCTTGGCTGTTGATGATAGCTGTTCATGCCCGGATGTTGATTCATGTTGTGGCATGAGTAACCATAGCTGTCGTAACTTTTCCACATAGATTGACTCTGTTGGAACCTCTGATTGTTGTGGTGATGGAACCGTTGTTGATTATATCGGTTGAAGCTTGGTCGGTTCTGTTGGTTCCATCTCTGCTGTGGTTGGTTTGTTGGTCGGTTATCACATCGGTTCTGAGCTTGGATATGTTATCGATTTTGAGCTTGATTGCGACTCCGACGTCTCCAGTTCCTCCATTGAGTCTTGGAACATTCCCCCTCGGTTGTAGACTCTAGGGACTGTTTCGTTGGTGCTCCATCTGCAGCTCCTTTGCCTTTCTCAGCCGTAGTTACCTTTATCGGTTGTGAGGGTGTTTGTTCAGTTGCATACTCAACTGTGTTAGGTTTGGCAACCATGACTTCCTCAGCCCTGGTGAAGGTAGCTGGTGGAATTCCAGTGTCCTTTGCCACGTCGTATCCGAGTCCAGACACATCATCCGTTTGCCGTCTGTATTTGATTAGATTCTCGATGATCTCGGATGACTGATATAGCTTTGTCAGGTTGTCCTTCTCAGTTTGAAGATCCTTGAGAAGAACAGCTATATGCTCGGTCTGGGCATCTGATGTCTTCATCAGCTGGTCGATCTGAGCCTCTTGCTTGTTCAACTGTTCGTTCTGTGCCTTGATCTGTTCCTTCAATTGTTCATCGGTTGAAGCCTCAGTTTGGTTGGCTGTACTCAGTTGACTTTTCAGCTGGTCAATTTCTTCAGCTTGTCTCTTGATCAGATCGTCCTTTTCGGTTAAGGAATCTTCAAGCTTGGCGAACTGGGCTTGAAGACTCTTAAACTCAACCGACTGCTGATGCAGTTCCTCACTGAGTTCTTGAAAATCATTCCAGGAGGGTTCCAACTCATCGTTCATAGATTCCTACATGTTAGAAGTATTGGAAGAATTTAAGCGAGTAGGATTAGATTGTACCTCAATATCATCTTGGTCGGTTCCAAGTGCCATGAGGCATTGATCCGGACTAATGACTTTGTTGGTAGAGGTCAGGTCATCCTCATCTTCAGTGTCTGTGAAGATGTCCATATCGTCAGCTGCCTCTTCAGCTACCATGGCCTTATTCTTTGCAGTTTGCTTCGCCCTCAGTGCTTCTCTTTCCTTCTTTGAGAGGTCTGGGCAATCGGCTTTGAAGTGTCCTTCCTTGCCGCATTCGAAGCAACCATTGGTGACTGGCTTCGAACTGTCTCGAGTTCGGTTTGATTTATAGAAACGTTTATATTTGCCGAACCGAGTATCCATATCGGCTAACTTCTTTGACAACGCTGTAATGTTCTGTTGCAGTTCTTCTCTGCTCGGCTCCTTTGCAGTCGTGTCAGCCGACCTGGTTGGCCTTGACGATCTCGACTTTGAGTAGTCAGCTCGGAGGGCAACTGACTTTGATGCTGAGCCGACGTCCTCAATTCTATTTGTCTGACTTGAGGGCTGCGACCTCCTTCTGTTGACCTTATACTCATTTCCTTTCAAGATTGAGAACAATCTTTCAGTTCCCATTTCACCTTGGTCAGCTCGGCTCTCGTGGATATTTGTGAAAGTATCCCACTCAGCCGGTAGAGCTTGCAACACTTTGAGGTTTATCTTTCTTAGAGTGTATTTTCCTTTCCGGATGGATTGGATTCTTCTGATGATGTCCATAAACCGGAGCTCTAGCTGATCTATAGTCTCATCAGGTCGCAGACTGAAATTGTCAAAATCTTGACATGCATGCGAGAACTTGTTTTCCTTTGTCTCGTCGCTTCCTTCACTTAGCGAGGCCAGGATGTCCCACATCTCTTTTGTGGACATTATTGTGCTCTGAGCCCAGATATCCAGCTGGCTCACCTTGGCCTCCTCCGGAGTGTAGTCCTCTGGCTGTTTCTCCACATACTCCACCACTGCATCTCCATCGTTGGGATTTGTGGGAGTGCGAAGTATTCTGTCTCGTATGACGATTGGTCCAGATGTGAGAACTTGTTGCATCCTATGATGCTTGGACAAAAGGATCTTCTTCATTCGAGTTCTCCATGATGTATAGTTGACAACAGAGAACATGACTGTGATCTTGTCCTTGACGTCCATCTGCACAAACAAAAACAGGACAACAAAAATGCGAGCAAGAATGCACTAGCGTGAAAAGATCTGTTCAGTTGACCACTGAAGAAAATTCTCGAATTCACACCTCGTGAAACAGAGTCAGCAGTCTTTTGAACCACTGCTCTGATACCACTTGATGGTCCCGAAACAAGTTACTGGTGTATGGGGGGGGGGGGGGAATACACCAGTTAGGATTTTTCAACTTTCGAAAAACTTAACACTTGAAAACAACTTCAACTGAGTAAAAGGACTCGGGTGGGATCTCACAGCTGAGTAAGCAAACTCAGCTGGAAGAGCGGTGCTGTGCGGAATGTGGTGGAAAATAAACTCGTTAAAAACAACTCACGCAAACCAGCTCGGTTGGTCAAGAACCAAAACAGCTCGGTTAAAAAAAATGCAAAAGATGTTTGAATGCTGGTTAGTTCGGTCAGTTAGAAATGCAATATGGACTGAATAAAAAATAAACACGACACACAAGATTTACGTGGTTCGGAGATAACTCCTACGTCCACGGGGAGATGTGAGTCCACACACCTCAGTCCAAGTTCTTCTGGATAGAACCACTCAGCTTACGCGGGCTGAGTAACCGTTACAGTTTAGTTTCCGGGCACTAAACAGCCTAAGTCAAGTTTGCGGGTACTTGATGACCTGACTACTCAATTACAGGAAGAGTAAGGTCCTAGCACACTTTTTAGGGTGTGAGAAAGGGTAGGATTTCCAACTACAGCTCGATCAAGAATGAGAGCTGGATCTAAGGCTTGAACGAATAAACACTCAACCTAAGATCAAAAACAGTTTTGAATTCTAGGAACCCTCAGCTACTAATGTTCTCTCAAATTGGAACTCTTAGCTGCTGATGCTCTTAGATGATGATTTTGCAGATTTGCTTTGATTTCTCTCGAGAAAGCTTTTGAATTTTTCGTCGTCTATGTGTCTATCTGCATGTATCTCTGCTCGAATGAGAGAATGCCTCTATTTATAGGCGGAGAGAATCAACTAGCCGTTGGAGGAGCAGTTGATCTCTGATCGGTTAAAAGCGATGGCTTGTCTCTCATCTCTGCAGACTTTCCTGATATGGCATCTGTGCTCTTCTGCTTTCCATCTGAGACAGCCTTGTGTTGGGCCAGATGAGGTAGTGACTGAACGGTCAAACCCTCATGTGACTTCCTTTTGAAATTCAAATCTTTGACAGTTAACTTCGGTTTGTCGGTTGAAAGTCTTGACCTTCATCTGAGTGATCTTCAGTTGATGTTCCGATCTGTCGAGTTCTCAGCTGACTTTGAACTTCAAAACAGTTGAACTCCTTGTTCAGATTCTATAACTGAGGTTCTGAAACTAAACCCTCAGTTATCTTCCACTTCTTTACTCAGTTGGGTTTGAACCCTCAGATGATTTCTTTTTCATCTGATGTTCTCTTCCTTTCAACTGTTTATCATCTGATGAACGCTCAGTTGGTTTCCTTCAACTGATGTTCTGAAGACTTCCCCTTGTTTACATCTGAACAAATGAACTCTCAGTTGTCTTTCTTCACAACTGATGTTCTGTCTGAGTGACGCCTTGTTGCCATCTTCAGCTGGAGACCTGTAAAGATAAAATCTTAACTTTGCTCAAACAGCGAGCCTAAATTCTAACATTAGGTACTGGCAACATCTACTCGGTTGGGGTCAGCCGGTTTTGGAATTCATCAAAACTTATACTAATAAATTTCCCAACACACCGGTAAGTTCTCTCTCTCTCTATCTCTCTCTCTATCTCTTTCTCTCCGTTTCTCTCTCTCTGTCTCTCTCTCTCTCATCTCTCTCTCTCTCCATGTCAGCCGCCCGCCACCGCCGTTGCCGCCGTCCCCGCTGCCCGCTGCCTCCGCTACCGACGCCGCCCCCGCTGCCACTGCCGGTAATTACATTTCTTCCCTCTCGATTTTTTGTGATATATATATATATATATATATATATATATATATATATATATATATGTATGCATATTTGTTTGCTAGTGTAGAAATTATGAATCAATATAGAATTTGTATGTTACTATTACAAATTAAATTATGTGATAAGTATGTTGATGTAGGTTTGATAAGTATGTTGCATACGTGTTTGATAAATATGTTGATTTATGTTGATAAGTATATTTATGTTTGATAAATATGTTCGTATTTGATACATCTTTTCACTTAATACATGCATATTACATATTAATTTATGTGATAAGAAATATGATTACATATATGTTATTACATTGTGGTATAGATTTAATCAATTTCTTAATGATCTTTTCCCTTTGGGATAGATTTTGATTATTTCTTAAGGATCTTCTCCCAACAAATGAATGACTATTTGTAATTTGATTAATTATTGTATTTTTTATTGCTTATTTTATATTGTATTGGTTGAAAAATTGGGGGCCGGGTCGGGTAGACTTAGTAAATTAGAACCATTATGGTTAACATAGCTGGTAGAGTCGAGCACTTGGTAGTTAGGATGGTGGGGTTATGATGTCGAAATTTTGTCTGATTTATGACTAATGTTCTTTCTATTTTTAATTAGAAATTACAACAATGAATGATAATCGTCAGTGGATGTATGCGAGATATAATGATCATTCTGCATTTGAATTTGGACTTGAGGGTTTCCTTGAGTATGCGATAAATTAAACAGCTTACACAGATAGAGTAGGTAACATTAGGTGTCCGTGTAAGAAGTGCAAACACCTGGTCTTTTTATGTGTGCCTACAGTTAGAGAACATGTTACTAGGCATAGGTTTGTCCACAATTACACAACATAGGTTTATCATGGGGAAACACCAGTGGCTAGTCGGCTAGAACATACTAGAATGGATGAGGATGATGTGTCATACAATAACTATCAAAGGATGGTGTATGATCATGCTGGTCCTAGTAATTTTGAGTGTCCTCCAAATATGGAAGAACCGCCCAATCTTGCTGCTCAACAAATTTATGACATGTTGAACTCAGTCGATAATCCATTGTACCCTGGGTGTGAAGCTTACTCACAATTGTCCTTTATCACACAATTCATGAGCATAAAGGTTGAAAACCACATATCAGAGAGAGGCTTCAATCAGTTGTCTTCGTTTTTTAAATCGGCATTACCCAAGGATAACAAGGCACAATCGTAGATGATGAACTGCCACGTGTTGTTCATCCTCGTGGTGGAATGGTTGAAATTGAAGACAATAAGGACGAATCAGGCAACGATGAAGATATAAATACATCATCTAATGATGAAAGTAGTGATGGTTACGACATAGATTTGTGAGACTTGGTAATGTAGGTGTTAATCTATTTTGAACATGTTTTTTTATATGTTTTTATATCGTCTAAGCTTAATTATCTGATTTTTTTATTTAAAATAGGTACAATGTCTTTTCGTAGAGGTTTTCGTCCTTCCTCTTCACAGCAGACTTCTGCTGGGTCTTCATAGCACACTCCTCCTGGGTCTTCACAGCAGACTCCTCCCTCGTCACAGCAGGAGTCGACTAGGCTAGGTATGACTCCTCTCTCTTCACCGCACGTTTCTGAGACTCCTTCGGAGTCTTCTGCTGCACGACCGAAAAGGTCCAGAGGCTTATCAGTTGCCGAGCTGAAGTAGACTTGGCCTAAGGGCAACAATGGGAAGTTTCTCTTTCGGAGAATGCCTAATGGGTACATTATGTGTTATTATTATTATGTCACAGCCCCAAATCCCGAGAGACGACAAAGTCGGGGTACGACTAGGGGTTGGATTAAAGAAGCGGGGAAGAAGAGGGATGAATAAGAATGAACGAATAAACAGACATTAATAACAGAATAACTTCTATGAACAAGACTTTATTTAAAGAAAGAGTTGATCTCGAAGGATTACTCGACAAGGTTCTCGAAAAGAAACTGAGTTCATTGTACGGGTTTAGACCTAACAGATAGATACTTTAACTTCAAAAAGATTGGCAGCGTAAAGCGTAAAGTCTAACATACAGTCCTTTATTCTAATTACGACTCTTAACTCAACATCAACCATCGCCACTCCCATCGCTCAACCTGCACATTTTATAAAACATATGCAGGGCTAAGTACAAAAGCACTTAGTGGGCACGTTGCCGAAAACATATCATAAGTATAGATTAATCAGGCATCTTACAAATAGCGCATCGGGGTTTTTCGTCAAATGCCCGTGCCTCTTAAACATTTTCTTTCACTTTTCACAAAATAGCTTGCAAGCATTTTTCTGACAGCTGTTACGTTCGATTTGCCCAACATTCCTCACCGTAGCTGGCTATCCCTCAATAGGGTACCATACACACCGGCTACAGTGTACACAAACTCTAGAAAGTCCCCCTTGTATACTAACTCAGAGTACGATCGATTTAGTTAGCCCCATTGCATCTAACTCATAATTTCTGGAAAGCAGTCGGCTAACTCAGAATGACACAAATGAACTCACATAAAACAAATATTTTCATGCCTTGACAATCACTTTAAAACACAGTTATAAAACGATAAGTAAACATTTTCAAGCATCGCTCATTTGATTTGATATATAGAAAAGCCCACCTCAATCATTTACAGAACAAACTTTAAACTTCTATCTTCCATCCTGTCTTCAACTCCGACTCCTTCTTTTATCGCAAATATTCAAACTTTAGTAATCGATCAAGACGATTAAAGAAAAGAAATTGAATTCGTTTTAGACTTTTAGGCCTTTGCACTTAACTACATTCTTTTGATTATCAAAGAAACGAGACTCGATCAATTCTCGTTTATAAACTGATCCGGCTCATTACTCGACACTTAGGTCAGTAGGTAATGGATGTCGATAACTTATAACGACTTAAAAGTTCACAAGGAACGAAGTTGAAAAGGATTCAACTTAAGAAATTAAGTTTTTGAAACTTTCTGCAGAATACAGGGGTTCTGGAGTTCGCACAGAACAAAGCAATTTAAAACAGAGGATGAAATTTATACCAAACGAAAGCCATGGGTGTGTAGTTTACTCTCCTATTTATGGATCTCGATTTCGTTAAGCGAGCTAAAAGTTATGACAGTTTCCGTGAAACGTCGCAAAACAGTCGCGCGAAACCCTAATGCTCGACAAAACTCGACGTACGATTTCCTAGGTTCGATCAATGCTATTCCACTTTTATTTTTACGAAATTTTCATCTCACTGCAGTCAACATGCAATATCCCTTAATCGGGTTCACATTCACGTCTTTTGATTAAACAAACGACGAGCATTTTCTCGTCATTTTCAAAACTAACCAATTACTATACCAAAATCAAATTTCAAATTCTATTTCATTCCACAACTTTTCGTTTATTAAATAAAACTCTTATTATCTCGTAACTCGGATGGAAATGTCGTCAACTATAATATCGTACGTCACATGACAACAATCATTAATATCAAAAAGATTTTCCTTACTCGACTTTTCTATCGGCTTATAATCTCGATTCTCCGTCTCTTATCAAAATTCGAACCTTCTTAGAATTCGTTCAAATTTTACGGTTACGATCAATAACTATCAAGATTATCATAGGTTCGAATCACAAACCTAAATCATTATTCATTCTCGACTTATCGACGATTGCTCGTCTCTTAACAAAAATCCTACGTTCTCCGTTTTTGTTCAAATTTTACAACAACGATCATCATCTATCTAGCATCACTAATATGCAAACCATATGCTCAAATCTTTAACGAGTTTCAACTTATCGATGGATTTTCGTCTCTTACGTTTTTCGTTTTATTTTTAGAAAAATCTCAATAAATTCTATATTCATCCTCCAACATACTACATACCATTTCTATTAACAATTCATGCATACCATAAAATATACTCATTCAAATCATCGATTCTTCCTCTCTTACCTTTCTACTTTTATTTTTAGAAAATTCTAAATTAATTCATGTAGTTATCTAACATCATGTAATGACCTAATTCAAAGGGGAATGATTTTCTTCATGATTCGATCCATAAAACCTAATTCTAAGCATACTATATCATGTATTAAACAAAGAACAACATGCTTTTTCATGCTCCATTTTTTTCGAAAAAATAAGGTTGATGGAATCAAGTTTTTGTTCGGTTCATATCGTAGACGAAGTGCCTACCTTATCGAATATGATCTCGGAAATGAAATCAATCGGTAGACGAGAGACTTGTGTTCTTGAGAAAGCTTAGAGGATGAACTTTAATGGAAAAATTTGAGAGAGAAATGAGAGAGAGAGGATGAAGGGGGAGTAATGGTGGAGTGAGGGAGAGAGGGATGACAAGGCTTATAACTATTACATAAAGTAGAAGAAATATCTCACTTAGGGTGGTGACTCATTAAGGGCGGTTTGGGTGTGAATTATCCGACGGAAATATCGCATTTTCGGGTCTAGAATGACGTTATAAAAGTCGAGAAATAAATTCTTAGGTAGTTACGTATTCGACGAAATCTAATTCGTCCGTTAGATTAGAAATAAATCACATACTCGGAAAACCTAATTCGTTTTTCAAAATCCAATAAAAAGTCGAGATAAGACAGTCTAAAATTCGCCCGGAAAAATCATAAAAACTGACTTTCTCCGATGAACTCGTATCGAAGAAAAAGTGAATGTAAAATCTGACGGTTTTTCAATCTGAGTTTTCGGACGAAAAATCTATCGGGCGCGAAAACCCTAATACAGTAGTCGTTCGACCGACTTCTGGAATTTATTTACCGAAACGGATTTCACTGTTAATCTTAGAATCGAAAATCCTTAATTTAGGCGTGCAAAACCTTAATTAATAATCAAATTTTTATTTTTCGTCGGAAGAAAAATATCCGGGGTATTACATATTATTATTATTATTATTATTATTATTATTATTATTATTATTATTATTATTATTATTATTATTATTATTATTATTATTATTATTATCAATGTTATTATTATTGTTTATAGAGAGTTGATGGAGACACCGGGCATCGCAAGCAATGTCTTTCAAGCTTTTAAGAGGATTCCTAACCCTGGGTACAATTGGAAGTTGACTTCCAACGAGGTGAAGGACGCATACTAGGCTGAATTTGGGGTAATTGAATTTTTATTACAAATAAAATTTATAATTATTATTGTTTAAATGTTATCTAGTGATTTAATCATTTTTGTTCAACAGAAAGAATATTGTTGGGAGCCTGAGGATGAGGCCGATGTGAAGAAGATGTCGGAGGCCAAGGCACGTACCAGGTTCATTGACAATTTGAGCGATGTGAAGCGGAAGTGGAAGAAGAAGACTGCTGCAGGCCAGACGATGGCCAGACCCGACGGCTTCACTGACGAGTACTGGACAGGGATCCAGTTGTACTGGGTGCAGAGGATGTTGAGGCGGTTTCCCAGCGACACAGCCGAAACCGCCTGTCTGAGCCCGACGGACCAGGTACAGGGATAGCAAAGCACGTTGGAGGGTCTCAGTCCACTCGTATCCTATAGCAGAGTTTGGTTAGTAATTATCAATTCATTTCTTAAGTATATATATATATATATATATATATATATATATATATATATATATATATTATATCTTTGTTAATAATTTATTTATCTTATATACACGTATTAACAGAGCTTGCAGAGTGGACTGCCGGTGACTGCCTTGAACTATGAAACTTTCCTGAGAATCCACACAAAAGAACATGGCACTTATGCGACACCGAGGAATGAACATCTTGATGTAAGTATTTAAATTTATTTAAATATTAGTTAAATATATTGAAATGTATTTAATTTCTAACAAATATGCAATGTTATGTATTCATTAGGCGGAAATTCATCGCATTGCTCGTGAGTCACAACGAACAGACCTAAACGAGATCTACTTGGAGCTCGTACATCCTGATAGGTCACGGTGGTACGGCACTGGAAGTGCCGGTATGAGCCAAATCAGTAGGGGGTCTACTAGTAGCACTGGCACTTCAGCCATGACGCAGGAGATGTACGAGACTCGGATCACCACGTTGGAGGAGCGACTGCAGCAGTCTGAGCAGGAACGTGCTGCAGAACGTGCTGCAGAACGTGCAGCCATGGAGGAGGAACAAGCAGCACGTATAGCGTTGGAGGCGCACTTTGCCCAGTTCGAGCAATTTATGCAGACGGCTCAGCTACCTCCTCGTCCTCCTCCTAGTTGAGTAGGTCGTTCGTTTTATCCTCCAGTTACTTATACACTTCGTACATTATTACACTCGTATTTTACATTTATACTCGTATATTACATTTGTTTATATGATTTGGGATATTGTGATGCCCTGTTTTGATATTTGCTTTGTTATAGTGTGTGTTGTGTAGTTGAATCGTGAAGCAGGTATTAAAAAAATAAAAAAAAATAAAAAAAAAATTAAATTTACCGACGGCACAATTACCCTCGGTAATTACCGACGGTATTGCCGTAGGTGATCTCTTTCCCGCAACCAGTGAAATCACCGACGACAGAATTTCCCCTCGGTAATTACCGAGGGCATTGCCGTCTGTAGTCCCGCCGGAAAAAACCAGCCATGTGCCGTTGTTTTACCGATCGCATTTACCGACGGTCGTCTTGCCGTCGGTAATGTGCTCACCGACGAGCAGATCAACAGCAGTCTCTTGCCGTCGCTAATGCTATCGGTAATTTAATTACCGACGGAATGAGTGAAATGCCGACGGTATTTACCCTCGGGAATTACCTGTTTTTTTTTGGTAGTGGGAAAGGGGGTGTGACGCAAATACATGTGTATATATAGGAATTGTGCAATGAAAGGAAATGAAAGATACAATCACTTACAAAGAATGCGAGGAGATTAAGAAAGATTGGGGGCGTTTTTTTTTTTCTTTTCTGGGTTCATTCAAGATTATGCTTTTTTTATTTGTTCAACAGATTGCTAATTCCAAACTTAATTTAATAATTTTTTTATTTGAATTGCAAGGAAACGGAACACAATCTTTTAATCTTGATAAATAAGATGGACATGAATTTTCGATAAGTACCGCATAGATCCAGATTTGAAGTTAGTGCAGTAAAATTTCATGCAGGAATGTGGACTTTCAATTTCTCGTTGGTGTAATCATGGTCGGGGGCTTGAGCGCAGAATTGGACAGTGAGAGAGTGGGTGCCGGTTGCCGGCAGAGCAAAGCTATGCAGTGCAGCGGCGAGCCTCAGTAATTTTGCAAATTTCTGGGTTTTGAGGTATAGAGACCATCGTAGTTGTAAACTCAAGGTGATTGACAAAACATGTTTGTGTTGAAGAGAGTGTAGAAATTAAGAAGAGAGATCCATACCAAGCTTTCAACTGCAAGAAATTTTTTTCGGCAACTTATAACTATTCTATGTACAATCGTAGGCCATACAAACATGAATGATTCACACTAACACTGGTTCATAATTTTTACACTAGAAAAGGTTTGCAGTACATGATCCACTTTCTATATATATGTATATTTTTTTTGTTCACTAACATAGCAATCCGGATTTCTTACTCTCAATTTGTGTTTCATTCTCTACTCCGTCCATTAGTTGAACGATATGTGGCATTAACTAGAGTTTATTCCACCAAAATAGTATATAAATTACATGATAAAAACAAATTGATTGGGAAAAAACACACTAAATTGGGTCTTGAATATTCCACGTGGAATCTAGACGAAGTTGATCGACTCCCTGATTACATGAAAATTTTATATCATTTCATTATGAGCGCAAATGAAGATTTTGAACGCGATGCAGTGAAACATGGAAAAGGGATCGCACCTCCTTTTTTCAAAGAAATGGTCGGTGGTGTATTCTTCATTTTCTGTCAATATAATTACATCGCATGCATTCATAATTATATAATTATTTTATTATATGTTAGTAATCGGGTACTTGCTTGTGTAGATTTCAATGAACAATACTTCTTTTTTTATTGATGAACTTTGAACAGAAATAGAACTTGTAAGAATTACAATGGGAACTGAAGAACAGAGATTAGAAAACCAGATCGTCCGAAGTTTAGACTTCTGCCCGCAAGACGAGAATACGCCCCGGTAGTGCTGTTACAGAAGCCAAAGGTCTTTTGGGCCGATGGGCTTCACACAGATGGGCTGCTGGATTGGGCTCAACAATTAATCGAATTGGGCTTGTGGAGTTGGTCCAAAAAGATAAGGCCCAAACACCAGCCCAAAGCACCAATTGCCAAGATCCAAGTCCCAGTCCCGGCCCGGCCCGAGCTCGCCTGGACGGACGGACGGACGGCGGCGGCGGCAGCGCGTGTGTGTGTGCGCGCGCGTAAGCACCCATACACACCAACCCAACAAGTTATTAAGCCCATACAGACATAGCCTTAAATACTAGTCAAATCATCCACATATAACCGATGTGGGACAACTAACATTTATTATAATTAATAACATGTTAATTACAACTTCAACATCCAACCTTTAGCATACAATATCTCACTCACCCGAAATCGGTTTAGAGATATTAAATATACCACGTTCATCTACTCACGGCGTAGATTAACATCCAATAAATATTTTAATTAAATAATAAATATTTAATCAACAATATTTATCCTCAATAATGGTTAATATTTAAACCATTTCCAACAATCCCCCACATGAGTGAGAAAGCCAATGCAAAATGAATGCAAATGCAAAGTTCAGTCCTCAAGAGACAATACTGCATTTGGCTAGGTAGCTTGTGACCTTGAACCTATCCATAGCCAACATTATCGAGTATACCGGCGGCATAGTGGTTATGAAAACCTTGAACTAGTCCTCCATGGTGTATACCGAGACAATAATATTGACACAATATTATCTCAATTCCGTTCGTTCTAACGTTTTGTGTCCTTTTCGGCCTTGGACACCCATTTGGATTCATAAGCGTATCAATTGAAGCGGCCCTCACTTCACACTTATATAGGTGATTCTTATTCCCAAATATCCTACTATACTTGACCTCTCCGAGGTATCCAAGAATCATTAAAAGTCATAAGACTTAACCTCACCACTTGTAGGTAAACAAACACTCACTGTTCTCAAAGAATAGGTATGTTCGAGTGTTTAACACACGGATTCTTATAACTTTGTTGTCCCATTGAACCAAGCTCTTGGGATCCTCCAATCTGCAAGGTTGGGTATCCGCTATAATCATCCTTAAGATGTGGATTTAACACTCATTCTCTCTAACAGTTTATACATTTGATCTCGATTAATGCTCTTAGTCAGCGGATCCGCTAGATTATCTATTGACCTTACATAGTCAATTGAGATAACCCCACTCAAGATCAAATGTCTTACGGTATTATGTCGTCGACGAATATATCGAGACTTACCGTTATAAAACATATTCTGTGCTCATCCAATAGCAGATTGGCTATCACAGTGTATCAACACAGACGACACAGGCCTCGTCCAACATGGAATATCCTCGAGGAAATTTTTAAGCCATTCGGCTTCTTCACCAGCTTTATCCAAAGCTATGAATTCAGATTCCATGGTAGACCTGGCAATACAAGTCTGTTTCTTAGACTTCCAAGATACTGCACCACCTCCAATAGTGAACACATATCCACTCGTAGAAAACGAGTCTTTGGAGTCAGATATCCAATTAGCATCACTATACCCTTCAAGTACAACAGGCTCTCTAGAATAGTGAATCGCAAAGTTCTGAGTATATTTCAAATAACCCAGTACGCGCTCTAGGGCTCTCCAATGTTCTTTACTTGGATTAGCAGTATAACTACTCAACTTGTGAACCGAACATGCTATATCAGGTCGGGTACAGTTTGACAAATACATCAAACTCCCAATGATCTTAGCATATTCATCTTGACCCACAGGTTCCCCCTTGTGCTCACTTAGATGAACATTCAGTTCCCAAGGAGTCTTAACAATAGGTTTCTCATAAGCGTTGAATCTCCTCAACATTTTCTCAACATAGTGAGATTGCAACAATGCAATTCCATTGGGCGTTCTTAGAATCTTAATTCCAAGAATAACGTCAGCTAAGCCCATATCTTTCATGCTAAAATTCATACTTAGCATCCTCTTGGTTTTACCAATCACACGAGAGTTACTACCCATGATTAACATGTCATCTACATAAACACAAACGATAACATAATCGTCACCCGTTTTCTTAATATAGACACATTTGTCACTCTCGTTGATCTTGAAACCATTTGACAACATCACTTCGTCAAACTTCAAGTGCCAACGCAAAGGCGCTTGTTTCAATCCATATAAAGACCGTTGCAGTTTGCATACCATGTGCTCTTTTCTAGGTACAACAAACCCTTCCGATTGCTTCATATAGATTTCATCATCTAACTCCCTATACAAGAATGCAGTCTTAACATCCATTTGATGATTCTCAAGATTGCGCAAAGCAGCAATAGCGAGAAGCACCCTAATAGAAGTAAGTCTCGTCACGGGTGAATAGGTATCAAAGAAATCATAACCGGCTTTTTGTCTAAAGCCTTGAACTACAAGTCTCGCCTTATATTTATCAATAGTACCGTCAGACTTGTACTTCTTCTTTAGAATCCACTTGCATCCTAATGCCTTACAGCCTGGTGATAGTTCAACTAACACCCAAGTGTGATTAAGCATAATAGACTCAATCTCGATGTCTATAGCTTCTTTCCACAAAGCCGCATCCGAATCAGATAAAGCTTCTTTTACGGATACCGGTTCACCGTTTAGCATTAAAACGACGTAGTCTGGTTCATAAATTTTTGCTTTACGTACTCTAGTACCACGTCTAGGCTCATTCACAGGCATAGACCTAAGTCGCTTTCTATTCGGCGGTCCATAGAACACCGGATTAGGACTCGATGCAACAATTTCATCTATGGGTTCAGAACTCATAGACTCATCTACAAGTTTAGAACTCGTAGCTTCATCCTCAACTCTCTTACTAGGATAGATGTTCTCAAAGAATACAGCATTCCTTGATTCCATCGTCGTACCCACATGAATCGGATTTGTGTACAACAAACTGATACGCGCTGCTGTTAAGTGCATAACCAATAAAGATACAATCTACCGTTTTAGATTCAATTGTAACTTGTTTTGGTAAAGGCACTTCAACCTTAGCTAAACACCCCCACACTTTGAGGTATTTATACGAAGGTTTCCTCCCTTTCCAAAGTTCATAAGGAGTCACGTCCTTCCCTTTGAGTGGAATCTTGTTCAAGATATAGTTAGCTGTCAAAACAGCTTTCCCCCACATGTTCTGGGGTAATCCTAAACTAATCAACAAGGCATTCATCATCTCTTTAAGAGTACGATTCTTACGTTCAGCAACGCCATTTGATTGTGGTGAATAAGGAGCAGTCGTTTGATGGATTATACCACTTTCGTTGCATAATTCAACAAACGGAGCAACATACTCTCCACCTCTATCACTTCGAACCATTTTGATTCGGCAACCAAGTTGATTTTCGGCTTCATTCTTGAAGTTTCTAAAAGCTTCAATAGCCTCATCTTTACTTCTTAACAAGTAAAGGTAACAATACCTTGTGCAATCGTCAATAAAGGTAATAAAATACCTTTTACCACCTCTAATTTGCACAAACTTTAAGTCACACTCATCGGTGTGAACAAGTTCTAGAGGTTTAGTGTTTCGTTCAACCGACTTAAACGGTAACTTAGCCATTTTTGCTTCAACACAAACTTCACACTTGTCTTGTGTTTTAGATAAATCAATTTTTAACATGTCCATGTTCGCAAGTCTTTTTATAGCATTTACGTGACCAAGTCTACAATGCCATAAATCACAACACTCAAGCAAGTAAGCAGAAGTAGTAGCTTTATTATCATTAGCAACTGCCTTAGAAGGCTTACAAGTACGAACACTCAACTTGAACATATCATCAACAATGTGACCTTTTCCAAGAGTCTTATCAAACTTACGTATGATTATAAAATCACTACGAAGATCTATATCAAACTTAGCCCTAACTAGTTTGACGTGTGACACCAAATTCTTGCGGATTGCCGGAGCATGCAACACATCCTTCAAAGTTATCTCCACACCGGAAGTGAGTTGGAGTACAACAGTCCCAACTCCAAGAACAGGTGAGGTACGGTCACTCGCCTCGGTGACAAAGCGGTCTTGAACTTCCTTGTAGGTATAGAACAAGTCCCGGTTCATGCAGATGTGAACGGTTGCACCTGTGTCAAGAAACCAAGTAACAGGATTAGGGTCCGAGACATACCTCGGTGATCATGGCAACAAGGTCGTCTTTGTCCCAAGTGTCGAAGTCATTTTGGACATGGTTGACCTTGCCCTTTCCCTTCTTCTTCGGCAGACGATAGTTCTTCGCCATATGTCCGGGCTTATCACGTGGCGGTGCCACTTCTTTCCCTTTGCCTTTGGCAGGATAAGGACGCTTCTTAGAAGGTCTGCTCCTACCATCGGTCAAGTTTGCCTTAGCCTCCATTGGAGCCTTGGCCTTCATGTCTTGATCACGGACTTGAGCTTCGGTTTGAAGCTTAGCCACCAACGTCTCAAGGGTCATCTCCTTTCGCTTGTGCTTAAGATATCCCTTGAACTCCTTCCAACTTGGCGGCAACTTGTCAACCAAGAGCGCCACAGTATACGCCTCGGGCAGAGGCATCCCCTCGGAATGAACATTGTGTATAAGAGTTTGGAACTCTTGTACTTGGGGCATCATAGGACGACTGTCCACCATTTGGAATTCGGTGAGCCTCGTCACTACGAACTTCTTCGTGCTAGCAGGATTAACACGGTACTTCAACTCAAGAGCATCCCAAATTTCTTTGGCGGTCTCCTTGATGCTGAACACATTGAACAGGTCATCATCAAGCCCGTTCAACAACATATTCCGATACACATAGTCAGAATGCACCCAAGTATCGTAGTCAATACGAACTTGCACATTTTCCTCGTCCTCGGCTGGGACAGGAGGTCTTTCGTCATGCAGGAAGCTAGCAAGCCCCATTATGGTGATGTAGAACATCATCTTTTGGGACCATCTTTTGAAGTCAGTTTCCGAAAAACTGGGAGGTTTCTCGGCGATAGGCATGAGCCGAGCAGCAGGTTGAACATGAGCCATGGTTGAGCTCGAGGAGCCAATGGTTCCAGAAGTGGTGGAAGAAAGAGTGGAAGCGCCGGTGCTCGAATTGGTAGACATTTTTTTCCAGCAGAGTTTGAACTTCAGTTTTGAGGAAGCACACGAACAAGTAACTTTGATTTTCTCGTCTTGCGATTGTTAGTAATCGGGTACTTGCTCGTGTAGATTTCAATGAACAATACTTCTTTTTTTATTGATGAACTTTGAACAGAAACAGAACTTGTAAGAATTACAATGGGAACTGAAGAACAGAGATTAGAAAACCAGATCGTCCGAAGTTTAGACTTCTGCCCGCAAGACGAGAATACGCCCCGATAGTGCTCACGATAAGGCGGCTCGTCCCCAAAGGTTAAAACGATCTAAACGTCTCGGGTGTTGTAGCACAACAAATAGAACCGAGCTCCGGCGAACTGAACTGGTGTATGATATGCTATGAAATGCTATGCTGCTTTGAAAAAAGAGAAGATTGCTTTTCGTAAAGTGCAGAATGCAATGACAATGCCTCCCTTATATAGCAGCTCTCGGAAATGTGGAGGGGCTCGTTGCATTAACACAGCCATTCATGGCCGGCGGTTTCTGGACGTGAAGAGGTGGCCAGCTGAAGTGAACAGCCTTGGCTGTTACAGAAGCCAAAGGTCTTTTGGGCCGATGGGCTTCACACGGATGGGCTGCTGGATTGGGCTCAACAATTAATCGAATTGGGCTTGTGGAGTTGGTCCAAAAATATAAGGCCCAAACACCAGCCCAAATTGCCAAGATCCAAGTCCAAGTCCCAGGCCCGGCCCAAGCCCCGCCCGTCCGGACGGACGGCGGCGGCGGCAGCGCGTGTGTGTGCGCGTGCGTAAGCACCCATACACACCAACCCAACAAGTTATTAAGCCCATACAGACATAGTCTTAAATACTAGTCAAATCATCCACATATAACCGATGTGGGACAACTAACATTTATTATAATTAATAACATGTTAATTACAACTTCAACATCCATCATTTAGCATACAATATCTCACTCACCCGAAATCGATTTAAAGATATTAAATATACCACGTTCATCTACTCACGGCGTAGATTAACATCCAATAAATATTTTAATTAAATAATAAATATTTAATCAACAATATTTATCCTCAATAATAGTTAATATTTAAACCATTTCCAGCATTATATACGCTCACATGAATTAATCGTGTATTATACGGATCATCGTGATCAGGTGCAACAACTTGGAAGGGCTTACAATCAAGAGCTAAAGTGGGTTATGGAAAGACAACTGCCTTCGTTTGAAGACTACCTCAAAAATTCGGAGAAAACCGGCTGCATTTGTCTATTATTTGCTGCCATTATCCCGGGCTTGAAATCTGTCACCCAAGAAACAATTGATTGGATCAAGACTGATCCTATACTCGCAATATCCACTGTTCAGCTCGGCCGATACTCCAATGACATTTGCTCTCATCGAGTAAGTCCATCTATATACAGTAAAACCTCTTTACATTTAATACTCGATAAATTAATAAAGTCTCTAAAAGAATAATTTTCTTCGATCCCAACACTAATACTTTCCTTTAAATTTTAACTCGATAAATTATTAACCTCTATAAAATAATAATTTTTTCAAATCCCGACTGTATTAATTTATAGAGGTTCTACTGTATCTAACCATATTTTGCTTAAATTCTTTAAACAAATTCAATAAATATGTTCAATACAATATAACATTCATGGAAAAACTTCATTATATAGGTTTGCAAATATACCAACTGTAAACACAAAATATTGTATTTATTCAAATAAATATAAGGTTGTATACAAATATAAGAATATCAAATATATGCGGGTTCAATCTCTATTTGATCCTCCGATTCATCTCTTCAAGTTGATCCTCAAACGGTCTTCAAGCAGTCTTTGAGATTTGATGGAGAAGTATGCCTCCTTGACCTCCTTGGACTTGATAGTCTTTGAGATTTGATAAGAAGTATGCCTCCTTGATCTCTTTAGACTTTATCTTCAAGCTTTATAACGTTGATGCAGATGACTTTCGCCTTGCTTCCGAAGTAAACGCTGAGCTTTGACTTGATGACGTTGACTTGAGCTTTGAGGTTGATTGTATCGACTTGAACTTTGGGGTTGATGGTTTTGATGCGGAGGACGTCCGCCTTATTTCCAAAGTAACGTTGAGCGTCGAGCTTTATAATGTTGACTTGGAGGATTTTTGCCTTATTTCCGGATCAAATGCCACTTGAGATATTTCCGCCGAAGAACAAGTTGCTTCCCACGAAGAACGCCTTGAATCTAGCCGAGACACCTTGAATGTTTTGAGAGAAATCTTAGAGAATTTCTCTCTTCAATTCTTGAGCTCTTAAAGATGATTTTTAGGTGTGATTTGAAGCTGTGTGGATAGTTGTAGGAAGAGAGAAGTTGAGTGGGCTTTGGACTCCATCATGGGCTCAAAGGGCTTAGGTGGCGCAATCTCATTGGCTCTTGAATATTGATATATATCTTTTACTTGTTGCCAAAGAAATAGATATTTATCACCATATAAAGACATATTTATCAATTAAATAACTTATATTAATATGGATATGATAAAATTTCATAATAAAATAAGATTTTAAAATTAATAAGAATATCTCTTTAAATTTTCGATATCTACACCTACTTTTTCGGGCTTGTAACTGGAGGCAAAATTTTGAAAAAAAAGGCATCTGCAGGATAATTTCAGCACAATCAGCTAAATGTCACATGCTAGGTATGTGAGTGACGTGTAAAGTCCGATATCGGTGTGACTATCACATATCTACCTAATCAGCTATTAACTTATGTAAAGGAAAAATAATAGGAGAAAAAGTGAAGGCAATGAATAAAAAATTACTCAAATAAAAAATTAATAAACAAAATATCCATTCTCTCTCGCCTGAGTGTGTAAAAAAATATTCCCGAATTAGGAGATAGAAAGCCTATAAAGAAATTCCTAAATCAACCCATTTGTGAAAATCCTCCGTCCAGGATTTTTGTTCGACCATGATGTGCAATTTTGGGCTCTAATTTCACAATGACAGATAGCGTTTGAAAAACCCTTTCTTTTCATGGAAGACATCTTCCATGTAGTATTGGGGTTAGGGTTCTTCTATCTTTTCACAATAATTTTCACTTATAGCATCAACTTAAAATTTTATTAAAAAATAAATTGTATTGCTTCATTCCACCACCGAATATCTCTAGTTCATCGAAACCATAGCCCCTGTCGAATTAATCTTTCTTTTTTCATTGATATCTCCTTCCTCATCAAATTGTGAAATTGGGAGTGAGCCACACTGAGGCGAAACTGTTTCTTACAAATCATGAAATCGAAGATGATATGATCTTCTTTTCTTTCCAAAATCAGATTCACGTCTCTCTCTGGACTGTATCTCTCCACAAAAAAGATTTAGCATTTAAACAAAGAAGAGTAATAACTGTATCTCTTTGGACTATATCTCTATAAGTAGTGAGGTCTCGGGTTCAAATCTCACCGCTCCCCTCCCCAATATCAAAAACAATAATAATTATTATTATTATAATTATAATAATAAAAGTAAACCATTATACACTTATAGCCTCAACTTTAGATTTTATTAGAAAAATTATTCTATTGCTTCATTCCACCACCAAATAAATAAGCTAGTCCGTAAGCATATGGTTTGATTGTGGATCTAGTAGGTGAACCCATGACTAACGTTGCTGTTCATAGTTGGAGTATTTATTTAATTTTGGGCCTTTGGGGTTTATCTCTTTCTATGTAGCCGTCGACTTGCGGGTCCATTATTTTGGCTAAACGCGCTTGACGCTAGCTTCCTAAGATAATTAAGGGTGCGTTTATTTTTGTGGTAAAAATTTTCATTCGAATGATATAAAAACATGATATATATTATTATTTCCATAACTTTTTATCACGTGTCTAATAGATTGAAAAAATTATATCACATTATCCTCTATTATTTCCCCATTTTTATGTCTTTTGCCATATGGAAAATATTATCACACCTCTCCCTCATAACAATATTTTCCATAATTGGAGAGAAAAGAATGAAAAATGGGCTGTCTGGGAAGATTATCCATCATGCCTGACGAAAATTAACAACCATAGTAAACATATGAAAAAAATAGAAAAATTGTGAAAATATTTGTTTTCCACCATTTTCTATCAAAGTTAATGCACCCTTAAACAAAATATATTTTCGCTGTCCCACTCGAAATGACACAGTTTAAAAAAAGAAGCTATTTTTTTTCACAAAAATGTGTGACTTCATCGGAACTTAAAAAAGAAAATGTTTAAAATTAATGATCTTATTGCGCATTTGGTCACATTTGAACTATAGTAATTTGAAGGGATGAACTAAATTTTGGTCACTAGGGTGCATTCATGACTCTTATTAAAAGGGGATAAACAAATTAATGGGGTGTAATTAATCAAGATTTGTAGGATTTTTTGGATTTTGAAAGTCTGGATGTATTTCATCCAGACTTTTAAAATTTAGAGGTATTTAATCTAGATTTTTTAAAGTT
This sequence comes from Schizonepeta tenuifolia, assembly GCA_029490685.1. Lineage (NCBI taxonomy): Eukaryota > Viridiplantae > Streptophyta > Magnoliopsida > Lamiales > Lamiaceae > Schizonepeta > Schizonepeta tenuifolia. The sequence goes on along the minus strand of CM055958.1, from coordinate 11,866,198 downwards.
TTTCAAAATTCAGAAGTATTCATTCTAGACTTTTTAAATTCTTAAAAAATATAGTGCTATTCAACATCCTGTGGATTTTAACATTCCATGGATTCTGATGGATTTTTTATTTTTTATTTTTTAATTTCAAAGGATGAAATCTGACCTTCCCCCACTAGACTTCGATAGATCTGGATCCTCAGAGCCGGTTGTCACCCAGCGGTCACTGATATGCTCAATATCGAACACTCCAGCACTGGGTGAGACCCAGCGTCCGCTGGGAGTCCATCCTAGCCGTGGCTGAGGTCCAGCGTCCGCTGGGAGTCCATTCCCACCCGCAGCTGAGATCTAGCGGCCGCTAGGAAGATGAAAGGTCGTTGACATTTCATAAAATCTCCAGATTCACGTATTATCAACCTTTCCTATTTTTTCTCACTTTTCTCTGGAGAGAAAACTTTCATTGCAAAACGGTCAACCTATTCCTTTGTTCCTTCATTGTTCTTCTCACAAAGGTACTATTCTTGAACCTGTTGTTCTTCATTATTTTTTTTCTCTTGTTTTGTTTATGGATTGTTTGGAGATTTGGAGCAAGTATAGTCATAATTTTTGCTGCTGTTTATGTTTTGTTTATGGATTGTTTGGAGGTTTGGAGCTAGTTGTTCCATAAGTTTTGCTAGTTGTTTATGGATTTTGGTTATAGATTTTATGGATTTTTTTTATAGATTTTTTTTTTTTCCGATTCGTGTATTGTTATAGATTTCTGTTTGTCGTGATAATGTTCTACATCCAGTGCCCGCTGGATACAGCGCTCACTGGGTGCTTGTTGTGTAGTCCAGGCAAGTGCCCACTAGGGTCCAACACTCGCTGAAAGCTTGTTGCGTAGTCCAGGCAAGTGGGTGTTGGAATTCAACGGTCGCTGGGTTCTGGGCTGGGGTATAATTTTTTTATCACTTTCTATGTATTAACTAATATACAATATACGTATGTATATATATTTTGTGTTGTTATAAATATAGTGATATTATCATGGGGGATTCACAACAAGATTCAAAAAAGAAGGCATCCTATGAGCAATGGACTAAGGAACAAAGCGACTTGTTGTTAGAAGTTATGGTTGATGTTGTGGGTCGGAGATGGCGTGATGATAGTGGTATCTTTACCGAAGCAACAGTGGAAGAAAGAATACTTTCTGTTTTTAATGAAAGACTGAGGTGTAATAAGATATATAGCAATTATCAAAGCCACCTCAAACGGTTTAAAAGTCGTTGGTTATATTATTCTAACCTTATGAGGTTTATCTCTGGTTTTGGGTATGACCACACTATTAAAAAGTTCACGACTTCAGATGAAGTATGGGATTCGTACTTAGCAGTATGCCTTTTAGCATCACATTACAATAATATTATCGAATATTTTTTTTAAATAATATAGTGATTAATATTTGTTCTTTATTTATGCTATAATCATCCAAAAGACGCGAACTTGCTCTATGGGGAATGTCCTGATTATGAGGATTTGGAAATTGATGTAGGAAATGGTGTTGTTGTAGGAAAAAGCTCCATTGGGTTGGGTAGTTCTACTGATGCAAGGACACTAGGAGATGATGAAAATAGAGATGCACGCATAGAGGATTTGCATTACGATGCAGAAAATGAGATGTTTGTAGGACTATCTCAAGATGGGCCACCATCATTTGGTTCCACACCACCACCTTCAGGGTTCCTTGAAGTGTCTGAGGTCTCCACTCAAAGAAGAGCTCAACCCAAAATGAGTAGAGCTCAGTATGAAGCACCTTCTGGCTCTAGTGATAATATTCCTCAGAATGATATCATGGAAGAGATTAAAAAACTAACAAATACCTTTGGTGGAGTTTATAGCCTCTTACAGAAAAGAGATACCATACTAGAGAAAAGAGAAAAGGAAAGATCTTTTACAACTTGGGATGCTATCATAGAGATCCCAGATTTGTATAAAGACATTCGCTTCAAGGCATTTGACTTGCTTGAAACCAAGTCAAAAAAAGATGATTTTTTGAAGATGACTATTCAGGGTCGGGCTAATTGGATAGCTTATAAGATTAGAGAATAGTGATCATTTGAGTCATGTATTAAAGACTATGCTATATTTTGTTGGGTGTCCTTTTAAAACTATATTTTTATTATGACTTTGTTGGTGATATACTTTTTTTTTTTTTCGTTTTCTTGTTGGTGATATACTTTGTTCATTATGTATTTAAACTTAATGAATTCCGTATTTTATTATTATTTGAGTCATTTCTTGCTAAGATGTACCATAATGATTTTGTTGGTGACATGACTTTGTTAATTATTATTTGTGATATCACAATGCGTTTAATCCCAACCGAGCGCCGGCTGGAATTGTGTAGCGTAAAATTTTCAGCGGTCGCTGGAGTCTAGTCATCGTTGGGTTGGACTGTTTGTTCACAATTCTTTACGTTTAGTTATCTTATTTACCATGTTCCAATTTACTATATGCAGCCATGGAAAATCTTGAAATATTGGAACAGGAAATAGAAGAAGAAGAAATAGATGAAGTAGAGGAGATGGAACTTTACGAAAAGGTTAAGCTCTTGATGTTGGCACTTAAGGCAGTGATAGTTTTATTAGGAAAGATTAGCATGCTGCCTCGGCGTATTGAACCTTCTTTGAGGCGACGACCAATTACTAGAAAGAGATATCATTTTGTACGTAATATGATCGAAGGTGATCCACATAGTTTTCGACAGTTGTATAAGATGTATCCTGATGTCTTTATAAAGTTATACTCTATCATTAGAGAGAAAAACTCATCTAGAAGATACAAGATTCATATGTGTTGAAGAAACGGTGGCAACATTCTTGATCATTGCAGGACACAACGATCGATATGGTAATGTTCTCCAAAGGTTCGGTCGTTCACATTTTTCTACTAGTCGAAACTTCAACAAAATCTTAAAGGTATTGAACACCATATCAACGGACATGATGGTTAAGCCGTCTACCGGAATGTCTGCTAAAATTTAGGAAAGTATAAAATTTAACCCTTTCTTTAAGGTATGAATCCTTTCAGTAATATTACATATATATAACGTATGTCAAATGTTGTAGTTTTCTGTATCACATATTCACTTTATTTTAGGATTGCATCAGAGTTATAAATGGAACTCATATCCCGGCAACGGTAACAGGCCGAGATGTAAGCAGTTATCATAACCGTCATGATATTCCATCGCAGAATGTTTTGGCAGCTTGCAACTTCGATTTACAGTTCATGTATGTGCTTAGTGGGTGGGAAAGTTCGGCACATTACTTAAAACTTTTAAATGATGCATTGTCAAGAAGAAATGGACTCCATGTGCCTCAAGGTACCATATTTTATTATTGTGTTTATATTTTTATTAATAGTGACAAGGTAACTAATTAAAAAGCACAATTTTATTTTTAAGTAAATATTTTCTAGTGGATTGTGGATTTACTAATCGACGATAATTTTTAGCTCCATTACGTGGCGTTCGATAACATCTAAAATATTTAGGTGGTCAAGGTCGTCAACCCAAGAAATGCTAGTGAGTTATTCAATCTTCGTCATGCATCATTAAGAAATGTGATTGAGAGAATTTTCGGTATTTTCAAATCACGATTCACAATTTTCAAAACCGCACCTCCCTTTCCATTTCAAACGCAAGCAGAATTAGCATGGGCTTGTGTTAGATTACACAACTTTCTCCGGAAAGAGTGCCACTCTGATGAATTTCCAGTCGAATATGAAGAAGCTCAAGATGCACCACATCTCGACATGGAAGATGAAAATTTGGAATGGCTTTCTCAAAGCCAACTACAACAAAGAACGGAAGCTAATGCATGGAGAACGAGTATTGCTAATGCTATGTAGGAAATGAGGTTGAATTATAACGGTGATAAAAATGAAGATGATGAGAACAAAGATGAGAATGCAGAGTAATGTATCTTTGGTATTTTTTCCTAAACAACATGTGCATATTTTGTGTATTTTGTCTTGACAATTTGGATATCAATTTGAACATCTTTTGTGCATTATTTCCTTGCAATTTGGATATCAATCAGTGCATCTTTTGTGTATTATTATTTTGCAAGTTGTATATCAATTTGTGCATCATACTAAACTGGTAGAACGAAAAAAATTCTTACAAAATACGATGATCCGAAGTTAAAAATGAAATTGAATGAAATTAAAAAGAGAAATTGTTCAACAAGACTACAAATTAAAAAGCGAAATTGTTCAACAAGACTGCAAATTTAAAAGCAAAATTAAAAAAATGAAATTGTTCAAAAGATAAAGAAACATAATCCAGCGTCGGCTGGGAATTCTCAGCATAAAAATTCCAGCGGCGGCTGGGAATTGCAAAGCGAGAATAATCCATCGATCGCTTTTCTTCAGCCCTTGCTGGTATTTTCTTACTCGTGCATCTTTTCACACCTCCATATACCTACAGATAGATACAAAAGGGAGACGTTATTCTTTTTTCATTAATGACGATACTTATTAATTTTACAGTGGAAGACTAAAATAAATAACATTTACTGACAAATATAAATATATTTGACTCTTTGACCATAATCACTCGTTTTCCCGTACATTGCCCGAATATATAAGTGCAATAAACTGCAATAATCCAAATTATTGCAACAAATATAAGAATCACAACAAATATATAAGTGCAATAAACTGTCTTTTCTTTCATATCGCCCGAAGCCTTAAGCTTGAAGGCTAACTTTCTGTCTCTTAGCCCGAGGGCTTTAACTGTACTGTGTGTTCAACTAAAATAATCCTAAGTTGCATGCAAATTAACGTGATCGTTTTAGATTAATTAAGTTAAACTCAAATATCGTATCTCTCGAGGAAGACTTAACAGGGAGACTTTTGTATTACGAAAAGAAAAACAAAATAAAAATAAAGCAGTAATGATTGATTAGGGTTTGTTGTCTAATTCTAAGGAATTGAAAATATGAACTAATCTAGACAGAATTATAAACCCTAGTTATAAGAACACAAATAAATCAAATACATAATTAAAAAACAAAATAATAACTCACAATCGATTGAAAGGAAAACAATGAAGAATTGAATTAAATCTGAATCCGTGTGGAAATTCTGTCACAAAAATCCATAGGAATCGAACGTAGTAAAGCTATCTAAGAGCGTATTAAGAACTGGAATAAAAAATGGAAAGAAAAATAACAAGGTTTTTCGATCTGGAGGCAGAAGTCAAAACGTAAAAAATACTCTGATCTCATCCGTATATATAAGGATTTAGCACCGACTAAGCACGAGCGATCACTTAGAATGGGCGACCGCCTCCTTTTTACTTTTCTTCACGCCACCTCAACCTCAGGCGATGGCCTGAGCCAGACAATCGCTTGGCCATCCAAATCTATTCAAGACAGGCGATCGCTTGTCACAAGCGATCGCCTAATGTTGCTCTTTGTTCAACTCGTCAGTCTTCACAACCATGAGACAGGCGATTTGTCATAGCCGATCGCTCAACATGGCTCTCTATTCCTCGTTCATCACTTGTCCACCATCATGGGCGAGCGCCTGAGGTAGGCGACCGCCTAGCTTATGCACCAAACTTCAAATCTCCGCACAATTAGTCTATAATCTTGGAGCAAAAACTTGCATTTCACACACAAAACTCGATCTAGAAGATTAGTGTGATCTTGACTTAAAAACAACATGAACCAAATTAAAAACTATCAAAATTGCACCCTAAATTCTATTCAAACTATGACAAAAAAAAAGGTAGAACAACCCCTCCACACATAAAACTTTGTTTGTCCTCAAACAAATCTTATTTCCAACCAAAATAAAAAAACTAATAAATTGAACTAAATAATTCATACTTCAATAAACTCTCAATCACAAGACAAATTCATCATTCATCGATCTTATACTATCATCACAAGACAAATGAGTTGCCCTCCATACAAGAACTCAATCAACTTAACATTTAACTGCAAGATCGAGGTGAGAAAACTTGAACAACAAAGAGTATCCCAAATTCATGCCATTTCTTATATTAAACAGATTAAGTGAATTTCGGGCAATGTTCACTAGGTTTACTCACGGAAATTTTGGCTTCCTAGCGTGGTTTCCCATACCCATTACTCGTATAGTATATTCAATATTGAACAGACAAGAAAGTGGGGTAGAACCCTTCAAATCACAAAAATTTCGAACAAACAGCTTAACAAAAAGTTCTCAAGTCAAGTCGGGTTATATGGCCAAAATTCATGAGGTGTGAACATTTAGAGATCATCTAAAGTATCCTCATATGATTTCTCATGCTCATGGTTCCCAGAAGAGCAGAAGCCTCCCAACTCGACTAAACAAATTTAGACAATTAAAGGCTCATTATTTGAGATACAATTCTTAAAATATAGATTTTCTCACCCTTCACCTTCACTCAACCATCAAGCTTCAATCATCCAAGTATGAAATGTCCCACAATCGAAATGCGATAACCATATCAATCAAATCATAATAAAATATCCCGATCAATCAAGTATAACAAAGCATGAACTATAAACTTCAATTCCTACTTCCGCATCTCAATTGTGAAATAAAATAAATCAAAGACAAATAAGATAGACTATCAAGAGAAACACACCCCTATGAGAAAAACCAAACAATGTCCCCATTGTCACAACTTAAGCAAAATTAAAAGGGAGAAAGGGTGATAGAAGAGTGCAAACCAGAGAAGAATCGAGAGCTAAGAGCACCAAATACCAAAGCATCCTAAATACAAAAACAAACACAAAATAAAGCAAAACCAAAATAGAAAATGTACACAACAACAATGAGAATCACTGCCGATCAAACGGTGGATGAGAAGAGGTGCCTGATTGTAAAAACCATCGAGCCATTTGCTGCTCCAAGGAATCCAACTGGCGATTTTGAGCTGCCATTTGCTCCCGCTGTTGCTCTAATTGCTGAGTGTTTGTAGCCCAATGCTGAGCTTGCCCCGCCCAATGCAGACTCTGAGCTTCCCAATACTGGGCCTGTGCATCCCAACATTGTTCATTAACTGCCCATCTTTGATCATTCAATTCCCACCGTTGCTCTTGACGCTGCAAATACTCATTCAGTGAATGCAACTATTGCCCGTGAAGGTGGACACTCTGCTGCAACTGTCCCAATTGAGTTCTCAAATCAACCTGAAAAGAGTTAAAATCATTCTGAAATGCATGGAAATCAAAGGGAACTGAGCCAGAGGGAGGTGCAGGTTCGACCCGAAGTGGAGACCCATCTTCACTCCCAACAATGGCATCGTGACCATCCTCTCCAGCATCATCTGCTTCAGAGTCAGGAGAACCTGTAGGAGAAGCAAGGGTGGCAGCAAGCTCTGCAATATGATGTCTCTTAACAACTGGGCGTTCATCATAAAGAAGGAAAGTCGTCTCGTCGCGGGCGATGTAAGCATGCTTCAATTCAGTAAAGCCCAAAAATTTGGCATCCAGAAGAGTTTGAGTTGAAGGAGGAAAATCCGCCCTTATGACTTTAAAATGATAAGCCAATGCAGTAGCAATATGAGGCAGAGCAGCATGACACTTTGACACCCAATTAATTTTTTGCAGAGTAGTGAAGATAAATGGGGCCGGACAAATTTTCCTCTTCTTCATAGCACAATCAAGTAAGAAGAGCTCAAAAGTAAACACCTTATTAGCCTCATCACGTCCCTTAACATTATACACATGAAATTTGTGTAAATTGCACAAAACCAGATCACGAATGAATCCACAAGACACACCTCATGTTGCCCAATTATCACACCCAGTCAATTCAAGCCAAGCTTTAGAAACATCAAACTCGTCAGGGACTGCAAGCTCTCCATTGCTTTTCCGAAAACCAAAGACTTTTTGTTAAACAGTATACCCAGCCCGATATTCCGTACCCAACAAACGGAAAGTAATACCCTTAAGTTCATCTTCAAATTTTATAGTAGCAATAAACTCCAAACACAATGGGGAAAATAAGGGCCACTCCATATGGGCATATACTTAAACATCCCTAACACCTTAAGATGCATATCCAACTCATCACGAACTCCCAATGAATCTATATCATCCCAATTTATGTAATGCGGTAGTGTAAGACACTTATTCCTGAGACGAACATAAGTCGTACCTTCGCTGATGGTGTGGATGGGAAAAATAGCCTGATATGTCGGCGAGATGTCCCTTAGTCTTACATTATTAGTCGGCCCTACATCCGTATCAGTGTCCATGGCCTCTGCATCAACATTCCTTGGTGGTGGAGCAACTACGTCCCCCGTATTTTGTGTTTGCTTAGTACGGGCCATCGACGAGGAAGAGAGAGCAAGCTTGTGTGTGTGGCGACTTGACTGGAATGAAAAGACGACAGAGCACACACTCAGTTGAACGAGCGAGGCTGGGAGTCACTTGCTTGCAAGGAATAAAGTGGACAGACGAGCGAGCCAGCGAGGCGCTCACCTATAAGAAACAACATGGATAGGCAAGCGAGCAAGCAAGGCTGGGAGGTGCGGGCTGCACGACATGGGCAGGCGAGCAGGAGAGCGAGGCGGCAGCACGAGCTGGGCGATCGCCTATCGTGTGCGACAGGCTGTCGTGAGCGATGACGTGAACTGAGCGCTGTTGTGAGCGAGAAGAGATGGTGAGGGGGTGGAATGGTGCTCGCTTGGGATAGGGATGGCGGAGCGAGCGAGCGAGGCGGCAACGGTGTGTTGGTGGTGGGTGTGCAAAGTGAATCTGAGGAAGAGAAATGGTGGGTGACGGCGGAAAATAGGGTTTGAGGCATATATAGTGGGTAGCTTCTTAGGAGAGAGAACTGCTCGCATGGAAGAGGCGATCGCTTTGATGAGCTGCTGAAATAAGGGTAGGTGCTTGCTCGGATTAGGCACCCGCCTGCAGCTCGAGTCAAGCTAGGTCAGGCGCCCACTCCGTGTAGCCTTAGTATAGGCAACAAAAGCTTTTTTTTTTTTTTTTACAATTCATGGGTTGCCTCCTACGCAGCGCTTGTTTTACGTCATTAGCTTGACAAGCAGGAGAAATGTCAGTATTCCGGATCCACGAGCCAGATTGACTCCACTTCTTGAGTTTTGATCTCTCCTTCATTGTATGGCTTCACTCGATGCCCATTAGCTTGAAAAGATTCTTGAGTTTGCTTATTAAGCAGACGAACAACACCGAAAGGTAGAACCTCTTCAATGATATACAGACCGGTCCAACAAGACTTTAACTTGCCTGGAAACAATTTCAACCTTGAGTTGAACAAAAGGACTTTCATCCCGGGTATCAACTCTTTAAATAAAATCCGGTGGTCATGCAACCTCTTCACCCGATCCTTGTAAATCTTGGCATTTCTGTACACCTCATTACGAAGCTCATCTAACTCGGACATTTGCGACATCCGTTGCTTTCCCGCAGCATCAAGATCGAAACTAACAGCCTTAATTGCCTAATATGCCTTATGCTCAATCTCCACAAGCAAGTGACAATTTTTGCCAAACACCAAACGGTACAGACTCATCCCCAAATACTCTTATAAGCAGTGCTATACGTCCAAAGAGCATCGTTCAACTTTGAGGACTAATCCTTCCGAGATGGTTGCACAGTCTTCTCAAAGATCCCTTTGATATGCTTATTACTCATCTCAGCCTGTCCAGATGTTTGTGGATGATAAGGAGTAGCAACCTTGTGCGTAATCCCATTTTTCTTCATGAGCTTCTCAAAAAACTTATTGCAAAAGTGCTTTCCCCCATACTGATTATCGCCCTAGGAAATCCGAACCGGCAGAGAATATTTTCATGCACAAACCTCAGCACTCATGAGAATCACAAGTCCTAGTGGGGATTGCTTCAACCCACTTGGACACATAATTAACGGCTAAAAGACAGTACTCGTAGCCAAAGGACTTGGGGAATGGACCCATTAACTCAATGCCCCAAACATTGAAAATCTCAACGACAAAAATATTGTTTAAGGGCATCTCATTCCGACGACCAATCGTCACTTGGACACATAATTAACGGCTAAAAGAATGTACTCGTAGCCAAAGGACTTGGGGAATGGACCCATTAACTCAATGCCCCAAACATTGAAAATCTCAACAACAAAAATATTGTTTAAGGGCATCTCATTCCGACGACCAATCGTCCTAACTCTTTGGCAACGATCACAGGAAATATAAAAAGAATGAGCATCCTTAAACAATGTCGGCCAGAATAAACCTGATTGTAGCACTTTGTGTGCCGTTTTCTGTCCTCCAAAATGGCCACCACAGTGAGTCTCATGGCAGAGTTAGAGTACCTTGGCTTGCTCATCATCGGGCACACACCTACGTATCACATCGTCCTTGCCAATTTTGAAAAGATACGGATCTTCCCAAAAATATTGTCTGCACACAGATACAAATGCTTCATTTCTTGGGAAGTAAGGTTAGGCCTTAACTCATCACATGCAAGGTGATTGACAATGTCGGCATACTAAGGTACCATTCCTGCACTCAAAGCTTGTTCAAAGGGAAGTGACTCAAGAAAATTATCACATATCATAAGAGCAGGCAGATTGTCTAGACGAGATAAGTGGTCAGCCATAACATTTTCACTACCTTTTCTATCACGAATTTCTACATCAAATTCTTGCAATAATAACACCCAACGAATAAGTCTAGGCTTAGCCTGAGACTTAGTCAACAGATAATGCAATGCAGCATGATCACTATGAATGATGACCTTTGACCCTATGATGTAGACACGAAATTTATCTAATGCAAACACAACAACAAACATCTCCTTCTCGGTAGTGGTATAATTTACTTGAGCAGGAGTTAGGGTCAGACTCGCATAATAAATGACAGGAAGCATTTTGTCAACACATTGACCCAAGACAGCTCCGACAGCAGAATTAGACGCGTCACACATAATCTCGAATGGCTCAGACCAAATAGGACCAATTACAACAGGCCCAGTGCTCAATTTTTCTTTAAGCAATTCAAATGTAGACAAACATTCATCATCAAACACAAATGGAACATCTTGAGCAAGTAGACGGCACAGAGGTTGACTAATTTTAGAAAAATCCTTAATAAAATGGCGGTAAAAACCAGCATGAGCAAGAAAACTCTTAATTCCTTTGACATCACGTGGTGGAGGCAATCTTTCAATCACATCCACCTTAGCTTTGTCGACCTCTACACCCCTTTTTGAAACAATATGCCCTAAGGCATTACCATTACGCACCATAAAATGACTCTTTTCCGAACTAAGAGTCAATCCACTTTCAACACACCTACCTAAGACGCGTTCAATTTTACCAAGACAATCAGAAAATGACGAACCAAAAATAGAGAAATCATCCATGAAAATCTCAACAAAATCACCAAAAATCTCAGAAAAGATAAACATCATACAACGCTGAAATGTACCTGCCGCATTGCAGAGTCCGAACGACATCCTTTTGCAGGCATAGGTGTCGAATGGGCAAATGAAAGTAGTCTTTGCTTGGTCCTCGGGCACAATAGCAATTTGATAGTAACCAGATAACCCATCGAGGAAACAGTAAAATTTGTGGCCAGCCAATCTGTCAGGCATCTGATTAATAAATGGGAATGGAAAGTGATCCTTCTTGGTAGCCGCATTAAGCTTTCTATAGTTGATGCACATCCGCTATCCGGTGATTGGTCGAGTCGAGACCAACTCATCTTCATCATTCAACACCACCGTAATGCCTCACTTCTTTGATACTACATGCACTGGACTAAGCTACTCTCTATCGGCAATGGGGAAGATAATTCTCTCGGCTAGTAAGCGATAGATCTCCTTCCTCACAACCTCCATGAGGACTGGGTTGAGCCTTCTTTGTCCATCTCTCTTTGGTATGGCCCCTTCTTCAAGATTAATCCGATGCATACAAGTAGTGGGGCTAATCCCCTTAATGTCGGACAAGCTCCATCCAAAGGCAGCCTTAAATCTTTTGAGTAGCGTGACTAGTGCCTCCTCTTCATCAGCTTTGAGCTCGGACCAGATAATAACCGGCTTCCTTCATCCTCCCTCGAGGAAGACATACTTCAAGTTTGCAGGCAATTCCTTGAGCTCAATTGCTGGCTCCTTCTCTACCTTGGGAGTTTCAACTATCACAGGCTCATCCACATGTAAATTTAGACGGCAACATTGTCTCCAATGCAGCTTCCTCTCTGAGTCATTCCTCCAAATCAGCTGAGCTTTCAAATACCGCCTCAATTTGCTACTCTTCCATAAAGCAAGCATCGACAAGCGTGTCAATAGCATCTATATTAGAACAGTTGCCGAAGTTGTTGGCTGATGAAATCCCCTTATTGGCTCGGACATTGTATGAGACTGATTCGCCCAAGACTGACATCTTAATAAAGCCATTTTTGACATCAATGAGAGTACTAGTTGTGGCCATAAATGGCCTTCCCAATAGCAGTGTGTGCTCTCGTCCATCTTCTTTGATGTCTCCGATCTCCAATACCACAAAATCAACCAACACGATAAGCTTCCCAACTAAAACAAAACATCCTCAATAACTCCTCGAGAGTGACGAATCGACCTAATCTGCCAATTGCAAACACATCCTTGTCGGCTTCAACTCTTCTAGCTCCAACTGTGTGAAAATCGAATAAGGCATCAGATTGATCCCCGCTCCTAAATCTAGCATTCCAGAAGCCTCCTTTCCGTTACCCATGGCAATTTTGATCACGAAGCTCCCAGGGTCTCGTTGCTTCTAAGGTGGAGATTGTTGCATAATTGAGTTAGCACTTTCTGATACGAAAACTTGCTCAGGCTCATCAAACTTCCTCTTCTTAGATGCCAATTATAAATTGTGCTCTCTATTTAAGAGTTAGTAAAGAGAGTCTGTTTTTAGTGGTAATCAAGTTATAATTACATACAACACGACAGACATATTGAACGAACTGCTAATGAAATTCTATATAAAAATACATTAAATGAGTTCTGAGAAGGGTAAAATAATAAGGAAAAGAAAAAGATGCAGCTAGAAATGGAGATCAGCAAATAAGTTCAATTCCTAATTGATAAAGCTTATACTAGAGTTACAATTTACAGACTCCAAACACCAATCTGTCGAGAAAAGAGAAAATGAAGAGGACATAAATCTGTCTGGAAAAGTGATAAATACATGAAATCAACTAGAGATGCCAAAATATGAGTGGACTGAAGGCAAAATACTTCTGATCAACTAAGTAAAATAACAATATAGGAAGCTTAATGACAAAAGGACAGCTTAAGCATACATACATCTTCTGTTTGACCTGCGCCATGCTTGGCATTTGAACTGAAGGACTCAAAGCCACCCTCTTTATGTTCTTGTAGAAGGCGATTATGCTTCGCACAGCCCTAGAATTGTCCAGAATATTTGATATAAAAGAAAAGGAGAAAAATAAAGGAAGTCCTAAAAAACTTTTTTGGATGTATAGTTACCCGGCAAGAGCTTCAATTGAGGCCTTTTCTTTTGTCTTAATTGTCAAATATATCCAATTTCACTTTTTCTAAATTAGTTATATCCACTTGTTGGAAAACAAATTAGTTATGTCCATGTTTGGTATGAAGAGACCAATTTACCCTTGATGTTGTATATTTTATATTATATGTCTTACATATTAGGTACGATTTGACTTGTTTTATACTTTGACTCTCATTAACCAAAAATGATTGTGATGTTAGGCTATGGAAGTTAGCAAAAGTGGTCAATAATTAGATAATTAGTGTTGCAATGATTAGTTTGTCTAGGGTTTACTCAATACTGATTTTCCGATACTATATGTAAACTATACAAAAACAACCAAAATTATATGAAATAAAAACAAAAAAATATTTAAACTAGAAAAAAATAACCAAAATTATATGAATTGCTAAATCTATATAAATCCCGCTCGGCTAAATGTAAAATATTGAAAGATCCCACTCGAGCGGGATCTTCTAATTTTCCAGCGGGATCGTTCGATTTTGAAGGATAAATATTATTATGAATAAATTCTTAATTAATTACGCAATTTTTAATTAAATTAATTATATAATAATATTGAATACGTATTAACTAATTAACTTATTAAAATAAAAACACAAAAATATGTATAATATATAACATTAAATATAATTATATCAATTTGACAAATTAATGAAAATTTCGCTCGGTTAATTATTATATATTGGAAGATCCCACTCGAGATTTTTGAAGATCCCACTTGAGCGGGATCTTCGAATTCTCGAGCTTGATCTTTTTGTTCTTAAAACTAAATATTATTAGAAACTAATTATTAATTAATTACTCAATTTTTAATTAAATTAATTATATAATAAAATTCAATAACTATTAAGTGATTTAAATTAAAATGAAAATATATGTAAACTATATTAGAATAAGCAAAAATTTATGAATTGTAAATTAAACACTAATCCTGCTCGTGTGTTCTAACAAGAAATGAAGATCCTACTCGATATTATTGAAGATCTCACTCGAGTGGGATCTTCCTTTTTGTTAAGTTTGTACGAGCGGGATATATAATTATTTTGTAACTAATAACATTATTTATTTTTTTATATAGTTTACATATTTTTTGGATTTCATTTGTATTTTAATTCGTAGAATTTAATAATTTTATATAGTATGTGATAATAATTGTACTATACAACTGAGACTGATAGTAATCGACAGTGGTGAATGTGAAAATTCATCTGTTAATATTCACGTGAATGATTGAAATTTCACCTTTGATGTAACAATTTTACTTTCATGTGAATTTGTACAATTTCACTCACCCAATTGATTGAATGTATGAATGAATTCTATATAAGTGGTAGCATAGATGAATCTTCAAACACCACAACCATCAAAACATTTTGCACTCCTCATAAAAAATTATCAGTTAAAAATAGAATTTCGCATTAGTCGAAGGAGTTTTTAGATTTGATCAACAAATTCAAAAAAGGTGAGTTTCAATTGTATTTAAGATTTCGGCCTTAGTAGATCTCACTCGTGAATAGTCAGATCCCGCTCGGTAAGGAAGATCCCACTTGAGGTGGGATGTACAAATTATGCGAGCGGGATCTTTTATATTACATTTTTAAATATTCTTATTTTCATATTTATAGTGTTTATATTTCAGAATATGGAAGAATGGAAATATTTCAACATCAAATACGGTGGAGAATGGCACGATTGTGAGTATGTGGGCGGTTCAGAATCGATCACTCAAAATCTTGCTGCCACCCCAGCTCTTATCAATTTGAAATATAACATCGATGTGCTGATGCGTCGAAATTCGATGAGCACTCGATACAAAATGTATTATTTATCGCATGCTCGAAGTGGACGCACTGTGAAAATTCTCTTGAGCACAGATCAACAATTTGCTCAATTGTGCATGGAGTCTCGTCCAACCGTGTATCTCATCCACAACCACATAGATGTGTATGTTTCATATTTCGAAGAACCTGGGGCGTCATCCTTTCAATACGACCAAGGGCAGCAGTCATCATTTCAATTCGATCAAGGGCAGACGTCATCATTTCAATTCGACCAAGGGCAGCCGTCATCATTTCAATACGACCAAGGGCATATGTATTCTGATGAAATGGAGCGTATCCAACAACAAATCAATTCCCAAGATTTATTTTCCAACTTATATCCTAGTGGGTATAATTACGAAGCGACGTCCACATATCACGTACCTGTTGTTCCGGATTGTCATGTTCCAGACAACGAAGATGATGAACGACAATGTACGGTCGAGTTGGATTCAGACGATGAAGATGTTGACAGTGCTGATCTTGAAACTGATAGTGAAGCATCTGAAGACTGGACTGAGGAAGGTTTACACGATTTTACTATGGTGGAGTACAGTGCATGGATTCCTCCCAGTGCAACGACGGACGCGTGCGATCTAACCAACTGGTTAGTTCCGGTGATTCCGCCCGATACTACGATTTCTCTCGTAGCACGTGATCCTGACCCGACAAATGATGATGAGTTGCGTGTTGGTGCTGTTTTCCACAGCAAAAAAGAGATAAATATTGCAGTCGGAACGTGGCACATGGAGAGAGGACTTGAATTCAAAACTCCGAGATCAGATTATATTCGAATGAAGTTCTTATGCAAGTATCCGAATTGTCCATTTGAGTTGTGTGCAACCTCACGTGGAACGAATACTTGGATAATACACAAGTTCATTCCTGAGCATTCATGCATCCGTCAGCTACGACGTGCCGCTCCGAGGAAAATCAAGATGAATATTGTTGCAGCTTACGTGGAGCGAAAAATCAGAACCAACTGTAAAATTATGGAGCCAAAGGCCATTATGGAGGAGATGTTACGCGAGATCGGTATCACCATCCGTTATGATTTGGCGTTGCGCGCACGACATTACGCAATATAAAGTATATACGGAGGGTATGTTGAATCCTTCCAGTTGTTGCCTGGCTATCTTCACATGCTCAAAGAATTAAATCCCGGCACGCTTATTAATCTTGAGGTTGGAAATGATGGGAGATTTGAGCATTTGTTCGTGGCTCTCGGCGCCTGCAGACTCGCGTATCCATTCAATATGAGACATCTGATAGTTTTAGATGGCACTTATCTCAAGTGCAAGAATAGAGGTATTTTATTTGTCGCTATGACGAAGGATGCCAACGAGCATGTTTTTCCACTGGCAATAGGTGTTGGCCCAATCGAGAATGATAGATCTTGGAGATGGTTTCTAACCCGTTTGAAAATGGCATATGGCGAGCTTAGAGATACATTGACTGTCTCTGACGCACATGTCTCTACAGCGAACGCTGTCAATGAGGTGTTTCCAAATGCAGTTCACGGTCTTTGCTACTATCACTTGCTGAATAAGTTGACGTGCTATGGGAAAGTTGTTGTAAGATTGTACGAACGAGCTGCTTTTGCATATTGCACTTCAATTTATGATAAGGCAATGACCTCTATTCAACAAGAGAGCCAAGGTGCATACGACAAATTAATGAGAGTTGGACCAGAGAAGTGGGCTCGATGCAAGTGTCCATTGCCGCCTTATAGCCATCTCACTTCAAATGCAGCAGAAGTGTGGAATCATAGAGTAAAATAGGCTCGTGGTCTCCCTATATGCTCAATGCTTGACGCTATAAGGTATGCAATCGAGCAATGATTCGATGAGAGACGAAATTTGCCCAAAGGGGACGATGAAGTTGTCACTCAAGAAGCGGCTAAGAAGATGACAGAATCAATGAATAAGTCATTTAGGTACGATACAAGTGGTGGAATCGGCTTGGTGTTCAACGTGGGTGATGGTAGAAGAAATTGGAAAGTTGATCTCAATTTACACAATTGAACATGTTGTGAATTTCAAGATGATGGATTGCCTTGTTCGCATGCTTTTGCTGCTATCCGGTATGTTTTATTGCTTCAATTTGCATAACCATATGAAATTATAATTAAAATTATAAAAACTTATAATTAACATTATTATTAAAAATTGTAGAAAAAATGCTGATGATGTATACCAGTATGTGCAATGGTACTACAAACGAGAAGCTTGGGACGAAACTTATCAATATCCTATACATCGTGTTCCACATGTAGAGGATTGAGATATTCTAGTTCAAGTGGCCAATATCTTGGTCTTACCTCCCGTAATCACTTCACAGGCAGGACGGCCGAGAACTAATCGGCGAACATCTGCATTGGAGAGAACTAGCCGGAGACAAACCACAAGGCAAGAATCAGAATCATCGACTAATCAACGTCCGAGGAGATGTGGTAATTGTCGTGAAGAAGGTCATACGCGTAGACATCGTAATCAGTTTTAACAATCTACTATTAATCGTAACTATGTTGTTTGAATTTATATAATTTATTTGAGTTGGAAAATGTATTTTTTATTACTAGAAAATTAAATTTAATGAAATTTAAAAAATGAATACCTTATACGATTAAAAAAATCATAACTTAATATATATATATTAAATTTAAAAAAAAATATATTTCTGTTTACAACTTTTAAATTCCACTCGTGAAATAGTAAATCCCACTCGCAAAAGATGGATTTATTTTGAGATCCCGCTCAAGTGGGATCTACATAACTCGAGCGGGTTCTATATTTTTTGAATTTATATAATTTATTTGAGTTGGAGAATGTATTTTTTATTACTTGAAAATTAAATTTAATGAAATTTAAAAAATGAATACCTTATACGATTAAAAAAATCATAACTTAATATATATATATAATAAATTTCAAAAAAATATATATTTTTGTTTACAACGTTTAAATCTCACTCGTAAAATACTAATCCCGCTCGCATGTCTTCAATATGATTGAGATCCTGCTCGAGTGAGATCTCTATATAACTCGAGCGGGATCTTTGTCTATTCAATTTATATAATTTTTCTGAGTTGGAAAATGAATTATTTACTACTATTATGTTAAATTTAATCACATTTAAAAGATGCATGTGTTATTTGATAAAAAAAAAATCGTAACTAAATATATATAACTTTAATTTCACAGAAAAATATATTTTGGATTGCAAAATTGAAATCTCACTCGTGTAGGTGAAGATCCCGCTCGCATTTCTTGAATATTTTTGAGATCCCGCTCGAGTAGGGTCTCTATATAACTCGAGCGGGATCTTTATCTATTCAATTTATATAATTTTTCTGAGTTGGAAAATGAATTATTTACTACTATTATGTTAAATTTAATCACATTTAAAAAATGCATGTGTTATTTGATAAAAAAAAAATCGTAACTAAATATTTGGGTGATTAATTTTAATCAAAACAAGAAAATGCATGGATTATATGATGAAAAAAATCCAAAATTACTAAAACAAACTAAATCATAACATAAATAAAGTCTAAATGTCGAAATTCATTACAATAATCATTGTTCCAATTATTAAAAAAGAAAAAGTGGTCCTTAGCTCTTACGCTGGTCGACAAAGTTCATATATAGCACATGCTATCCTTAGTCTATATGCTGTAGTGCGATTTTGCCCCCATGATATAGATGGACGTCCAGTAATCAATCTTTCAACTTGCATCAGTGCAAATGGAGCGCAATTTAGACTGTCTTTTTGCTTAAATTGATGATCAATGTCAGCCACTACCAATTGCAATGGATCATTGATACGAGTGCGCCCAATACGTTGATGTTTCCAATAGAAGGCATGGCTAAGAACTACATGCCATAAGTATAGCAGTGGTTTAAACCTATCAAATCGCATTTGTTGCACTTCCGCATCAAGGTTAATAATTTAACTAATAATTCAACAAATATTAATTAATATAAAAAAATTGCTAACCTCTAAAGACATGTTGAGGACGGAGTGGAGGTGGGGAACGAAGATCCCGCTCGCCGCCGCTTGTTTTCTCTTTATTTGGGAGTGGAGGTGGGAGGTTTTTCGACGGTGAAGGGTGGAGGATTTTTGCACGGTGAAGGGTGGAGGCGGTGGATGTGTTACGATGACCTGTATATAGGGCGGGATTTAGGGTTTTTTTTGGCGTGATGGGCGGGATTTGATGATAATAATTGAAGATAAGAATATTGAGTAATACAAAGATATGGGACAAAAATTTGAGTCAACCCATATTCTTCAACCAGTGCATGTGATGCAATGTCATATCTCACAAGCATGAGCGAATAATTTTGTAAAATTTGAATTAATACCTTATACGATTAAAAAAATCATAACTTAATATATATATAATAAATTAAAAAAAAAATTCTGTTTACAACTTTTAAATCCCACTCGTGAAACACTAAATCTCGCTCGCATAATATTGATTTATTTTGAGATCCCGCTCGAGTGGGATCTACATAACTCGAGCGAGATCTATATTTTTGGAATTTATATAATTTATTTGAGTTGGAAAATATATTTTTTGTTACTAGAAAATTAAATTTAATGAAATTTAAAAAATGAATACTTTATACGATTAAAAAAATCATAACTTAATATATATATATAATAAATTTCAAAAAAAATATATTTCTGTTTACAACTTTTAAATCCCACTCGTGAAAAATTAAATCCTGCTCGCAAATGATGGATTTATTTTGAGATCCCGCTCGAGTGAGATCTACATAACTCGAGCGGGATCTATGTTTTTTTAATTTATATAATTTATTTGAGTTGGAAAATGTATTTTTTATTACAAGATAATTAAATTTAATGAAATTTAAAAAATTAATACCTTATACGATTAAAAAAATCATAACTTAATATATATATATAATAAATTGTTGGGAAATTTATTAGTATAAGTTTTGATGAATTCCAAAACCGGCTGACCCCAACCGATTAGATGTTGCCAGTACCTAATGTTAGAATTTAGGCTCGCTGTTTGAGCAAAGTTAAGATTTTATCTTTACAGGTCTCCAGCTGAAGATGGCAACAAGGCGTCACTCAGACAGAACATCAGTTGTGAAGAAAGACAACTGAGAGTTCATTTGTTCAGATGTAAACAAGGGGAAGTTTTCAGAACATCAGTTGAAGGAAACCAACTGAGCGTTCATCAGATGAGAAACAGTTGAAAAGAAGAGAACATCAGATGAAAAAGAAATCATCTGAGGGTTCAAACCCAACTGAGTAAAGAAGTGGAAGACAACTGAGGGTTCAGTTTCAGAACCTCAGTTATAGAATCTGAACAAGGAGTTCAACTGTTTTGAAGTTCAAAGTCAGCTGAGAACTCGACAGATCGGAACATCAACTGAAGATCACTCAGATGAAGGTCAAGACTTTCAACCGACAAACCGAAGTTGACTGTCAAAGATTTGAATTTCAAAAGGAAGTCACATGAGGGTTTGACCGTTCAGTCATTACCCCATCTGGCCCAACACAAGGTTGTCTCAGATGGAAAGCAGACGAGCACAGATGCTATATCGGGAAAGTCTGCAGAGATGAGAGACAAGCCATCGCTTTCAACCGATCAGAGATCAACTGCTCCTCCAACGGCTAGTTGATTCTCTCCGCCTATAAATAGAGGCATTCTCTCTTTCGAGAGGGAGACAGACATGCAGATAGTCACATAGACGACGAAAAATTCAAGAGCTTTCTCGAGAGAAATCAAAGCAAATCTGCAACATCATCATCTAAGAGCATCAGCAGCTGAGAGTTCCAATTTGAGAGAACATTAGTAGCTGAGGGTTCCTAGAATTCGAAACTGTTTTTGATCTTAGGTTGAGTGTTTATTCGTTCAAGCCTTAGATCCAGCTCTCATTCTTGATCGAGCTATAGTTGGAAATCCTACCCTTTCTCACACCCTAAAAAGTGTGCTAGGACCTTACTCTTCCTGTAATTGAGTAGTCAGGTCGTCAAGTACCCGCAAACTTGACTTAGGCTGTTTAGTGCCCGGAAACTAAACTGTAACGGTTGCTCAGCCCGCGTAAGCTGAGTGGTTCTGTCCAGAAGAACTTGGACTGAGGTGTGTGGACTCACATCTCCCCGTGGACGTAGGAGTTCTCTCCGAACCACGTAAATCTTGTGTGTCGTGTTTTCTTTTGTGTTCAGTCTTTATTATCATATCTTAACTGACAAACTAACCGCATACAATCTGCATACTTTCACAACAACAGTTTTGGTTTTGACCAACCGTGCATAAAAGCGTGAGTTTGATTTTACGAGTTTATTTTCCAACACATTCCGCACAGCACCAATCTTCCAGCTGAGGTTGCTTACTCAGCTGTGAGATCCCAACTGAGTCCTCTCACTCAGTTGAAGTTGATTTCAAGTGTTAAGTTTTTCGAAAGTTGAAAAATCCTTACTGGTGTATTCCCCCCCCCATACACCAGTAACTCGTATCGGGACCATCATAAATTTCACAAAATAATATATTTCAGTTTACAACTTTTAAATCTCACTCGTGAAACACTAAATCATGCTCGCATAATATGGATTTATTTTTAGATTCCGCTCAAGTGGGATCTACATAACTCGAGCGGGATCTTTGTTTTTCAAATTTATATTATTGTTCTGCGATGGAAAATATATTTTATTCCTACTATAATACTATCATTATCAATAAAATAAAAAATTAATGATCAAATTACATTAAATAAATAACGAAATAATAATAATAATAATAATAATAATAATAAAACTTACATTAACTAGCAGCATTAGAGTTTTAACTCTTTCACAGGAACTTGTGGGCGGGATTAGAGTTTTAACTCTACTCTCACCTACCTCTCCAATCTATCCTAATTAATTCATAAAGTAGTCAACAGAATCTTTGTCTTTCCAATTTCCCATACAACACACGGTCACTTCCCATGTTTTCGGTGAAATGCAAAATTGAAGTGATGTTTTTTGTCATGTTTCAATTATTTTAAGGGTATTTAGGTCATATTGAATATAACTAATTTGATTTTCAATAAGTGGATATAACTAATTTTAATATATAGTAAGTGGATATAACTAATTTTTACTCTTCTCTTTTTTTCAAGAGATAGCCGTTGAAGCCAAAAACTGAAATCATACAAAAATAAATATTAACCTTACGATCTCATCACCAATCGCTGGCGTCATACTCATGCTTCTTCTTCTTAATCTATGCGTATGAGATGATGTACCTTCTGACCTGCATGATGGTTTAATTATAAAAATCAAGAAGCTCAAACAACATAAAGGAACCTAATCCACTAGATCAAACTTTATGGCCAGAGACTGCAAGAAAAAAGATGAAATACGGACATGTATATGTTGATTATATTTGTAATAAGCCGATAATTTCTACTCTCTATAAAAATAAAAGTTAATAATAATTATGACTTTGCACGCCTAAGATCATGAAATTAAATTCTAAGATTTGCGGTGAAATCCGTTTCAGAAAATAATTTCCAGAAATCGGACGAACGACTACTGTATTAGGGTTTTCGCGTCCGATAGATTTTTCGTCCGAAAGCTCAGAATTAAATTCCGTCAGAATTTACATTCACTTTTTCTTCGATACGAGTTCACCGGAGAAAGTTAGTTTTTATGATTTTCCGGACGAATTTTGGACTGTGATGTCCCGACTTTTTCTCAGATTTTGAAAAACGAATTAGGTTTTCCGAGTACGTGAATTATTTCCAATCTAACGAACGAATTAGATTTTGTCGAATTCGAAACTATCTAGGAAAGTATTTCTCGACTTTTAAATCGAAGTTTAAGAGCCGGAAACGAGATATTTCGTCAAATAATTCCTAGCCAAACATGTCTTAGCGAGTCACCATAACTTTTGTAGGATATTTTCATTACTTTATGACTAATACCATGAGTCATCATCCCTCCCTCATTCCTCCATATTGCCGCCACCCTCCAAGCTTCTCTCTCTCTCTCATTTTCTTCTCCAAATCCTCCATTAAAGCTTCATCCTTCAAGCTTTCTCAAGAACACAAGTCCTCCGTCTACCGATCAACTCCGTTTCCGAGTTCATATTACGCAAGGTAAGAGCTTCGTCTATCATTTGAACCGAACAAAACTTGTTTCCCCCATTTTTATTTTTTTCGAAAATTTAAGAAATGAAATAGCATGTTGTCCTTTGATTGAAACATGTTCTAGGATGTTTAGAATCGAGTTCTACGGTTGAAATCATGAAGAAAATCACACCTCCTTGTCTTAGGTTATTACCGATTTTGGGGAGAAATTTGGGGCTTTGATCGTAGCTCAATTTATTTGTCGATTGAATGATAGATTATATGAATTGTTTTAGATTTTTCTAAAAATAAAATTGAAAACCTAAGAGACGAAGAAGGCATGATTTAGTATAGAAAATGTTATGATATGCAAATTATGTTTATGAAAATGAGATATAGGATATATGAGGATGATTATATATTTAATTGGGATTTTTCTAAAAAAATAAAATGAAAAACGTAAGAGACGAAGACAAGTCGTTTAGTTGAAGCTCGATAATATTTTGATAATATGATTTGCATGTTAGTAATGCTCGTTAGACGATAATCGTTGTTGTAAAATTTGAACGAAAATGGAGAACATAAAATTTACCGTAAGAGACGATCGATCGACGATAAGTCGAGATTAGATAATGATATGAGGATGTGAATTACGTATTAATGAATCGTGATAGATGATGATCGATTTCGGAAAGTTAGAACGAATTCTAATAACGTCGGAATTGTTATAAGAAACGAAGAATCGAACGTTAGTATCGATAGAAAAGACGAATAAGGAAAGTAATTAGATATTAATGATTGTTAATGTTAAGTGATCAAGTTTGTAGTTAATGATGTTTACATCCAAGATACGAGATGATGAGTTATAGTTATGAACGAGAAGTAGAAACGAGAAATTAGAAATCATTTTGGTATAGTAATTGTGTAGTTTTAAAGACGAAGAATTAACCGTCGTGTTTGTGATCAAGAAATGAAAAGGAGCTCATCACGTATGAGGATACGTGTTGACTGTCATGAGTCAGGAATTTCGTGAAAAATAAGGTGAAATAACATGAGTCGAACCTAGAAAGTCGTACATCGAGTTAAAGAACATTAGGGTTAGCCGCGGACAGTTTTGCGACCCTTCACCGAAACTGTCATAACTCCTAGCTCGTTTATCGGAATCGAGATCCGCAAATTGGAGAGTAAACTAGACACTCGTACCTTTCTTGTGGTATAATATTTGTCCCCTGTTTCGAAATCCCCTGTTCTGTACAAACTTACTGATCTGTGCAGATATTTCCGAAACCTAGTTTCTTAAGGTGAATTCGTTTCAACTTAGTTTCCTTTTGATCTCTTAAGTCGTTGTAAGCAATCGACTTCAGTTTTTACCGACATAAGTGTCGAGTAAGGAACCAAATGTTTTCTAAACGAGATGCGTTCGAGTCTCGTTCCCGTTTAACTAAAAGAATTTAGTTTAGCGTGCAAATGCCTAAAAAGTTTAAAAGACTAAATCGTTTTCGATTTCGATTTCCGTTTTCTTTTGCCGTCTCAATGACTTATCTAGGATATATTTTATGTATGATAAAGGAGGAAGTCAGCATAAGGAAAGGACGGAAGATTGAAGAACGGAAGCACGTTTAATAGTTCTGTAATCTATAAGGTGTGCTTTCTATTATATAACAAATAAAATGTAGGTTTTTCCACAAATCGAAAGTGATTCTTTATGAGCTTTGATTACTGTGGTTTCAAAGGGATAATAGGGCATAAACTGTTTTGTGTTTTATGTGAGTTCTCTTGTACCTTATGAGTTAATCAAAAGGGGTTAACTAACGATCGGACTTTGAGACTAGCTATCCAAAGTTAGTGCACTTTGTAGCCTGTGGTGTATGTGGTATCCTGTTGAGGGGTAGCCAGCCACGGTGAATTATGACTGGTCAAGATTTGAACGTAACATCTATGAAAAATGCTCTGCAGAGCTAACCTTTATGAAAATGAGAACGAAAATGTTTAGTAGGCACGGGCTCTTAAAAAGAAAAACCCCAGTGCGCTACAGATATGAAATGCCTGTTTTTATCTATACTTATGATTATGTTTTCGGCAACGTGCCCACTAAGTACTTTTGTACTTAGCCCTGCATATGTTTTCTAAATGTGCAGGTTGAAGCGACGGAAGCGGCGAGGGTTGAGTTAAGATTTATCGATAGGGAAGACTGTAGTATGTAGATTACAATTCCGCTGCCAAACTCTAGACTCACTTTTGTATTTATGAATATCACTTTTGAGTTTAAGTTATGTACTTATAACTTATAACCTTTTGAGATCTTATCGAGTAATCTTTCGAGATTAACTCTTTCCTTTCGTTAATAAAGTCTTGTTCATAGAGATTATGCTGTCATTTATGTATGTCTATGCTTTCATCCCCTTTCTTCCCCGCTTCTTTAATCCAATCTCAGTCGCACCCCGACTTCTGCCGTCCCTCGGAATTTGGGGCTGTGACAATATTCGACCATATGGCTATTGTAAAATAGAGAATCAACAAGAAATTTTATTATGACTTTTATATCCGGTCATTGCATTAATCTAAAGATTCCTTGTCTCTAATTCTTTTAACTTGTTATTTTTGGCTATTCTATTCAGGTAAATAAGGATCAAGCTATGAACATTAGATAACATGCAAACACTAATATTCCCCATAGAATAATCAATTCCATGTGTTCCTACTTGATATATTTTCAAATGAGATGTTTGATAATGCTACAGGATTCAAGATATAAGATGTGACAAATCAGCAGTTTAACAATGAAAATAAAAATATTTCACTCAAGATTGACCAGAGTTTGCTGGTCTAGTAATAACTTCTTCAAATCCTTTCCAAACGCAATGTCCCTCAGAACAACAAAGCCTCGATTAATTTCAGTCCTCTGTTCAGTGGTGAAGATCTACACAAAAGACACATTACCACAACGGACTAAATCAAATCTCTACCTCAAACTGTAGAAAACTAAAACCTATTTCCCTGCTTATCCAATGTAGTTGCTCAACATTTCCCATCTCCAACAAATGAATTATTTATACAACATTACTTTAGTTACTGCTATGTGCAAGAGTTTTAAAGCAAATTCAATCAAATCAAGCAGCACAAAAATATTTGACATTTATTCTTTTTCCAGGCATGTTAACCAATCAAACAAGAAGAATCATTGAAGTCAAGCATTTCAGGAATCAAGCAGAATGATAAAGGCATTAATAAGTCAAAGCGAAATACCAAATCTGAAAAATTTTGGCGACTTCAAAACTAGAATGCTTAACGATCCGAGCACAGAAGATGAGAATCCATACCACTGAAATAAAAGACTTCAGACATGGGAAAGCTGTGAAGTTAAATCCAAGCAGTGGAAGCCCAATAAACACTCTGGCGATCAATTGAATCAACAAATCAATAGAGACGCTGAATGCATCAAAAGAAAAAAGAAAAGAAAATGAAAATGGTGAAGAAAGCCTATTGATAGAGAGACACGAGAGACATGATTGTAGAGAGACACGAGAGACATGATTGTAGAGAGACACGAGAGAGAGATAGAGAGAGAGAGAGAGAGACTAATTTACTGACGCATGCAATGGCTGTCCAGAGCCGAGGTCATCAGTGGCAACAATAGGGTTGGGGATTTCAATTTTGGGGATTTTAGGTGAGAGGAAGAATTTGGGGATTTAAGGATTTGAGGGCTTCACCTAGAGAATGTAAGACAATGGCGGCGGAGAAACGGCGGCGGGCGGAGGAGGGAGGGAAGAAAGGAACACGGGCGGCGGGGAACGACATGGTTCATGCGCTGAGAAGGAATGAATGGCGGAATATTGGCGGAGAGAGAGGCAAGAAGAGAAAAGACTCGTGATTCTCGATTTTATTTTGGGTGAAAATAATTAAGAAGAGCCAAAATTATTTTAATTAAAAAAATTTAAAATCTAATACATAACACAATTTATAACGGTAATATTTATTGTTGTTAAAGCAACTCATACATAACACAAATCATAACGGTATTAAAAAATGCGTTATTAAAAATGAACATACATAACACTCATAGATAACGTAAGACTAAAAAACGTTATAAATGATCAAAGATAACAGATTCTTCATAATGGATTTTTGAAATCTCCGTTTTCAATGCAAAAAAGGCGCTCATAGACAACGGATCTTTAAAATATCCGTTATCTATGAGGCGTTATCTATGAACGAATTTGGCGTAGTGTGCGAGCTTTTCAAATATATCCTTAAGTTGTTCAGCAGTCTTCACTCATGTTTCCTCCAGTTGTGCTATCTACCATAAATTGGGAGGTGTGCTGCAAACCATCATAAAAGAACTGCCAAAGCATTTCTGGCACCATCTGATGGTGGGGGCAGTGTTGAAGCAACTCTCTAAATCTCTCTCATGCCTCATGGAAGGGTTCATCTCCAGCTTGACTGAAAAGCATTATTT
This sequence comes from Schizonepeta tenuifolia, assembly GCA_029490685.1. Classification (NCBI taxonomy): domain Eukaryota; kingdom Viridiplantae; phylum Streptophyta; class Magnoliopsida; order Lamiales; family Lamiaceae; genus Schizonepeta; species Schizonepeta tenuifolia. The sequence continues at coordinate 11,838,327 of CM055958.1, read as the reverse complement.
TTGTCCTCACTTCTTGTCTCTTGTGGTTTGGATAATACTTGAGCATGAACTTCTCGCAAACATCCTTCCAAGTAGTAAGAGAGTTTGGTGGAAATGAGAGGTACCACGACTTGCTTTGTCCTTCAAGGTGTGCGGGAAGCATTTCAGCTTCAGTTGATCCTCAGTAAGTTCTCCAAGAGGAAAAGACTGGACCACGGTACATAATTCGCAGATGAATTGCAATGCATCCTCATTTGCCATACCATAGTATACCGGCAACAAACTGGGGAGGTTATGCTTCAAATCATAATTCCTTGCTGCAACTGGTAGGGTAATAGTTGAACCAGTGGTCTCAAAAGTCGGCCTAGCATAATCTCCCATCACTTTCTGATCCATCTTGACAACTACGACTTCTTTTTCTAGTTGATCACTCTCAGAGTCGTCTGACTAATCACTAAAAGTGTTGCCCAACAAAGCTTCTTCTTCAACTTCGTTAGGGCTCGGTTCGGATACCTCCTTTACTTTTTCCAGAACTACGTTCTTCCGATTGATGTTGTCAATATACGGTGCTAATGGTTGATTCTGACTTCTGTGACCTCGCGTACACAACACTAGCTAACGGATTACACACACCGGAGGGAGAAAAATAACCAAACAAATATAAAAGTAAAATTGCAACACAAAAATCGCCTAAAGCCTTCCCTGGCAACGACGCCAAATTTGTTCAACTAAAATAATCTTAAGTTGCACGCAAATTAACGTGATCATTATAGATTAATTAAGTTAACCCCGAATATCATATCTCTCGAGAAAGACTTAACAGCGAGACTTTTGTATTACGAAAAGAAAACGAAAATAAAAATAAAGCAGTCAAGATTGATTAGGGTTTGTTGTCTAATTCTAAGGAATTGAAAATATGAACTAATCTAGACAGAATTATAAACCCTAGTTATAAGAACACAAATAAATCAAATACATAATTAAACGACAAAATAATAACTCACAATCAATTGAAAGGAAAACAAGGAAGAACTGAATTAAATCTAAAACTGTGTGGAAATTTTGTCACAAAAATCCGTACGAATCAAACGTAGTAAAACTATCTAAGAGCGTATGAAGAACTGAAATAAAAACTGGAAAGAAAAATAACAAGGTTTTTCGATCTGGAGGCGGAAGTCAAAATGTGAAAAATACATCTGATCTCATACCTATTTATAGGGATTTAGCGCCGCCTAAGCACGAGCGATCGCCTAGAATGGACGACCGCCTCCTTTTCACTTTTCTTCACACCACCTCAACCTCAGGCAATGGCCTGAGCAGACAATCACTTGACCATCCAAATCTGTTCAAGATAGGCAAGCGATCGCCTAATGTTGCTCTCTGTTCAACTCGTCATTCTTCACAACCATGAGACAGGCGATCGCTTCGACATGGCTCTCTATTCCTCGTTCATCACTTGTCCACCATCATAGGTGAGCGCCTGAGGTAGGCGAGTCGTACTTGTCGAATAAGCCTCCCAAATAGGCCAATAATTGTAACTCTAACATACTCGAGGCTTTCAAGAATATGTTCACTCTCTTGACTAATAACAAATCAAACAATGAAAAGACAATACATATTAAATACAAGATATATATTTTCATATAATGCATTTAATAATAATGCACAAATACGTACAAAATAATGCATTAATACTTTAACATATGTCGAAACCTATTCAACTATTCAAAATTGAGAATGTTGCAGCAAAAACGTAAATCCAGATTAAATCTCATTGAAATCAATCTTGAAGACATTGCAGCCTCAGTAATCGTCATCTTAACGATACAACAAACACTAACAGCAACTACAATTTCTTGCTATATTAATGTGAATATGTTGTTGGTGTACACAAAGGCATCATGTTTCTCAATTGATAGCTTTGTCTGAAGATTTAGAAAGTTAGATTAATCCTTGAACCGAAATTCAAGCCAACATAGGTTTGCGGGCCACATCCGAAATGGAGGAAAGCCATAGGATTGTTGTTAGTAGCTGCAGCAACACATTATGCAAATCTCTCTAGTTTGAACAATGTGAATCTCTTCCCCAAATTTCTTGATTACTCTATAGTGCTAGAGTTAAGATGTGGAACTCCATATTGATTGAGAATTCGTATTTTCCCAATTCACCCTCTTGACAAACAACTAGTAATGAGAACAATTAATACATCACACAATTCATTTATTACTCATATAATGCATTAACAACTATAAGCAAATGCATAAATCCACCTAACTTAATGCATTAATTATATAATACATACTTAAGAATACCAACATTTTCGGCATAGACATACAGACAAATCCAACTGTTGAAGAATTGTTAAATCATCACGTATTTGAATATAACAGAAACTAAGAACTCACTATCAAACATAATATCACAAACCATATGTAACAAATCGGCTCCAATCACAATCTGAATCAATTAATGTACAATTTAACGCAATTACTATATAGAGATCGAATTAAGAATGTTGATGGGAAGAATTTTCACCAAAACTGGAGAAAAAGTAAAATTCGTAATTTATAATGAACAATAATCAACGGAATAAGTATATGCTTAAATTGGGAAAATCAAGTGTAACCTAAAACTTTAACTGTCTTGAGCCCCAATGTTGAACCATTCATCAAAACAGATGAGATTGAGACCTGCGATCCTCTTGTCGTTTCCAAACTTTATGCGATTTTAGAAGCAGTTTCAGATAGAGTGGAGATGCACAAAAACATTGGAGGTCAGAAAAACAATTGGAACACTATTATTTTCTCTTCTATCAACTCTCTCACTCTCGTCGTCGCCACCATGGGCACCATCGCCTCCATCAGCCACGGCGATGCCACCGCCATCATGTTTCCTCGACATCAATGTATGTAGCAGCCATCGAAATGCTTTCGCTCGTCAACAAGTTCCAACCATCTCAGCTTGCCGAAGATTAACGCAACGCCGTCACATTGTTCAAGCAGCTTCACAATCAAATCCAAACAATTATGTCAATTGGAACTCCAACTGCTCTTGACGTCAAGCTAATGATGGAGAAAGTGTTGGCGCTCGACAAGGCCAACCCTCTCCCTCTCCTCGACGCCATGATAGATAAATTCCACGTTGAGGTAGAGCCGGCGGTGTGGTGGCCGGAGAAGAGGAGAAAACAGTCCAAAACAAATAAAAGCTACAACGGCTAGAACAAAAATATGGAGAAAGAAATGAGAGAAATAGTAAAAGTTAAAATTTGTGGAATTACTATAATACCCTTAATGAAGGGAAATTTAGTAAAAATTTGCCATTAAATACCAACCTTAGATCAAGTTAAATCTATGGTTTAGATTAATTCCTATTTTCTATATATAATTTCTATACAATCCTCTCCATATATATATATTCGTACTAGAAGGAGAACAAGTGCCTTTATTATCTAATAGACTTGTATATACGCAGTGCGCACCGAAAATAATGGATTCCCACGATATCAAAAAAATAATAATAATAATAGACTTGTATATAGGCAGATAATGAAACCAAAGAATTGAATATATATATTGACCAAGTTAAACTTTGGTTCTAATAAATTACTGAACGAAAATATAATGAATTGATGATCAAAAGTATAAGTGAGAAAGTATGACTTGGCCCACCATTTAAGTAGAAAAATAAAACATACGGGAAAGCAAAGAAAAGAGGTCAGAGAGAGCTAATGACTTGTTGTATGAACAAAGCATACCACAGGAAGAAGAAAGTAGCAGCAAGATGAGGGAGATGAAAATAAGAACACACTATCACCGAAAATAAAAGACAGAGAAAGAAGGCCAATCAACAGAGGAAACTCGTCGAAGAGGAGAGGAAGATAAGCAGAGAACGAGCATCCGCCATCGCCGGAATGCGATCAGCGCCCGAGTCCCCACACTCTCCCGTCTCATGGTTCTTCATTACAGAGCAGATGCTAGCAAAGAGAAAGAAGGAGGGGATTAATACCTCAACTCCTTGCTTGATACGATTTTAATTTCTTTGAGGTGTGAGGAGGATGAAAATGAGAGCTCCATATTTATACTAATTCTTCAGGTTTTAAATATAGAATGAGCACGAATTCTGAATCAATCGAATCAATTCTTCAACAGTTGATTGAATATTTAATTGATTTGAGGAGAGGAATTGTGGCACAAATGGCTCACGCGTCTCGGCAGCCGAAGAGGGATAGAGAAGATGAATGATAGAAATTGGGCTCAAAAGGAAATAGGGCTTCCATAAAAAATGGGCTGGAGGAAAACAATATAAAAGGGTTTATGGGTTTTGCATGTCACATTTGATTAAGATTAATGAGGCCCAAAATGAGTATATTAAATGAGTAACATAGATCATAATAAAACGACATGTTTATGATCGTATAATAAATCTAGGCACGATTTATAAACTTAACATTAATTGTAAGAAATAAAAAAAATATATATTTAAGGAGAAATAAAATATTTTTTTTTTCTGGATCGTTACAATACCAAATAACATAAATCAAACCATAAAAAAACAACACTATACACTAACACATACAAAAATGACGAATGATAAAAATAAAATAACATACGCAACAGCGGGAAGTCACTAATGAGGTGGTGGTTATGGTGGTGGGTGGAAAGCAGTCCAAGCATCCCATTGACTCTGTAAAGATACAATTTGTTGATCCTGCGTGTCAAATCTGGCGTGCACTTCTTGCCTCAATAACCCAAAGGAAGAGTCGAAATGCTCCTGAAATGACTGTAAATCATTCTGGAATCTATGATAGACATCTCTCGATATTGTATAAGGAGGTTGTTGTTCGGGGGACAATGGCTCCTCATCTTCATCTTCATTAGCAATAGTGGATTGGCCGACTTCAGGATCAGGAATTGTGGAAGGAAAACACCCCCTAGCAATCTCGGAGTTTATGAACTCCCTAACACAATGCTTTTTTCCGGAGGAACTATAGTGTGTCGATCAGAAATTATCCGAGCTTTTTTTAACTTACTAAGATCAATGCGATAAGGCGCAATTTCCACATAACCATCTTGTTCGCCTGTTGTGGCAGTGAGAACTCCGAGATTATAAGCCAAACCCATAACAATGGGACAGAGAGAGGCATGAGCAGAAGCACGACTCTGCATCCTAGTCATAGCCGTCCAAATGAAGCTTGTAATACAAACCTTTGTGCCATTTAAAGTACAAGACAACAGATACACTTCAGTTGAATTGACTTTGTTTGCCTGCTCCTTCCCGGAAACATTACACGCAAGAAATTTATGCACAATGGCCAATGCCGGATCTGTAATGTACCCATTCGGCATACCCAATGAATTCCAATTATCAAACCCAGTCAACTCCTTTCAAACTGCATAGCATTAAACCCCCGAGGTTTCTCTCATTCCCCGCCGGTAGGAAACTCAAAAACGGATTTCATTCTTGCTAAGCTTATTTGATATTCCCTATTTTTCATTCTCCCCAATCTTCTTCTTATCCACACTCAAAGACATGGTAGTTACAAATTCATTACACAGAGGATCATAATCAGAATAATCTACGGTTCTAACAAAAGTTTCAAGTTCCAAATTATTAAAATATTTAGTGACTTTTCCTTGAATTTTAAGATCCCTAATCCACTCCCAATCCAGATAACGAGGGCGTGTAATATCAGAAGAATTAAATTTGTTAAACCTCGCCTTCCCATTCACACTTCAATAAAAAAGGACACAAATACCTCGCCATGAAATCCTCTTCTTCAATTTGGATATCTTCAGCTTGGATATCCTCGTCTCGGCTAACATTAGCATTCTTTGTGTGAACCATGATGCAGCGGGGCGGGATGGTGGCAATGGCTGAGATGCAGCGAGGGCGGGATGACAGCGGCGGTGTCAGTAGAGTGGCAGCGATTGCGGAGATGCAGCGGGGATGGAGGTGATTGAAGTGGAGAAACGGTGTTGAAGGGTGGAAGAATGAGAAAGTAGGCGAAACTCATCTGGACGGCAGGTTAAGAGCGAGAAATGAGAGAATGAGAAATTAGGTCGTACTTATCCACATAAAAGCCAGCGATCCCCCACATCCAGTGATCATTGGCTTTTATTTTCAGCGGCAGCTGTGGTCCAGCGGCCGCTGGCTTTTGCTCAAGCGCTCGTTATGTCTCAGCGAGCGCTGGGATATTGGATTTGAAGTCCATTGAAATCATCACAAATCCACACGAAAGTTGATACAACTTCATGCGGAGTCTATGGATTTGGAAAGTCTATGGAGTTTTTAAAGTCCAATAAAATCCCAATCAATACATCCCCCCTCCCCCGAAGAATAGCAAATGATTAATTAATCATTTTATATACATAAAATAAATACAAATAATTTGAACGAGAGAGGAAAAAAATGACTAGCTGATGATGTAAGAAGGGGATTATATATATAACCGATATGCTAGTCACCTTCCGCGAGTACCGTTTGTGGGCACCACCCTCAATTTATCTATATTAATATTATTTTATTTAATTTTTGATATTGCATTTTAGTCTAATACGTTATAAATGTTATGAAACCATTAGATTGAAAATTTACATAAATATCAAAGCTTGATTTATTATTTTCCCCTTTAACGTCAATGAAATTAATAAATAAACAAATCGAGCATTAAAGTTTATGTAATTTTTCAATTTAATGATTTCAATAATATTTTTTAAAATGTAATAGCAAAAATTAAATAAAATAGTGGTAATGTGGACAAATCGATGATGGTGCCCACGAATGGTGCTCACGGGAGGTGAGCAGCATATCAACTCTCTCTCTCTCTCTCTCTCTCTCTCTCTATATATATATATATATATATATGTGTGTGTGTGTGTGTGTGTGTGTGTGTGTGTGTGTGTGAAGAGGATAAGGTGATAATGCTATCTTAGATGAGAAATGAGAATAAATCTGGATCATTGATCTTTCTTAATCAATGGCTCAAATTTAACGATACATTAAGTTATTGTAATTTATGCATTACAATGTTAATGCATTAAATTATAGTAATTTATGCATTACAATCTGTATGCATTATATTTCTGCAATATATGCATTTCCGATGTAAAAAAAATGCAACAAAATGTATCATTCTCACTGATGGTCCCGATACGAGTTCTGGTGTATGGGGGGGGGGGGAATACACCAGAAAGGAATTTTAAAATCAACCCCCAAAAATTACCACAACTGAGTAAGAGGACTCAGTTGGAATCACAACTGAGTAAGAAAACTCAGCTGGAAGAGTGGTGCTGTGCGGAATGTGGTGGAAACAACAATAACTCGTATAAAACAACTCATGCTCAGATGCAAGATCGGTCAACAACCAAATCAGTTGAAATGTAAAGATGCAGTTTTGAGTGCTGGTTAGTTGGTCAGTTGGATATGCAAAAAGTAACTGAACAGAAAACACAACACAAAGGAATTACGTGGTGCGGAGAGAACTCCTACGCCCACGGGGAGTTGTGAGTCAACACAACTCAGTCCAAATTCTTTAGGACAGCTACCACAAAGCTTACGCGGGCTTTGCAACCGTTCAGATAAGTTTGCGGGTACTTATCAACCTTACAGATAAGTTAGCGGATACTTATCAACCTTTCTACTCAATTTCGAGAAGAGCAGGATCCTAACAACCTTTTTAGGGGATGTGTATAAGGGTGGGTTTTCCAACTACTAGCTCTAACACAGAAGTGAGCTAGGATCTAAGCTTGAACAAAGGAAGACTCAAACTAAGATCGAAAACACCAAGACAGATTCTAACTCTCTATGAACTCTCAACTGGTGATGTTCTTAGAGATTAATTGCAGTTTAGCTTGTGTGCAGTATATTGTCGTTCTTTCACTCGTCTATCTCTCTACTCTGTCTTCTCTGTGTTCTCAGTGTTCCGTCTTGATGAATGAATGAATGCCTCTATTTATAGGCGGTGAGAATCAACTAGCCGTTGGAAGAGCCGTTGATCTCTATTCTGTGAAAGCGATGGCTTGTCTCTCATCTCTGCAGATTTTCCCGATTTGGCAACTGTGAACTCCTGCTTTCCTTCTGAGACAACCTTGTGTTGGGCCAAATGAGGTAATGACAGAACGTCAAACCTTCACGTGACTTCCTATTTGAAATTCAAATTTCAACCTTTGTTTTTCAACATTGGTTAGTCGGTTGAGACATTCGATCTTCATCCGAGTGGTCTTCAGCTGATGTTCCATCTGATCGCTACCTTCATCTGACATTCTATCTGAAGAGGAACAGTTGAACCCTCAGTTGCCTTGAACTTCATGTTGTCGATCTGTCAGATTGAGTCCTGCAACTGATGTTCCACATCTGATCAGGTGGATTATCACATGTGACGAACAGTTGATTACTCAGATGTTTTCCTTCATCCGATGATCTAGATCAGATCGGTTGGCTTGAACGCTCAATTGTCTTTCTTACATCTGATGTTCCATGCGAGTTTCCATCTGAATTTCTATCCGAGTATAGCCATGTTGCCGTCTTCAGCTGGAGTCCTGTAAAGATAAAATCTGAACATTGCTCAAACAGCGAGCCTAAATACTAACTTTAGGAAATGGCAACATCTACTCGGTTGGGATCAGTTGGTTTTGGAATCAATCAAAACTTTACTAAATTTCCCAACACTCACGTTTTAATATAAAATTTATTCTCACCAGATCCTCACCATATATAGGGCTGCCAGGCCAATCGGGCCAGCCGGGCTTGGACCTAGACATAATTAGAAATTTATATATTCTCACAATATCACTGTATAACTATACCTAAAATAGAAAAATCACAATACATCCATAGTTAAATCCATGTAAGAGTTTTAATAAGTGATAAAAAAATCCAACAAAAGCAACAAGTCAACATGACAACATCCAACAACAAAAAACAAGTTTTAAGAACGCTAAACCAACAAAGTCACGTAAATAAACTAAATTACTAAACCAACATCAACAAGGCAAGTCGCGTAGACTAAATCAAACACCATTTGAATCTTCTTTGGACTCGCGTATTTCCTCCACGTCCTCTTCCGTTTCTACAATTAAAAAAGACATGTACAGAAAAATAAGTTAGTAGGCAATAGATATTTTTATAATAAATATTCTGAGTTAAAATATAATTGTATAAACGTATCATTACTCGATGTTTTCATTTCTTTGAAACCATGCAACCAATTGCGAGTGCAAATGAGTGCTTGAATGGTACCGAGAAGCATACAACTTCTATACTCAGAGTGTAGCTCGGTTAGAGCTTCTTTGAAAGCTCTTCTTGCATCCTCAGTTGTGTGTAGTAGAAATCATCCACAATTTCTTGTTTGAATGATTCCCAATCATCATTCCATTCTTCCGGCATCCACTTATCAACATGTTTGAAGCGTCCTTGGAGCTTGATCTTTCCCGGCAGTTTTTGTTGCTTCATTCTTGCTTCAGCCTTCACTTGGTGTTTTTCAATGCGTCGTCGGCATCGAGAGGCAACATTTCTGTCCAAGTTGTTGGTAACCTTGACAAGCTCTTCTTCAAATTTGTTAACTCTTGTAGCTTGGTTGGCTGCAAATTTCTTTATCCATTCTGGATTCATGTAGTCCTTCTCCAGAACATCCATAGCTTTGGCAGCAGCAATACACTCTTCGGTTGTAATACCGTCGAGTTCAGCATCAATCTCGGCTGCAATCTCGGCTATGGAGTTGTAGGAGACTCCATACTTCTTCGCTTGCTCCATGTCCTTAGCCATTTCTTCTCCTCCGACAACAATAGATTTTAGCTGTTTTTGTTTCTTGTCGGTTGGCTTGGGAGAGGACTTCTTCTTCAGCTCGGTCTTCTTCTTCAGCTGAGATTCCCTTCCGGCTGGTATCTCTTCTTCAACTTCTTGCATCTCATCTTCCTGGGTCTCATCTTCCCCCTTTTTGGCATCAGCAACAAGGCTTGCGACTGAGCCATCCAGAGAAGTGAGTTTTTGTTCAGCCTGCTGAATCCAGTTGAAGAGCTCATCTACTGCGCATTCCACATCAACCTTCTTCGCCAGTTCCTTGTCACGACGCTCTTCATCAGCTTTCTTCATTGCTGCGAAGGTTTCAGTGACTTCAGTTTGGAAGGCGACGAACTCAGCCCATCTTTGTTCGAACCGAGAATCCCATTCTTGGTCTTGAGTCTGTTGAGATTTGGCAAGATTGGATTCTGAGATGGACTTGAACACGTTCAGTTCTGATTTGATTCCAAGAACTGCTGTCTTCAGGTCATTGATATCCTTGCTGGTGGATGTTGAAAGATCACCCATCTTCATCTTCAGCGCATCATGTTCTTCCAGCAGCTTCCTGTGCTTCTCATCCTGAGCTTCCATCATCCTCAGCTGTTCTTCTTGGTTGAGCTGGATGTTGGCAAGCATCTCCTTCCTCAGCTGATTGACCCTCTCAGCGATCAGCTCGCAAATTTCATCTGAGAAGGGTGTTGGTTGTTCAGCTGGTGCTGGTTGTTCAACTGGTGCTGGCTGTTCAACAGCAACCATGGCTTGGCGATTGGCCAGGTACTGTTGAAGGTCTTCTTCTTCCTGCTTTGCTGCTGCGGTGGTTGTGTCAATATCATCCATGAAATCTGCAGATTTGGCCAGCATGTTGTCAAGGAAGGTGACACAATCTTGTTCTGTTGTCTCCCTTGTGTCTCTTCCTTCTGCCTTGCTGACATCCAGACGGCGAGTCAGCAGTGCGATCTTGTTGTTGTATGCAACTTCAAGGTTGGTATAATTGAAGTATTCCCTCAGACGGGACTCATCTGCCTTGAGCTGGTTCCAGCTGTGTATCCGGATGGTATCTTCCTTGACATACCAGTGGCTGAAAATTATGTTGAATTGATACAACAGCTCAGTTCCGAGCGTGGCAAAGGTGGGCATGTCGCGCGCCTCGGGGAACATTCCAATCAGCTTCTGAAAGCAATAAGCCAACTTGCCTTCATGTTCCAACGCGACAACTCAACGATTAGCTTCTTCGTCGATGGGGGAGGGAGAGAGATTTTGTAGGGAATGGGTTCAAGGGTTTCCTCAACATTGGCCATGGAAGTGGTCACAATGTTGGCATCGAGTAGAGAGCTCGGAATTTCTGACTGGGTTGTAATGTTGGCATCGAGAGGTTCCTCAACATTAGCCAAAGAAGTGGTCACAATGTTGGCATCGAGCGGGGAGCTCGGAATTTCTGACTGAGGATCGGTTACGAGGACCTATCTGTGTTGTACGGCATCAGCTCCTGCCATGGGGGAGAATGGAACATCTTCGGATTCCTTTGATGAAGAAGAAGCATCCGAGGACATGTTCGGTTCATCTTCAGGATTAGTTTCCATCCCTTCTATCTCATCTTGATGGGGAGACCTCTTCTTCCCAGTTCCACTTTCACGAGGAACAATTTCAAAAGCATCCTTGTCAACTGAGTGACTCGACTCAGATGGTACCTCCTCAGCTGGTTTTGCAACTGACTTCTTGATACGAACCCTCAACTTCTTCTTACGCGGCTCCTTGTCTTGATCCTTATCTGACTCATCTCTGAGTCGGCGAGCAGCTGTCGATTTGGAAGAGTGCCCAGCAGCCGGAGGCAGCTCCTCAGCTGATTTCACAGCTTCCCTTTTCTCTTTGGGAGACACTCCGAATCACATCAAGAGCTTTCTTGGCTGTTGGGAACAGCATCTGCCTCTTGACTGGTGTCTCCTCACTGTCTTCCCACACCATGGTCTGATCCTTTGTGGCGAGAAGTATCAGGGCAGAGATTTTGACTCCAAAATTCAGAGTTCCCTTAACACTCAACAATTACTCCCCGGAATCAGTTGTAGATTCTGAAATCTTCTGCTTCTCCATTGTCAACTGGTGTTTGAAGAACTTGAACCAGTTGATGTTGTGCTTGTGCTCCAAAGCTATCAGCTGCTTGAGCTTGGGTCGGCTGACGTCTCCAAAAGCACTGCTGTATCCAAATATAACCTTGGATACAACATCGAACAGAAGTCGATGCTCGGGTTTCAACTTCGTTCGCTTCATGTTGCTCCTCAATCTTTCTGCTGTAATGAGAGCATTCTCCAGAAATTGATCTGCATCTGCATCTATGATGTTCTCGACGGTGTCCGTGGCGGTCAGATTCTGTGGAATGATGGAGCGTAGCAAATCGGAAACTGGTAGGTGGAAGTTGACACGGTGGACAGTTCGGGCAGGAACGTCGCGCTGTCGACAGGAGATTTCTGACACGAGGCCTACTCCCTGCTCGTGTTGCAGATTCATGTAGAATTCTCCGACTTGACGCCTGAGCAAGTGGGTGGGAAAGAGCGTCGCCCACTTAAGAAGGCCATTATCCCTAAGAAGATCGGCGAGAGGGGATAATGCCGGCGAGCTTCTGTTGACAGAATCTGCTCGAAGTGGATTCTGGATATCATCATGTCATAAGATTCCTCGTACGACGAAGGGACAAGAGCTGGTCCTGATGATGCCATCTTCTTTCCTTGAGATGAAGCTTTCGGTGCCATTTAGTATTCCAGAGAGGTTTATATATAGAGAGAAGAAAAGAAGAATTTAGTCGAAAATGGTAAGACAGAATCAGAGACGAAGATGAACAGTTACTCAGATAAACACAAGTATAGAAGGTAAGAAATCACTTCCTGATTTTCCGCCTTTTATAGGTTAGTGGGTCGTTTGAAATCGATGGTCAAGATTGAATGGCATGAATTCATCAACGGCTGAGATCTCGCAATTTTTGACTAACTCTGACTGACGCCAAATTCCGAGTTCCAACATGCGCGCGTGAGAAGGTGAACTATTTTTGTGTCAGCCCAGTCGCACTATAAAGTAGGGCTATTGATGTTCAGCCGTACTTTACATTAAATGCGCTATGATGGCTATTTTAATCTAGCTGACATGCTCAGGAATGTTTGAATTTATTTCAAACATTCACATGTAAGAACTAAACACCTTCAGCCATAAATGATACCTGCCAGCTGATGTCGGAATCAGCTGTGTTCCAATGTTGCGGCATACCATCAGCTAACTCGAGTTCGTCTATTCAGCTGACGTCTGATGTCTTCGGATGGCGATCCGCATCTGAGATTCTCCCTTCATCTGAGCTTCCCCCTCAGATGGATATCTATCTCTTCACCTCGGCTGATTCCTCATCTGATGGATCCAACAATCCAAGAAGATCACATAACATCTTGAATCGTGCTTCGGCTAGAGATTTGGTGAAGATATCGGCTCTCTGAATCTCAGTTGGAATCTTCTCCACAGATACATCCTTCTTCTCAATATGATCTCGGATAAAATGATGTCGGATGTCAATGTGCTTCGTCCGAGAATGGTGAACAGGATTCAAAGAGATAACAATGGCACTTGAGCTATCACAATGGATGGGAACCTGTCCAGTTGCTACTTCATAATCTCTCAGCTGTTGCTTGAGCCACAACACTTGCATCCAACAACTACCGGCAGCCATATACTCTGACTCGGTTGTAGAAGTGGCAACATATGCTCGTTTCTTTGAAAACCATGAAACTAGCTTGCTTCCCATGAACTGACAGTGTCCAGATGTGGACTTCCTGTCCAACCGATCTCCGGCTAGATCCGCATCTGAGTATCCGAACAGTTGGATATTGTCGTCGGCTGGGTACCACAACCCAACATTAACAGTACCCTTCAGATACTTGATGATGTTCTTTGCTGCCAACATGTGTGCTTCCCTCGGCTGAACTTGGAATCGAGCACATACTCCAACCGCGTAAGATATATCTGGCCGACTGGCAGTTAGATATAGCAAAGAACCAATAATCTCTCTATACTTACTGGCATCCACGAGTTTTCTCTCAGATCCGGGTTCAATCTTCCAGTTAGTATTCATCGGGATCAGTGTGGTTTTACTTGTCTGCAATCCGAACTTTGCGATGAGCTCCTTTGTATATTTGGACTGATTAATAAAAATTCCTTTTGATGACTGCTTCACTTGTAGCCCAAGAAAATAGTTCATCTCAGCCATCATCGACATCTCGAATTTCTCCTTCATGAGATTTGAGAATTTCTTGCACAGCTCCTCCGACTTGGAACAGAATATGATATCGTCGACATAGATTTGCACAACAAGTATGTCTTCTCCAACTTTTATGGTGAACAGTGTTTTGTCAACTGACCCTCATTGAACCCCGAGTTCAGAAGAAAACCACAGAGAGTGTCATACCCCTAGGTGTTTGCTTCAATCCATAGATTGCTTTCTTCAACTTATACACTCTTCCATCACCAGTCTCAAAACCGGGAGGCTGTTCAACATAAACATCTTCCTTAATATCACCGTTGAGGAAAGCACACTTCACATCCATCTGATAAACCTTGAATTTGTGAAATGCGGCATAGGCTAGAAATATTTGGATGGCTTCCAACCTTGTAACAGGCGCGAAGGAATCCTCGAAATCAATTCCTTCTTGTTGGCAATATCCCTGAGCTACCAACCTTGCCTTGTTTCTCACGATGAATCCAATGGCGTCTCTCTTGTTCTTGAAAATCCACTTTAATCCAATGACTTTAACACCATTTGGTCTTTCTACCAACTCCCATACACAGTTGCATAGAAATTAATTCAGCTCTTCTTGCATGGCTGTTGTCCAATGAACACAGTTGAGAGCTTCCATAACATGCTTCAGCTCTGGCACATCAGCTACAAAACATGAAATCATGGCAACATCTCCGGCTTGCTCGAACTCCTCCAGAACTGCCAACTCCTCAGCATATTGGGCGTAAATGCTGGAATCTTTCTCAGCTGAGTTTGGATTTGCAACTCTGCTCCTAGTACACACACCTTTGGCTGGATCTCCGATAATGTTGTCCTTGGAATGATCTTCATACCATCTCTTGTTGCGTCTTCCTTCTTCTTCCAACAGTGGTTGTTCCGTAATTTCAGAGGATGGGATAACCTGAGCCGTGGGAGATGCTGGGATCTTCAGAACTGGTGAGTTATCTGCTGTTGAGTCTAGATCCTCAACATGGATAATATCTTGAATCGAGTTAGGTTGGGCTTCGGATGCTGATGCAGTTGGAGTAACATCAGCTGAAGTTCCCCCTTGAGATGAGTTGGGGTCCTCACATTCATCTTCAGAGGAACAAGGATCATCATCCTTGGTTGCCCATACCAATGGTTCAGCCAGATTCTTCTGCCTTAGAACCTGCAATCTGGTGAGAGCTGGTGGAACATGTGGATCTGTTTGTTGTCCTTAGTTTGTTCCATGCACTCAAAAGTAGATTCATCAAAACCAACATGAGGTGTAATCTCCACAACATGAGAGCTGTTGTTAAAAACTCTATAAGCCTTGATCCGAGCGGCATATCCGAGAAATATGCCCTTCGAAGCCTTGGCGTCAAAAGTTTTTAACTGAGTCTTCCCATTGTTGTGAATATAACACTTAGAACCAAAAATGCGAAAATATGAAATATCAGGATTCCTGTGTCTCCATAGTTCATATGGAGTCTTTCCCAACCGCTTGGTCAGAAGAGACCGGTTCTGGGTGTAGCATGTTGTGTTGATTGCCTCAACCCAAAATCTCTTTGGCAGAGCTGAGCTTGTCAACATGGATGTAGCAGCATTCTTCAGCGTTCGGTTTCTTCGCTCGGCTACTCCATTCTGTTGTGGAGTACGAGCAGCCGATGTTTGATGAGTGATTCCGTGCTTCTCGCAGTATTCGATGATGGTTTCATTGAGGAACTCGGTTCCACGGTCTGATCGGATGTAAATGATTTTCATCTTCTGTTGGTTAGATATCCGATCCATCAGGTTGGGTAGTTCATCTCGGGTTTCACTCTTGTGACGCATGAAAATGGTCCACGTGTACCTAGAGAAATCATCAGTAACAACAAGTGTATATTCGTTACCATTCATGCTCTTGGGAGTAACAGGCCCAAAGAGAACCATATGGATCAGCTGCAATACTCGGTCGGTTGATGGAATCATTTTCAACCGAAAGGAGGATCTAGCGAGCTTTCCCAGCTGACACGCACTGCAGATATGTGTTGGAGAAAACACACGGTTCGGAATACCCTTTGCATGTTCCTGTCTCGCAAGTCGGTTCATTGTCTTGAAATTCAGATGGTTGAGTCTTTTGTGCCACAGCCAGCTCACATCTGAACTGCTCTTCGATAAAAGACAGGGGTCAGGAGGACTACTATTCCAATCTGCATGGTTGACATTCCCGGTTGGGGATCGATTTCCCAACAATCACTACGCCAAAATCTTTCATACATAACGCCACATAGATAACGGAGATTTTAAAAATCCGTTATGTATGAGCGCCTTTCTGCATATATAACGGAGATTTCAAAAAGCCGTTATGAAAAAACTGTTATCTATAATTATTTATAAAGTTTTTTAGTCTGGCGTTATCTATGAGTGTTACTTATGTTATTTTTAATAACGTGTTTTCAAGTCCGTTATGCTTTGTGTTATGTATGAGCATGTTTTAATAACATCAAATTTTACTGGTATCAATTATGTTATCTATTAGATTTATTTTTAATTAAAATATTATTGGTGTTTTTAATTTATACAGGCGCGATAGAAATGAAAATTTCCCTCTTTTCACCCCATTGTATCCCGCCACTCCACATTGCAGCTCTTCTTCTGCCGCCGGTCCTCTTCCTACCGCTGCCGCCGCTCCTCCGCCTGCCGCCGCTCCTCCGCCTGTCACTGCTCCTCCGCCGCTGGCACCCTCTAATCCCTAAAATTGAGATCCCCAAACCAGACGCCGACGACCTCCGCTCCGGCCACTGTCAACGCCGGTATCTCTCTCTCTCTCTCTCTCTCTCTCTCACTCTCACTCTCACTCTCTCTGTCCAAGTTACTACTAGTACTCGTGGCAGTGCAAAAAAGATTAACGTAGCTAGTGAAATACAGTATGAATTTCATTTGATGTTAGTAAGAGTATTAACGAACCGCGTAGAGGGAGAAAAATTTGGCGATTTTTTTCTTCTACCGATTTTGTGCGTGAATCAATTTCTGAGCAAATATCATCGTTTAATTCACAAAATTGAAATGATATTCTTCTTCCTTGAGAGAAATCAATCATCTTTGCAATTGGAATCGTTCAATTTCATCAATATTTGAGTGAGTTTCGTTTTTTGGGGGTTTTTCGCTGCCGGTCATTCGATCTCAAATTCCGCCGTCGCCGCCCAAAATTGATCAACGGCGACCACATCACCTCCTTCCTCTGTAAATTTCGAACAATTTAGCCTCCTCAATTGTTGGATTCATGGAGTATTGAGGGAGATCGAAATGCAAGGGTTTCAGGTCAACGCCGATCGGATTTGGTTTTTTCCGGTAGATTAGCTGGGAAATTGATGAACGACGGATATTTATTCATCTTCCTGGAGGAATTTCGTTCAAGTTTGCCTTTCGAATCGTCCGATTTAGTGGAGTTTTGACGGAGATTTATTTTCGAAGGTTTCAAGTCGACGAACATTGGGTTGTTATTTCCGGCACCCTCGCCGGGAGTTGCCCAACGGCGATCACTTATCTGTGTTCCTGGGAAGATTTTGTGCATTATAGGCTTTTGATTCATTGGATTTGGTAAAGTTTTGACCGAGTATTGATTGTGGCGCAAACTTGGATCTGTGTCCGGTCGTCGTTTTTCTGGCGCCGGTGTTGGGAACGGCTGTTTGGGGTTGCTGTTACTTAGCTTTGGTTGAAGGGGATGGAGGCCCCATCATCCTCCGTGCCTCCTGCTTCGATTAAGAAGGTCGCCACCATGGAGGTCGCGATTCCGGCCGGCACGCCTCCGTCTGACGCGATTCCGGCGGCGGCTGATGCTACTGCTGCTACACTTCCTGCTGATTCTTCATCTCCATCACTTTTGCAGCAGGGGGCTGCTGCGGCAACGTCTTTGCAGCTTGGTACTACAGCCATACCTTCGCTTGGAATTCCGCCGATTTCGGTCGTTCCTTCTCTGGTTGCTACTGTATCTTCTCCGGCAACTTCTGTTGCTCTTTTTCAGCAGGGTGCTGCTACTGTTTTGCCCATGCAACAACATACAGCCTCGTCTCTTCATGTATCCTTTGGCAAGGTTCCGATTGTGGAGGATTTTCCTCCACTTAATGCCGGGTTGCAGCAACCATATTCCGGCTTGGGGGTTGCATGGAGAAGTTATTTTGCCTGTAGTTAAGGTTCTAAATGCTATGAAAACTGCAGGTTGTACGATGGGGAAGATCTGTTTACGCCAACATTCAAAAATTCATACAATTTCAACTTAGAGTTAATGTGGCTGCTTTGATTATCATTGTTGTGTCTGCAGTTACATTGGCAATGTCCCGCTGAATGCGGTGCAGGTGTGTATCCTCTCATTCCGTGATTATATACTCCATTTGCTAAAATTTCTTGTTTAAAATTTGGTTCCTGTTTTTTGTCAACCAGCTTCTCTGGGTGAACCTTATCATGGACACATTAGGAGCTCTTGCGCTAGTCACAGAGCCTCCTACTGATCACCTCATGGGTGGGTAGACCACCTGTTGGTAGAAGGTCAGAGTTGTGGAAGTTACTTTATTTGCATAAAAGCTACTCTTTTTTTTCCTTGCTACATGATTTGGATTGTTTTTTATTCGATACTGATATAATACCACATAATTGGAGTCTTTAGTTTGGATCATGATCCTGTGTAATGTGTGTAATTTAATCCATGAGCAATATTTTTGTAATGTTGTTTGGCTTCCATTTCTATCTTGTAATAGTTCTTTATGCAACTAATTAATCATCTCTTTTATTTTATTTGATGTAAATGTTAACTTTATACAAATTTTCTTTGAAGTGCGATAAGTATGGTCACTGCAAAAAAGGGAAAGAAAATGAAAAATACAAATTGGGAAGTTATCAAGGTATGTATGCTTAATTTACTGATGAGTTTTGTGGCTTTGTTCGGATAGTAGTACATGGAATTTTTGAAGTAGTGTGGAAACAGAAATATTGTTTTGGTTAGATAGTTGGTAAAATGCGGGCTTACCATTTTATTTCTGTAATAATTATAGGGTCCTATACAACCTGATGACAAGCAATGTAGCTATTTTGTGATTAGGTTTATGAGAGATATTATCGAAGGGTTTCAAAATGCAGCAGCCTCAACTTTTAACTTGTCATCAATGGTATTAAATATATATACTTGAATATTGTGTAACATAGTATTAGTAGTTATTAATAAATATATTGATGATCTTTTCTGTAATAATTGTAGTTTAAGGATGTTACTAATTATTCTCAAAATCAACTCAACGAGGTTCGTCAAGAATGGGCATCATGTGTGGTTGAACATGCATTGGATGGATAGGTACACTTAAAATTTAATTATTTTGAGCGTTATGTCCATAATGTGAGTGAACTGAGGTTTAAACATTGATGCACTTGTGTATGAGGCTAGTACAAGTTTGGTGTTTCTCCTATGATCTTCATGTGTCTGGTGTCGAACTGTTGTCGGTTTAGCTTTCATGTGCAGCTGCTTTGGGATACTATGTGTTTCATTGCTATTGGATATTGTTTGTTGGGTGTGTTTTATGTCACTAGTATATATAGTTTCAGATTTTGAGTTCACATAGTTCATGTTATTGAATGCTTTATCATTTCGTCACTTCGCGGTGTGGTTGCAAACTTGTGTTTTTTGTTGTATTCTCCTACAGATGCAAGGAGACTGGAGATGCTTTCCATAATGTGATAAAGAGACGGGGAAGGAGAAGAGATGTTGTATTCTCCTACAAAACTTGTGTTTTTGTAATCGTTCTTTGGACGTACGACTTATAGAACTTGTGTGTTTGTTAACTCTATTCGGATGGTGGTTGTATGAATATTTTGGATGTTATGACATGATTTAATGATGGTTTTTATTATTTTGTTGTTTTAGAATTAATTTTATTTTCAAATAAATTATAATTAAAAGTTGTGTAACTAAAAACAAATATACATAACGGAGTAGCCATTATGTATAATACTTATAGATAACGGATAAATATCATCTTTCGTAACGATCATGCACGTTATGTAAAAGAGAATAGATAACGGATAATCAAACATCATTAATTTAAGGACAAACATTATGCATAATAATATAGATAACGGATAAATATCATCTTTCGTAACGATCATGCACGTTATGTAAAAGAATATAGATAACGGATAATAACACGTTATTAATTAAATGACAAACGTTAAGTATAATAGTATAGATAACGGATAAAACTCCGTTATGTATGAGCGCCACATAGATAACAGCATTATACTTTACGGATATTTTTTAACATAGATTACGGATAATATCCGTTATGTATCAGCGTTTTTGGCGTAGTGAATATGACTTGCTTTGTTCTAACATTTTTGACCCTGCAGCCCTGCGCATCAAACTTGACAGAGAAACCATTATCACAGAATTGGCTGATGGAGATCAAGTTATGCTTCAATCCATCAACATATGAAACATTGGGAATAGACACGAGATTGGTTTCAAGGGTACCGTAGCCTTTGGTGTGACCTTTTGAGTTGTCACCAAAGGTAACAGATGGTCCTTCCTTCTCCACGAAACTTCCAAGCAAATCCCTCAGATTTGTCATGTGTTTCGAGCATCCACTATCCATCACCCACATGGTATGTGATGCTTTATTCTTCCTCAGCTGTTCCTCCTGCTCCTGCACAGAGAAACACGCTTAGGTCCCCAATTTTAGTTGGGTCCTGAAGGGTTAGAACCAGTTCCCCCTTGAACTGTGGGTTGCTTTTCCCTGTAGATTCGGATAGATTTGTCATTCCAAATTATCTTTTCTTCTCCATCAACTATAACAACACCTCGGTCAACCTTAGGCTTGTTGTTGTTATTGACGATCTGTTTCTTGGGAGGAGATTGATTTCTCCCATTGTGGGCTTCAGGAGAAGAGGCGTTCCCCCTGTTTTGTTGACGTTTCTGACCCTTTTGGTTTTGCAGATGAGGTCGGATGCCATTTTGGAATCTTTGTGGCTGAGTCTGATTCCATTTTCCTGACTGTCGATGACAACTGTTCATGCCCTGTTGTTGATTCATGTTCTGGCATGAATACCCGCAGCTGTTGGAACTGTTCCACATTGGTTGACTCTGATGGAACCTCTGGTTGTTCTGATGATGGAACTGATGTTGATTCTAATGGTTGAATCCCTGTCGGTTCTGTTGATTCCATCCCTTCTGAGGTCGGTTTTGAGGTCGATTCTGATTATATCTCCGATGTCTCTGGTTTCTCTTCTGAGTCCTAGAACATTCTCCCTCGGTTGTTATCCCAACCGATGAATTCTTCAGTTCTCCAACCACAGCTCCTTTTCCTTTCTCAGTTGCAGTTCCCTTAGCATGTTGTGCTGTAGGTGTTTGCTGTGACGTGGAGGTTGGATTAAGTTAGGGAGTTGCAGACTCAACCGTATTTGGTTTGGCAACCGTGACATCCACAGCTTTGATAAAGGTTGCGGGTGGAATTCCAGTATCCTTGACCATGTCGTAGCCGAGTCCAGACACGTCATCCATTTGTCTTCGGTAACTGATGAGATTCTCAATGATTTTGGATGATTGATATAGCTTTATCAGGTTGTCCTTCTCAGTTTGTAGATCCTTGAGAAGAACAGCTATATGCTCGGTCTGTGCGTCTGACATCTTCATCAGCTGGTCGATCTGTGTCTCTTGCTTGTTCAACTGCTCATGCTGCTCCTTGATCTGCTCCTTCAACTCCTCATCGGTTGGAGCCTTAGTTTGGTTGGCCTCATTCAGTTGACTTTTCAGATCATCAATCTCCTCGATTTGATTTTTGATCACATCGTCCTTTTCGGTTAAGGATTCTTCAAGTCTGGCAAACTGTTCTTGAAGATTCTTGAACTCAACCGATTGCTGATGTAATTCCTCACTGAGTTCTAGGAAGTCACCCTAAGATGGTTCCAACTCTTCATCTACTGTTTCCTGCATGTTAGTAGCATTGGAAGAATTTAAATTAACTGGATTAGAATGTACCTCAGCATCATCCTGGTCGGTTCCAAATGCCATGAGACATTGATCCTGTCTGATAGTGTTGTTGGTGGAAGTCAGCTCATCCTCATCTTCGGTGTCGGTGAAGATGTCCATGTCATCAGCTGCTTCTTCTGCAACCATGGCCTTGTTCTTTGCATTTTGTTTGGCCCTCAACGCATCTCTATCTTTCTTCGAAAGATCTGGACAATCAACTTTAAAGTGTCCCTCTTTGCCGCATTCAAAGCAACTGTTGGTCACAGGCTTTGAGTTATCTCGAATTCGGTTGGATTTATAGAACCGCTTATATTTTCCGAACCGAGTATCCATGTCAGCTAGCTTCTTTGACAAGGCGGCGATACTCTGTTGCAGCTCTTCTCTGTCCGGCTCCTTCGAAGCTGTGTCCGCAGATCTTGTTGCCCTTGATGTTTGTGGCTTGGAATAGTCGGCTCGAAGTGCTACTGTCTTTGTTCCTGAACCAACATCCTCATGTCGACTCGTCTGCATCGAGGACTGAGTTGATCTTCGTCAGTTCACCTTGTACTCGTTTCCTTTCAGAATTGAGAACATTCTGTCCGTTCCCATCTCTCCAAGATCAGCTCGGCTTTCATGAATGTTGGTGAAGGTGTCCCACTCAGCTGGTAGGGCTTGTAATACTTTGAGGTTGATCTCTCTCAAAGTATATTTCCCTCGTCGGATAGACTGAATCCTTCGGATGATATCCATGAACCGAAGCTCCAACTGATCAATGGTTTCATCGACTTTTAGACAGAAATTGTCAAAATCTTGACAAGCATGGGAGAACTTGTTCTCCTTGGTTTCGTCACTCCCTTCACTAAGAGATGCCAAAATGTCCCACATCTCCTTAGCTGTGTTGCACTCTTCTATCCATGGAAAATAGTCTTGTCCAACTGTGGACATGATAGTGCTCTGAGCCCAGATATCCAGCTGGCTCACTTTTGCTTCCTCAGGAGTAAAATCTTCTGGCTTTTTCTCAACCATCACCTCAGTTGCATCCCCATCATTGGGTGCGAATGACTTTTTCCATGATGGTGATCGGTCCGGATGTAATCACTTGTTGCATTCGATGATGCTTGGACAGTAGAATCTTCTTCATCCGAGTTTTCCAGGATGTATAGTTCACAACCGAGAACATGACAACAATCTTGTCTATAACATCCATCTGCACACAACAAACAAACAACAAATGCAGGCAGAAATGCACTAGCGTGAAAAACATCTATTCAGTTGACCACTGAAGAAAAACACCTCGATTCACACCTCGTGAAATAGAGACAGCGGTCTTTTGAACCACTGCTCTGATACCACTTGATGGTCCCGATACGAGTTCTGGTGTATGGGGGGGGAGGGGAATACACCAGAAAGGAATTTTAAAATCAACCCCCAAAAATTACCACAACTGAGTAAGAGGACTCAGTTGGAATCACAACTGAGTAAGAAAACTCAGCTGGAAGAGTGGTGCTGTGCGGAATGTGGTGGAAACAACAATAATTCGTAGAAAACAACTCACGCTCAGATGCAAGGTCGGTCAACAACCAAATCAGTTGAAATGTAAAGATGCAGTTTTGAGTGCTGGTTAGTTGGTCAGTTGGATATGCAAAAAGTAACTGAACAGAAAACACAACACAAAGGAATTACGTGGTTCGGAGAGAACTCCTACGTGCACGGGGAGTTGTGAGTCCACACAACTCAGTCCAAATTCTTTAGGACAGCTACCACAAAGCTTACGCGGGCTTTGCAACCGTTCAGATAAGTTTGCGGGTACTTATCAACCTTACAGATAAGTTTGCGGGTACTTATCAACCTTTCTACTCAATTTCGGGAAGAGCAGGATCCTAACAATCTTTTTAGGGGATGTGTATAAGGGTAGGTTTTCCAACTACTACCTCTAACACAGAAGTGAGCTAGGATCTAAGCTTAAATAAAGGAAGACTCAAACTAAGATCGAAAACACCAAGATAGATTCTAACTCTCTATGAACTCTCAACTGGTGATGTTCTTAGAGATTAATTGCAGTTTAGCTTGTGTGCAGTATATTGTCGTTCTTTCGCTCGTCTATCTCTCTACTCTGTCTTCTCTGTGTTTTTAGTGTTCCGTCTTGATGAATGAATGAATGCCTCTATTTATAGGCGGTGAGAATCAACTAGCCGTTGGAAGAGCCGTTGATCTCTGTTCTGTGAAAGCGATGGCTTGTCTCTCATCTCTGCAGATTTTTCCGATTTGGCAATTATGAACTTCTGCTTTCCTTCTGAGACAACCTTGTGTTGGGCCAAATGAGGTAATGACAGAACGTCAAACCTTCACGTGACTTCCTATTTGAAATTCAAATTTCAACCTTTGTCTTTCAACATTGGTTAGTCGGTTGAGACATTCGATCTTCATCCGAGTGGTCTTCAGCTGATGTTCCATCTGATCGCTATCTTCATCTGACATTATGTCTGAAGAGGAACAGTTGAACCCTCAGCTGCCTTAAACTTCATGTTGTCGATCTGTTAGATTGAGTCCTGCAACTGATGTTCCACATCTGATCAGGTGGATTATCACATGTGACGAACAGTTGATTACTCAGATGTTTTCCTTCATCCGATGATCTAGATCAGATCGGTTGGCTTGAACGCTCAGTTGTCTTTCTTACATCTGATGTTCCATGCGAGTTTCCATCTGAATTTCTATCCGAGTATAGCCATGTTGCCGTCTTCAGCTGGAGTCCTGTAAAGATAAAATTTGAACATTGCTCAAACAGCGAGCCTAAATACTAACTTTAGGAAATGGCAACATCTACTCGGTTGGGGTCAATTAGTTTTGGAATCAATCAAAACTTTACTAAATTTCCCAACACTCACGTTTTCATATAAAATTTATTCTCACCAGATCCTCACCATATATAGAGCTGCCAGGCCAATCGGGCCAGCCGGGCCTGGACCTAGACATAATTAGAAATTTATATATTCTCACAATATCACTGTATAACTACACCTAAAATAGAAAAATCACAATACATCCATAGTTAAATCCATGTAAGAGGTTTAATAAGTGATAAAAAAATCCAACAAAAGCAACAAGTCAACATGACAACATCCAACAACAAAAAACAAGTTTTAAGAACGCTAAACCAACAAAGTCACGTAAATAAACTAAATTACTAAACCAACATCAACAAGGCAAGTCGCGTAGACTAAATCAAACACCATTTGAATCTTCTTTGGACTCACGTATTTCCTCCACGTCCTCTTCCGTTTCTACAATTAAAAGAGACATGTAAAGTAAAATAAGTTAGTAGGCAATAGATATTTTTATAATAAATATTCCGAGTGAAAATATAATTGTATAAACGTATCATTACTCGATGTTTTCACTTCTTTGAAACCATGCAACCAATTGCGAGTTCAAATGAGTGCTTGAACGGTACCGAGAAGCATACAACTTCTATACTAGTGCAAGATGCGACCACCAATGCTAAATATCGATTCCGAAGCAACCGTAGTGATTGGAATGCTTAAGATATCTTTAGCCATCCTTGCAAGTCGAGGGTACCGATTAGCATTCAATTTCCAATATTCTAAAACACTTACCTTTGGAAAGGGTTTGAAACGCTTGCATTTACACTTTAATTGACCATCTATCATACAAGGTTTCTCATAAAATGGCCATACATCAGATTTTTGTCTTTTAGAACTACTCAAGTCATTAATTTCGACACCCAACCTCTTATTACTACAATCCACAAAAGAAGACGAGTTACCTGGAGCACTCTTAGGAGGAGAAGTCTCCAATAATTGCACTTCATCCTCGTCATCATTCCCCTTATCCATAACCATATCATTGGTATTAATATCATCGCTTTCGATATCCATTCCTAGTTTCCTACACATCGATAAACAAGCTGAAATTAGTACAAAAGCAATTGAAACAAGCTGAAATATGACTTGAGACTTGAATGACTGAATCATGACTACATAATGTATTTAATAAAAAATATTAAATAGTTTTCGATAAAATTACTACAAAAAAATCCATGACAATTTACTGTAATGCAAAACTTAATAAAATTATCATTTTAATAGAAAAGGTGAGACTTTGATAGTATATTTCCCTAGTTAAAGGTAGTCATACAACTAATCTTTTTCGACAACACTTAGGGTCAAATTAAAAGATATACATTAATTTTCGGATCATAACAAATTAACAAGTAAAGCCCTAAAAATCAATTCATGGTAGCTTCTAATTTTCGAAGTATTTCCCGTAGCCGCAACTAGATACTTTCAGCAATTACCAGAAAAGTTGTTTCTTGGATTATTCCATGCTAAAAAAATCTTTTCATGTTGAATAGTAATAATATTTCTGGATATTTTTCTTTCCTTCAAACAAATCGCGATCAACCTTGGCTCAACAAAGTTCGAATTCCTTATTTTTTGTCAGATTTAATTTACTTTTTACATCTTACCAAACAATTTAATTTGTGGCGTCGTATACATTTGTAAGATAACTCAAAAAAAAAAACTTGTTTTGCAATTTCCAATCGATTGTTTTGAGAGAGAGAGAGAGAGAGAGAAAACCTGGAGGCTGGAGGCTGGCGACGGGCGTGACCGGTGGCGGTGGCCGGTGGGACGGCGGACGTCGGCGATCGAATTGAGAAATGAAAGCGTTGAGATTTGAGGTGTTGTGGCTCAGTGGCTGACTGCATTTGGATTTGAGGTAGGATTTTCTAAGAAATAATGTATATTAAGTATTATTGTATTAATTGATTGTCGGGTCGGGTTGGCCCAGTGGCCCGCCGGGCTTTTTTGGCCCCTGTCCGACTGGCCCGTCGGGCCGCTCAGGTCGGGCCAGGTAGGCCCGGGTTTTTTCGGGCCTGTAAACTACACTTTTCAAGTACAAGTGTAACAGATCGACCTATATAAAGGAGTTAGTGGGGATTGAACTTAATACCTCTAAGTCTCAAGTAGCCCACTCTATCACTAGGTCATTCCCAATGAGACTGTATGGAATAATTCTATTTACGGTAGGGTTATTATAAATAGGATGTAATAAAGGGAGATTAGGGGTAATTACTAAGTTATCGAGCAGTTATGGTTTTATTAATTAAATAATCATAATTGAAATTCTCAAAGTAAATCAATCATAATTGAAATTCTCAAATAAAATAATTGATTTTTTCTAATTCCCGTGAGAGGATATATTTCAAACGATACATCATATATAGTCACATGATATATATGTAACCCAACTGGACCCATTTAAACTTAGCAAATTTATGTCAAGTTTCCTTAAAATTGCAGTGATAAATGCATAATATTTAATTTAATCGATTTAATATGTCGCATAACTATCAAGAATCATTAGCTAAGATTTTGTCTTTTTTTAAATTTCTGAATAATGGATATTAGGTGTAATTAGGTTACACCAATCATACAACCAACAGTTCCCAAAACACTATAAATACAGAAGATGATAAACTTATGTAACTCCAAGCATTAAGTTAAATACATTATTCCAATTCTAAAATGGCAAGCCAGGTTGAAACCCTAGTTGCTAGCACTCCGATAACATCCCCGGCTGATAAATACTACAAATTCTTCAAGTATGACATCAACAACATCATCAAAATATTTCCGGCTGGCTACACCGGAGTTGAGGTCATCGAAGGAGAGGAAGGGGTCGCCGGCAATATCAAGCTCTGGCACTATATAATTGGTACAAAATATATAGATACACTAATGTTTTATTTATTTTTAATTATATCCGAAACACTAATATAAATGTACTTGTGTCTAAAATTTTTTGTTTAATGACATGCAGGAGGGGTTGCTATGTCCATGAAGGTTTTGACTGAAGTGATCGATGATGCTGCAAAATACATCAAATTTGTTGCTCTGGAAGGAGAAGTTCTGCTACTATACAAGACTTTTAATGTGACAGTCACAGTGAGTGAGGGTTTGGCAAAATGGAGTATTGAGTATGAGAAAGCCACTCTCCTTTCTCCTCCTCCAGAGCTCTATGTTCCATTTTTAGCCACTCTTTCTACGCTCGTCGATGCCTATCTCCTCATCAACTGAAACCCGCGAGTTACTTCAAAATCGTGTTGTATTTCCTGTTAGTATTTATTATCACTACTGGTTATGTGTATAATTAATGGTGATGCATGATTTCACGTTATCATCATCTATGTTTATGATCATATATGTGGCCCATCTACTCCAAAACACGTCATACTATTAAATAAAATAAAACATGTCATGTGGAATTAATGTTTGTGAGATATAAATGATTATGAGTAAGTCTCCTGTGGAAACGGCTGTTTGGTGGAAATGGGCACCGACCCGATCCGCCCCGCCCACGCGCCCTAATCGACCTGCGCGTGAGGTCTATGCGTCGCGCGTGGGCCTCACCCCCCCCCCCCCCCCCCCCCCCCTATTTTTTATTTTTTTTAATATCCAGTTTTTTTACTTTCAAATTTTTGTCCCGACGGAGCCTTCGGTTTAATTTTACGGCTCTACCTTCGCTCCATTTACTAAAATAAGGATAATCGACGAGCAACAATTTAGATTTTTTCGGCTCGCTCCGAGGCCTTCGGCTCCCTTCGCTCAAATCTTGACCATAGAAGAAGCGGCAAACAAAAAAGGGGGGTAAAAAAAATGAAAAAAAAAAACTTGAAAAAAAAATTATGGTCAAAGGGGGTTGACCCGGGTCAATCAGATCGGGTCGGGTCGGGTCGCGGGCCGAGCATCTACACCTTGGAGACTTCCGCGGGAGTTTTTGTCAATGATTATTGACTTTAATATATTTATTTAGTCATGTTTTTAACTTATACTACTATCTTAGACGAAAAATGTGTATTAATCTTCACCACTAAGTGCATTGAGATGCACTAGATTTTAATTTCGTTTTTCGTTCTTTTTATTTTTATAAAAATTAAAATTTGGTGCATCTCATTATACAGTGTAGTGCATATGAATACATGTTGTGGTGCATATAACCCGGACTGTAACAAAAATTCAAAAAATAAAACAGAAAAAAATCGAAAAAAATGAAAATAAAAAGCTGGTGCACCTCAATGCATTTAATGGTGCATATGGATACATGTTGTGGTTCATATGACCTAAAAAGAAATATAAAAACTGAAAAGTCAGCAGGTTAACCCCGTTTTGATCAGGGTCAGATCTTGACCGTCCATCACTTATAGTTTATGGTGGAGATTAATACACATTTTTTAGCATAAGGATCATTTTCACTAGAATGACTCCCTATAATATATATATATATATATATATATATATATATGAACCAGCATAAATATCACGTACGTGATGCAAAAAATACAGTACGTTAATGCACAAACATGTTAATGCACAAATTACACTAACTTAATGCATAAATTATTTAGAACACTTTTAATGCACAAAAAACAGTAATCTAATGCAACAATTAATTTGAACCGTAGATTAAAAAAAACCAACGGTCCAGATTAGTTCCTAGGTCCAATATATATAGAGTTATGTTTATATAAAAATACATCTTATCCTAAAAAATGTGAATTGATCCCATCCTTGATTTAGGAGGGATGGATGGTCAAAATTAGTCTGGGTCAAATCGGGTCAAACCGTTGACTTTTTCTTTTGTAGCCAGGCCATATGCACCGCACCATGTATTCATATGCACCACACTACATAATGAGATGCACCACTAAGTGCATATGAAATGCAACATATTTTCAATTTTTTTTTACGGTCAGGCCATATGAACCACACCATGTATTCATATGCACCACATTAGATAATGAGATGCACTACTAAGTGCATTAAGATGCAACATATTTTCGATTTCTTTTCGATTTTTTTTCTGTTTTTTTTTTCCCTCATTTTTTTGTTTGCCTCTTCGTTTTTTTGTTTTCCGCTTCTTCTTTGGTCAAGATTCGAGCGAGGGGAGCCGAAGGCCTCGGAGCGAGCCTAAAAATCTAAATTATTTCCCGACAATTATCCTTATATTGGTAATCGGACCGAAGGCAGAGCAGTAAAATCGGAGCCGAAGGCGGAGCCGGGAAAAAATATGTAAAAAAAAAATCATATGCATCTCAATGCACTTAGTGGTGCATCTCATTATACAGTGTAGTGCATATAAATACATGATGTGGTGCATATAGCCTGACCGTAAAAAAAAAAAAAAAAAAAAAAAAAAAAACAAAAATTCTGTGCATCTCAATGCATTTAGTGGTGCATCTCATTATATAGTGTGATACATATAAATACATGGTACAGTGCATATGGCGTGACCGTAAAAAAAATCGAAAAAAAAGTCAACGGATTGACCCGGTTTGATCTGGTTTTAACAGAATCAAATCTTGACCATCCATCATTCATAGATGTGTGGTTGAGATTAATACAATTTTTTAAGATAAAGAAGCTTTTCACTAAAATGCATCAAAATATATATATATATATATATATATATATATATATATATATATATATATAACATCACATGAATTGGCTAATTTTGCAAAAACTTTAGACAATACTACAATTGTATGGAATAATCCTATTCACACAAAACTTGGGTAAAACCAATTCTACGGTAGGGTTGATTATAAATAGGATGTAATAAAGGGAGATTAGGAGTAATTACTAAGTAATTAAGCAGTAATTGTTTATTAAATCATCATAATTGAACTTCTCAAAATAAATCAATCATAGTTGAAATTCTCAAATAAAATTTAATCATAATTGATTTTTTTTTTTAATTCTAGTGAGACGATACATTTTAAACAATGAGCTACACTTGGATGCAACCGGTTGTGAGGCCGGGGTGTGTTGTGCATGCACCTAAATTTATTTTTTGATTTTTTTAAAGTGTGGTGCATTTGTATACACTATGTGCATCTTATTTAATGTTTTGGTGCATCTCATTACACAATGTTGTGCATCTCGCTACACATAGAGGTGCATTTCATTATACACGGTGGTGCATCTGCATACACTTTTAAAAAAATTAAAAATATAATTTATTTAAAAAAATTAAAAATAAACCCCTAACTGAGTATTAATAAATCCTAATTGATAATTAATAAACCCTAATTTGGAATTAATAAACCCTAATTGAAATTATTTAAAAAAGTCCAAAAAAAATCACAGTGGTGCATATTAGTACACATGATGGTGCATCTCATTATATATGGTTGTGCATCTACATAAACTATGTGAGGCATCTCAAAAAAATAGTGAAAAAGTATAAATTATAAAAGTTTAAAACTGGTGCATCTCAATAAGCAGTTGTCCATCTCATTACACAGTATTGTGCATATTAGTACACGTTGTGGTGCATATCATCTTACCGTTTAAAAAATTAAAATTAAAAAAAAAAACTAAAATTCAACGCATTGACTAGGTCAACCGGGATCAGGACCGGGTTGACCCGGTTTTACAATATGAGACCGATTGTATATAAGTATTTGCCTTAAACAATACGACATAAGTTATTTTAATGAGCTTTTAAACTTAGCCAAGACTCTAATCACATTATATAGGGTAAGCATCTGGTGAGAATGGATTTTATATGAGAACATGAGAATGGTACATTTTAATGCATTTTTATCACATCGGTAATGCATATATTGCAAAAATGTAATGCATACACATCCTAATGCAAAAACATTGTAATGCATAAATTACTACAGCATAATGCATGGTTAAATCTGAGTCATTGATCAACAAAAATCAAGGGTCCAGATTTATTCTCATTTTTCACCTAAGATAGCATTTTCACATGATCCCCTTCCTATATATATATAGAATTAGGATCATATAAGAATAGTCCTTATCCTAAGAAATGAGAATCAATCTCAGCCACTCATCTGTTGCATCTCGTTAAGAAGGGCGGTGCATCCGAACGAAAAATTACAGTTTTTTTTTTTTTAAGGTTTCCATAAAGCTAGGTGCATCTCATGTCAACGTATGATGCATCTAGTTTCACGTTGTGGTGCATCTCATTGTAAAGTGTAGTGCATCTACCACATTGTGGTTCATGAGATGCACCACTACATGTACTGATATGCACGAGACAGTGTAATCAGATGCACCACTAGGTGTAAGGAAATGCACTATGCTTTAAGGCGGAGTCGAGAAAAAAAATGTTAAAAAAGCTGAAAAACAAAAAACTGAAAAAAAAAATCGGACATGTACCACAATGTGTAACTAGATGCACCACACAGTGTATCTAGATGCACCGTATTTTAAGAAAAAATCGCCCAAAAAAAAAATAAAAAATAAAAAAATTGGCGCGTGAAAGCCACGCTCCCGCGAGTGTATCTCATGCACCCGCCTTTTTTTTGAGATATGTGGTGCCAAATTTATTCCTATTTCTCACTTTAAGGGCTATTTTCACTAGAACCCATCCCTATATATATATATATATTGACAATCCATAAAAATACACCCTTTCACAATGTAAAAATGAAAAATACACCATAGTCTAAAAAACAATGAAGCTTACACTATTTTGAATATTTCAAATATAAAATGCCATCTTGTCAAGCACTTTATATCACATCTCTTACACATGTGTAAGAGATGTGATATAAAGTATATAACATTCCAATGATTTAGTGATAATTAAGTGATTATTTGAGAATCATTAGCTAATAATTATATAATTTAATTATTTTATATGAAACATATCGGGATAAGTACGTACTAAATTCAGTCGGAAAATTATGAATAGGCATTAAACGAACATAAATGTAGATCTCGCTCGGACAGAACAAAATTCTGCTCGCCACGTGTCAAATCCCGCTCGAGCGGGTTCCAGTGATTCCCGTGAATGCACCGAATTCAATCGTTGTACGTGAAAAAGGCCCGCTAGAAGATGGTGATTTATCTGTTGGTTCTGTTTTTTAAAGTAAAGCAGCTCTAAATGTAGCAGTAGGCTTGTGGCACATGGAGATTGGAGCAGAATACAAAATTGATGGCTTGATAGTCTACGTCTCAGATGGATATGCAGGCGTATGGAATCTTGTCCGTTCGAGCTGAAAGTAAGATCAAGTAAAAGATCACAAGCTTGGAGAATTACCAAGTTTACGGGCGATCACGCATGCACACGCCAGCTAAGACGTGTCGGTCGTAGAAAAGTTCACATGAATGTGATTGCAGCCTACGTTGCTCGGAAAATATGAAGGGAGTGTAAAATAATAGAGCCAAAGGCCATTATGGAAGAGGTACAAAGCAAATTTGGGTTCACCATTCGTTATGATTTGGCCCTACGAGCACGACATGCAGCGATAGAAAGCATTTACGAGGGATATGTTAATTCCTTCAGATGTTGCCAGACTATCTTCACATGCTAAGACAATGGAATCCAGGTACAATTACTGATTTGTAAGTTGGTATTGATGGGAAGTTCGAACACTTGTTTGTAGCTTTCGGCGCATGTAGGCTTGCTTATCCACTGAATATGAGGCCTGTGATTGCAATTGATGGCACTCATCTGAAGGGCAAGAACTAAGGCAATGGAATCAAGGTACATTTACGTGTAGGCTTGCTTATCCACTAAGTTTGTATCTTGTTTGTCGCTGTCACTAAGGATGCCAACGAGCATACCTTTCCTCTAGCAATTGGCGTTGGCCCCATTGAGAATGATATCTCTTGGAAGTGGTTCCTCAGCCGATTTAGAATTGCGTATGGAGAATTGAATGATACATTAATTGCATCTGATGCCCATCCCTCAATAGATAACGCTGTGAAGGAGGTTTTTTCGAATGCAGTTCATGGTTTATGCTACTATTACTTGCTGCAAAAGATTAATTGTTACGGAAAAACTGTTACGGAATTGTTTTAAAAAGCTGCATTTGCATATCGCCGAGCAATTTTTGATAAAGCAATGGACATCGTCCACCGAGAGAGTGAAGCTGCTTACCAAAAATAGATAAGTGTCGGACCCGAGAAGTGGTCTCGAGTTCACTGTCCTTTGCCGCGTTACAGTCAACTGACATTAAATGCAGCCGAGAATTGGAATGGACGGTTGGAGTGAGCACGACGGCTGCCAATATGCTCAATGCTTGATGCAATCAAACATGTCATCGAGGAGTGGTTTGAAGAGAGATGAAATGATGCTCACGGTAATGACGTTGTACTGACTGCTGAGGAAATAGAAAGTCTCCATTTCAGCATCATCCGGTACAAAAGTGTTGAATCGACCAAGCTGCAACGCAAAAACTTTTATCAAACACAAATACAATTATAAAAACAAATACAAAAAAATACATACAATGAAAAAATTAAAATTTACCTGCAAAGAAAATAATGGCTCAAGCTTTGTTCCACTTATCTTCTTGAACTTCCATCTAAGACATTTGGGCCGTGCATTCAGGTTATCAATGACCACAACTGCAACGGCTAAGTCTGGCAGCACCTCCAACGATCAAACATGGAAAACCCAGGCTGCACCGTAAGTGGTACTTTTTCATCTGCTGCATATTGTCCACGTAGTGCTTCAGATGCAAATATGTGTATGCGCCCCAAGAAAACAGAGAAAATGCTTCTAGATTGTCCACCAGCTTCCACACCCAATCCGCAACATACTTCTTCTGCTCAAGACCAAACAGTACCATATACAGAACTAACACATGCGCGACCTGCAGGTACAGCTGTCCACTCTGATCTGTCATGTGCCTCAGGCAAAACCAATCCAGGAGGTCACCCACACTAATCGGCAAGCTGTTGGTAAACCGCCGATACACTTGCACATCCCGTAAGTCGTAGTTGTCTGAGGGTCGGAAATCAGACGAGTCGAATGACAATCCAGTAACAAGGGCATACTCCGCAGAAGAAAAACGAAGGTTCGCCCCGTTGATATGTAACCACATGTCGTGTGGCTCGCCCCATTGAACCGAAATCTGATGGGACAATATGTGATGCACGCCCATACCGCACTTCTGCCCCGGCTGCCAGTAAGTAAAGTGGCCAAAACAACCTTCAAGCCACCTCTCCAAGAGATCCTGTCCCACAACCTGCATCAATGTAGACGCAACGTCTTCTAAAATGTTGTGCCTGTAGGACGTGCTAACCGTAGACTTCTGGTTAATAGTCTCAGACCTCTTCAAAATAATCTACACGAATAAAAATTGAAATTTAAAAAAAATAATAAAATCAAACTATACACAGTATTAAACAGTTCATTAAATAATTTCCCACTCGCTATTAACAAATCCCGCTCGAGCGGGATATCAAGCCAAATATCGCTACGTCGAGCGGGAAATGACACACAAAGCATATAGAATAATTTCGGCTGTTAAATAACAATATCCCGCTCGGAAAACCTATATTCCGCTCGAGCGGGATTTAGGCCCTCAACAATTAATCGAGCGAGATTTAATGTAAATAACATGTGAAAATTAAGGAAAAATTTACGAGTAAATTACACATTCAAAAAATTCAACAGTCTTCCAAATCACAATTATTAGTATAGATTCAACATCAAACAATCGAAATATGAACAATTTAGCAAATTAGGGATCTATGGAAAGTTATACACTATTATTATTAATTAAATACTAGAACAAAGAATTTCCCGCTCGTACAAAAAAGACCTCGCTCGAGCAGGATATATAGAAATCTAAGATTTCTCGAGCGGGATTTCATATAGATACACACTAAATAATTTTTGCAATTAACAAAGAATTTTTCGCTCGTACAAGAAAGATCCCGTTCGAGCGGGATATACAGAAATCTAAGGTTTCTCGAGCGAAATTTTATTAGATACATACTAAATAATTTTTGCAATTAACAGATGAAATTTCAGATTAAAATTCAAACGCATGAAAAAAAATTATAAAATACTAACCTCTCCATAATTAGCCATATTGTGGAAAATAACAAGTGAAAATGACGCCGTCGACTGCACGGTATTGATGTCAGAATTTTTTTTGGTTCACAAATAGAAGAGAGTGAGCTGGATTTCTTAACTTAGAGAGAGAGAAGAGAGTGCAGATGGAGGTTGGTGTGAGCGGGATGTGGAGATGTGAAGTTAATATTGAAAATGAGAGGTGGGGGTGTGGGAGACGACAAAACATTAAAGTAGGGTAAAACAAAATAACTGTGAGCCTCGTGACATGGACCGCGACAAAACCCAATATACAAATTAAAAAAGGTGCATGAGAGTCAACACGATTTGACTCAAAGGTATGACACCTTTTTAGTTGTGTTCTCCCAATTGTATATTTCATTATTTTTTAAGATGTGGTATATTTTTCATTTTGCACTCTTCAAATAGTGCATTTAAAATTTTCCCATATATATATATATATATATATATATATATATAGGAAAGAGATCATATGAGAATAAATATTACCCTAAGAAATGAGAATAGATCTCCATCATAAATCTATGGGTGATGGAGGGTCAAGATTTAGCCTAGTCAAAACGGGTCAAATTCGAGTCAATCCGTTGACTTTTTTTCGAATTTTTTTTCTTATAAACTGTTACCCAAGATGCACCACTTCACATATTCGGATGCACTACTCTATATAACTAGATACACCACTAAGTGCATTTATATGCACAAAATTTTCGTTTTTTTTTATTCTTTTTTTTAAAATAAACAGTCACCCAAGATGCACCACTTCACATATTCGGATGCACCACTCTACATAATGAGATGCACCACTATGTGCATTGAGATGCAGCGAATTTTTCAATTTTTTTTATAAATTTTCAGATTTATTTTCCCCCGTTTTTTTGTTTGCCTCTTCGTTTTTTTGTTTGTCACTTCTTCTTTGGTCAAGATTCGAGCGAGAGGAGCCGAAGGTCTCGGAGCAAGCCGAAAAAGTCCAAATTATTGCCCAACGATTATATTTATATTAGTAATCGGAGCGAAGGCGGAGCCGTAAAATCGGAGCCGAAGGCGGAGGCGGAATCGGGAAAAAACATTTGTAAAAGAAAAAAACTGAAAAAAAATCTGTAAGAAAAATGATAAAAGAAAACTGGAAAAAAATCGGATGCACCACAATGTGTAACCAGATGCACCACACAGTGTAACTAGATGCCCCACATAGTGTAATTAGATGCACAACATTTTACGAAAATAATAAAAAAAAAAACGAAAACAAAATTAGTTCATCTTAATGCATTTAGTGGTGCATCTCATTATATAGTGTGGTGCATACGAATAGATGATGTAGTGCATATAACCTGACCGTAAAAAAAAACAAAAAAAAAAACTTAAAATCTTGTGCATCTCAATGCACTTAGTGGTGCATCCGAATATGTGAAGTGGTGCATCCGAGTATATGAGTGGTGCATGTGAGCTGAACGTAAAAAAAAATCGAAAAAAAAAAGTTAACGAGTTGATCAGATTGACCCGAATTTGACCCGATTTGACCCGCTTTAACCAGACCAAATCTTGACCTTTCATGTAAATATAATCAATGATAGAGATTAATTCTAATTCTCACTTTAAAATCTCTTTGCATGGAAATCAATATATATATATATATATATATATATACACACGTACTCCAACTGGACGGACCCATTCAAACTTAGAAAATTTATGTCAAAATTTCCTTATGCATGTCCGTGGATAAATTTTTGCACCGATCAATGCATAAATAGTAGTATTGTATTTAATTTAATTGATTTAATATGTCGCATAACTATCAAGAATCATTAGCTAAGATTTTGTCGAATTTTAAATTTCTGAATAATAGATATTAGGTGTAATTAGGTTACACCAATCATACAACCAATAACAATTAATAATCTTCCCAGTTCCCAAAACACTATAAATACAGAAGATAAACTCATGTAATTCCAAGAAATAAATTAAATACATTGTTCCAATACTAAAATGGCAAACAAGGTAGAAACCCTAGTTGCTAGCACTCCGATAGCATCCCCAGCTGATAAATACTACAATTTCTTCAAGTATGACATGAACAACATCATCAAAATATTTCCGGCCGGCTACACCGGAGTTGAGGTCATCGAAGGAGAGGAAGGGGTCGCCGGCAATATCAAGCTCTGGCACTATATAATTGGTACAAAATAAATAGAACACAGATGTTTTA
The DNA here is from genome assembly GCA_029490685.1 of Schizonepeta tenuifolia. NCBI lineage: Eukaryota > Viridiplantae > Streptophyta > Magnoliopsida > Lamiales > Lamiaceae > Schizonepeta > Schizonepeta tenuifolia. Next base: position 11,800,269 of record CM055958.1, on the reverse strand, counting down.
TTTATTTTAAATTATATCCAAAACACTAATATAAATGTACTTGTGTCTAAATTTTTTTGTTTAATGACATGCAGGAGGGGTTGCTATGTCCGTGAAGGTTCTGACTGAAGTGATCGATGATGCTGCAAAATACATCAAATTTGTTGCTCTGGAAGGAGAAGTTCTGCTACTATACAAGACTTTTAATGTGACAGTCACAGTGAGTGAGGGTTTGGCAAAATGGAGTATTGAGTATGAGAAAGCCACTCTCCTTTCTCCTCCTCCTGAGCTCTATGTTCCCTTTTTTGCCACTCTTTCTACTCTCGTCGATGCCTATCTCCTCATCAACTGAAACCCGCGAGTTACTTCAAAATCGTGTTGTATTTCCTGTTAGTATTTCCTGTTAATGGTGATGCATGATCTCACGTTATCATCATTTATGTTTATGTGGCGCATCTACTCCAAAACATGTACTGTTAATTAAATAAAACATGTCATGTGGAATTAATGTTTGTGAGATGTAAATCATTATTGACTTTTATATATTTATTTAGTCATGTTTTTAACTTATACTACCTTAGACGAAATACAATGTTATAACTATAGATCGTGAAAACTTGAAATACTATATCGTTTAATGGATGCCATAAAAACTTGAGCTCGAGTAATATGGGAATAATGCTCGAATGGATTCTGACTTGAATTTTTATCGATTTTATGGATATATATGGGATGGGGTTATGCAGAAACTATTTCTACAAAACTTAAAAATTATGCATCTTCACATATACAAAGTCAATAATGCATTTTATGATAATATATTTATATATTAAAATAATAGTATATTTTATTATAATGCATATTATATATTAAAATAATGCATTATTTCTTTGGCCCATATATTTATCTGTAATTTGAGGTGGTCTTAGATCTGTCTGGTGGACCTTTCGGAGGGTGTTATGCTAGAATATAATCATTTTACATGCAATATAATCAATTTTTCATCCTCCTATGTTAATGACGATTATGACAATTAGTCACGTACATAAAGCTAGTTACGGTATATGCAGTTGGTGGAATAGACAAAAAATTACTTTATTAGTTGTAAATTCACTAACAATTTGCATATAAATTAGGATATAGCATCTCATAAAGTTTGTAGCACATTTTACATAATCGAAGTTCACCCTGTAAGCACCCACGGAATACGGTTAATGAATTGTGAATATTACTACCTCAAAAAGCACTGATATTTACATGGCCCTAGGTGAAGAGGAAAAGTTGGCCCTTCACTATTCATTCATACGAATCTTTGCTTTTCGTCTCTCTTTTGCTCTGCATACATTTCGCTTTCACATACAAACAACATTAAGATATTTATCCAAATTAGGGTTGACAATTTTCGACACGACACGATAATCCGACACGAAATTAACGGGTTTGGATCGAGTTTTATTGGGTTCAGATCTTTATCAGGTCGACCCAATAAGGACCTGAAAAATTCAGGTCGGGTTCGGATTGGGTTCGGGTCGGGTTCAGTAGGATTTAATTTTTTAAGTATTATAAATATTTTATCTATGACAACTTTTAAAATGATGTTGTACATATATGTTTCCTTCTAATTCATCAAAAGACATTAAAATTTTATTTTTCTCTCCTATTAAATCTTATTTTAAATTATTTTTCTCTAATTAAAATTATTTAAAATATTATTCGGGTCATTATCGTGTCGTGTCAACCCGAATAAATTCGGGTTCGTGTCGGGTTCGGGTTGTGTTCGGGTTTAGACTTTTCGTGTCGGGTTCGGGTTTAACCTTAACAGGTTGGGTCATTATCAGGTCGACCCGATAACGACCCAACCTGACCCGATTGCCAGCCCTAATCCAAACCCTAAACTTTAAATTTTTTAATCCCCTCTGTCATTCACACAAACATAAAGCAACATCTTTTATTAGTATAAGTGCATGAACATAAATATCTTCTGTTATGAGTATGTTTTGTGTCAACATTAATATTATACTCCCTTCATCCCATTTATAATGGTCAATATTCCTTTTCAGGACGCCCCACATAAGTTGGTCAGTTTCCTTTTTAGGCAAAATAACTTTTCTTTACATTATCACCGTTACACTATTACACTCTCATCTAAGAATCAAAACAATTTTATTATACTATTACATCAATAAAATATTCAATAAAAACTCCATCATACACACATTTTATCCTAAATTCCCTTTTCCTTAAATACCTGTGCCGAAATAAAATGGCCTTTATAAATGAGACGGAGGTAATATCTTTTTTAGCATTGATGGATGAAAAAAATTGAAATTTGCACTTTAAAATTATGTTGAATTTTTGCTTTTTTTTTATTGAATCCATCAAATTTCTCTTTCAAAGAATCTGATGCATTATTTTAATATATTTATTATTGCATTATTAATGCATTTGATGATAATATACTATATAATTGACTGAAATTATGCATACTCACACAGATACAATAATGCATTTCATGATAATATATTTTTATATATTAAACTAATACATATTTTATTATAATGTATTTTTTATTTTATAACATTGCATTATCACATTATGACAAAAATAATCTGTAACCGCTATCCGAGATATGTATTGGGTAAAAGTAAAATCACGCTCCTGTGCATTTGAGCACATTTAAAATTATAGTTTAATTTGAATGGATGAAATAATTAATTTGGTAATTATGGAATAATTTTTGCATGAAAATCTATGAGAGGACATTTATTTGGAAATAAAAAATTTGACAGCTCCATCAAGACAGTTATTTGGGGATGGAGAGAGTATTTTAGAACATCTATAACTGTGATTACTTTGAAATTGGCCGGATTGAAAATCTTCTTCAAATAGATCGACTAATCTGTAATTTCCTCATTATACGTAGCTCTATGAACAACTCGATTTCCACGTTACATATTGCACTCAAATTTTGATAGAGTTTGTTGTTATGGCGGATGCAAATTTAATTAGTTATTTTATTATGACTAAAATCATTTTGTTATCGTTGCTCAAAATGTCTAAAATCAAACCACGCTCATTTATTTAGAATGCAAGATCCATAAAAATACAACTTTATTAATTTATAACTCTGTAACGAGAAAAGACTCTTGTTTGCTTCTCAATTTCATCTGTCAAATAAAACGTGTCTCGGTCGATTTTGACGGTTGTGACAAAATTATATCGAAAACATAATTCTAGATCTCAAGTAATAATTAGCGCAGTACCTTATATGTATTTATATCGATGACCATTTCTCATTGAAAAACACCACTCAAACGATTTTTATATTTGGGCTGTCAACAATAATTTATAATCAATAAAAACATAGAAAAATGTTGGTTTCGGCCTTGCTGAGTTGGCAATTGATCATCAGAGGTCATGGGCAGGTGATGGAGTGGGTGACTGCCTAATTATAATAATATTCTTCTTCACCACCAAATTCTTTTACGCGCATTTCGTGATTCACGTTATTTTGAAAGATAGATTGAATAATTTACAACCTATAGATTTCAATTTTTTCAAATCATTTATACAAACTACAATGATTAAAATCGGTATGGACACGCATATGCCATTGCTACGGGGGATTCTTATTTTCTTTAAGGGAAAATATTACTATATGCAAGAAATTTGAAGAAGACTTTTCACAACAGATAAAGGTTCATTTAAACATACACATTCCTTTGAATTTCAAGCTAGTCTATATATAAGCTCTAATATTGACATCACGACTTACATGTGTAGGATTAGAGCATCCATTACGGGTGTCTAGTTAGACTCCGGGTCTATCACCGGGAAGCGTAATTTCAATGATTGGTGGGGTTGAGTAAAATTCTGGTAAAAATTTCTAAAATGGTGAGGTTGAGTAAGACCCCGGGTCGATAATTATAATTATAAATTTTTTATTTTTAATCAGAAAAAGTAAAAAAAAATAAATAAATCGGACCAATGGTGTGAAGCCACGTGGACCGAAGGAGGGAGAGATTGAGATCGAGAGCAGTGTTGATAAATCGACACCACTCTCGACCCTGCATGATCGACACCGGTGTGTCTACGAGCCACTATGGCTTAGCACATAACTATCGATAATAACTCTAAACACAGAGTTCTCTGCATTGCAAGAATACAGAGCCTACCAACTTGCTATTTATTGTAACTTTGCCCTAATCCATCCCCTTTGTTTAATCCAGGAAAGGGCTTTGTGGACTTATATATTTTGAACAGTGGAAATGGCCATCTTTCTCACTGAGTCACTGAAATGCAACATTAATAGCCACAAACTGAATAACATATAATTAAAAGTTAGTCACCTTTTTTTGTATAAGTAGAGTCATCTACCCCTAATATAAAAATATATATAACTAAACAATACTGGAGATCTGATCCTCATCCCCTCAACTTTAAAAAAAAAAAAAAAAGAGTGAGAAAGGAGAGCGGAAAACTAATTTAAAAAGAACTAATAAGTTGACATTGTAGAAAGGAGATAAATCATTAATTTTTTTTTTTTTGTTAGATAAGAGATTATATTCTTTACACAGCATCTTAATTAATCGATTTATTATAGCTATCAAAAATCATTAAGATGAGATTAAATTGCTCAATAATTGATTGATTTTATTAGGTGTAAGGTTACATCAATGATACAACCAATAACACTTAAAAATCTTCCAACAACACTATAAATTCACCGGAAAAACTCATGCAATGCAATTAACACCAAGCATCAAATATATTTCCAATACTAAAATGGCAAACAAGATAGAAACCCTAGATGCTACCGCTGCGATAAAATGCCCAGCTGATAAATTCTACAACTTCTTCAAGTACACCATGAACGACATTGTGAAGATATTTCCGGCTGCCTTCACCGGAGTTGAGATCATCGAAGGAGAGGAAGGGGTCGTCGGCAATGTCAAGCTCTGGCACTACATTGTTGGTATGTATAAAATGAAAGGTTACTGATTCACATTAATTTTTTTTGAATAATATATAAAATCATTTAAAAACTATGATTGATCATACAGGAGGGGTTCCATGTACTGCGAAGGCGAAGGCGGAGGTGATAGACGATTCTGGAAAAACCATTACATTTGTTGTTTTGGAAGGAGATCTTCTGTTACTGTACAAGAGTTTTAAGGCGACTCTAGTTGTGAGTGACGGTTTGGCAAAATGGAGCTTTGAGTATGAGAAAGCAACTCTCCTTACTCCTCCTCCACAACTCTATATTCCTCTTGTGGTTACTCTTTGCACTTTAGTGGATGCCTTTCTTCTCATCAACTGAAGCGTGCTCGTCCCCATCGAGTTATAATAAATTGTGTTTCGCCTCCTATATCGATATTCTGTTACTCTCGAACGGTTCTAGTTAATTATGTATGCATGTCTATGTCTATGTCGATGATTGATGAAGATGTGGTGTATGTACGTAATCTTATTAAATAAAAAGTTTCTCTTATGTGGAATGACTTGCGATCATTCGATATATTTTGCATCTTGTCTGATATATACATTTTACAAACTACTATAATCTTATTTGATTGTACGAATGAAAAGATATAGTACTATAGTCAAGGAGAACTCATTCTCAGGCCTATCTTTTTTTTTTTTTTTTTTTTTGAGCAGATTCTCAGGCCTATCTTAATAGTTGGAGGTTTATGCGTGTGGGTTAGACGAACTATAATTGGTGTTATAGGTTAAAACGACAAAAAATTAGATAACTTGAATCTTAAATATTTCATAAAAAGAATTTTTAGTATTTATCAATTGAAATTTTTAGATGGAAATGGGCTATGAAAACAACGAAAAAAATACAGATTATGTGAAAATCCAAAACGGGCTAAAGAAAATCACCGCCGGGATGAGAAAATTTCACTGCGTGTCAGAAGTAGCGTTACAATGAACAACTTGTTGAAATATAAGTAAACTTGATTTTTCGAAGGAGATATTTTATAAAAAACTATTTAGAATTGTAAAGAATTAGGGAGAAAAGATTAGAAAATTCTAGAAATGAGAAATTAAAGAAAAGAGGTAGAAAAATCTAGAAAAGGAATTATCTAGATAAACTATTCCTAATCACATATGTATCTATAAATATGATGATGTATGCTTAATTATGTAGATGAAGTGAAGTGATTAAAGTGTTAAACCAAGTTAGTCCAAAAGCTCCATTTACCACATACACACTCACGTCCACACACACACACAACACTTTACAAATATACAAATATCCTCCAATATATAATTCTCCCACACACACACACACACACACACACACACACATATATATATATATATATATATCTTAAATTTCTAACAAAGTGGTATATGAGCCATAAAATCCTACCTGTGGGATGGCAAATTTGTCGTCGTTTCAAGTCTCCATGCTCAATAAGAGCAGTTTCATAATTGGAGTATCAAGATGAAGGTGCTATTGGGAGCCCACGACGTGTGGGAGATCGTGGAGAATGGCTACGAGGAGCCGCAAGACGAGGCCGCACTATCCCAACAACAAAGGGATAGATTGCGAGATGCGAGAAAGAGAGACAAGAAGACTCTCTATCTCATTTATCAAGCGCTAGGGGACGACGATTTCGAGAAGATCTCGAGTGCGAGCACCGCCAAAGAAGCATGGGAGAAGCTCCAGATCTCGTGCAAAGGAGCGGAGCAAGTAAAGAAGGTACGTCTCCAAACTCTAAGAGGAGAATTTGAGTCTTTACATATGAAAGAGTTCGAATCAGTCTCAGATTATTTTTCAAGAGTTTTGGCGGTCACTAATCAAATGAAGAGAAATGGCGAAAAATTGGAAGATGTTAGAATCATGGAGAAAATATTGCATTCGCCAACTCCAAACTTTGAGCATATTGTTGTGACTATAGTAGAAACCAAAGATTTAGAGAAGACGACTATCGATCTCTTGTTGGGATCGTTACAAGCATATGAGGAGAAGCAGAAGAAGAAACAAGAAATTGTTGAGCAACTTTTAAAGTTGCAAGTGAGTCCAAAAGAGAAAGAAGAAAGTTCGAGCAATGAAGGTGGCCGACAAGGAAGAGGTCGTGGACAACGACAAGATCGAGATAGTGGTCATGGATATGGACGTGGGCATGGACGAGGATATTTCGCTAACAATGAAGAAAGAATGGAGTTCCCGAGTAGCGGACGAGGGAGGAGTAACCCACAGTCGAGGTACAATAAATCTTCAATAAAGTGTTATAATTGTCATAGATTTGGGCACTATGCTTCCGAGTGCAGAGATACAAAATCAAATGTTGAAGAGAAGGCTAATTAAGCCGAGAATACGAGTGAAGAAAATGGGAGTGTACTTCTAGCATATAAAGGAGAAGCTGGAAGGCAAGATGACACGTGGTACCTCGACACAGCCGCAAGCAACCACATATGTGGAAAAAGAAGCATGTTCGTGGAGCAAGATGAGTCGGTAAGCGGTAATGTCTCCTTTGGTGATTAATCTAAAATTCTCGTGAAAGGAAAAAAGGAAGATTTTAATTCGGTTGAAAAATGGAGCTCATGATTTTATTTCTAATGTCTTCTACGTGCCTAATATGAAAAATATATTGAGTTTGGGACAATTCTTAGAGAAAGGCTATGATATTCATATGAAAGATTATAGCCTTTCAATAAGAGATGGCAAAAATAATCTAATTGTCAAGGTGCTAATGTCCGAAAATAGAATGTTTTTACTAAATATTCAAAATGATGTGGTGAAATGCCTTCAAGCCTGCTACAAAGATAAATCTTGGTTATGGCACCTCCATTTTGGGCACTTGAATTTTGGTGGATTAAAATTATTTTCGAGAAAGGAAATGGTGAGAGGACTACCACCCACCAAGCATCCCGATCAACTATGTGAAGGTTGTTTACTCGGGAAGCACTTCAGAAAGCCGTTCCCAAAGGAGTCACATTCAAGAGCTCAGAGGTCACTGGAGTTAATCCATGCTGACGTGTGCGGGCCAATCAAGCTAAGCTCCCTCGGTAAAAATAATTATTTTCTACTTTTTATTGATGATTTTTCTAGAAAAACGTGGGTATACTTCTTGAAGCATAAATCAGAAGAATTTGGAGCTTTCAAGAAGTTCAAGGCTACCGTCGAGAAAGAGAGTGGGCTAGAAATCAAATCTTCGATGACTGATCGAGGTGGAGAATTCGCATCCGAAGAGTTTCTAGAATTTTGCAAAGCAAGCGTAATTCGACAGCTACTAACAGTTCCGAGGCCCCCCCAACAAAATGGATTGGCGGAATGGAAGAATAGAACTATCGTGGAGATGGCTCGAAGCATGCTCAAGACAAAGAATTTACCCAAAGAGTTTTGGGCAGAAGCAGTGGCGGGCATCGTGTACCTGTCAAATCGGTGTCCAATGAGGAGCGTGTAGGAGAAGACTCCTCAAGAAGCTTGGAGTGGAAAAAAGCCATGGATCGCCCACTTGAGAGTGTTCGGGAGCAAAGCTTATGCACATGTACCACATCGTACAAGGAGCAAGCTCGACGACAAAAGCAAGTCATTCATCTTCATCGGGTACGACTCTAACTCTAAAGGCTACAAGCTTTACGATCCAACTACGAAGAAAACTATGATAAGTCAAGACGTGGAGTTCGATGAAGAAGGAGTATAGGATTTCAGCTGCAACAATAACAGTGACTTCACATTCATTCCTCAATGTGAAGATCAAGATAAGATCGAGCAAGCGGAAGATGCACAACAAGTACCATCAACTCCACCCACATCAGCTACATCAAGTGCTGAAGACTCGCCACCATCTTTCTTAAATGAAAGAGCCATACAACGTGCAAGGAGTTTGGATGAAATTTATGAGGACACCGAAAGGTTAGAAAATCTCACCTTATTCTGCTTATTTGCTGATTGTGAATCTATTAGCTTTGAAAAAGCTACAGAAAGCGAAAATTGGCGAGCCTTGATGGACGAAGAGATCAAGGCCATAGAGAAAAATGATACGTGGGAGCTCGCAACACTACCGAAAGGACACAAAGCTATTGGAGTCAAGTGGGTGTATAAAATTAAGAAAAACTCCAAGGGAGAAGTTAAAAGATATAAAAGAAGGCTCGTCGTGAAAGGATATTGCCAAAGAGCCGGAATCGACTATGACGAGGTATTTGCTCATGTCGCTCGCTTAGAAACTATTAGACTAGTACTCTCTCTTGCAGCCCAAAATAGATGAAAGATTTATCAGATGGATGTCAAGTCAGCCTTCTTAAACGGATATCTTGATAAAGAAGTCTACATCAAGCAGCCTGACGGCTATGTGGTGAAAGGACAAGAAGATAAAGTTCTGAAGTTGAAGAAAGCTTTGTATGGCCTAAAGCAAGCACCAAGAGCGTGGAATAGTCGGATTGACAAGTACTTAGAAGAAAATGGCTTCACCAAATGCCCACACGAACATGCCCTCTACGTTAAAGTTGAAGGAGAAGATACTTTAATAGTGTGCTTGTATGTGGATGATCTCATCTTCACAGGAAACAATCCAAGCATGTTCGAGGAATTCAAGAATGCCATGACAAAGGAATTCGAGATAACTGACACGGGGCTGATGGCGTACTACCTTGGTGTGGAAGTGAAAGAACTTGATGATGGAGTATTTGTCACACAAGAAAATTATGCAAAAGAGATTTTGAAGAAGTTCAAAATGGAGAATTGCAAGTCAATCAACACACTAGTGGAATACGGGATCAAGCTATCCAAGAACGATGGAGGAGAAAAAATGGACCCGACGTTATACAAGAGCTTGGTTTGAAGCTTGCGGTACTTAACTTGCACAAGGCCAGATATTCTTTATGCGACAGGGCTCGTGAGTCGTTATATGAAAAATCCAACCTCTACCCATTTCAAGGCAGCAAATAGAATTCTTCGATATCTCAAAGGTACGCTCGACTATGGCCTATTCTATTCAAATACTAATGATTATAAGCTTTTTGGCTATAGTGATAGCGATTGGGTTGAAGATAACGACGATCGAAAGAGTGCGAGTGGATTCGTATTCTACATGGGAGATATTGCTTTCACCTGGATGTCGAAGAAACAACCCATAGTCGCATTATCAACTTGTGAAGCTGAATATGTGGCTGCCACATTTAGTGTTTGTCATGCAGTTTGGCTCAGAAGCTTATTAATGGAGCTCGAGTGGCCACAAAAGGAGCCAACGACTGTGGATAACAAGTCGACGATTACGCTATCGAAGAATCCAGTATTCCATAATCGAAGTAAGCACATTGGCACTCACTTCCACTACATTAGAGAGTGCATCAGAAAGAAGGAGGTTCAAGTGGAGTATGTGAAATCACAAGATCAAGTTGCCGACATCTTCACAAAGCCACTCAAGTAAGAAGATTTTATCAGACTCAGAAGTTTGCTCGGGATGACAAATCAAGTTTAAGGGGGAGTGTTGAAATATAAGTAAACTTGATTTTTTGAAGGAGATATTTTGTAAAGAACTATCTAGAATTGTAAGGAATTAGGGAGAAAAGATTAGAAAGATCTATAAATGAGAAATTAAGGAAATGAGGTAGAAAAATCTAGAAAATGAATTATCTAGATAAACTATTCCTAACCACATATGAATTTATAAATATGATGATGTATGCTTAATTATATAGATGAAGTGAAGTGATTAAAGTGTTAAATCAAGTTAGCCCAAAAGCTCCATTTACCACACACACACTCACGTCCACACACACACACACAACACTTTACAAATATACAAATATCCTCCAATATATAATTCTCTCATATATATATATATATATATATATATATCCTAAATTTCTAACACAACTATATAACCCTACAACCCAATCCCTCAAGCCCCGACCACATTGCATAAAAATCTAAAGTTGCACCGCGAACTTTCAAGCTAGATCTGAACATTATGCATGTGACACTATCAACCGTTTGTCATATTTGATGAATTGAAAAGCCCGTGTGAAGCCGATCAGATATGAGAATTATAATTTGCTAGGAATTATTGATACTATTTAATGAGTTACATTAGAATTAATTTTTGTTTTCTTGTTTAGTAGGGCAATTAGAATTCTTGTTTTGTTAGTCTTATCAAAATCCAGAAGTACCGCTTACCTTAAAATATACAAGGACTAAAATCTTCACTAGACCATCAATTTTGAAGCAACAAATTCATTACAAGCATAATTTTCTCAGATTAAAAGATACCGAATGCACCCAAAAAAAGATGGACAAAAATCATGTTTGTCACATTTTCAACCCACGTGTCCTATGTTCAAGCACGTTTCGAAAATCCTCAACAGATCGATCTCCTGCGAAGTTTTGCATTCTTCTGGCCCACTAGTGGGCTAAAAATCTTTTCCCTTCCTAAAATTATATTCAGGGGATAACCACACACATATACACGCACGCATGTATAAATTATTTCTGGAAAGATTTTACTTGCTATTGACTTTTATATGCCCAATATTGAATACGTGAGAAATTCACTTAAATTATTTAAGTCAAAAGCGTTTATGGAAATTTTATAATCTGAAAAGCAAAAAGCACTTATCATACTGATTTGCTTACGCGAACTGGATACGCGTAGAACAATGTACGGTCGATTCTACGATTAAGTTTATTATTTAAAAAATCATTGCAATTATATATTTAGAATTTATTTGAGTATAAAGTTGAATTCAATTAGATTAATTGTTCCATAATAAAAACATACTACAATATAATTAGATAAATAACAATATTAGGAGTTAATTTGTACTTTCACAGTCTTCTCTCCCAGAAAAAAAAAACAACTGAATTTGAATGCTTTTAAGTTTTCCTTTTAACAACACAACTTACCATTTTAATTATTTTCAAGCATCAATTTATACGAAATATTTTCCGAAATTCTTTCTTTTATAAGTCGGGCCAGATGACCACAAATCCATCATGGGCAGCCCATATAAAAATTGAGCCCATCATCCCCTAAAAAAGCTTGATCATCATCATCCCCTAAACCCTAAAAAAGTACGGGATTGACATATGGGAGACTTGATCATCTTTTACGCAGGGAACAACTTTTTTTCGTCATCACAAGATGTTTCATAACACTGGTAAGATTTCAAAAGAATCCAAAGCCTCATACCTGTTTTATTACGATATTTCTATAACTTCGAATTTTACATTAAAATCACAGATCAACACAAATAATTTAAATCGTCTATGTCCATAGAAACTAGATTTAAATCACTAGCTAGTTCATATGCAAATGCATGGGCACACATTAACCTGCTACTGGCATAGACTTTAGGAATAGAAAAGAAGTGTAGAGTGAAAGAATTGCTTTGTGTTTAATTTTTATGGAACTAGTACCTCACCCACGGGATGCTTGGGAATCACCTTAAATAGTTATATGTTACTAAATGAAAGAAAAAAAATGATTCTGTTTTAATATTGTTTTAATAATATCGTAAGATTCAATTTTTTGAGCCAAATTATACAGGACTCTTTGAAATGCCACCATATGATATCAAAATGACGTTGTTTTGGTCTTGAGAAAGAAAAAAAAAACAATATGTAGAACAATTGATAATGATATGTCATCTTCTCCAACTCATCTTTACCACCATTATTGGTTACCCCTCATTATTGTTTTTTCCATCTATGGTTGTTGCTCCGACATCAACCACTTTAAACTGCATTAACTTAATAACAACCCAAGCCATCTCACGTAAGAGTATTATGCTCAAAAATATTCTTCACCCAAAACAACTCCTAAATGTATACTAATATATAATTGAACAAAATACATGATTATTTTTTTTTTGTTTTGATTAATCAAGATGCAAAATAGAGAGTAAAAATTAAAATAAATGTAAATGAACATTATCTAGTAAAAATTAAAGGAATGCAGAAAATCTTTGAAATAATAAAAGTAAATATTACAAAGATTTCATAAATATTTATCACTTACTAGCTTTGCTTGCTCTTACGACTACATATGCATTCTCTTAATATCTAACTCACTTACCCTCACATATATACATACTAACTAAAAATGAAACTTCATTTCCATTTGCACCGCGGACTCATCTTCCTCCTCTATGGGAAAGAGTGTAATTTGTTATGCTTTTGTAATATGAAAGATTAATTAATTGATTGAAAATTATTAATGTACAATTATGAAATAACTTAAAATATGTTATTTCCAGAAATGAAATATATATCAAAAAACTGAAAACTAAAGGTTACTACAAATGGGAGGTCGGACTTGCTATTACACTAAAGATTAACTTTAGGCAAAAAAAAAAACTTGGGATAGTTAAGAGGATTAGAGTTAATTTTGAGTAACTAAAGAATTATAAGAATTTATTAATAATTTATAATCATTAGTTTCAATTAAAAGTTATCAATGTCCAATTACTATGAATTTCAGTTAAGATTTATAAGTTCATTATGTTTATTAAGCCCCAATTAGCTCTTACAACGAACCCAAATTAGAATTATTCAAAGTCTACTTAAAATTAATTAAAATATTGATTAACTTTGAAATTAAAAAAAATTAAAAATATATATATAAAGACACGGCGCGCGATGTGGTAAATTATTGTATATTTTTCAAGAGAATTTTGAAATTAAATGATTACTAGTAAGTAGCCCGTCGAGACTCGACGAGAAATAATTTTATAATTTCATCTATGTGTTAATATACTTTAAAAATGGATTTCTTGATATTTTATTTCACAAAAGTAAGCAAGGTAAAAAAATATAAACATCTTACACGATAAACATCAAATCAACAAACCATACCATTATAACTTTGAAAAAAAACTTGTCTGTGTCTTTCAACGCTACTCCTTCACTCTCTCTCTAGAATTACTCTCCAAAGATTAACTAATATTTAAAAATAAGTGTACTATAACTTATTTAGAAGTTATTATATTGTTTGCGTTAATTGTAAATCAAAATTAGGAAATTAATTTTATTTCATGTATCTAAAAACTTATAATTATAAATGACAATAAATTACATACTCATTTATTAGGTATTTTTCGAATTTAAATTTATTTAGAACTTTTCTACATGTTCTCCTCCTAAACTCGATCAAAACAGTGACTTTATTCTATAACCCGTCGCAAATTTGTTGGGTAATACTCGATAAAAATATGAACATTACAAAGTGAATATTGGCTAAAATTGGTAAAAAAAAAATCTTCTTTTTATGTCTATTTGAATCGTCTCGTTGGGGTTTGAATCGTCTCGTTGGTTTAATTATTCTTTTTATGTCTATTTGATTGTTTCGTTAGTTTTTGAATCGTCTCGTTGGTTTTGAATTGTCTCGTTAGTTTAATTATTTTTTTATGTCTATTTAAATCGTATCGTTGGTTTTTGAATAGTCTCGTTGGTTTAATTATTCTTTTTATAACTATTTGAATTGTCTCGTTGGTTTTTGAATCGTCTCGTTGGTTTATGCTAAATTGATACCTCTAATTTTAGCCAAAAGACTGAGATAGATGTATTTATATTTTCAAGATTTTTTCTTTCTTACTCTTTTTAGCTATCTATTCATACATTAGATCCAGTGTGATATAAGATATTTATTTTGTTTTTATAAGGATTTTTTTATTACAAATTTTATATTGGCCTCTTAAATGCTAATTTTTTTTTCATTTTGTTGCTTTAAATTTAATTATTAGCACTACTTATAGACTAACTTAAAGAATAATTTATTTTTCATAACTATTAAACATATAATTAAAGATGAAAATGGTTATATAATTCATATTAAGAATTTGAGAATATATGCATATTAAGAATTGAGATATAGTATACAATATTAATATTATGAATTAATAACACACAAAAATTTAAAGAAGTGTGAAGAATAGAGATAAAGATGGTAATAATAGATATACATGTGAGGTATGAGAAATTATAATATGAATATAATAAGTAATATATGTGTTTTATGAATTAATAATGGAGAATATACGAGAATAAAGGAAAATTGGAATGAAGCACCATGGAAGGAGAATCGTTTATTTTCCTATTATTAATAAATAAAAAGATAGCCAAATTTTTTTGGAAATTTTGAGAACATTAAATAATTCTCTTCACCCTTTAGGAAATTTCATTTAATTATAATTTTTTTAGGAATAATAGAAACCAATATATAGGAACTTATATGGTATGTATACAAAATTAATAATATTCCAAGGTCAAATTAATATACACTTAGAAATTACTATAAAAAATTATACTATCTAAAATTAGTATACTAAACCTCTAAATAAGGTTAAGTATGTTCTCCTCACCCTTTAGGAAATTTCATTTAATTATAATGTTTTTAGGAATAATAGAAACCAATATATAGAAACTGATATCATATATATACAAGATTAATAATATTCCAATGTATAACTTTTCATGTGTCAAATTAATATAACACTTAGAAATTACTATAAAAAATTATACTATCTAAAATTAGTATACTAAACCTCTAAATAAGGTTAAATATGTTAGTAGAAGATACAATAGAATATATATGCAAGAGAATTGTTGTTGCATGATAAATAAATAGCATGTGATTATATTATAATTAGAAAAGATTAATATATTAATTTGCATAAATAGTTGAGAGGATATATATGATCGATATAGATGGCATTTAGTTTTATGTAGAAGATTATAAGTATATTTTTATATTTTATATTTAGTATATTAAAGATAGTAATAATAGATATATATGTGAGACTTGAGAAATTATTATATGAAATATAATAAGTAATATATGTGTATTATGAATTAATAATGCTAAAATTACCAGAATTAAGGAAAATTGGAACGGAGCACTGTGGAGGGGGCACCGTTTATTTTTCTATTATTAATAAGATAAGATAAGATTTGGGAAAAAGTTTTATTCAAAATATAACAGTTATTTAGATTGGATTGGTGGATTCTAAAATTAAATTGATTGCTGAGACCAATTCATTGATTTTGACAAATTATAATAATCGAATTGAACAGAACTTTCGATTTTATTTGAATAAATTTCGATTTATGGTTTAATTTTGTTAACTATTTTTGCTTGTCCTGGTTGAGAAAATTAGTTAAAATGACGTCGGCGGAAATAGCTGCATCGAGTGCATGATTGCAGTGGGGGAGGGAGGAGGGGCCTGCATCCGATTCGACCCGATGTGATACTACGCTTCAATAGTTAGTTGAATAATTAATTTCATTAAAGGCGAGACACGTTTTGGTTTGATAAATGAGATATCTAGCAATGCATGATCCCAACAAATAAATAAATATAATAATTCTCCACATTTATAAATAATTCAATAAATATAATTCTAGCACGAGTTCCTATTTTTGTTTGATGGTCCCTCACATTTAATACCTTTTTTCTTTTCCAATTTTCACATCGAACGTAAATAGTAATAATAGAAAAGGACATGACTGGAACGATTTCTAATATATTTGGTAACTCTCACATTAAATTTATATTGTTTATTTGAGAACACTCCTATGTAACAAGACCGAAAACCAAACCATATCCAGAAATGGAATGGCATCTATCATTCATAAATTTAGGAAAAGGGAGGGTGAAATGCTTAATACTAGTACTGCATAAGAACCGGCGATATGATGATTCATACTTTTTTCATAACATGCAATACGAATTTGTGAAAGTTAACTAAGAACCGACATTGTCAACTTATTACCTGTATATATCTCGGTGAAGTTATGATATCATATCAATTTTCAAAGTCGAATTAATTTGCTCATTGAGTATAGATGGTCGACCGGAAAGGCTTTTATTTGACATTGACGGTTAATTGTCCCAACATTTGTACATTTTAATTAGAGCAACCTTTGAAATATTGCAAATTTAATACAGCCATGACATGAGCCATCTGCATCTCTTAAGCCTCCTCTTCCCTCATCCTTCATTTACTGCGTCGACATCCAATCGGAATAATATCGTACTCTCTTTTTGATATATTCACCGGTTACAGATTTTTCCACAATAAATTCACTTGGATATATTTACTTGATACTCCATTAATAGGAATTAAAAATATGATCAAATTCATTAAGGATAAATCTATTTGAATCAAATTGATCCGGATAAAAAATGGTACAGTTTGAAAAAATGAAAATGTTTTATGCATTATATAATTATATATTTAAATTGAATTACTCCGTATTATTTATAGTTTTCCAATAACATCATTCAAACTTCCACAAGATCCAAGAATGTCATTAATATTCCGGAAATGTTTTCCATATACAGTTACTTGACTTTAATCAATATCACTACAACAATGTATTTTAGTATAATATATAATTTATATGACTTCAACAGTGTTTTGAGTCCTTTACATGAAGATTGAGTTGCATGCAATTTATATCTTTTTTTTTTTTTTTTTACTTTACTAATTCAATAATAGTTTTAGTAACAATCGACTATTAGACTCTTTATATACTATTTGTAGAACTCATGTGTACGATTTTTTATTTCTTATTTTTTCTGTGAATATTTTTAAAAGATGTCTATTTATATAATTAAAATTAATTATTAATTTCGATGTACAAAAGAAATTTTGTAGTTGTAGTAAAGAAAGACTTTTAGAATTTATATATACAGTGTATAAGTAGACCTCTTGTACACGATTTATGCATATTCCATTTGTCCACGATATCGTTGCAACTTTTGCCATTTAGGTTCGTCCACGATATGATTGTCACTTCCATTTATAGTATTAGGGTCCACATTATTATACATTATATTTAATCTTATATTTTTCACTACTTTACTCACATTTATCATATGACTCTTCTTCCATTCACAATACTACCCATTACTAATCACTACTACCCATCACATTCTTAAAACTTGTGTCGTCTACAATGTGACAACAATATCGAGACGAAGACAATAATATTTTATTTATTAATTTCTTTACGAATATATTTGGAAGATGGCTAAATATGGCTACAAATAAAAAAGTAGTTTAAAAATGGAGTGGTAGTATATGATTATGGACCGTACATATAACTATATCGAGAGCTTCCCAAGCTCAATGCTGTTGGGAAGAATTGATTGAAATTTTAGGGGCTGCAATCCGGTGATACAGTCTGAGCGAAAGAAAGATTCTTATCCTTGAAAAGGCAGTCGGTAGCCACCGGCCTATGAATATAGCGTTGCGGTCTAACTCGAACTAACTCCTCATTGCAGCTCTCGGGCTGAATTGTTTCAGCCCCTCACTTTCTTTGGAGATAGAATAATATTAAAATAACTATAATCATAATCATTATAATAAAAATCAAAAATAAAAATATTTAAATATTAAATTTTATAAAGTGCTACTATTATGTTAGGCTAATTATAATGATAATTACAATAATAATAAAACTTTATATATTTTTAATAATAATAAATATTGTATTATTAATTATAATAATTATAATAAAATAATATTACATAATATAATAATAATTATTATTATTATTATAATAATTATTATTATTATATTATTATACTATAATTATACTTAATCTAATAAAAAATATAATAATTAAAGAATGAACATTCCATTCCTGTGTATATAACCTTCGGAATATCATTCCTTAATTCATTCATTTTCTATATGCATTTCATTACAAGTGTCATTTACTTCCTATTGAATTTCATTCATGCATACCAACTATCCCCTAATTAATAATCATTAGTTTAATGATAAACATCCATTTTATAGCAACTAAACGCATTTTCATAGCTCTAATTGTCTTATTTTTCCGCCATTCGTGACTTGTTTTAGATGGTTTTCATTATATTGGGTCGCTTTTCACGTTTTGGTGGAGTTTGTGCATGTGTGTAGGTTAAGCATGAGGTGCTAAGTCAGAAGGGATGGGCTATCGAAGAACGGAGATGAAGAAACGAGACGGAAAAGTGAAAAACCGAGCGAAGAAGGGAAGAATGAAGAACCGACGCTCCAGATTTTATTTTCGGTGGTTTGGCTTCGAAAACCGGCGGTTCAGGGGTGAACTGCCGGCCAAACTGCCTGAAGTCTCTGGAATGGAAGCTGAGAAGAAAACGCAAATCGGCGGTCACACTCGGCGGTTCGGGCTTGAACCGTCGATTTTCGGGCCTGGACAGCCGACTTTGGTACTTGAACAACCGATTTTTACTGTTTTGTCCACTTTTTGGACAATTTTGCCCCTGACGCGATTTTGATCCCATTTAGCACTTTTTCTCTCCTATATATATCTTATGTCAGCCCAAAAACGAGGGGAACACCTTCCATAGCTTATTTTCTTGTTCAAAAAGTTTTCAAATTAGGGTTCTAAAAATTTTGATGGTTGTAATAGTGAATTGAGGTTTGGATTGAAGACTTTGTGAAGATTTCAATATTGGGTTCTTAGTTTTTCATCTATGCAATCATTTTTTCTTTGTTTTGTGTTAATTCTATTCATGTCTAGCTAAATTTCATAGTTGATTCTAGGGAACTTGTGATGCTCATTTTGATGGTGGATTTCCTTTATTGATTTTATTATGCCTTCTAAATTCTTAGTTCTTGCAACTTGGTGCTTGTTTTTATGTTGAAATAGGTGGCCTCTATTTTGGCATGCTAAGTGTTTGTGAAAATTCCTAGCCGGTTTTTATGATCATTGAATTCAAGTTTGCTTGATTTGATTGGTTAAGGGTCCTAGCGAAAGTTAATCTAATCAAAGAAGTTTATGAATCTTGAGTGCTTTTGGGAATCAATGTTCCGTTTTAAGTCTTAATCGATATAGACGAAAAATTGATCAACGAGTGCTCTTTTCTCGAGAGAGAGAGAGTGTGCTTATTCTTGTGATTCCTTCACTAGATTTAGATTAAAATGGTTTAATGAATCAATAGCTTTGGTCCCCATCATTTTGAGTTGAGCAAGATTCCTAGAGTCAACCCTTTTTATATCGTTTCCTTAATTCGTTTCTTTATTTATTGCTTCTTGTTTGATCTTTGCTTTTGTGTTTCTTATTTCGTAAATTGTGTTGCCTTCAAGCATGTTGTTTGCAAAGCTCGAATAGTAGGAAGATGTATAAATTTCATTTTCAACGTAAATTCGGTCAATAGTCCTCGAGAATACGATACTCGTTATTTTATACTACAATTGCCCGTTAAAATGCAGTATAATTGCTTGGTAGAAAATTAGCGATCATTTAACTATATATCGACCTATATATTTTTGTATTTATCTTATTGATTTTCTTAACTTATCGAAAAAATGGAACAATTTTTGAAATACTTCATACATAAAATATGCAAATCGATAATGGATACAATTAATTTTCTCGTGATTTACAATTAACTTAGAACAACATCACAACTTCTAAAGTTAAAAAATAACTTATTTTTTGTCGAATTTCAATGGTTTACTTGCTAGTTTGAATATAAAATAAAATATTAAATTTATGAGGACAATAACTAAATAATACTCATATATATTAGAGGCGAAAAAACACTTCAATTGCAACATTTAGGTTGAAGGTGACTTACTTGTGAATAAGTAAACTTCAATCGCTTCAACGCACTAAGGATGAACAAAATAACAAAATATTATAGAATATCTCAAACAAAACAAACTAAAATATTAAATTAAAGGGTTAATTGCATGTAAATTCAAAACGTTTCACCAAATTCGCAAATTGCACATGTTTTAAAAAAAATTGTAAATTCAAAACGTTTAAATTTTTTGCAATTGAACTCCGGTGACCCATTTCCCCCCAATTAAATCTTGCGTGGCAGTCGAACTTGCCACACTGGACTCGCCAGAAGCCAAAACTATGTCGTTTCGAATTTAATAAATTAAAAAAAAAACAAAAAAATATTTATTGTTTCCACCTCACCCCTCTCCACCCTCTCATCCCTCTCATCTCTCTCATCCCCGTCCCCTCTCCCCATCTCTATCCTCCCCATCTCCTCCTCCACCACTCTTCCACTCATGCAGGCGGTGGTCGAGAAGTTCCCGTCGCCCAGCCTCCGCATCACCGGCACCGGCAGCGACCTCGACATCCTCCGCCGCACCGGCGACCGCCTCGCCAAATTCGCCCACTCGCTCGGCCTCCGCTTTCAGTTCCACCCGCTCATCGTCCTCTCCGACGAGGAGTCCATCTCGGTGGCGTCGTCGGTGCTCCTCCTCCCCACGAGACCCTCGCCGTCAACTGCGTGCACTACCTCCACCGCCTCCTCAAGGACCGCGACCGCCTCCACTTCTTCCTTCACCGCATCCGCGCCATGGGCCCCAGGGTGGTCACGGTGGCGGAGCGCGAGGCCAACCACAACCACCCGGTCTTCCAGCAGCACTTCGTGGAGGCAGAGGACCACTACGCGGCGGTGTTCAACTCGCTGGAGGCGACGCCGCTGCCCAACACCGAGAGCGGCTGGCGATGGAGCAGATGCTCATGGTGGAGCCGACGAGCGCGCCAATGTCGTTCTTCTCGGGAGAGTGGTGGAGGAGGAGATGGGGAGGATAGAGATGGGGAGAGGGGACGGGGATGAGAGGGATGAGAGGGATGAGATGGGGGAGAGGGGTGAGGTGGAAACAATAAAATATTTTTTGTTTTTTTTATTAAATTCGAAACGACGTAGTTTTGGCTTCCAGCGAATCCAGCGTGGTAAGTTCGACTGCCATGCAAGATTTAATTGGGAGGAAATGGATCATCGGAGTTCAAATGCAAAAAATTAAAACGTTTTGAATTTACAAAACATTTTTTTAAAAACATGTACAATTTGCGAATTTGGTGAAACGTATGTTTTGAATTTACATGCAATTAATCCTAAATTAAATTTGGATTTTCAGTTTGTTTCAGATTTTATTTTTTTGATCTCAGATCAGTTCGATTTGGTGTTCTTAAATAGATTAAATTATGTTAGAAATTTGAATTATGCATATTATTACTTTATTTAAATAATTTATCATATTTCTAAAAATGAAATGAAAAATTAGTACATTAGTACATATATTCGTATATAATATAATACCATAATTATGAAATGGAAAATATAAAAAGGTAAAGAATGTCTTTTCAAATTAAAAATGGAACATTAATTGCATTTGATCCGGATCCACCTGATCCAACTAGCAGCTCCCATTGATTAAATGATCGCTTCGGAATTAAATCCAGTTTCAGAAACATTGGTTTGCATTCTTGTACTTCAGTGATTTAACAAATTAAATCCTCTAAGGGGGCGTTTACTAAGCGGGATAAGCTGGATAGATAAAAATAATATAGGCTAATCAAGCGTTACTTTTAAGGATTAAATTTAAGGATATCTCATAGCACATGATCATTGTTCATATTTGAAATTACACATATGAGATTGAAGTAATCATGCGATAAAAATAATCAATTCTATCCTATTTAGTAAACGCCCCCTAATAGTACAAGATTCTCCTATGTGGTAGTGTGCATGTATATGTATTGCGTTAATGCTCTTATAAAATAGTAGCAGTATTTAGTTCCATTCAAGAGACTTATTTTAACACGTGCAATGAAATATTAATATATATTAATCCCATCAATCATATATAATTAGTAATAATAAATTACTGTACACAGTATCTTAATCTTTTTACTCTTTTATTACATAGTGCATGAAAAACTAAATAGAATTATTGATCTATGAATTGTTCCAAGTTCCAAACCATTTCATCACCATCTAATGTTAAATTACCACACAGTCCTTCTTGATCTCTCCCGCCGCCACCGGAAAATCCTTCTGGCAACACCGCCTCCGTTATCCGTGGTACGTCGTCGGAAAACAGAAACGGCGTCTGTCCTCCGTTTTCTGTCATCTCCAGCAAATCTCCCCACCACCGGATGCATTCGTCCAAATCTTCCTGCAGCGACGCGCGTGGCTCATCGCTCGCCGTCGGATCATGCATCGATGCAGATGAAGATGGAGCTTGGCTCTTCGCCGGGTCGTCGTCGTTCGTGGGAGGTTTAATTATCGACGATGAGGCTGAGTTTGATCTGGTTAGTTTGCTCGACCAAGGTGGTGGTTTTGCGTTGGAGAAGGTTCGAGGTCGAGGTCGTACGATGTTGCTCTCGGTGATGGTTTTCCGGCCTCGGCGGCTACTTTCTCCGGCGGACGGTGATTTCTTCGAGATATGGGTGTTCCAGAAGTTCTTGACGTCGTTCGCAGTCCGTCCGGGAAGTCTACCGGCAATCAGCGACCATCTGCATCATATCAGACGTCAGTCAAAGACGACAACGTAGTTTAAATTACATAAACTATAGCTTTAAATTACATACAAGTTACTGCATGTAAAAAGTTTACCAGTAATAAAAACTGAAGTTTGATAAAATTGCATACTCTAATTACTTTATCAACTCAACACTAATAGTATAATTATTACAGTATTTAATAAAACTGAATCAAAGGCTAAAGAAAAATCACATATTCAGATAATTAGGCATCTAAATCTTAATTAACAAATATAAAATTAAACTAAAATTAATTTGAAATTAATAAAAACAACTTGAATGAACATTTTCACAAGTAAAAATATAGTATATTTTTTTTTTTACCGCAGACGAGACAACAAAAATTGAGTTTTTGGATCTCAAAGTGTTTTTCAACATAGTTGTTGAGATATCACAGCCAAAATACAGGTTTTGTTTCCGTATGTATATCGAAAGTGGCTGACAGTTATTTAGTGCTTCAAATTTATCGATTGGAACTAGAGGAGACATGAGAAAGAAAA
Source organism: Schizonepeta tenuifolia (assembly GCA_029490685.1). Taxonomy (NCBI): domain Eukaryota; kingdom Viridiplantae; phylum Streptophyta; class Magnoliopsida; order Lamiales; family Lamiaceae; genus Schizonepeta; species Schizonepeta tenuifolia. Next base: position 11,776,533 of record CM055958.1, on the reverse strand, counting down.
CTTCAACCATTTTCTAAATTTCCCTATAAAAGTTAATGGTGCTACATATTTTCTTTTCCTTTTTCGTAGGCTTACTAGCGACATTTATTACTGAAACATTATTTTACATAAAGAGGGTAAGATTTTGAGAACATAATTTTAGAATTGATGTATCAGACCGAGAGTTGAAGCTCAACTCAAACTTGAACTCGCTTTGACGAGTCAACTTAATTTATCGTATTTCCTCATTAGTAAATGAGTGCCCTAAAACTTGTAGTAGAATTCGAACTTGAGATGTTTGATAGCATTTAAATTTGATGGATGAAGACTTGCCTGTTTCCTAACAACTTGTGAAGTCTTACGATGAGATCAACTTCATCTTCCGAGAAGAAGCCTCTGTTGAGATTTGGTCTGAGATAATTCAGCCATCTCAACCTGCAACTCTTCCTACATCTATTCAACCCTGCAGCCAATAAAATTCATACATAAACAAAAAAAAAAGATAAAAAAAAAGGAAAAGAAGTTCGGAATTCGATAGGAGTTAACGATAAGTATTACCAGCTCTGGGAGGGACAAGATGCCATTTCCCTTCTCCAAATTTGTGAATGCAGTCTCTAAGAAGAATATCTTCCTCTTTGGTCCAAGCACCTTTCCTCACTCCCACGCAATTATTTTCCATGTTTCTATATTTGCAGAAAGGGATGATTGTTTTGGGTGTTATTTATAATGCGAATGAAAAGGGCGTGAAAGGAATAGGAGATGATCGATATATATAGTAATGCATGCCTAGAGACAATTTATGGAACATGCATTCAATTTACATCAAATGCCTCTATCAAATTGAAGTCTCCTCCACCAATAATCTAACTCGACGTGCACTTTTCCCTGCCACAGAAGCCGGCCATGCATTTTCTCTTAGATCAGACACTCTCATGTGCGAATTTAGGGCGTTAGGCTACGAACGCCATTCTCTAGTTCATAGTTGGCAATCTCGTAACGTTTTTGGTTATTTTCGAAGAGATTGCCTATACTTGGAGTTCTGCTACGTCTTTGGAAACTTAATTTAAATTGGAATGAATCAACTAATATGAAATGTTTTTTGACCTCGTAAGATGTTAGATGTTGTTAATGAAAAGTTTCTAGTGTCTGTATGATTGGAGCCTAAAGATGTTTGTAATAACAAATTATTTGCAATAGAATATTATAAATTTTCTGAGTAACAACATTTTACTTTATCCGAAATGTAAGAGTCTGGGTTAATTATGATGTTAAGACTGCGTTGTGAAGTTCGCACGTCTTATTTTAGAATGATTAGAAGCATTATCTAAAATATGGCATTCATACGCCTGAAAATGTGCGTATATTAGTAAGTTGTTCTAAAATTAATGCGTATATCTTGATCAGAGTTTGTAAAGTGAACCCACATATATTAATTAGTTATTATTTCTGAATCGGGGAACATGGTAGTTATAGTGACCGATCGAGCGAGAAATTTGAGCGAAATGATCCAAAATTTTAGTACAGTCGACCGTCACTTGCATAGTAAAAAATAATTCATCTCGAATTGAACTTTTTTATTCTCAATTGGAATTTATTGGTATCATGTAAATTCAAACAATTCTAATTAAAATATATTAATAAATTAATTAAATAAATATAAATTAAAAAGAAAATTTGCCAGGTCAACCTCATCGTGCGGCGGGTCTCGTGGGAGTCCATCTCAAAAGACAAAAGAAGAAGAAGAATTGCATAATCTTCAAAGTGGAGAAGGGGACCGCACCTCGCAAGCAAACTCTCTATTTGTTTGGCCTATGCGCCTGATTTTGTGAAGGAGGATAACATCATTTCTTCAATGAAAATTAAATGTAAAATATACAAATATACCTTTCGACCTTCAGCTTCTCCCACAGTCTTTGTCTGGGTATATGAATTAGACAATAACTTCTATCGAAAGTGAAATTATATATGGGATATATATTAACAAAATAAGATACGTGTGCACAACAAATACTTATTTATATTTTGCATTGTCGTTTCCTTTGACGAGTCTCTCTATATTACAGTTTTCTTTCCTTTTCACTTGGCAATTTTTGGGTACGCTTATATAAATACTCTCCGTAGCTCACAACTTCTTGATGATGTTTCAATATAGTTATTGGTAATTCGACTTTTTCATTTTTTAGTATTTGATGTCCATTAAGTATGAATTTATATTAAATATTCGAATTATCTTATTATGAAATCGTCTCATGCATGCAATTGTTTTGTAATTAATATATATGATCCAGGATTTTTGCTTAAGAGAAACTAATTAAACTCGCAACAAAGGTTGAAATACATCATTTTTAGAAAATCATATTGTTGAACTCAAGTACATTTAACATTAAAAAAAAAAAAATTAGTACAATTGAGACGGCAACATTTACTTGTACTACCATTTATATTATGGAACCATTGTGTAATAGCTGTATTGTTTACGCTTATTAGTAATTAAAAATATCATTCTTCTTAGGGTGCCCTTCTTCTTAAACTAAAAATTAGTCTTCTTTGAAAGTTCTAAGTGTGGAGTAATATTTAAGATAAGATATGAATTGTCAGATCGTCTAGTATAAATTCTATATGTCACTCAAACAATTCTGAATTTGTAGCAAGAAAAGGAAAGAACGGTAATCATTAAACTCAAAATTTGACTCTTTAGGTGATCGAAAAAATATGAAAGTCTAAGTAAATATTTAAAACAATCGATAGAAGATAATACATGTTGACGCGAAAAATCCAAGTTAAAAGAATATCCACCTAGAACGTGTGGATGGATTATTCGGTCGCCACGATCAATTACTTCTTTAATTAGTAACTATATCATTAACTTTGCTATAAGGCCTAACTCAAGTGATTATAACTGATCAACTACAAATATCTTCATAATGAAAGATTTCGAGTTCAATCATGTCTCCGTACGGAATAGATTTTCCCAGCTTATTTCATAGTGTAATAATCTAACTATGTGTGATGGTCCAATAATTTTACCTTTATGTGTTGTAGAGATCCTAACTACATGGTAGAACAATGTTCTATTCAATTATATAACTCATTCTGCCACCCCTAAAAAAATATAAAAAAGAAAAAAAAAAAAAAGAACTATTAATTAACTTGACATATCCATGTACGGTCGGCCATGCGCCCTCCATTTTCATATAAGTAACCCCCGACCGACGTCAAAGTACAAACCACATGGAAATTGATTAATTTTATTATTTATTTATGAATATTGCATATGTAACTTAAAAAGTAAATAATTAGTATTTATAATTGAGATAAAATATAAAATTTTGCATTATTTTTCTCAAAACTTATGAAATGGGATACTTGTTAGGAAACAAGCCAAACTTCGAAATAGGATACTTAAAACAATAGAGAAAATCTATAATTACATTAATATTATTTAGTAATTATATTTAACCACTAAAAATTGTCATATCTTCAAATACGGTTATAATTATATCATACTTCCATATTATCCTTGTCATCCATCAAATTTTATTATTGTTTGGTACCACATGTAATAATTAATTGTTGGAGATAAATTTTAGACATTTTGAGCATTAAAATGTAATATTTGCCCCTCTTACTTAATAATTATAAATTATGATCAACATTTGTTATTTCAGACGCAATCTATCTGTGCATTATTAATACCGATGCGAATTCGAGGCCTTCCCTTGGATTTAGGTCCTCTGTGACGCAACCATATAATTAGGTATTTTTATTTATCTGAAATTCTCATTTTATACAAGTTTTATTTATATAATTCATTGTTTAATATTTATATTACCAAAACTCCTATAATTCAATATGGAATGAGAATATTGTGATACCATATTTAACAAAAATAATTTCTTTTAGACGTATAGTCTATATGGATTGCATGTTGATTATCTGAATTAATTTTGTTAACATAAATTTTATATAAATTACATTACTTTAAATAAAAGCAAAAATTATCTAATTAAAGAATATAGAAATTATATGATTTATTGATGTCAACATGTGTCGAATAACATGGGGAAACAGAAGTCTTCCACATGGAACTAAATATCCATCAAGAATCCCCCAACTTCTACAAATAGGGGATAATATGTTTGAATTATTAGCTGCGACGTGAAGTGGAAACCAATTAGTTGGAGGCCATTTAGTTAAGAGAACATACATATTTTTATGAAAATTTTGTTTTTCTTTTTCCTTTTAAATAAGGACATGCATAACATGTGCCCCCAAAACTAAAATCGAACCGGCTAATTAATAATTAGTTGGCTGAATAAATCATTTTATTTTTATTGAAAGAATTAAAAAATAAATTTTACTAATTACTAAATTGTCAAATATTATAATTTTCTTTTTCAATTTTGTAACACGAGATATTATAAAGTTCATAATTGTTAATTGTTAAAGTATATACACATATAAAAACATTTGATTTTTGTATTTACAAAGAAATTGTTTCATATTCTATTACTAATCAACCAATTAATAATGTAGCTTTAATATAGATCATCCTCATAGTCATCAATTATTTAGTTCTTAGTATATCGTATAAACTATATTATTATTTAGATGAAAATGACTTGCCTCTCTTCTATGTAGCACTCCCTCATTCTTCCATTCCTATTTAATTAAATTCTCTAATTTTTCACATTATTAATTATAATTACCGAACAAATTTCGGCTAATAATTTTAATAATCTTAAATGAAATATATGGATTAAAATTGAACTAAAAAAGTTAAAACAAAATAATAGTAAATTAAGACGGGAGAATAGCAGAACAAATTTCTTGAATCTTACTGAAGTGCATATAAATTAAATTGAACTAAAAGGATAAAAAATTAGTAAATGAAGACGGGAGAATCGCAGAACGATTTTCTTAAATTTAATTAGATAATAAAAATTTTCACTTTCAAAATAATTTTTATAACTACTAAACAAACTGCATCTAAAATTTTAATAATATGTAGATTAAAATTGAACTAAAAATTATCAAAAATAATAAATGAAAAAGGGAGAATCGCGGAATATTTTTATTTATTTATTTACATACTAAAGAATCTCACTTTCAAAATAAATTTTTATAACTACCAAGTAAATTGTGGCTAATATTATAATGATCTTAATGAAGTATTTGGATTGAAATTAAACTAAAAAGGAAAAAAAATAGTAAATAAAGACGGGAGAATCGCATAACAATTTTCTTAATTTTAATTGGAAATTAAAGATTTTATTTTCAAAATAAATTATAACAATCAAACAAATAGCGGCTAATAATTTTAATAATCATACTGAAGTATGGTGGATTAAATTGAACTAAAATGATTAAAAATACTCTATTCGTTCACCAAAACATGTCCACTTTGTTTTGGGCACGAAGTTTAAGAAAGCTAATAAAGTGAAAGTTAGTAGGGTAAAAATTAGAAAATTGGGGTAGTGAGATAATGACCAAAAAACAGTGGTAATGACAAAAATGAAGTGATATTGACCAAAAAGTAAGAATAAAGTTGTTGGGATGATAAAAAGGTAGAAATAAAGTTGATGTGAGGTGGAGTCCTAAATGGCAAAGGGTAGTAATATTTGGAAAGTATTGAGGGTAGTGTTGTACAAAAAGCTAAAGTGGACATGTTTTGGTGAACATGTTTACTGTTCAAAAGTGGACATGTTTTGGTAAACGGAGGGAGTAGTAAATAAAGACTGGAAAATTGAGAAATAATCTTCTTGAATTTAATTAGAAAAAAATGGTTTTCGTTTTCTAACTAAATTTTTATAACTACCAAGCAAATAGCGTCTAATAATATCTCATAGATTTTCGACGCGTTGCACACTAGTTACCCTTAATAAGGGCATGGGTTGTGGGTCAATACACGGGAAGGTTCGGGTCAGTTCGGGCGGGTACCCGGATTGTGGGACGATTACAACAAATATTCTTATTAGTTCCAATCATCTCAAGCGGTACAATTGAAACGACTGGTCTTATTAGTTACAATCATCCCAAATTGTGTTGTCTTACACTTTGGAATAATTGGAACGAATGGCCAAATTAGTTCCAATCGTTCCTAATTATGATGCATTTTGTGGTGGTACAATTGGGACGAACAGAATCAATTTATCTCGTTCATACCATATTGCAAACAAACTATGGTTTCATCAATTTTGTAATAGAGTATCCGAAAAATAGATGTGAATAACATATTGGCGACGATAGATCTGGAGAGAGAGACGTATGAATCAATTGTAATTCAAATTTTTTCATGTAAATCAGTACATTATTCACAACAAAAACATCTAAAACTCTCAAAATCTCAATACAATTCATACTTAAAAAAACCTATAACCTTTAGCCACATAAACATCATCTTTCTCTCCCTCATTAACCTAACAACCACCAATCTCAATCTCAAAAAATCGCATTACATTGGGAGAGCGTTTGGTTTGTGTGTGATGGCACGCGATTTTCTGTTTCGATTTTATGTCGTTGTTGAGGGCACCGCACACGCGTCAAAAATGTTTATAATCTTTCTATATATGTAGCAAACCATTAGGAAGAGCTAGTGGTAAGTATTTAGGATCAAACCCAAGGAAAGTTGTTGTGATGATCTCCGGTGTCACAACAGAAGGTTTGGGGAAGGGGTTTTATTAAAGCCACAGAGGGCAACACACAAAATAAAGAGACTGAAACATAAAATAACAATAAATAAACCTCAGCTTGAAATGGACTCGGACGAGATCGGCATGAACAGCTTCTCGGTCATTAGTGCAATGATATTCACCGTACTCGTCCATCTCTCAGTTTTAGGATCTCAACACTCACGTCCCTATACTCTCACTAAGTCACGCACGTGACCATCTCAACGCTAGCACTTCCTTTTTGTATCGAAGCCTACAAGTTGCCTTGGGAACCCACCTTACTGTCCACAGAATCTGCTCGTATTTGGAAAAGTCATCAATTGAGCCCTCTGCGTCAACAACTTTTGGATCTAGAAGGCCCGAGATGGCTAGAAGCATGACTTTCGCCATACACCACTCTCCAGCGCTCGCAACACGATCAGATCAAGGTGAGGGGAACCCCTACACCTTTGCCTAGCATTGTCAGGGATTTTACCTCTGCCACTCCTCCGTAGGTCCGGCAAAGTCGTGGAGGCTCCACCACTTTGGAATCAAGCCCAACGCGTCGGGAACAGGCTTGTACGGATCTCAGGAGCCCAGTTTAGACCTCCCAATGATCACCGTGCATGCCTCACTTTCTCTCACCCAAACCAAGCTAAGAACAACTAACTGGGCAGGAAAGTAAAGAAGAAACGAAAATGAAACATAACTAAAGATTTAATGAACTGAAAAAGGATTACATAATATGGCCGACACCAACGTCACCGGAAAAGAAGTAGCGCCCTCTCCCTAAAAACGTCACCGGAAAAGGGAGAGGGCTAAAAACGGAAACTAAAAAGTGGTGTTGTTTCTCTGTAACTAACTATGGAGGAAAATGAAGATTCTAAGATGTTTAAGATCTGGAGAAGAATTGCCTTGATCTGGATAAGGATTGACTTGAGCTTGTTGGCTTCTTTCGTGACCATCCGTACACATGTCGCTTTTAGCTCCAGATAACACTCCTTCTCCTATTGACCTCCAAGCTATTTCAACTGGGACCACTAAGATTCGGTCAGAACGGTCTCTTTCCTTTTCTGGTAATATGTTGACCTCTGACCGCTTCATCGTGATGGCCTCGCACACTGACGTGGTGACCTCGTTGGCGCTCTTCGTGGCCATTCTTCTCTTCCTCTTCTTATTTTGCCTTGATCTCGTTCTCTTTATGCCCAATTACCAATTTTTCCTGCTCTACCACCCAATGTGTTCTTCCAAATACAAAAAGACACAAAACAAAGGAAAAAGACTCGATTTAATCCTAAACAAGACACCAAAAATAGCACGAAATTCAGGCTCGTTAGTGTGATAGGATAAATAGGCTTTACTACCTCCGTCTCACTCATCTTTTCTACTTTTCCTTAAATGGACATCTCACTTATCTTGTCTATGTCCAAATAAGGAATGATTTAACAATATATTATGGCCTTAATTACAAATAAATAGGTCAATATTGAATTAAAAAAAAAACACAAAAAATTCTACCCACTCACATCTAAATAAAATGATTCCAATAATTTTATACACTAAATTTCTTAATTTTCGTGCATGTCCACCCAGGGAGTATAATATTATTTGAGTGATTAATAAACCATCCAAATTTGGATCGATAAATTACCACTCAGTTGGTAACCGGTACCAAATTGATAAGAAGCCGAACATAATGTACCACAATGCAATTTCCTCCTTAATTATCATGTACGGCACTGCATTGCTGTGAGATCTTTTGTGTCCGCATGCCAATTAATCATATTTTAATTTTCATTATTTTCATGATATTAATGTATCCACAGATATAAATACGCAACTACCCCCACAGTATTTTTATTTAATTGGAGTACAGATTAGACATTAGTAAAATCTTGATTTATATATAACAACATAAACATTTAAACGTCTATACACATAAAGTTATGTTAGAAATAACATCATTCATTTAAACGTGCATATATATGTAGTTCTATTAGGAATCATAGATCATATATGTACGTATCTCTCTTGGAGTCTTGGAAATAATTGCCGTAAAATTTATGAACTTTGGGATCAAATTCTAGTTTTATACAACTTTTTAATTTTCACATAATTTTAATTTAGAGCAATAAGTCAAAATAACTTTTCCCATACAAGAAAGATGAATTTTGTCACTTTGAAAAAAAAGTGTCCAAATAGCATTTTGTCTTATTTTTGAACTTTTATACCCTTATAGAAGGATTTATACCCTTTTATATCCTTATAAGTATACAAGACTAAATTTCATGTATACACGAAGACTAAACTTCATGTATAAATTTCCGGCGAAAATTTGCGGCGAATTTTTCCGGCAAATTTTTCTGGCAAAATTTGAATCATACACGAAGCCTAACTTCATGTATGCATCATACATGAAAACTTATTTTCGTGTATGTATCATACATGAAAACTTATCTTCATGTATGATACAAATTTGAATTTTTTTTAGGCAAAAATTTTCGTGTATGATGCATATACGACTCTTAGGCTTCATGTATGATGCACACATGAAAGTCAGTCTTCGTGTATGATGCATACATGAAAGTCAGTCTTCGTGTATCTTCATGTATGATACAAATTTGAATTTTTTGGAGGCAAAATTTCTCGTGTATGATGCATACACGAATCTTAGGTTTCATGTATGATGCAAACATGAAAGTCAGTCTTCGTGTATGATGCATACATGAATGTTAATCTTCATGTATGATGCATACATGAAGTTAGGCTTTGTGTATGATTCGAATTTTCGCCGGAAAAATTAGCTGGAATTTTTTCGCCTGAAATTATCTGCCGGAAAATTTCGCCGGAAATCTCCGCCGGAAAATTTTCGCCGGAAATTCATACAAGAAACTAGTCTTCGTATATGATTCGAATTAAAGTTAGCCTTCTTATTTACTCATTAAGGGTATAATTGACTTTTTACAAACTAAAGTGCTATTTTGACACTTTTATTTTATAAGTGAACATTTTAATATTTTTTGCTAGAAAAAGGGTTATTTTGCATTACCTCTTTAATTTATGGGCGTATTGTCCACGTGGCAGCAGATAATACCATCATGCCATCATTTGGTCAAAATTAAAAAATTTATTTAAATTACAAAAAAGATGTAAATTTGATATTAGTGGTATCACGTTATAAGGTTCTTATTTCCCCCCACCCCAACAAAAAACAAAAAAAAGAACTACGATCCAAAGTTCATGTATATATTTTATTTTTAAAAACTTGAATATTCTTAATTAGCTGTAAAATTGGAAATTGCTGACGCCAGATATATATAAAAGGCAACGGCCGAGGACAAACATATTTAACTTTCCCAACGACTTCACGAGAGAACAGATGGCCCGACATGTTTCTGATGTCTTAATTCAGAATTAAAATCAACGTAAATATAGCATATAGACCTAATCAATATTCCAATAGTGGAATGTTGATAACGTGGACTATTTCGTAACATACACAGATAATAGGACAACATTTAGTAAAAATGTACGTTTTTTTGTTTTCTTTTCGCCCTTTCCTTGTCTACGAAAAATCGCAAGTGATCAGTTTAGTCATAAAGTGATGATATGCATGGCAACGAAGTGCAGACAAACACGAGGAGGCTCAATTGGCCATGCATTTAGGGTGGGTGGCTGCGCTGCTTTCGATCAAAATATTTAATTAATACTACCTCTATGTCTATGATTATACCATGATCCAATCATTTAAATATATTTAATACGTATTATATCATGCTTGATGTTATGTTTAAGTAATATATATATATACATATTTAATGTGTTATATAGTACTTTCTATTTTGATTCAAGTTTGTCTTAAGTGTTTGCTGACTAGGCGATATTGGTCTACATGATTACATTTATGAGGATAGAACTTAAAAATAGTGAAGTTTAAATCACTGCCATTGAACATATTTATAATTTTGGTATAATTTTTAAAATATCATAAATAGTAATTGCAAAATTACTATTTAATTTTTTGAGTCAAGGGCACGAGATTCTGAAAGTTTAATTACAAAATTGAATGATTAAATTTTGTTTGTAAATGTTAGATGAAGATTGCAATATTATCAAATTTCGTAATTAATAAGGAAAATATATATTTTATCAAAATGTAAACACTTTTTTCCATAATACCAAACTATTTCATTATTTACTTTTTCCAAATTGTTCATATTATTTTAACATTTTTAATAGTCACAACAATCAAATTTGGTACCAGAAAACTCACGTGACGTGCTAAATCTAATAAATAAAAAGTTTTACTTAATTTTTTTTTATTATTTATACATCAAATTCGATTTCTCACATGAATTTTCAATATTTTTTAATAATGCCATATGTATATATATTTTCTCTGTGGATTTTATGATTCCCGAAATCATGCCTCGTGGCATTAATAAAAAAATTTAGTTAATACATAATATTAATGGAAAAAATATGCCAAAACGCCCCGATAATATATGAAAGTTTCCGAAGTACATAACAAAAGTAAGCTAATTAGATCATGATTAAAACCTACACCCAGACCCAGAGTTCCGGGATAATTTTGTATTTTATCAATGATCTAAAAAGTAAGTTAAGATCATGATCAAAAGAGCTCGAGAATTTTTGAGGACCCTAATTTAGGGACAGTGGAGATTTAGGACATATAAATTTTGGACTTTAATTTGAAAATAATATTAAATTAATTATGCACAAGGATTATTAGCCCGAATAGGCTCAAAGAGCCCAAATATCCATGTAGATGCCACCTCATCAGTTTGGTGTACCAGTAGAATTTGTAACATATGCTAGCTACAATGTTCAAATTTGCACATATTAAAAAAGAGAAAATTAAAAAAGAGATATTTGATGATCAAAATTGCAATTATTAAATTAAGCATTATTTTCTAGCATCTTACTTTTACACACACATATATATATATAAAATAAAAAAGAGATATTTGATGATCAAAATTGCAATTATTAAATTAAGCATTATTTTCTAGCATCTTACTTTTACACACACACACATATATATATATATATAGAATTAGGATCATATAAAAATGACCCTTATCCTAAGAAATGAGAACCAATCTCAGTTACTTATCTGTTGCATCTCGCTAAGAAGGACGATGCATCCGGACGAAAAATTTCCAGCTTTTTTTTTTTTTTAAGGTTTGATTTTTCCATAAAGCTAGGTGCATCTCATGTCAACGTATGGTGCATCTAGTTTTACGTTGTGGTGCATCTCATTGTAAAGTGTGGTGCATCTACCACATTGTAGTTCATGAGATGCACCACTACGTGTATTGATATGCACAGGACAATGTAATCAGATGCACCACTAGGTGTAAGGAAATGCACTATGCTTTAAGGCGGAGCCGAGAAAAAAATGTTAAAAAAAAACTGAAAAAAAAATCAGACATGCACCATAATGTGTAACGAGATGCACCACACAGTGTATCTAGATGCACCGTGTTTTAAGAAAAAATTGCCCAGAAAAAAAAAAATAAAAAAAAATGGCGCGTGAGCTACACGCGCCCGCGAGTGTATCTCACGCGCCCGCCCTTTTTCTGAGATGTGTGGTTCAGATTTATTCCTATTTCTCACTTTAAGGGTTATTTTTACTAGACCCCATCCATATATATATGACTATAGATGCTTTATTTCATGTATCAATTAATAATTGGAAAATAAATGGTGCTCTCTCTCCTTAGTGTTTCATCCTGATTTTCCTTTATTCTGGTGTATTTGACATTATTAATTTATAATACACATATACTATTACTTATTATATTCATATAATAATTTCTCATGTCTTATGTATATATGCTATTACTATCTTTATCTATATTTTATTACACTTTTTTAAAGTTTTTTGTATTATTAATTCATAATATTATATTATATTATATAATACATCTCAATTTCTAATAGATATATATTCTCAATTTCTAAATACAAATTACTTAACCAATTGTCATTATTACTTATATATTTAATAATTATGAAAAGTGAACTTATTTTTTAAGTTAGTCTACAAGTAACGCCAATAATTAACTTTAAAGCTACAAAATAAGCAAATTAGCATTCAAGAGACTAATAGAAATTTTGTAATTGAAAATCTCTATGAAAACTGAATAAATATATTTAATTAATATATCTACATGGAATTCTCTTTATCTTTTATTCATATTTTTTTCTAAAATCTTCGATTAGTGCTTGCTAGAAAATACTACTCATATCATATTTAATCTAATATATGAATATATAGCTAAAAAAAACATCTTCAAAATGTAAATATATCTTTCTTATCCTTTGGCTAAAAAGAGATATCAATTTACCATTAACCAACGAGACGATTCAAACCAACGACACAATTCAAATAGACAAAAGAATTTCTTTTTGCTAATTTTAATTAATACTATAACTTTGTAGGTTCAGATTTTTATCGAGTATTACCCAACGAATGATAATTTAGCATAAATTAATGAGACGGTTCAAATAAACAAAAGAATGACTTTTACTAATTTTAATTAACATTAACTTTGTAGTATTCATATTTTTATCAAGTATTACCTAACGAATTTGAGACGGGAATGTATAGTAAATTAATATTTTAGCCGAGATTAGGACGAGGACATGTAGAAAATTCGAAACAAATTTTGATTTGTGAAAATACTTAATGAATGAGTACCACCAGACCATTATCATTCGTACTTATAAGTTTATACATGAAATAAAATTATTTTTCTAAGTTTGATTTATAATTAACTTGATCAACATCACGAGTTCAAAGTAAGATACATGTTTAATTTTTTTTTCTTAAGATATATACACATAAATTAAAACCGTCGAGTCTTGACGGACTACTTACTAGTCAATTAATAATAAGAAAATAAACAGTGCTCCCTTCTTGGTGCTCAATTCAGATTTTTCTATATTCTGGAATTTTATCTATTATTAATTCATATATTCTAATTCTTAAACAATACTCCCTTAGTCCACGAAATTATTGCCACATTATGGACGACATGAATTTTAAGAAAATGGTAGATAGTAGTGAATTATAGTGAGTATTGTTGTGAGTGGAGTAAGAGTTCTACAATAAATGTGAGCGGAGTAGCAAAAGTGACAATCATTTCGTGGACAAACCTAAGTGGCAAAAGTGACAACCATTTCGTGGACGGAGAGTATTAATTACTCCCTCTGTCCCACCGAATACGACCTAGTTCATATGGGCACTGAGACTAAGAAAAAGGATATTAGGTATAAAAAAAATGTTTAGTGTGGTGTGAATGCAATATTTTATAATGCTAATAAAATTATAGATGGGATGGTTGAGTGTGTAGTGGGAGTAGATTAGTGAGGTTTAGATGGAATGGTGGGCCATGTATATAAACTAATTGCTTCCGTTAAAGGAAACAGACCAAGTATAGTGAGATGTTCCAAAATGAAAAACAGACCGTATTCGGTGGGACGGAGAGAGTAATATTTATCATTTCAACATCTATCTATTCGTATAATAGATACTTCCTCCGTATTAGTTATAAAGTCCCAATTTAAATGGGCACGTGTATTAAGAAATCTGGTAAAATATTTTTGAGTGGGGTAAAAGTTAGAAAGTAGGGGTAGTGGTATTGACAAAAAGATAGTGGTATTGATAAAAGATAGTGATAAAGTTGTTGGAAGGTGAGCCCATCAATGACAAATGAGTGTAAATAAGAGAGATTCTTGAGAGTGTACAAGTCCATAAAGTGAAATGAGACTTTTTAAAAAATACATATAAAATGTGTGAAATGAGACTTTATATGTAATTCGAAGGGAGTATATATCAAATAGCCTACAGTCCTAATTTTAATATTCAAGCCTATAACTTTAAATTTTATATCATATGAACAAAGTTTTTTATAAGACTATATATTTCATTCTTTTTGGTTTATTTCTGAGTTGATTTTTATGTGTAAAGTAGAGTTATAATAGAATTAGGAATCTATATATATTTGACGTGACATTGTATTAATTTTTATTTTATCTCAAAGTTACCTATTCTTATATTTCTATCATCCATTAATAATTAATCACGCAATTAACCAATTGAAGAAAAGTACAACATATTTGGGTACATCAAACTGATAAGGTAGCGTTCACATGGGCGTCCGGGTCTTCAGACCCATTCAGGTCAAAAATAGTCCTACTGGCGCATAACTAATTGAGAATATATATTCGTATAGTTATAATGGGCACTAAAATACAATATTTAGTTCACCCTCTTCATGAACACAAATTTTGGATAATATTTATACTTTGAGACGAATTTACCCTAATGAGGTGGGCGCGGGTCGTGGGTCCATTCGTGGGCGGGTACCAGGATTATGGTACTATTGGTACAAACTTACAGCAGATATTTTTCTTTCTCCTTCCATCAATCGATGCTCTGCTTCTAGTGATTTAATCGTTTTTCTATTCGGTTCATCACCTTAGAAAGTTTAATTCGACCAATGACATCTCAAATTTCGTCCAAATCGCTCAGATTTTGGGAATCGAACCGTGATTCATTCTAGGGCTTTTCCAATGTCGCAATGTTATTCTTATTTTCTGGCGCCGTTGTCGATTAATTTTTATTTCCGACGCCATGGGTCGCCTTGATATTGCGACTCTGTTGGTGGTGATGGTGAAGCTTCATCGTCGTTCACCGGAGTTATTTTCGATGCATGTTTTTTATTTGTTGTTCGTGACTTGGTACTATTGGTACAAATGGACTCCTTTCATACCAATTGTACCACAGTCATAATTTGGCACAATTGGAACAAATTAGACTGTTCGTCCCAATTGTACCAAATTTAGAACAATTGGTAGTAAAATTGTACCAAATGTACCACAAAAGTTAAAAAAAAAACTGAATTTGACACACTAATAAGACCAAATTCGTACCAAATGTACCAACTATATCAAAATCCTGATATCCGTATGCCGCCCGCAACCCGACCCGACCCGCCCGCGTTTTGACCCACGACCCGTGACTTGCGATCAGCGCGCCCTCTTTATTAAGGATAATTTTGTCGCAAAGTGCAAGTAATGGCCAAAATTTATATTTATAAAGAGAGTGTGCCAAAATTTGAATTTTAATCCTCATTATAACTATTTCAAAATTTAACTCTAACTAATTCAATATTATCCTCAAATTAAAACCCACAATTTACATATTCTCAATCCCCACTGCCCCTAAATTACTTTCATGAAAAATCCTCTTAAAACCTACTCCGATCCCATGGACGAGGAGTCAATATGAATTTCACTAATAATCTTTTTTGTCATATAATTAAACTGCAATGAGCTTTAAATATATATATATATATATATATATATATATATATATATATATATGATGTATATCATAATAAAACAAATAAAGCAGATAGATGTCGTTCTCATTTGCCAGGGTCTGACTTTCTTATTTGCACACATGTGGGTTTTATAAGTTCCACGTTGTGGTTGTGTTAATAATTTGGACCTTCATTTCTTCAAGTTATTGGCCAAGATTTTTCTTTTTGATCTATACGTGTGCATGTATGTATGGCTATGCTTATGCTTTTCAGCTTATGTGTATATATATCCCAATGAATTTATTCAATTTTGAAAAGAAAAAAATTTGGTTAAGTTTTTGGAAGTATTTAAAAGAGTTCTATATGTTGGTACGAATAGATTATAATATTTGAAAACAAATGCGCATATCCAAGGACGATGGCAGAACTTCTTATTTTAATTGTTTACAAAACTTTATCATCAGGGGGGCGTTCATTATAAGTTTATATATCTATACTTATATAAAAAAAATCATGTTTTATAAAATTTAAATCGCTTAAAATATCATTACTACTTATTAAAATTAAAGGCAATAGCATAATATAAGATATAATATAAAATATGCCATAAAAAATACAAACTTACTTTATTGATAGAGACATATTTTGAAATAGTCATAATGACCATTAAAATATAAATTTTAGCCCACCTTCTTCAAAAATATAAATTTTGGCCATTTTCTTCAATTTGGGACGAAAATACCCTTAATAAGATGCGGAACGGGTCGGGTCGGACGCGGGCGGGCGCGGGTCGGGTCGAGCAGATATAAGGCGTTTGGTACTTTTGGTACAAATTTAGTTATATTAGTACCAATAGTTCTAGTACTTCTGGTACGAATTTAGCCTTATTAGTGCCAATAGTTCTAGATTTGGTACAATTGGGACGAATTGTCGAATTAGTTCCAGATGTTCCAAGTTATGATATGGTACTCTTGGGACGAAAATTCCAATTATTTCAAGTTATACCGCTCCGATTTTGCGGCTCCGCCTTCGGCTCCGGTTATACGGCTCCGCCTTCGCTTCGATTACTAATATAAGGATAATCGTCGGGCAACAATTTAGATTTCTTCGGCTCGCTCCGAGGCCTTCGGCTCCCCTCGCTCGAATCTTGACCAAAGAAGAAGCGGCCAACAAAAAAAATGAATAGGCAAACAAAAAATAATGAGGCAAACAAAAATTTGGCAATTAAAAAGAAATAGAAAAAAAAAACAGAAAAAAAAAATTTGGAAAAAAAAAGAAATAACAAGGAAAAAATTGGAAAATAAAAAAAACAAAAGAAATCTGAAAAAAAAATAGAAAAAAAAAGAAAAAAAATCTGGAAACTAAGAAAAAAAAGCAGAAAAAAGAAGAAAAAAGCTGGAAAATAAAAAAAAAACAGGAAAAAAAAGAAAAAAAAAACTTGGAAAGGAAAACAAGTGTCAATAAAATGGATCAAGGATTGATGGATCAAAAATAGAAGAGGAAAAGGGGTATTTAGGTCCTAAGTTCAAAAAAATGGCCATAATTTATATTTATGAAGAAGGTGGCCAAAATTTATATTTTAATGTTCATTATGGCTATATCACATGATATTCTCTAATTGATAATATATATTATTATTACCTTATACTATTATATTATGATTTGAAAGAAATATATTATTAATATATATATTCTGTGTTTATATCCTTATATAAATGTGATATCAATCTTGTTATTTCGTCCATACGTAATTTTACTCACGTTATTGTGCAACTTTTTTTTTCTTAACTTTTGCAGCCTCAAATTGCCTCCAATCTTCAACAGGGCAACTTAAAATTCTTAAATATTTTTTAGGCTCAATCAATCCGAGTAAATTATTTAATCTTTTCGAGTACAAAAACTTGACACTGATTCTATTCCCATTCACGGTTCATCAAAAATGTTTACTGCATCTGCATATTTCAAAACGTAAACGTATAGTGTATATTCATGATAAATCATATTAAGCTAATTTCTCTATACATATACTTGTGTGGTATACTTAACTATTTTTTGTTAATATATTCTTTTTATTCTCGACAGAAACAAGAAGAAACCACTTTATTAAAGCAAAGAAAGCAGCGATGAAAAAAGCCACTTTATTAAATTTTTATATTTATTTTTTAATTTTTCACCAAATTTCTTAACACAATTTATTCATTCAAAGAGAGCAACGATTTGATGAAGAGTTGTATATATTTAGGATCGAACTGTTCATGTTTCATTTTCTAATATAAGTTGCTTCTTTTTTCTTTTCTCGATTTTATTTGTTACTGATAACTCTTTTTCTTTTGGATTGTGTTATATGATCGTTCAAAATTTGATTTAATAAATTCATTTTTGAAAGAACAAAAAAAGTGAAATCTTTAGGATTTGTTCTTTTTTTACTTTAGGAAGATCAACATGATATTCATTGTATGAGATGAACGGTTTATTTATGTTTAAAGATTACGAAGATAGCTGCATTTTTCTTTTGTTCTATGTTATTAGAAGTTGACAATCTATGAGTATGTGACATATTTTGTTATTTTACATGACTAGACAATTCTAAACATTCTTATATGCCGAGATAGAAACAAAATAATTGTGTAAGTATCGTAAGTTGGCAACAAGTATTTTTTTGCTTAAAGATATGGATGGAATTTGAATTTGCTCTATGTTCTTTTTTCATTTTAATATAAGCATGCATTTTATGGTCTATATTATGACGTAGTTAAAACCAGCTAGAATGACATGAAGAGATTGAAAATAATTGTATGTTCTTAATTAATAGAATGATGAATTGACATATATATATATAAAAGATTTTGAAATTAGACAATGACAATAATGTATAGTTTTTTTAGAATGTGTTTTTTTCATGCAACGAATGCAAAAACAGGGATAACAATCTACTTGAAGAGAATAGTTTCTTTTTCAGAGTAAGCACTTGATAAGATTTGTGTATTTTATTTTGAACTCTAAAATCAAATGGCTAATTAGTGTGAGTTATGAGCTTTATTTTTAACTTTGTAATAATTATTGTTTTTAACGTGCGAGTGCACGTTAATTATACTAGTACCTCTAAAAGGAGAAATAATATAATGAGGTATAAATTTATACATCCACAAGTTTTATATTACCTCCGGTCCCTAAGTCTCTTTCTAGGAGGAAATGACACAGGTATTAAGGAAAATGTTGTTGAGTTAGTTGTGAGTAGAGTAAAAGTGATTGAATTTGTTATAAGTGGATAAAGGGTCTCACATTGAGGGTAGTGATATATTAATTAATTGAGATAGTGATGGACCATATGGGTATTTTTAGGTAAATAAGTTGATAAAACAAAGATATATAAGAGATAATAATTTATTGTGGAGTAGTGTTCAAAAATAGCTAATAAGAAATTTGGGGACCAGAGGTAGTATCTTGTTTGGTAGGAATGATAATATATTTATCTGTACTTTCAACGGAGGACCACAATTTTTATATCTTGTTCACTTGGAAGGAAATTTATGGATAAAGAAAAAAATATCAAACACATATGAGAGGTAAAATGAGAGGTATATTATTATTATTATTATTATTATTATTATTATTAACGGAGGTGACAATTTATTATTAAAATTCTGTATTAATTAATAATCATTTGTCTGAACAATATCAGTTGGAATATTTACTGTCGCAATTGAAGATGCTTTATTTTAATTGCAAGTGATTGATCGAATTGAAGTCGATAGGCTTATAAAGTCTTGAGTTGAATAATTTGCTGGCAACCTAAGTCACTTTCTTCATAATTATATAGTTAGATTGGAATTTGGAGACGTTTGCTAATATATGCATGATGCCATTGAATATGAATCCCATCAATCATCCGGTATGAACACGTTCATTTGTGAGGGCTCACACTAGCTAATAACCCAACATCAAATTATACATAATATATATAATTATTAAATGGGAGAAAATTCTATCGTGAGATTGAGCGTACTAACCAGATTATGAAGGTAGTTAGTTGGAGAAAGTGTATATAGCTAGGCCCAAACTATAACATACAGTATATATATACACCGAAACCTATAGCCTCTAATAAATGGAACTCTTTACATTTAGATTGATACCGTTGAATTATGGCGATCCACAATCTCAAAACATAAAGGCCACCAAATTAACAAGCAGCTCATCACGACTCTTTCAATTCACTCTTACTCGGAAAGCAACCGACTGCAGCTTTCAGTGATAAGTTCTGCCACAATTATATTAGAGGTAATTAAGGGGGCAATTAGGAATTATTAATTTTTAATTAACGATTATAAAGTACAATTAGGATTTATATTCTCAATTAAGACATATTAACCATGTTTAAAATTAATCACGTCTCAATTAATTGTAAATTAATTAAAAATCAAATAAATAAAATGGAAAAAAGGCCACCACATGACCCATAAAAGCGCAATTAATTTAACCGTATTAAAGAAATTGAAGGGTGCACATTGACCCTTGGCGTTAAGCTTGCGCCGTCAGAAACGTGTATCATTATCATATATAAAATCAAAGGCTCCAAAACCCTAAATACCTATAAAGACAACAAATTAATTCATGGTTTGATTATTTTTCCACACCTATAAGCTCCCAAAGATGGAAGGACGTCTACTGCTAACGGAATATATAAGCAGCTCGATTGAACTTTGCATATAATTGTGTCATGCATGATGCATGTGTATGAACATGGAATTGATTCAGATTTTTATTTCCAGAAGATACCTCTAAAGCTATATTTCAAACTTCATCTAAAAATTTATATTTTCACAACTATTTTGAAAATTGATATGATTATTATTTAAGTTCAACTCAAAACTAAGACCATAAACTCTGTGTGTGTGTATATATATATTGAGGCTCAAAGTGGTGAAGGGGACCGCACCAGCAAGCAACTCTCTATTTGCTTGGCCCATGCAGCAGATTTTGTGAGTCAAGGAAGATTTCTTCAATAAATATTATATTTTCCGTGTCTCACATAATTAATCTCTTATTTTTGTTGGGATGTTCCAAAACATATACTCTCGTAGTAACTACTTTTTTAATTGGAATTTTATTATTTACTAATACAATCTTATTGAAAGAAATGTTAAAATGATAGGTGGAATATTAAATAAAGGGTAAACTAGCTAGAACAATAAATTATGTTTTCCAAAGATAACTAAATGTATTTTGTAATTTGTGTGAAAGTTAAAAGAGACTAATTTTTTCAGGACCAAATACTATACCTTTTGACCTTCTCCCACCGTCTTTGTCTATAGAACTTCTACGGGTGATAGTGAAACGTATTAGAAAACGAGATAGTTTGCAGAATAAATACTTTTAATTTGATTAGTTGGTTCTTTCTCGATTTTTATTTGTCTTTTTACTCTGTTAGTCATTGATTATGAATTTGATCCGAATTTTTTGTTTGCCTCACAAATATTTACGTTAGTAGTCAGGTATGGTCAGTAGAAAACTCAAGACTTTTTGTTCAAGAGAAATTAAATAAATTTAGTATAAAACTGAAAATGCATAATTGTTTTAGAAAAGTTAAATAGTACGAGTAAAAGAAATTGTAATTATAAAGAACTAGACTTTACTCATTATGTAAACAAAAAGTTGAGTATGTCCAAATATAGGAAAAATATATGTGAGGCAATTAATATGTATGCTTTTGAACTAGATTTGTAAAACTGAACCAAAATGTACAATAAAACTAGCAATTTGTATGGATTGTAAAACTGATTGCGATTTTCGCTATTGTATTATCAAGGCAATTAATTAATTACTACTGCTGATTTTCATAGTGATTGAAATTAGTTAACTCCAAAGAGATAGTTGTTTTTTTTTTTTTTTTTTTTGCCATATCAATAGGTACATGCAATTTAATAAAATAAAATGCCATCAATAGAGTAAGTACTACAGTACTATACTTGATGAAAGTCACTGTGTCTCTGCACTCGACAGACTGCAGAAATTTATTGTCTATCATTTTGCGCTGAAAACTGAAAAGGCCCACGAAAGGCCACCATAAATGGAAATTTAAATTAGTGAATTTTTGGTAATAATAAATATATCATGATCGGTCAGTAGGGATGGCAACGGGTCGGGTTTTCGTGGGTACCCGCACTTCCCAAATCCTGATGGGACGGGTTTGGGAAATATTAAATGATTTTGGGACGGGTTTGGGTCGAAACATGCAAACCCGTCACGGGTTTGGGTCGGGTTTGGGCAATTACCTCCGGATACCCGCTACCCAAACCCATTTATATATATAAGATAAAAGATATTATTATATGTATAATTTATTATATAATTATAAATATTAGTAGATTTAGGATTTTATCTGATTTTCTTAACTCACACACACATCCGTAAGAGTCAAGTCTTTACTGTTTCTCCTCTACTTTTGTAAATCTACTTTCGAAATATGACGACACAACGACAACGTAACATCAATAATCCATACTTCTAGTTATGTTTTAAGATTTTGTAAGTTCGTAGTACTTTTCTTTGAGATTAATTTTAGTGAAATTTTCTGCTGATGTTTATGTTCATATTTATAATATTTTGTTATTTGATGTTTATTTTTTAGTATTCGGGTTTTTAGTGGGTAATAAACGGGTATTACCCAACGGGTTCTGATAGGGTATGGGTTTTAAAATTATTTTTTAATCGGGTTTGAGACGGGTTTGAGTATTGAAAATTTTCATGGGTTTGAATTTGGGAAATGCTTAATGGGTGGGTACCCGACCCATTGCCATCCCTAGTCACCACAAATGGAAATTTAAATTAGTGAATTTTTTGTAATAATAAATATATCATGATGGGTCACCACATGAAAGCTTTTTGTAATAATAAATATACCTTCCTTTTCACCTTTTTTAAAAAATAATATTTTATTTGAATCTAATATTATTATTATAATATTGTAATCATGTGTTAAATATCTACCTCAAGTTACATTTTGATCAAAATTAAAGAGTGAGGTCAAAAAAGAGTGGTTCCTACTTTACTGTAGATGGTCAGATCGAAATACTGCATGGCCATCGACACAGACGAGGCAGACATGTGGTCGGAATTGTATATATTATTCCGACGATTATGAATTTGCGACTTTCTTGTTTGAGTTTGAGTGCCATTGTAGTTTGAACTGTTAATTAGATTATGTGAATTGTATTCATTGAGCGGGATTGATGAGTTTGTAATGTTGTTTTGATGATGAGATGATATTATTTTGTTAATTGATCTGTTTGACAGATTTGGCTAGCGAAGTTGATTTCAATGTGGCATTGGGTTTAGAAGAACCACCTCCGAACACTACACCAAAAACGCTCATAGATAACGGATTTTATCTGTTATCTATGTGCAAAATCGTCCGTTACGTATAGTGGTGATATCTATGTGGCGCTCATAGATAACGGACATTTATCCGTTATCTATGTGACAATACATAACTGTATATTTTAAATAAATAACGCTTTTGTTACGTTATCTTTGTTGAAATAGATAACGGTTTTTTAAAATAAATAACGTATGAAAATCCGTTATCTATGACTATGATACATAACGTTTTTTACCGTTATGAAAGTTGACAAAATATCCGTTATCTTTATCTTTATTGATAACGGTAATTTTCATATACATTACACTCCTTTTTCTGTTATCTTTATCTATAGATAACGTTTTGTTTTGTTATGAAAAATCATTTTTCTCTGTTATCAAATGTTTTGTTAGATAACGGTCGTTTTTTTTATAACCATTACGTATACTACAGACAGATTCATATATATAATTTATATGCAATTACAATCGACCTAAAACAACAAAGTAATAAAAACCATTCGTAAATCATGTCATATATCATCCAAAATATTCATATAATCACCATCGATCCAAATATATTTAACATTCTACACATGTTCTATTAGTTGTATGTCCAAATAAAAATAATACATTGATGATGCAACTAGCTAGGTAGCCATTTCAATTCGAACAACCTTTCTGGCGAAGATCAAGCTTTCAGCAAATGTTTGCTTCCTCCCTTCACGAATCTAAAACAAATAAGGAACCACAATCATGAATAAAAGCTGAAGATAGATGCATCATCAAGGCAATAATATCAAAGCGCAGGGCTAATACTTAAGGCGACTCGTTGCAGGGCTAGCTTAAGTTTCCTGCATTTGCCTCAAAAGAGAACGAACAAAACTAGACTTCAATCTCGTTGTAAAAGGGTATCTGAAGAATTAAATTAGCCTTACCAATAACTTGAGGATTACAGTAACTAATTCATAAACAAAATTCGAAATGATTAATATACCAGAATCAAAGCCATATGGACATCCACACAAGAATCATCAATACCAGAAAATCTAGACTAATCAGTACTTCCATGACAAATCCGAAATCATCCACACATTCAAACTCTTTCCTAAAAGATGTGTATACATTTACATATAGAGATAGAGAGAGAGGAGAAATTCTTGTTACCTCTATGCAGCAGCAGTAGCTTCCTCATTTTTAGTAGCATCCGGTTGGTCTGAGAGAAGAGTTGAAAAGATTTCGTTTTTCTTGAACTCAGATTTGCTGATCCAACCAAACCTCTCCTGGGAATAATCAAGATTATTAAACTATTCAGCTCCAACATTAGTAAAGATATGCTGCACATCTACAAATATTTTGCAGGTAGACTTCTCGAATTACCAGATGAAATCATAAAATCCTTTACAATGCTGGAAAAAATGAGTGTCAATTCAGAAATTATATTACTTCGGAAAACAAAATTGATACAAAAACTAACTAAATCAACACAACGCCAGAAACATAAATTAGGAGCAGAATATTAAAACAAGAACCAATTTTCATACCAGAAAAGGGTAACATGATTTGATAAAACAAGACCATAAACTAAACCATAGCCATATTTACAATCATCGACAAACAAAAACAAGAGGGGAGAAAACCTTTTAAATCATCCATATGCAATACATATCATATAGCCCATAAGTAGAGGGTCTTCGAGGCACAAATTACAACATTAATTACTTATTACCAAGAATAAGAAATGGACATCAAAGGTGCGGTGCAAAGTGTTTTATAGAGTATAGTAAACAAAATCAAGTATAATCTTACCATTAGAATATATATTTACAAAATATTCATATTCAACTAGCATGGAACAAATTATACTCAAGTAACCACTCATTCTGTGCACAATTCCGAATATACCAATCCAAAATTAGTAGCTAAAATCAGAAAGATGGGGATCAGATTTCATATTGCTAATTAGACTAAACCTCTGAGGGGGATCAGATTCCTATTGCTAAGTTAGACTAAACCAACTAATTAATTGTTAAAAGACAAAATCTCAAACTCTTCACAATAGCACTGACGATTTAAGAAGAATGCAAAATACAAAGTGTAAATGGTTTCATATTGCTTACCTCTTGGCTAATGGCAGAGGCGACGGGGCTGGAGGCAAGGGAGAAGGTGGCTGCCTTCCCTTTGCTGGCGATGGAAGAGGATTGAATGGAGGTGGCGACTATGCTGCCGTTCGTTGCTTCCAAAGAGGTCAGGCGGCAGTGGCGCCTAGTCAAGAGGGAGGCTAGGTCACCGAAACTGTCGAATTTAAGAGAAATGAGGCGTTCTGGAAGAGTCTGACCACCTTGCATGTAATGTATCAAGTAAGAAATGATCAAACGAATCTTGAGGAAATGATAAACGCTGCTAAATTCTTGGCACTTTGTTTCCCCAAGGACTCTTCTAGATTTCCTCTATCAAGTGGTCCAAAATGTTGCAGCAATACTACTTTTGCAAATTTCAACAATAAAAGCAACAAAAACCAAGAAATACTGACCAAGAAACCTGGCTTATGAACTGCATAGCACTGATTCTGCAGAAGAGCCCTAAACTGAATGAAACTCCTTCTGATCAGAGTATAATGAGTAGTTCATTTCCTAGTTAAATATGAAACGATCATAATTAAATTAAAATAAAACTGGGTCATTCTATGGAACGGCACCACTCCGACAAGGAGGTGAGGATGGGATGGCTCAATTTAAGAGAGATACATACCAGAACAAGTTGTGAAAAATGGCGACCATTACGAACCCAGCTGCGCCTCAACGAACAGCGGCAACAGGGCAGGCGGAGGCGTAGCCCAAACAGCAATTGAACGCTAAAAACCTGACTAAATGTGACGGAATAGCAGCAGCAGCACCCCCTGAAGGTCACAAGGGAACGGGGATAGGCAAACAAAACAGCCAGCGGCAGAAATTAGGGTTTGCGATGGCGGCGTTCAAATCACTCCAGAAATTTGTTATACCACCACGAAACGACATGTAATGGTGATGAGAATCAAGATATGTGTTCAGGTTGTTGATTCTATGGCCGGAGAGGGGGTGGCGCCACTAATGGTCGGTCGTTGTAGCCCCAAAATTCTCCAAAATCGGTGAAAACTTCCACCAATTGACTCGCCCAAACAAGGAGAAGAAGAACGTGGAAATTTGATTTTGGGACTTCAAATGTGGGAACCTAGGCTTTGATTTTGGATTTCAGTAGAGATGCTCAATTCGATTCGGGGAAATTTGGGGGCGGGTTTTGAAGAACGACAGGAAAGAAATTTTGGAGATGTTTATATTGAATTAAAGAATTATTTAAAAAAAATGAATTTTTAATTAATTAAAATAAGGCAAAATCAATTTAATCAATTTAATTAAAAAAAAGAAAAATTTAAAAACAAATACATAACACCTATTACTAACGATATTTTTTACCGTTATTAAAGTATGTTATACATAACACAAAGGATAACGTATTTTTTTACCGTTATTAAAGTATGTTATACATAACACTTAAAGATAACGTATGAGTTAAAGGCGTTATCAATGATCAGAGGTAACAGTTTTCTCATAACGGATTTTTCAAATATCCGTTATCTATGAGAAAAGGGCGCTCATAGATAACGGATATTTCAAATATCCGTTATCTATGTAGTGTTATCTATGAGGATTTTTGGTGTAGTGGAAATTTAATTATGGTGAATTCGAGTCAGATGTGAAACAACTCAAATTTGAGTCACTATTTTTGACACAACTTAACTCAAAATGCAACAATACATCGACTTTATTGAATTAAAAATGTGAAACCATCAAATAAGAGAGATTTCCGACGTCGAGAAAGAGTCGTGGTGAGTTTTAAGTCGTTTGAGAGATTAATGAAAAAGTAGGGTAGTTTTGCACCGGAAAACTTTTTCTTCCGGCGATTTTTATATCGCGTTTTTTTACTAACGGGTGCAATCTAAATCCTATTAATTCATATCCTACTCTCATCTCTCCTCACTCTCTCTCACGTGTCTCTCTCTTCTCTCTCTCTTGCCGACCTACCCTCTCTCTCTCTCTCTCTTCTCTCATTCTCGTTGCAAACACACACACACACATACTTACACATTTGCTTCCATTGATGAGTTGAAGAGGAGCTTCAAGTTGCGTGGAATCAAGCCCTTTAATCGATCAAGCCTCAAAGTTGTGTAAGTCTCTTGATCCTTATTCGATTTTGATGAGATTAAGCCAAGAAAAATCCCCCCTCTCTCCCTCTTTTGTTCGACCGAGTTGGTCCCTCCAACAAGGAATCGAAGCCCCTTGTTCTAGCTTTGAATCTTGAGTTCTTGTGAGACTTTCATGCATGAAAACAGAAACCAAAATTCTTGATCTTCACTCTCCCCTCATTGCCGATTTTTATGGCACAAATTAGGGATTTTGTGTTGATGATTTTGATGTTGTTTGATCTTAGCTTACATCTTTGAGTCCTTGTGTGATGATATGCATGAAGATTGAAACAAAAATCTTGGTTATTTCTTTTCCATGAGTGCCGAAAGTTTAGTGAAATTTTAGTGATTTTCATGTTGTTGATTTAAGCATGAAATTAATGATGGAAATGAGTTCTATGAATTAATCTATGAGGTTCTATGTGGTTAATTGAAAGAGAAGAATTTTTCCTTTTTTCCCCTATGAAAAATCGATGGGTATAAGTAAGAGAAAAGAAGAATTTTGTTGTGTTATTCTTGAATGAGGATTTGATGATGTTAGTGATGAATTTGAGTATGGAAATGCATGCTAAATTGAAGAAATCAACGAGTGAAACTTATTTACCAATTTCTTGAAAAATGCCGATTTATATACCTATTTGTATAGATGATGATTTTGTGATAATCTTGAGGATTATGTTGATAGAATGATGAGATCGATGATGATATTTGCATGAGAATATGAAGAGCATGAATTATTTGTTGATTCTTGAGAGAGTGCCGATTTATATATATATGTTAGGAAAAGGTTGATGATTTTGTGATGATTTTGATGATTATTGTTAGAGTTAGGAGTTATTTGAAGATATGAGCATGTCTAAATGAGAAATAGAAAAAAAGGAATTATTATAAATTTTTCCTTGAAAAATTCGAACCATAGGAGTGAAGAATTTGATTATTTTTTATGTTGTGAAGCCTTGTTTCTTAATTAGATGAGCTATAAGTGAAATCGAGCATAAATGGAGCTTAAGTTTAAAAGGAATCGAAGAGAGAAAATCTTTTGCTAAAAAGATTGAAAAATTCGAACCTTTTTGGCCCAAGAACATGTGATTTTTGTTAATCTTGTGTTCTAATTGATAAATTGATATAAGATTAGTGAAATTAGATTTGATTGAGGCATGATGAAACTTAAAATCGATGAAATCGAGTTAATATGAAGAAAGCCCCAATTTGGGCAATAAAGTGGACTTAAAAAGAAGATTTTTAGTAATTGAATTCGTTTGAGTGAATTGATCGAGAAATTGATCAATTGAAATTTTTATAAGTATAATAGAAACTCAAATTTTTGAATTCGGACAAATTTGGCACTAAAGTCCAAAAAAGTCGAACCTTTTGAGACTATAAGTTAAGAATTTTTTATCTTAAACTTGTTTGAGTAATTAGATGTTAAATTTGTGAAATTGAATTTATTTTAAGTAAGATAGAGCTTTGAGATTTGAAAAACGAGCAAGTATATATATGCATAAAAATTTCGAAGATTAAGAGGAAATAGAACTTGAGAAGTTGAGTTCTATGCTGTTAGGTGAATTGGATGATTAGATGATGAAATTGGAGTAAAAATAACTAAGTTAGCTTTTTGAAATTCTTTAATCGAAGATCGTATGAAAAAGTTATAAAAAAATCGAGTTAAAAACGAAAAACGAGAAATGTCATAAGTTAATGATGAAGATAAGTAAAAGTAATCGAGTAATTAGTTAATTAGAATTATTTAAAGTTAAACTGTCAAGTTTGAGAATTTTACGAGCACATGCACATTTTACGAGAAATAGTGACGTAGACCTTAAGCCGAGAGTTTTTGTAAAGAGTATCGGATTCTAAATCTGATTCCATATTTGAAATCTTTGAATTATTTTAAGAATAACGAAACTAGTTTCATTAAAATCCAAAGACGTAAAATTTCTAAGTTTAAAGGTGGAACTGTAATCAGTCAATAAAAGATTGTGTCGAGATTAAAATGATATTTTGAGTTGATGTGAGTATTTATGTGAATTTAATTGATTATTTGGAATTTTTCTGGAATATTCTGAGATAAACGTAAAATTTTTCTTTTTCCATCTATTTATCGAAATTAGTTGTTTATATATCTGTGAATGTCTGATTTCTGATGTGAAAGTCTAGATGTGAATGATTTGTGATTTTAGTAATCGAGAATTAATCTCGTAATTTTCTGAGTTTGTTTAACTCGAGAAATCGAGAAACGAGATGTGTGATGTGAATAGTGATTTCTTGATTTCTGTGAATTATTTAATTATTAAACTGATCTGATGTTGTTGAGTCAAGTACCCGAGTCTGAGAGTCTGTTGGTTTAGTACTTGGGTAAAATCGAGAAACCGAGAAAGATTAAATTAGTCGAGCCGAGATAAGTTAAGAAACCCGAGTCAAGTAGAACTCCTTCAGCCGAGCGTTCGTTACGTTTTTCGAGTAAGTAGTCTCGCCCTTATAAGATGTTATTCTTGAAGGAACGAGCGGGACCGAGAAGTAGAAGCAGAAGAAGAAGCAGCTAACCCGACTAACCCTACGCAGTCAGGTGGGCTTTTTAAACCGAGAACTATTGAATGCTATTACGTATTGGATTATTACGTGAGTTTTTAAATTAATTGACTTGCCAATTTATCTTAGTTATGGTATGTTTGATCGTCTACTTGAGTTATTATTATGTGTGAGATAAGAACACACGTGTTGTTATTTGATTTATGTTAGATGACTGTGAGCCTTGCTTTGGTTAGGCCAGTCACGGTGTTTGAGAAGGAGACCTACTTCTCAACACAGAGATGTTATGGTAGATTGATTCATACCTATTTATTATATATATTTTGACTGCGCAGTCGTTTGAAAAAAAGAAAATGATTTTTGCATCCACAAGTAAACTGTTTTAAATTGTGCTAACACTTGTGATGCAGTGGCAAGACAAGTTCAATTATATAGCTCTATCGAGCAAAGTATTAAATTATTTTGGCATGTGTTCACTGAGTACGAAGTACTCAGCGCTGCATGTATTTCTAAACGTGTAGGTTAGCTTGGATGAAGATGGCGGAGGATGCTCGGCAGTGTGTTAAAATAAGTCGAGTCTTTTGTTTAAGTTTGCAATTGCATGTTTTCATACACGTAATTGTTGGACATGAGTTTGAGATTCCGCTACAAAACAAACTTGTTTATTTGTTTTAAAACTAATACTCTGATGATTGGTGTCGATACAATGAGCCTTGTGCTCGGAACTATTTCCTGTTTTTCTTATATTCTACTTGACTTGGATTAGAGTTACATGATTTACTTCCGACACTTGAATTACTTATTAATGCTCGTTTATTTGAGTTAAGATTTGAAAGCATGTTGTTATTTCTTATCGTTTTCAATCTATATTCTCTTGTTCCCGAGCATGTTCCCTTGTTGAGTCGAGTTTGTTTTCATGGTTTCCTCTTCACTGTCCAATGGATTCTAGTCGTTCCTACACACTTAAATTCGGGCTGTGACAATATCCTTTCTCGCCGCTTTTTGCATCTTCTTGAACCTCGCCGTCTTCGGGTCAGTTTCAACCTTAGGAGCCTTGATCAGTGTTGGCCAACAAGGGTAGATCCCGTCGGTCAAATAGTGTCCCTTGTCGTACTGCCGACCCATGACGGTGAAGTTGCACTCCAGAGCCTTATCCTCAAGCACATCGGCGAACAAGGGTGACTGATTAAAGACGTTGATGTCGTTGTTGGAGCCGGCACACCAAAAAAAAACATGCCAGATCCACAAATCCTGCAACGCCACCGCCTCCAAAATTAAAGCTGGCTCACCCTGATCGCCGCGTGTGTAGGCAGCCGCCCATCCTTTTGGACAGTTCCTCCATGCCCAGTGCATGCAATCCAGGCTCTCGAGCATCCCCGAAAACCCATGTTGTGCCTCGTGCATTTGGAGCAGGCGAGCAATGTCAGCAGCGTTTGGCTTCCTCAAGTATCTCTCGCCGAAGTGCTCGATGACTGCTCGGAAAATTTTTTTGAGGTAACTACGGTCAGTGCTATCTCCAATCTTCAAGTACTCGTTGAACACATCCACAGCACCAGCGGTGGCCAGTTGTCGCACCGTCATCGTGCATTTTTACACCGACGTCAACCCCCATCGTCCCAGTGCATATTGTCGATGCTTGAAGAAGCAGACGTTGACTGCCAACGTCTTAAACGGCGTCAGAAAAAGTGCTCACTGTAAGTGGGGTTGTCGGCAAAGTAGTCGGCGTGTAGGAGCTCAAATGCCGCTTCACGGTTGCGGTAGACGAACGACCTCGGCCTCTTCTTCTTCTTCTTCTTCTTCTTCTTCTTCTTCTTCTCTATGTGTGCATGTACGGCTTGTTGCACGTTCGACATCATCTCGAAGACCTCATCGTCGGTACCGTGAGATTCATATTTCACAGAGGAAATTGAAGTCGACGATGAGGAAGACATCTTTGAAATATGAATTTGAGAGAGGAAATGAGAAATGAATGTGTTGTGGGATGAAATGAGGAAGAAAGAGGTATATATAGTGTAAAATTTGAATTAAAAAAAAATACAAAAATCGGCTAATTAGTCGTTGCCGCACAACGTTCAATTTTTTTTTTAACGTTACACCCGCCTCTATTTTTTTATTTATTTTTGGATGGAGCGCGTGCGCTTCACGCGCTGGCTCGAGCGGGTCTCGAGCCTGCCCCATTCGCAATGCTGTCGTCTCCTTCCCCACCCGTCTCGTGCCTCCTTCGAGCCCCCCACTGGAGCCCGCGTTGCAGATAGTTCTATTTTGAACATTTCGATGGTAACGTCAGTCATTACCCTCATAATTGGTAGTACATCTTTGAAAATAAATCTCCACTCCAAATTCGGCTGTCCAATTTAAAACCCGTTGTTTTCATAAAGGGAAATTCATTTTTCTCACTAAAAAATGTGAGTTTCACCATTTTGTTTATCTTTTTATCATTCTTCTCGCCATTAATATGAATCTCATCAATCATCCAATCTGATTTGTAACGTGTGTTGTACCACACCTTTGTATTACTGATTTGTTCGTTCGTTCTTCTTTCCAAATCGGATTTCCTTTTTTCTTACCTTGTTTTTTTTTTATTGTTAAATTTTCACCAAAAAGGATTTTAATGAGGCTTGACTGGGATGACCGACTTATGTATGACTCTCCTAGTTATTAATTAGATTTTTTCTTTCTTTCTTTCTGTTTCTATTTCTATTTCTATTTCTAAAACACCTCGATTACCCATCAATCAATATGAACCTGTTCATTTGTAATGGCCTCATTGCTTCCCCACTATCCTATACCCCAACTCAAAAGTGTGAGGAAAATAAATTAGAGAAATTATATTTTTGCTTGTAGGTAACTAAACTACCAAAACATTCATAAAATTGTGCGGTATGCGATAATTTGATACGATCCATAATCCATTATGACAAAAAATGGAAAAACAATATGCTTCGATGTTACATGTCTTATTATGTGATTTACGACAGTACACCGAAATCAAAATTTATAGAACCTTTCCAATAAATTGAACTCTATATTATATTTGCTTGATCTATAACCATTGACTACATCACATAGACCACAAATTCATTATTGATTTGGACATGTTCTAATACCATACTAATTAAAATTAAGTCATAAATTTCTTAAAAGGCCTTGTAAATTAGTACGCCATGATTTTTTGTGTACGAGGTGGAAAAGGAAAACAATAATTATCATGTATGAATAATTGAATATGCATGATGCCTCCATTCAAATTATTAGACACCGGAAAAGTGATCGAACGACAGATATGATAACAATTTGAAACAATATTCCCTCAAAAATAAAAACAATTTGAATCGATATGGGACTGTATGGAAATTATCGTCAAGTTGATTTATTGAGTTATTTTCATTTCTTTCTAAAATTTTAGTATTTAATATAAATTGAGAAAATACGCATGTATGAAAATAAAATCACCCTTACGTACCCAATAAGAAGAATATAAAAGCCCAACATGATAAAATGCATAAAGCCCATCACATAAGTCCGCCGTCCAAATCTCTTAAAAAGATATATTAAAAATTGGGCCAGATATTTGGGCCTCCAGCTACGATCTAATACACGTGTACCCGATATGAGATGTAGTAGTACTGTTCATAAAAAAAAAAAAAAAGATGTCGTAGTAAAAACTCCCAATTCCCCCGTATTCCTTTTTTTGAAAAAAAAAAGAAAATTTTAAACATAACTCCCATTTTACTTCACATAACCCTCATAAAAAACTATTAATAAAATTAATTATAAATATACAATTATATCCTTAGTCCCACTTAAAATTTAATTAAAAAGTATATTCCTATTACTCCATAACCACATAACCATCGTCAATGATCATCAATCTCTTCTTCCTAGTCGGAACCTTGACGCCATAGTCGCTTTCTGAATCTCTCATCGTGATGTTAATGGTCAGGCCAAGAAAATATCAGGATAAGGTCAACTACTGTAACCATATCAGAAATTGAGATAAGAGATCGAACAAGGGTTTCATCAAATTATAAATACTTGAGATCTCTACCAAGGCAGCGACGGTACATATAAGGTAAAAAAAATAACAATTATTTTTCACGTGATTCAATAATTTTCTTTAATACCATGGGAAAGATAAATAAATTACAAGAACAAATTTTTTTTTTTTTAAATAGTTATAATTGAATTGCCAACACTTTTGTTCTTCTTCCATGGCTTTGTATAAGTTCTTCTGAGTTCTGAGTATTGGAGGCTATGCACCGATCATATATTTTTAGGATTTACTTTAATTAAAATTTAGAGGTTCTCGGATTTATTTTATTTAAATTTTAACTGGAGGCCAAAAGGGTATAATAGTATATCTATAATTAATTTTATTATTTAATTTTTATGGGAGCTATGTGAAGTAATATGGGGCTGTGTTTAAAATTTCCCAAAAAAAAAGACCCCCATTCCCATACACTATTTCAGTCCAAATCTTTCTCTAATGAGAAACAAAAAATTGAAATTCAAGTGCGGTCCTAAACAGAACACATTTTTGCTTTATATATTTCTTATAGAAAATAAAAAAGATACTCACAGGTTTAGACTTATAGCAGTGGCGAGCTCGCCATATGCGCTCGCTGACCTTTATGGTGGGCCCAGCGCGCGCTCAAGTTGTGAATTGCATTGGTGAGCTTCCAATTTGTGGAGCTCGCAATTTTTTTTAATTAAAAAAGATGAAATGTGAAAAAAATGCATTTTATCCAAAATAAAAAATATTACACTAAACTACTTTACAATAACATTAAAATACTACATTAAACATAAAAAAAAACTACTCATCTTCGGGTCACCGATATTTTTTTTTAAGCTTGGCGACATAGTCATCGCGGAACACCTTCTGGGCCGGTGCCATACCGACGGTGCTTCTCGTGATGATATGATAGTTTTGCTGCCCAGTAAATTCTTCCGTATGACGTGATATTTTCTCGGCCACTTGAACAAATTCCTCCCGTACACTTTCCGCTACCGAACCACTTCCCGAGCTCAATCAGGCCTTCCCCTTCCTTTTTGCCACCGCCTTTGCCTTGTCTCTACCCATCGGCCGGTCAAGCCGACTAGAGTGCTCCGATCCAAATTCGATGCCGAAAAGTGGAGTGGTGTACCACGGTGTGCTCCCGCTCGGATTGCTTTCTGCCACTTAATCTTGTGCCGAAGTGGTGTAGCTCTAATCTTCACCCGTCTTCGTTCTCTTTGGCGCCGTTTTGATTTGGTATTTAGCGGAGTAGACCGTGACGAACTTCAGCGTGTCTCTTACTACCCGCCACGTCTCCAAATGCTTGAAGGCGGTTTTGCACGAGCTTCGCCATTCAATGAGAGCTTAGGCCAAAATGTCCTCGCCACTCTCGCCGCTTCGGCTTGCCATTCGCACTCCTTGTAAACTTGTTGGAATTCCATTAAGACGGTCTTCACTCGATCCCAATGGTTGAAGAGCTTTGCGATGTTCCTTTTCGATGTTCCTTCCGGCCGGAGCGCGCGATAACGGTGCAAAATGTGGTGCCAATACGAAACTTTCTTTTGGTTGTTGCTGATGATGGGGTCTTGGCTAATTTTGACCCAAAACCGAGCCAAGATTTTGGTCTTGGCCTCGGTGTATCCCGCCGGCCCGTCGTCGCCTTCGGAAGACGTATCCACCAACTCCACCGCCGCCATACTGCCTCCACGACCGCCACCACGGCGACTACTACCTGAGGTCGCCGCCTTCTTCCCCTTCCTCTTTTCCGGCGACGTGACTTGAACCTCGTCGCCGTCCTCAGCCAAATTCACCGTCGAGTTGAAATCTTTGGGCGACGGTGCAGGGTGTGTAGGGTAGCCGGTGTTCGGGGGGGCAACAACATTGGCGGCTCCGAACCCTTGAAATGGTGCCACCCATAGAAGAAGTAGCAAACGTCCTACACATTTCGAAGGCACCCGACGGAAAATGAGGAACGTAGGCTCCCGCCATGAAAAATTGTGGGGCGAAGGCTTGAGGCGACGAGAATAAATTTTGTTGGGGTATTTGAGAATAAAAATTGTGTCGAGGAGATGGACGAGATGGATTGGGGCTATTTGGATCGACATCGTTGGCGTATGGTCAATTGGAGTTGAAATTGGCATTGGGTTCCTTTTTTTTTGAACTAAAAGATGACCGCCGGAGAAGGTGACCGCCAGTTTTGAGAGGAAATTTGAGAGAGAAGAGTGTAGAGAATATAGAGAGTGTAGTATGTGATTTGTTGGTGGGGGGAAGGAAGATATATATAGAGGTAATTTGAAATTAAAAAAAAAAATTGAATGGTGATCGTTGGCGATCGCAACGGCTATGCCGACGACCAACCAGCGGCCACCACGTGGCATCGAGCTTGGGAGAGCGCGAGCTCGCACTTGGCAATGGGGTGCGAGCTCGCCCATCGCGCTCGCTAGGGCAGAGCGCCGCTGCCCATAACCTTAGTATCATTTTATCGTCATAGTTCCAAATTAAAAATTTAATAAATAATAATTTCATTAGTATTATTCATCAAAGTGAAAATAGAAGCAGCTTTACGTTCGGTGTCCGACCACCTATCACCGAACAGTCATACTCCCTCAGACTCATTGATATTGTCATCATGTCATGTTACTATTCGACACGAAGATTAAGAATAATGGTAAAAAGTTAAAAATGGATAGGTCTCATCACTTTTGAAGGATTTTAAAGGGTTGAAACTTTCTTTATTTGGAAGATTACAGTATGAGTAGGACACCTAAATAAGGAAATGATGACAATATGAGTGGGTCGGAGGGATATACTATACTAAGTTACTAACTTATTTTAATGTAACTAGTAATTAATTAAATTAATTACAAATCAGAATTGTGGACTACCAATTCTTATCGAACTAGTTATAAATTACTAAACCCTAATCATAAACCCTGATGAAAATCCCGAAGTAAACTGATTATAAACCTTAATTACTCCTGATTTTGAGATAGAAAAGTTAAAAAGTAGAGGCGGGTGCGAGTTTTGGTCGAACAGTAAAGATTATTGTGAGAGATCAAAGATGGGTATAAGTACTCCCTCCTTTCATTATGAGTATGGTTTTGGTGAATCAAACAGGTTTTAATAGAAAGAGCATGCCAACATATTATTTTGAATTTTATGTTAGGTTTAAAATATAAAAGAGCATGTTGGATCATTTTTTTTAAATAGAAAACGGATCACTATTTTCTAGCAATTAAACCATAACTCTAACGGGCAATTGTAATAGTAACAATCGAGTATCGTATCCACAAAGACTATTGGACGAAAATATTGTGAAAACAAGATTTAAACACTTTCCTACAATTCAAGCTCTAGGGAAAACATGATTTCGAATTCTCAACTTCTAAGTAAGGAAATTAAAGCAAGTAAACAAGCAAAAGCAAATTAATCTCACAAATATGATCAAAGATACGAAAAGAGAAAAACGTTGATTCTAGGAATTTGATTGAATTCAAGATGATAATGAAAATAACTTCCTAATTCTCATAACCATGTTTAATCTCCTAATTGAGAAGCAATCACAAAATAATTCACTAACATCTCTCGAAAGATAGCAAAAGTAAATTAATCTAACAACTCTCTAGATTAAGACTCAAGATGATATCAACTCCAAAGGGCACAAAGATTAAAAGCTTTCATATATACATGAATTTATCACCTGCTAAGTCTCAAAACCATGCATGTTGTGCAATCTTGATTTCCATGTTTATAAGAACCTATTAAGAATTTTCACAAATACTTGATATGCAAGAAAGATGATCAATAATTCCCACATGAAAATAAGAGCCAAAACCGCAATAAAATAGGAGAAGGTAATTAGAATTAGAAGATTAAGTTCATCACATTATTGAATCTTCTCAAATCTCCAAAATCAACCAAGGAAATTAGCTAGATATAATGAAGGAAATGACAATAGAAAAGAGAAATGAAACCATAACTAATGATGCTAAATAACCCAATTGGAGAAATCTTCAATTAATTCTTCAATGGAATGCAAATCCAACCTTCAATTCAATTACAACTCATAAACCCTAAATTATACTTGAAAATGAAACTTTGGAAAGAGGAAAATTAACTAGGAATAAACATATCTTGTTTTTTGGGCTAAAACCCCTTTATATAGGGTACAAGAAGTGCTATTACAAACTGAAAACGTAAAAAAGGAGTTTTTGGAAAATCTGACGTAAAATAGGTCGACCAACGGTCTAACCGACGGTTCGGCCAAGCTAACCAGCGGTCCAAGGCAGGTCACTGGTTGGACCTCGGGTTGGCATTAAGGCACGGCTTCAAAATAGGAGATACTGGTAGTTCAGGGGTGAACCGCCGGTTAACTGGTCCAAAATGCCGGTTGGCTTCCTTGAACCGCTGGTTGGCTCGTTCTCCCCTTTCCGTAAAATTTCTTCTTTGTCTCGTTCGATTTCAATCTTCTTTAGTCGTCCATTTTAGCTTAAGAATCATAATTTACCTACACACATGCAAAACTCCACCAAAACGTGATACAGATCTAGAAATCGAGATTTTATATCAAACGAATCACAATTTAAGCAAAAACTTAGCAAAACACGAAGGTAAAATCGCTTAATTACTACAAAAATGAATGCTTATAAAAAACTCACATTCTTCGTGAACGAACTAAAAAATAAATCTAACGATATTTTTGATAAACGGAGAGAATCAGAGAATACACAGAATTAAAAATCTCGAAAATCATATAATTAAAAACTCGAGTTACGGAGATGGTCTTTCTAGTTTGTAGGAAATAATCTATTTGCTCGACTTGTATTTTTAATTTTTGTATCTTTATTTTATTATGTAATTGTGTTGGATTCTAGTAATCTTTTGTAATTTCAATTTCCATACATTTAGTTGCTTTATTATAGAATTATGTTAGGTTCTAATACTTTTATATGAAAAACTTTGATAATGTGATTTTAGCATTCTTTATAATCTAATGTGTAAATGTATTATATATTTAAAGAACTATAACTAAATGTAATAATAAAAAAAGAATAGTAGCGCAATAAATGGTGTTCTTCTACTAGTAAAGCAATATTATTCATTTTTTCATAATGTAGCATGTTTATATAGCATGTTCGGAGAGGAAAACTGTTCTGTTATAAAGTTGAACCTTATAATAGAGCGAGATTTGAAGTCTTGGAGATGTTTCAAACGCTCAAAGGCCATCGCCAGTGTGCCATATGAGTATATATTTTTGTAAATATATTTTGAAATATTGCATAAAAGTGTGTACTTTTGTTAAACAATTTCATTAAGTCATTTTGACTTTTATGATTTGTTTTACCTTTTGTTACACACAAGGCCAGTCCCGTAATTTCCGACGCCCTAGGCGAAAAGGAAAAAATAAGATCTTATTATGTTGAATTCTTACTTTGTTTGACAATTTTTGGCGTAAGATGACATGTTTAGCGAGTAAAAAATTGTTCACTCACTTTGTGCATAATGAATGCAATTTAGCAGGGCCCACATAGCGAGAGAGACAACAACATAGGGTCAACAATGCGGAGTACGTAATGTTTGATTAGATTAACCATTTATTGGGCAAAAAGGGCCTAAAAAAAAGAAATATAACTATATGGACAATAAATTAAATTTATTACTAAGATAGAAAAATAAAAAGAATGACCCCTTCCAACCTTGGCGCCCTAAGCAACAACACTCCTGGCCTATGCCTAGGGCCGGCCCTGCAGGACTCTAACATGCTTATTTTCATTGAGACGTCAAAAAAATCTTGTACGGGGTAAGATCATATATATAAGTCCAAGGATGATGAGTTGTAACTACGCATAAGTCGTTTTGACTTGAGTTTGTATGTGATATATGAATTCAAGAAGATGTCAAGAGACTTGACTGAAATAGTTAAAGTAAGGTTTTGATTATAAATTTCAAAAGATTAATATTCTTGTGTTGTTTCTTGTAGATTGAGAGATTGGATTTATACAGGGGTGATTTGTATGGGTGAACAGGGTGAGCGACCGTACAGGGTCCCGTAAAAATGAGGGCTCCAAAAATATTCGATCCCTATAATATATATATATATATATATGTGTGTGTGTGTGTGTGTGTGTGTGTGTGTGTGTGTGTGTGTGTGTGTGTGTATTTAAAATCTTTTGATATTCATGTGTTTCAGTAACCCAATCGCTAAAGTGTGTAATTTTTTTTTCATAAGGTCATGTAAATTTTTTGGCAACTGACATATTAATTCTTGTTTGAGGCCACTGACGAAGGGCTGTCGTTACACTCTTCGCACAAATAAATTTATAAAACACCTCTTGCCCAATAAGGTAGTAGTTAATGGCAAGTGGGGTCGACCCCAAGGGACTTGGCGTAGATCTATTCTTCAGGTAGTTCTTAACAAAAGGGGTTATGGTCTAGATGTATCTCAATATCCTGTTACTCAACAAGTGAAATATCAAATAACAAAGAAGTTTGGATTGAGATTTCGAATCAATGATCCTAATTACTCATTACTCGTTCATTGGTGCAAAGATATTCAATTACTTGATTTCATTACTTGGTTTAAGACAAAGATTAGTTTATACCCTAATGGTCACGAAGTCACGATATAAACACACTAAGCCTATGTCTATCCAATTTTACAGATCTTGACCAGAAGGCAAGATCTTCTCTTTTGATCAACAAAGTCACGAAGACACTTCAGTAACGATGTTGTCCGAAAGGCATTAAGAATAAACAAACCTAAGATAGTTAAGTAGTAGGTCAATACCGACTGCTCTCCAACACTCTCTACCTTCTTGGGCACAAGAGACTCTTTCGAGTTTAATCCCAAATACTGTTAATGACTTAATCTCAATATCTAGATGGTGATCAAGCATATGTCAATATCAATTAAGTCTAGAATTATTCCTAAGTGTTTCGGGAATAAAATCAAACAACGAACTTACTCAATTCGACCTCACAAGTTTAGAACGAGTAATTAAGATCACGTCATCTACATCCAATCCAAACAATAAATTTAGCTAGGCATAATCTTAAATGAAAACACAAAACATATAAGGGAAATCATACTTGAAAATAAACTGGAAAAGGTTGCTGCTCAAAAACGTAAGTCAGCAACTAAGGTCTTGGCTTCAAGCCAACAACTAAGAGCTAGTGCAGAAATACTAAAAACGAAATGTAAAAGCAAATTTGCCCGTAGGACTTGTTTCTTCCTCCCTTTTACTCAATCTTAAATGCAGAACTAAGGTAAAAGAACTCGAAATTCCTCTCCCTCACAAAGTGAAGTCGGCCATATATTTATAGGCGATGGAATTAGGGTAGGTTAGATTCCTTGTTGGTAAAGGACTCTTTCCGAACACATCCGCCTCCTTCCTTATCCATACGGTTGCAATTTTACTTCCTTTCATGATAGATATCTTCATTGATTAGGTTTAGCTAGGATAAGGAAAGAAATCTTTGATCCTTATCCTCTTCCTTGGAGAAGAAGAAATCTGCAGCTGCTACCGACTACATCTTGACATCGATGTCTGCATCCTGTATCACTTCTTATGCTGACCAAGATCCTGGCTCCTCTGGTACTCTGTCTGTTGGCTTCAAAAATATGGGGAGTTGCTTCCTGACTTGTAGATTGAATAGAACGTTGTTGCCCAGCTACAAGCTTCCAACCCTATGCTCATTTACATTGTATCGCCATCTCAGCATCTAAACAATAGATTTTCATCGATTTTGCCTAAGATCCCACCTGTTCTTCCTTGCACACCATCTCTTGACTTTGTGTCCTTCCAGACACACTTTGACTCGATAAAGACTAAAAAGAACAAGAAAAACACAAGAAAAGATGGACACAAATATGGGTTCATCACACCCACACACTTGAATTACACTTGCCCTCAAGTGTACAGTTGCGATTTTGCCCAAGACTCAAACACAGAAACGACAAATCAAGAACACGGACTCAATAGATCAGCACATCAACATGTTAGTCAAAACAGAATATGAAATATGTAAGCAGATATTGCCATCAAATAGGTCAAGATAGAGTTATTGGGCAACAAAGGTATCCTCACCAGCACTCAACTCTCAAGTGTATATGGTTAAGTGTATACGCTCTTGACCAATATCAACAATGTTTTTCCATAGGCTTGCCTGCCCTCTACATCTCTA
Organism: Schizonepeta tenuifolia; assembly: GCA_029490685.1. Classification (NCBI taxonomy): domain Eukaryota; kingdom Viridiplantae; phylum Streptophyta; class Magnoliopsida; order Lamiales; family Lamiaceae; genus Schizonepeta; species Schizonepeta tenuifolia. The sequence goes on along the minus strand of CM055958.1, from coordinate 11,734,257 downwards.
CTTCTTTGAACGAAATCAAAATTACTTATCCTTAGGTCTTTATCGGATTGTAATGCGGCTTAAGGCAAAAGGTAGGATAAGATAGGAACTGGCTATGTTAAGAAGAACTCAGTCTCTTGGGCAACAAGTTGCCCTCGACTCCTCACTCCTCTCAAACACCACATTTGGCCCTAACACACTTATTCCTTCAGGACTTTTATTTTGTTATTATTCTTTCTTCCTTTTTTTATTTATTTATTTTTTTACATCCTTAACCCAACACCTTTATAATGGGTGATATTGCCCAGCTAGCCTACCCAACATTTTCCTGTCATCCCTTCTTCTTCTAGACCTGAGTTCTTGACCGGAAAGACTTATAAATTCAGGCTATTATAAGTGAATCGAAAGAATTATGAACAAGCTCAAAGGGGCTAGCAAATGATAAATGTCAAGGTAGGGAATTTTGGCCATGGGCTAATTCGAACAAAAACGCCTAATTCATCTAAGCAATTCGACTAAGTTACATGAAGTTTCAATAAGAGACACAAGCAAGTTCTAGATTAACAAGTCTCAATTGGTCATTATCACACAAGAAAAAAATAAATGCTGCACATGCATATAGCATTCAACAGCTCAAAATCTCACAGTTCTTTCCCAAAATCTCATTCTATCCTACCTATCTACATATGGCATCATCATTTACATCAACCGACCTATCATGCCAACATACTGATCAACAACTTAGACAAAATTTAAAAGCACACAAAACAGACCTACATCCCAACACCCACACACTTTGCCTTAGGCAAAGTGAGTATGATGTTGGGCAACAACAGACATAAAAAAAAAAACAACTGACTCAACAATTAAACAACAACGATCCCACCCACACACTTTGCTTTCAGCAAAGTGAGTGAGATCGTGACCAACATAAATCAACAATTGTCAAACAAAGCCGAGAAGGCAATAAGAATACCTTCTCGACCAACAAGACACAACAGAAAATAGAACACTAAACAAGACTCGACAACAAAACCCAAAAATGAAAAAACAAAAACCTAAACTAACACAAAAGTGGGAGGAACATAAAATCAAAGAGAAGATTTAGACGGGTACCTAAATCCTTGGTGTGCAAAGAATGCCAGCTGGGCATCCCTGATCTCGATCAACATCTTCTCCATGTTGGCCAGCCTGGTCTCAACCTCGATATTGGGCAGCACCGCCATACTGGTGCTTGCCTCCTCCTTCTTGACCAAGGGTAGACGTATGGTGGATTTTGACCTGCCATAGTCGATGAACACAAACTTGCCGTTCCTCAACTCGATGTCATTCATCTTCTTAAGAGCCGCTTCTCCCAACTCGCCGACTCCCATCACAGGCTTTTCCTTCATCTTGTCATACACATTGACTCCCTTCGCAAATGCCGTCACGAAATGCCCACACGTGCACCCTAGATCTTGCTTGGCCAACACTGTTTTGAGCTGCTTACCGAGGAAGGTTGCGAAGTTGACCTTGGTCTTGGTGTGCATACACCAAAGAAGATACCTCTCCTTGTTGCTCAAGGTGTTGCCGTTGTCGCTCTTGCCATACAGGTTGTAAGCAAGAATGCAATGGCAAAGCCTCAGCGCATAGGTCTTCAACTCTGTGCCCTTGTTGTTGCCTCCATTGTACAGTGCTCCGTTCTCAATCTCTTTCCATTGCTCATGATAAGCAATGTCTTCAGAGGGTGGCACAACCTTCTTGGCCTCCATAAACTCCTTCTTGGTCAAATCCAACAGACTCACCATCCCCAAGATCTAGTTGAGGGCACTAATATGAAAATCATACTTCTCGCCCAAGAGTAAAAAGGCTATAGTGCTCACTCCAGTCTCGGGATTACTCGTCACAGCCGCAGTGTTGTATACCTCCTTAACCTACTCATCATAGACTTCCAACGGCCATTACAAAAACTTGCTCCATCCTATCCCAGCAAACAACGCTCGCACTTCTTGGGCAACACCTAGGTCCTCGTATAGTTTGAAGTCGAGAACTCTGGGTGCTGTTACCTTCCAATCCCTAGGCCTCCTACACGTCATCACCGTGGTGCTCTTTTTCTTCTTCCTGTTCTTGCTGCTTGCTGGCGTCGACTGGTCGTCACTTCTTTCTCAACATCTTCCTCATCTTCATTTTCACTGGCCATTGACGAAGTTTCGGCCCCCTTCGACATTGACGGCTGGATTGAACCGGCATCCGAAGCAGTGGATTTGTGCTTTTTTGCCAGCGTGTCCTCCCCAATGTGGGGGTGCTTGTTGGCCAGCCGGATGCTCTTCGACTTCGGCAGGTTTTCCGGCCTTGGCCTCCGCCTCCACCTCCGCTGTCAACTTTGCCGCTTCGACTTCAATGGAGTCATCAAGGTCTTCCTCCTTATCGTTGCCACCTTCTCCTTCACTTTCTCGATTCTCTTCTTCCTCATCGCCGTCTCTTCCTCCTCCGTGTCTTCTTCCGGTTGTTGCTTAGTAACCTCAGCCTTCGACTGGGTCTCCTCCTCCACTTGCTTCGCTGCTTTATCCATTAGGCTAGGGTTCTTGTCGCTCATCATGAGAGTAGGCGTCGATCGGCTGGTTCTTAGGCACGTTCGATCCAATGGTGACGGAGGGGTTTTGGTCGGCAGAGATGTTGGCGGGTTCTATGGGTAGTTTTCGCCTTGTGGCTTTGGTGGAGGGTTTGTCGCCGGTAAGGTCGATGTTGTTTTTTGTGGGAATTTTGTTGAGTTCGTTTCATGGCCAAGTAGATACCATAGTGAGGTGTGTGGGTGTTTTGATGGAAGAGAAAGAGAGAAGATGAGAAGTTGCAGAGGAGGTTAATTTCAAATCGGGTAGTGGGGGTGGATACGTGCTAGGGTGGATATATAGGGCGCAGTTTTTTAGGGACACAGTAACCGCCATAAGCAGTTGTTGGCCAACAACTTGGTTCATGCCCAAAACCTCTGCTCGATACCCCAGCTTATTTCTCCATTGTGGTTCCTGATCTACAACCTGCATCTTGCTCAACATCTCCTGCACACTTCAAAACACCAAATATACTCCAAAAACCAACTCTTTCTTATGGTTAATCTAGAATAAAAAAATACTTCAAAATAAACTACTGTAAGCAATTTTTTTTAAGAAATAAAAATAAATAGAAAATACTAACCATGTTGTCTCCTGGACAGCACCCCATTTAAGGTCTTATGTACGACACTCCCTCCTTTTGAAGTCAGAGGTCCTCTTCGATAGGGAACCCAGATGGTTCCTCCTCAACAAGTTGTTCTTGCCCAAAATAGGCCTTCAAGCGCTGGCCATTGACTTTAAAAATCTACCCATTCTTGGGATCCTTGATCTCAACAGCTCCATTTGCCCAAAATGGAACTCCTTCTTTTTTATCAAAAGATCGTGGGTTTTCTTCATTCTTTCCTTGTATAAACCGGCATTATCATAGGCTCGGAGCCTTATCTCGTCAAATTCTTGGATCTCGAGCTTCCTTGCTTCACTCGCCTCGTTCCAATCGAAGTTGAGTTGGGCAACAGCCCAATGTGCTCGGTGTTCCAGCTCCACGGGTAAGTGACACTTCTTGCCATAAATCATGCGATAGGGAGACATGCCAAAAGGTGTCTTAAAGGCAGTCCTATATGCCCACAAGGCATTATCGAGGCGCATACTCCAATCCTTCCTTGTCATGCCCACGGTCTTTCTCAAGATCGTCTTGATTATTCGATTAGACAATTTCGCTTGTCCATTGGCTTGTGGGTGGTAGGCTGTTAACACACGATGAGTAACTCCATACTTCTTGAACTAGGCGGTGACCGTCGTGTTGCAAAAATACGAACCTTGATCACTAATGATAGCTCAAGGTACACCAAACCTATTGAAAATTTGAGTTCTCAAAAAGTTAGAAACCACCTTGGAATCATCCTTGGTGGAAGCACGAGCCTCGACCCACTTTGAGACATAGTCCACTGCCAATATGATATACTTGTTGCCTTTGGAACTTGGCAAGGGTCCCATAAAATCCATGCTCCATATGTCGAACACCTCCACGGGCAATATCGACATCATGGGCATCTCGTTCCTTCTTGTGATGTTGCCTTCCCTTTGGCACTTCTCATGCACCTTGACCTACTCATAATAGTCTTTGAACAATGTTGGCCAATAAAAGCCACACTCCAAAGCCTTCTTAGCAGTACGTTGGTGCCCAAAGTATCCTCCACATTTCTTATTATGGCAATGCTCAAGAATGCTTCTTTGCTCTTTATCCTCGACACACTTCCTTATTAACTTGTCCGCACATTCCCTCCATAAGTATGGCTCGTCACAAATATAAAAACGGCTCTCGTGTTTAAGCTTGTTCCTTTGATAATGCCCAAGGTTGGAGGGTATCTCCCCAGTCACCAAGTAGTTCACGATATCAACATACCATAGCTCATCTTGGGCAAGACTCAGGTGCTCGTCGGGAAAGGTCTCCTTGATCGGCACCCCATCATCAGGCTGGAGGATTCGACTTAGGTGGTCAGCGACTTGGTTCTAGGCACCACTCTTGTCCTTGATCTCTATGTCAAATTTCTGCAGTAAAAGAATCCATCTAATCAGTCTTGGCTTGGACTCCTTCTTGGTCAACAAGTACTTCAGCGCCGCGTGGTCTGTGTAGACTATGGTCTTGCCTCCAAGTAAATACGATCTAAACTTCTCAATGGTAAAGACAATAGCTAACAACTCCTTCTCCGTAGTGGCATAATTACATTGGGCCGGGTTCAACGTCTTGGAGGCATAATAGATGACGTAGCTCTCATTTTCTCGCTTTTGCCCAAGAACTGCTCCCACGGCGTAACCACATGCATCACACATCAACTCAAAAGGCATCTCCCAATCCGGAGGTTAGATAATGAGGGCTGTAATCAAGTTCTCCTTTAAGGCATGGAACGCCTTCTTACAATCTTCATTGAACTCCCATGGTACATCGTTTTGGAGTATTCTCGTCATCGGTTGGGAAACTTTAGCAAAGTCCTTGACAAATCTCCTATAGAATCCAGCATGCCCTAGAAATCCTCTCAACTCCTTCACAAATTTTAGGTAGGGTAACTTGGCAATAATGTCGATCTTGGCCTTATCCACCTCAATACCTTTCCCCGAAATGACATGTCCCAATATTATTCCTTCTCTCACCATGAAGTGGCACTTCTCATAGTTTAACACAAGGCTCTTCTCAACACATCTCTTCAAGACTCGATCCAGGTTGTTGAGGCATGATTCGAAGGTCTTGCCGTAGATGGTAAAATCTTCCATGAATTCGATGCACTCTTCAAGAAGAACAGAAAAATGTGTATCATACACCTTTGAAACGTCCCTGGTGCATTGCATAACCCGAACGGCATCCTCCTATATGCGAATGTGCCAAACGAGCACGTGAAAGTGGTCTTGCCTTGATCCTCGTCAGCAATCCAGATCTGCATGTATACAGAATAACCATCAAGAAAGCAATAATAATCATTACCGGCTAACCTCTCAAGCATCTCGTCGATAAAGAGCAAAGGGAAATGATCATTCTTCATCTTTTGGTTTAGCTTGCGGTAATCAATGCATACTCGCCATCCGGTTTGCAATTTCATAGCCATCATCTCGTTTTTCTCGTTCTCAACAACTTGGATTCCCGACTTTTTGGGCACCACGTGCACAGGGCTCACACACCGGCTATCGGATATGGGGTAGATGATCCCCAAGTCAAGAAGCTTAAGTATCTCTTTCATCACCACTTCTTTCATGGCGGGATTCAATCATCTTTGTGGATCTCTTACGGGAACAACATCCTCCTCAAGCAAAATGTGATAAACACAGTCCATAAGGTTAATGCCTTTGATGTCGGCCAATATCCACCCTACTGCCTCCTTGTATTTGCTCAGCACCTCACCAACTCGGACCTCCTCCATGCTCGATAGCTCGGAAGATATGATCATGGGAAAAGTCTCGTTCTTGCCAAGATATATTTATTTCAGGTGCTTGGGCAAAGGTTTCAGCTCTAAAGTAGGGGCCTTTTGCAGTGATGGCACCAACCTGTCCTCCGGCTTCAACTCAGGGATGTTGAGTGGTTCGAACCTCTGAGGTTGCATGTTGCCCGGAATCCTGGCATAACTGCATTCCTCCACATCTGCTGGTTCATCGTTCTGGGCAAGATCCTCTTCTGTCTGCAAGCCGGCATCCTGCTCAAGAACTGTCTGTTGCTAGAATTCCTCCACTATCTTCTCGGTCTCATCATGGGGTAGTTCCTCGAGTTCCTCATCAAACTTGTTAAGGGGCTTTTGCTCACCTTCATTATGTTCCTCATCTTCATTTCCAAAGAAATTATTAGGAGTTTTGTACTCTTCCAGCTCCTCATCCTTGAAGTAGTATTCGTCGGTGGAGTAGTTGAAATTATGCCCATGGACTGACTCCTCCCAGAAATCTCTATCACTTTCATACTCATCATCTTCGGAAAACTCCATCATGGCACTCGCTCTCTCATTATCCTCATACTGGTCAAGATCCTCAATGAGATTGAGATCTGCCTAGATTACATCCTCGTTGTCTTCAAAGAAACAACTTAAACTATTCAACGTCTCCACTCGCTCACCACGTGCATTAAGAGTGTTGAGGTGCTCCATGGCATCATTCTGATTTTGCCTATAAGCATCGAACTCTACTACTTCTCCAGCTACCTGAACCGTCAACCTCCCAGTATCACAATCGATCTTGGTGTATGTTGTCCTCAAGAACTGCCTCCCGAGCAAGATCACTAGATTCTTGGTTGCTTTCTTTCCCATGTCAAGAACATAGAAGTCTGTTGGAACAGAAGATCCCCCACCCTGACCAACACGTCCTCCAAAACTCCATCAGGGTGGACTGTGGACAAGTCCGCCAATTGAATGGCAACACGGGTAGGAGAAAGAGGTCCAAACCTCATCTCGTCGAACATGGCCCTCGGCATTACATTTATCGAGGCTCCGAGATCAAGCATCGCCTTGGGTAGTGACGTAGTACCTATTGTGCATGGGATAGTGAACATGTCAGGATGCTTCTTCTTAACCGGGATGTGGGGATTCATGAGTGCCGACACATTCTCTATATGAAAACGGGCATTATCAGGGTACTTGGTCTTCTTCAAACACATATCTCGCAAAAACTTTGCACACTTTAGCATGGATTGTAATGCCATCAATAGTGGAAGGTTGATCTCCACTTTCTTGAACACATCCATCATGTCCTCCAACTCCTTCTGATCACGATCGCGGGCAAAACGTCTCAGCAACGGGGTTTTTGCCTTAGCAGTGTGAGGAACGGTCCTCTTGGCCAAAGCCTCTGCCTCTCTTTCAGCCTTCAAAGAGTCCAACAACTTATCATTTTTATTGAATCCCAACCTTGATCTCTCCATCTTCAAGTAATTAAACAAGGCTTCATTCTTCTCATTATCGAAGACGGGATTCTTATTTGCCTTTATCCCTTCTTTGCGCTTTGCATATAGCTCCTTGTAGATGTCATTGATATCTACCATACTCATCTTGGTTTCCTCTACTCGAACAGGTTCCTTGGGTTGGGTCTTGGGCAACAACCCTAACAACTCCTTCCCCCTTCGCAAAGTTACAGCATTTACTTACTCCTTGTTGATTTCTACTTGGGTAGGAAGCCTTCTACTCTTATCCTCTACAAGCCTTGATAAGGTTTGGTTTATGTGAGTCAATTGAGCTTGAAGGTTATTCGACTGACCTCGACTTTCTAGTTGAAAGTTCTTAAAACCCTCCTCAGCCTTTGGTTCTCATTGGTAAACCGATCAATGGTCTCCTTCATGAACTCCGTCTTGGCTGGTTCTCAATGTGGAGGAATATAGTTATGTTGCTGTTGAGGTGGTTGTTGAGGTGGAGGAATGTATTGTTGTGGCTGCTGAACCGGCTGCTACGGTTGTTGGTGGGCAGGAGGTATTTGATAGTGGTTGTTGCCATACCTCAGGTTCTCATGCTGGTTCGGCCTATAGTCGAAGTTGTTGCCATAGTTGTTGTTATTGTCATATTAGAACCTTTGTTGCCCACCGCCTTGCTGGTTCTGAACTATTGCCTTCACCTCCTCTCCTTCTTCCACGAACCAACTGGGACATTCCGCGGTGACGTGGGATGTTTCCTGACATACTACGCATTTCTATATGGCTCTTTGAAATTTCTTGCCATCTACCTTCTTATTCAAAGCCTCCATTTGACCATCCATCTTGGCCATAAATGCTTTCATGGTATTGTCCAAGTTGTCTGAGCTGCCCTTGTTGCCTTCGTACCCCCTCTCAGGATATCATCTTCATCTAGTGATTGTTCCGCCATTGCTTCGATTCTCTTAAACACCTCCTAAGGTGGTTGATCACATATTGCTCCTCCACAAGCTGCAATTATCCATTTCCTCTCGGATGCCCTCAATCCTTTTAAGAAGTGTTCAATCAAGTCAATGTCCTGAATTCGATGTTGAGGGCATCTTGCTATCAACTTCTTGAATCTTTCATAGTAGTCATACATCGACTCACTTCCACCCATCTTGATCGAGGAAATGGCATTCCTCCCACGTTGTATCCGACCCACGGGTATGTACTTGTCAAGAAAAGACTGTTGCATCTTTTTTCAGGTGTCAATGCTTCCCTCTGGCAAAGTGTAGAGCCACTCACGTGCTCCATCTAGTAGTGAAAACGGAAACGTGAGTAACCTTACGTAGTCGGGAAACGTATCTCGAGCAATATCTCATGCAGGAGGAGCATTGTTCCTCACAGTGCTGATCGCCATCTCAAAGTCTTGAAGATGGGTCTGAGGGTCTTCTCCGGGATGATCGCTGAACTTGGGCAATATCTGTATCAGCGAATGTTTGAGCTCCCAATTGCCATTGATGGTGGGCAACTGGATACTTGAAGGTCTGATTCCCTTGTCGTCAGGGAACATAATCTGAAGGATGGTTTTCTCTTGTTGTCCTGCCATGGTTGTTGATGTCTCTGCTTCTGAACTGGATGTTGACTCCTCGGTGTCTGTACTCGCTGTTGAGAAAGAATCGTCTTCTTGCTCAATATCCTGATCTTCTGTCAAGCACGGGGGCTCTAAAGGTTCGTTGATGCCTTTCTCCAGATCTTTCATCTTCTTGCGTAGTTCCGCTCGATTTCTCCTAGCTATCACCTCCAGATATGCACCGTGATCTTGTGAATCTCCGTCACTCCGTAGATGTGGCTTGGGCGTAAACCGCGCTCAACTTAAGCTAGAAGAGCACACTAGCTTAAAACTAAATCCCCGGCAACGGCGCCAATTTGACGAAGGGACGTCCTTACACTATTCGCACAAATAAATTTATAAAACACCTCTTGCCCAACAAGGTAGTAGTTAATGGCAAGTGGGGTCGATCCCAAGGGACTTGGCGTAGATCTGCTTTTCAGGTAGTTCTCAACAAAAGGGGTTATGGTCGAGATGTATCTCAATATCCTGTAACTCAACAAGTGAAATATCAAATAACATAGAAGTTTGGATTAGGATTTCGAATCAATGATCCTAATTACTCATTACTCGTTCATTGGTGCAAAGATATTCAATTACTTGATTTCATTACTTGGTTTAAGATAAAGATTAGTTTATACCCTAATGGTCACGAAGTCACGATATAAACACACTAAGCCTATGTCTATCCAATTTTACAGATCTTGACCAGAAGGCAAGATCTCCTCTTTTGATCAACAAAGTCACGAAGACACTTCAGTAACGATGTTGCCCAAAAGGCATTAAGAATAAACAGACCCAACACAGTCAAGTAGTAGGTCAATACCGACTGCTCTCCAACACTCTTTACCTTCTTGGGCACGAGAGACTCTCTCGAGTTTAATCCCAAATCCTGTTAATGACTTAATCTCAATATCTAGATGGTGATCAAGCATATGTCAATATCAATTAAGTCTAGAATTATTCCTAAGTGTTTTGGGAATAAAATCAAATAATGAACTTATTCAATTCGACCTCACAAGTTTAGAACGAGTAATTAAGATCACGTCATCTACATCCAATCCAAACAATAAATTTAGCTAGACATAATCTTAAATGAAAACACAAAACATATAAGGGAAATTATACTTAAAATTAAACTGGAAAAGGTTGCTGCTCAAAAACGTAAGTCAGCAACTAAGGTCTTGGCTTCAAGTCAACAACTAAGAACTAGTGTAGAAATACTCAAAACGAAATGTAAAAGCAAATTTGCCTGTAGGACTTGTTTCTTCCTCCCTTTCACTCAATCTTAAATGCAGAACTAAGCTAAAAGAACTCGAACTTCCTCCCCCTCACAAAGAGAAGTCGACCATATATATATAGGCGATGGAATTAGGGTTAGGTTAGATTCTTTGTTGGTAAAGGACTCTTTCCAAACACATCCGCCTCCTTCCTTATCCATACGGCTGTGATTTTACTTTCCTTTCGTGGTAGATATCTTCATTGATTAGGTTTAGCTAGGATAAGGAAAGAAATCTTTGATCCTTATCCTCTTCCTTAGTGAAGAAGAAATCTGCAGCTGCTACCGACTACATCTTGACTTCGATGTGTGCATCCTGTATCACTTCCTATGCTGACCAAGATCCTGCCTCCTCTGGGTACTCTGTCTGTTGGCTTCAAGAATATGGGGAGGTGCTTCCTAACTTGTAGATTGAATAGAACGTTGCTGCCCAGCTACAAGCTTCCAGCCATGCCCATTTGCATTGTATCGCCATCTCAGCATCTCAACAACAGATTTTCACCTGTTTTGCCCAAGATCCCATCTGTTCTTCCTTGCACACCATCTCTCAACTTTGTGTCCTCCCAAACACACTTTGACTTGATAAAGACTAAAAAGAACAAGAAAAACACAAAAAAAAGGACACAAATATGGATTCATCAGCCACTTCGAATTATTTAATTAATTGTCCCAAAATATTTTCATTTTGTTTTGGTAAACATTTAGAAACTCTTTTACACAAAAATATGAAACGTCTCTTCGTCTCATATGCAATCTTCAATTCTTCATCTAATAAAATATTTCTATTCTCAAGTCCTCAACGTATTCTATTATTTTAATTTGACAAATTAAAATACTTATTTTTAATAAAATATTTCTTTTTGTTTTTTTAATTATGAATAGAGATCAAATTTTACGAATTCGCATAGGGCCTCCATTTTTTAGCCCCGCCCCTGGATTTGTAAACATCTCAATCTCTCGAGTTGTTGTGATTATGATATTTGATTATTTGTCTTGTCTCACAACGGTCCCTCTCACCAACCGTGTACAACATGAGTTGCAACTAGCAACGCATTTGAAAAGAAGAAATCTAAATTATAAATTGCTGCTAAGTTCCTCTAAATGTCGAGTAATGATAGAAATTCTTGCAGGAATTAATGCTGTAGTTCATTTGCTGCTTCTTATTCAAATGCAACTAACATCTCCAACATATATATATATATATATATATATATATATATATATATATATATATATAACACCTTATAGATCTAAAGAAAATATTATAAAAATAAATAAAAAGCTCCCAATAACTAACTGTACATGAAGATAGAAAGAAGCAGCAGGCATTAGAGAGCTCTAGAGCCAGGGATGTCAATCCAGTGCATCTGCAGCTCTACCTCTCCACGCTCAACATTCCTCAACCTTAGGACCATTTTTTGTGTAACTTTGCCTTCTTCCCACAAAATGGAGCTCGCCTCGGACAAACAGTTCTCCCTATTGGGCACCACCTTTGTGATCACAGTTCCGCTTGGTACATTATTCCCTAACTCCATCTTCAGACTCCTCACCAACTCTTTGATGTCGAACTCTGCATCCCCCATTTTGTCGTCCAGCGTGAACGTGTCTCTGTCGTAAACTTGCTGCAATCGGGTTTACTCAAACATGTTAGTTTTTTTGACAATTCGAGGTGCAACACCGCTGGGAATAGAGAATCTCGACCGAAATTAAATTAAATGATGAGAGAGAAGAGAAGGAACTTACCAACTTGATGGGATGATTTGGATCAGCAATGGTTAGAGTGAGCTCGTCATTCCATTCAGGATTCAGATTCTTTTTTACCACGCGAGTCTTTAGTTTCTGAAGGGATCAAAGGGTATTAGTTAATTAATGTTTAAGGTAAACTTTTATAATAATGATCGAATCTTACATCTAAATCAAGCAAATATACGAAGAAAACAAATGCAACACAATATATTGATTAAGATCACGGCAACGCATAATCTAAATTTAATATCTATTGAAGGAAAACTACTAGTAGAATACAAAGCTTAATTTTTTGTAATATCTAGTGTGGTTTGCCATGTGACACTGTTATTCCTTAAAAGAGGTAATAAAATTTAACCTCGATTGAACATATTAATTCAGAGTTATATTCAGCGCAAAGTTGCGATTGAGAAATTCATTGACAATTTATTTTCTGAAAAAAGAAATTACTCATGTTATTGAAGTCGAGTATTAGGCGACAGAATGAGACGAAACATTGATATCATCGAATATAGAACAATTATTTAAAATAAAACACTGAAACAGAAATAAATAAATACTCCTAATAAATGAAAAAACAGACCTGCTTGCCCATCCGAACAATCACATAAGGATCGCTGCTTCTGGCATCTCTTTTAGCAAGATTGTACCCTCGGATCACTTTAATCCTCAGCAAACCCAAAATGTTATCCATTGAATATTAATTAATTGAAATTCTTGTCTCGAAGAAATCAAGTTAAAAACCCCAACAATCAATCAGCCTATTCAAGAAATGTCAATAGTCTTGGAAATTAGAGTGAGAGGAATGGAGAGAGAAGTTATTGGGTTTAAGATAGAATGGGAGACGGGGTTTTATAAGATTAATGGCAGTGTTACAGTGTTGACGCGCTTACTCTTTCTAATGTAGTGATTAGTAAGTAGTAATTGGATCTTTTCAATAAATAGAATTAGATTATTAGGTAAAGGTAAATTGCCGCGGCATTTTCTAGAGAGAGAGAGAGAGAGAGAGAGACGAGGTAACAGCTGTTGACTTGAACAAGAATGGTACATACTATACATTAGTATTTCTTTATTACACTACACGCTTTTATTGACTGGATCTTCTCGTCCATTGTAGTTGTAACTACTGGGGGCTCTTTACCTTTGTTTGGATTCCCCATTTATATAACTAACGTTGAATTTCTATTTGACTTATTTTATTTTTAATTAAACACAGTATGCATATTATAGTATCGGTCACGGTGTCATAGATTAATAAACACATTTATGTCAAGTCAAAAAATAAAATAAAATAAAAAATATATTAATTTATGTGTTCATAACTGAATTGATGAATAATTGTATTTATTGTACCATTGATTTGAGAATTTGAATTCAATTACACCTGAACAATCTTTAGGAGGCAATTTATAAATGTTATCCGAATTTTTTAAAGCATTACTCTTTTTTAAAATAAAAAAACATGACATGTGGTATTGTATTTTATTAGAATAGGACTTTTTAACTAATAAATAGCTTCATCACGTGAAAACTTCGCCCAAATTTCTACTTTCAAGTTATAATATAGTATTATAATGGTTTCGTTATTTTATTATTTTGTTTTAAAAATGCAGAATTTTAATTTTAATTTTTAATTTTAATTTTTTGGTTCGCAAACTCGGATAACTTATATATTGTTGATATTTCTTTTGGGGAGGGACAGCGGCGGCGGCGGCATTGGGTTGAATTTTAGCATATCAACTTCACAAGTACTATTTTAATATGAGAAATTCTAATATTGGTGTGAGTGTGCTATCAAAATTCATGTATTATGTGATAGGACAGGTCCATCAATTTTGTTTTCATTGTCGTGAATTTTGGTTGGTTCATTCCTTATATTGCGAAATTTCTTCCTGAAGAAATATTAATCAAATAATTTATCAAGGAAATGTAAATCATTTTTTGATTTAGATATTCCAATCCTCCATTCTACTTTATTTATGTTTCCAAATTATCATCCAACGGAAACATTTCGATCATTTCAATCATGACCCAAACATTGGAAACTTCATCGAAAATATAAGATCTATTCGAGTAAATTAATTTAATGCATAAATACACAATTATGCATACATCATATATTCTAAAATCAATTATTTGAAAGAAACAATAGCTTTCCGTAATGATACTCACATAAATTTGTGAGTAAAATAATGCTACTTTTGAAGGATTTTATTATAGAATAAAGATATTCGGCCACAGTGTGGCCGGCCACACGCGTAAAAAAAGGAAAGTTGACTATAAAAATGGAAATAATCATATTTCCTCTTTAGGGTTTATGCTTCTCAATTAGGGTATATTTCCATTTTAAAAATATATATTACTATTTTTAGCTCGTGTGGCTGGCCACAGTGTGGCTGAATATCCCCTTTATTATATTTGTTAATTTTCTAGAAAATGAATCATACTCGTTGCGCCTGCAGCTTATTTATATGTAATTGGTCGCCGTATTTGAATTTGGTCGCACTTACCATTATTTGTATTTTATTAATATAAATCCCACAGCTAGCTTTTGGAAGCTTCTCTATTCGCTATCGTTGCATGCATGAAATGTGGAAACTGGACTTTTTTTTTTCTCTTTTAGGGCAAGGACAGTCGATTTATGACATCAATTGCTATTTTATCCTTTTTTTTTTCTTTTTTTATTTGTTTAGGAAAACAAAGGGGAGGGGCCAATTTGTTAGTTTTCCTTTCTAGAAGCGGTTATGGATTTATCCTTAATTCAAGTTTAGTACTATTCATTTTGTCTCTCATGAATAACCCTTACAAACTCATACATACTAATCTCAATTTTTTCTTTATTTCAACTGGATTTAATTTTAATTAAGAAAAACGGTTATACGCCCATAAAAGCTATTACTTCTTCCCAAAGAAAATTAATTATTAAAAAAAAGTAATATGAAATCTTAATATATAATCGCTTTTCTAAACAATCAATATGTAATGATTTATTTGAAAATATACATATATACTTCATCGTAATTCCCTAAAAAACATTTATCTTCCATCTAATTTAAGCTTATTAGAAAAATATGTACAGATTTTTTTAAAAATGAAGATTTAACGTAGAAAACAAAGCGCCTTCTAGTAATGGAAAATTGACTTTCAAAGTGAAAGTATGAAAGTCTCATCTGTTAATTGGAGAGTAAAAATCAATTTGGAATCATGACTTTTAAACGACTTGGTTTTCAAGCAACTAGCTTAAAAAAAGTCGCATTTATACACGCTCTTATTTATTAGTGGGCTCACACAAAGATATGGACCTATACATGTATCACAATTTGTAATGGTATATTAATATAACTGAAAATCCCTCAAATTATCATTTTTTTTATAATTTTTTTAAATTTTAGCATCCTTTATAATTCTTTAAAAATTTAGCACTTCTTCTCTTTTTTATCCTTATTTTAATTTTCCATTTTCCATCTTATCTCATCTTCTTCTTTTCTCTCTCTTTCCTTCCACATTATTTTCTCTCTTTCTCACTCTTTCTCTCTGTCACCTCCTCGCCTCTCTCTCTCTCTCTCTCTCTCTCTCTCTCTCTCTCTCTCTCTTTCCCGCAAACCTTCCCCTTCCCACCGCCGCTCCACTCCACCTCTCCGCCGGTGCCGGCACCGCCACCGTCTCCACCACAATCGAGTAGTGGACTTGATCAGCAGCCAAATGTCTCCAAGCAGATCCATCAGGAAAAGGCCAACAAGATCCAGCAATCAAATGTCTCGAGCAACAAGATCCAGCAATCTAATTGACTGGCCGACCTCAAGGCGAAGGCAGCCGAGAACAGATCGAGCAATACTAAACTTGGAGGTGCAGAAGGGGTTGGCAGTGGTGATGACAATACCGATCATCGAAGCTCCCATGAAGGTGAAGACGAATTCGGCGCAGTTCTGGAGGAGCGCCATGACGGCGTCGCCTGTCGGAAATCCTTGGGTCGAGAAATCCTTGAGTTGGAATCGAGAAGTCTCGCCAGAAAATTTAGGAGGAAAATGAGTGAAAAATTAGGGATTTTAGAAATTTTGAATTTCTCCATAGTTGTTGTGAATTGTGGTGATGGTTGATGTTAATTCGATTGTTAGAGTTATATATACTTGTGGATTGCTTCTATGTTGCAGTAGGTGTAGTGTGTGTTTTCAGCCATGTCAACGTCGTTGATTTGTTTTGCTTTGCTTTGCTTGGAGGAGGAGAGAGATGGGGGATCTGCAATTGAATTTTTTGTGACTTCACAAAATTTTTCCATTTTTTTGGTGACTTCACAAATTTTTCCAATTTTTTTGGTGACTTCACAAATTTTTCCAATCTTTTTTGGTGACTTCACAATTTTTTTTGAATTTTTTTTGTGACTTCACAAATTTTTTCACTTTTTGAAAGACAAAAGTAAAAAAATTGTGACCGCCGGCGATAGTGGCGGCGGCGCGACGGCGGCGGTGGTGGCACGGCGGTGACGGTAGCGGTGGAATAGTAGTGGTGGAATTTATTTTTTTGTTGAGTCGCAAATTTTTTTTGTGACCGCCGGTGACAGTGGCTGTGGCACGACGGCGGTGGTGGTGGCACAGCGGTGGCGAAAAAGTGGTGGTGGAATGTGTTTTTTTTTTTTAGTCACAAAATTTTTTTTGTTACCAGAGAGATGGTGGAGGTGGTGATAAACACTCATTTTTGTAGCAACTAAGCGTGTTTACTATCCCATTTTGCTTAACTTTTGCCAAACTTGTGATTTGTTTGATATGAATTTGTCTATTTTGGATTTATATCACGTTTGGTGGAGTTTTTGCTTGTGTGTAGGTAAAATAAGGTTTCCTAAGCTAAAGTGGATGTTCAAGGAAGATTGGAATTGAAGAGTTGGGATGAAGAAGTGAAGAAATCGGACGAAAATAGGTCGGAGAGCTAATCGGCGCTCGAAAGGGCTAACCGGCGGGCTAACCGGCGGTTGAGGGCTAGCTAATTTCTTGTGCTATTTCTTGTGGGGGCTAATCTTTTCTTGTGCTATTTCTTTACTTATGTCTAGCTAATTTCCTTTAGTTGGTTGTGGGGATTTGAGATGATTCAATGGTGATTATGATCTTAGCTTGCTAATTCTAATCACCTTCTCCTAATTGAATGTGGATTTGGGTCTTGATTTCATGTGGAAATTATTGATCATCTTTCTTGCATGTCAAGTGTTTGTATAAATTATTAATAGGTTTCTACATGCATGAAAATCAAATTGTCACATCATGCATGGTTTTAAGACTTAGCAAGTGATGAATTCATGCATGGGAGCTTATATTCTTTGTGCTTTTTGGAGTTGAATTATCGTCTTGAGTCTTAGCCTAGAGAGTCGATAATTTGATCTTCTTTTTGCTATCTATCGAGAGAGGATAGTGAATAGCTTTGTGAATGCTTCTCATTTAGAAGATTAAATATGGTTATGTGAATTAGGAAGTCATCTTCATGTCATCTAGAATCGATTCGAATCCCTAGAACCAATATTTGTCTCTAATCATTTTCTCAATCCTTATTTTTTGTGCTCATTTGCTTTTAATTGGTTCATTGCTTTCATTTACTTTCATAATTGTTAAGTAAACCCAAATTCATGATGATTCTAGAGTTTGAATAGTAGGAAAGCGCATGAAGTTCATTTTCCTTATATGCTCGTTCAAATAGTCCTTGTGGGTACGATATCCGATTGCTAATACTACAATAACCCGTTAGAGTTGCGGTTTATAATTCTAAGTAATTTAGTGATCAACTTTTTGGCGCCGCTGCCGGAGACTATTTAGAATTTATAGTGTTAATGATTTTTGCGCCAAGATTACTAGTTCAAGCATTGTATTTCTATTTTGCACTATTGTTCTAGTCTTCGATTCTTGAGCTCTTTTGTAGGAAGGCAAGTCGAAAAAGGAAAAGAGAGATGGTAATGTATGGGGATCAAAACTGCATTGCCATTTTGGAAAGGCAAATGCAAGATATACGATATCAAATGGGGGTTAGAGTGATACAAAGATAAGAGGTTGAGTCATTTCAATGTGAGGATGCTACACCAATCAATGGAATAACAACTACAATCCTCCAAGTTATCCATCGGGAAATAAAGCCTAAAATCTCAACAACCAGAATCACTCAAACTTCTATGATGGGGATCCAAACAATGTTATCCAATCACCGTTTAGATTCTCGGTTACCAATGAGGTTATAAATGAACCGAGAGAGCAAATCTTTGAAGAGATGATGAACCAATGGTGACCCAACAAAGCATTTTTATTGGTCAATTGGAGCACTTGGAGAACTCCATCTCGGTTCTAGCAAAGCAAATCACGTCATGTGAAGGGCAAATAAGCCTAATGGCGAATCAAATCGCCGCACAACACAAGTCGGTGCAATTTTCAAGCTACACGAACATCAACCCAATGGTCCAATGCAATGCAATCCATGTGGTGAGTGAAGCTTCTTATCAAAACATTTCAAATGAAAATGTGAAAGTGGAGGATTGGGATGACGAGTTTGATGTGGAGGAGCCCTCGATTCAAATGGAGAAACCTCAAGAGCCAATTCAAGAGCCTCAAATTCCAAAGAAGGTAACTCCTAATAAACTCACTCCTCCTATCAAGGCTTTTGCTCCCAAAGCTCCTTACCCTCAAAGATTACCGAAGACAAAAATTGATGAGAAACTTGTCAAGTTCATGGACATGTTCCAAAAGGTAAACATAAATATCCCTTTACTTGATGCCTTGAGAGATATGTCCGGATATGCCAAATTTTTGAAGGATGCCGTCTCCCGGAAGAAGAAGCTTAAGAAGCATGAGACAATCAATTTGTCCGAGGAGTGTAGTGCGGTGTTGCTTAGAAAGCTCCTTTTTAAGCTCAAAGATCCGGGGTGTTTCACAATTCCATGTGAAATTGGAGGGCATACATTCGATAGGGCATTGTGTGATTTGGGGGCAAGTGTCAACTTGATGCCTCTTTCAATTTTTAATCGTTTGGGAATAGGAACTATCAAGCCAACCTCCATTTCTTTACAATTGGCGGATCGATCCGTGAAGCATCCCAAGGGAGTGGTTGAAGATCTCCTTATGAAGGTTGGAAAATTCGTATTTCCGACTGATTTTATTGTGCTTGACATGCTCGAGGACAAGAATATCCTGCTAATTCTTGGTCGTCCGTTCCTGACTAATGGTCGTGCTTTAATTGATGTTGAAGATGGAGAATTAACATTTAGAGTCAATGATGAAAATATGACACTTTCGATCTATAATTCAATGAAGAAGTCGGAAGAGCGACATGGTGAAGAGTGCAACTTTGTTGATTGCTTTGAAACTTGTGAAGAAAGCTCCTTCTTGTCATATGAAGATCCTTTGGAGCATATTTCTATGAAAGGTCCTCCACTTGAGTTGGTTACTTGATTGGATATCGACAAATTCGAGAAAAGAGGAATCAATGGAGTAGACAAGGCGAAAGATGCCCCAATTTTTGCAAATTCTACTTTTAAATGGGAATGAAATCCACCTCACGACTACTCACAATCTTTTTGAACACATGAGGTATCGTCGAGCTCTAAACGTTAAATGAAGTGCTTGTTGGGAGACAACCCAACGTTTATTTGTTAATTTGCATTTATGATCACTAGTTAGACTTAGCAATATTAACCACACCTTAATCGAGTAATTGTAGCAACTAGCAACGAGTATCGTATCCTCAAGGACTATTAGGCTGAATTTAAGTTGAAAACGAAATTTATGCACCTTCCTACTATTCAAGCTCTACAAACAACATGATTGTTGGTTGATTTAAACACTTAAGCAAAAAAATCAAGAAAAGATAGACAATTTCAAAAGATAAACGATTAATAAACGAGCAAAGATACAAATTGGAATAAGAGTTGGACCTAGGGACTTGATTTGATTCTAGATGACTTGATAATGACTTCCTAATTCATGCAACCAATTTTAATCATCTAAATGAGAAGCATTCTCAAAGATAATCACTACCCTCTCTCGACGGATAGCAAAAGTAGATTAACTCGATGGCTCTCTCGGCTAAGATTCAAGACGACGAATTAACTCCCAAAGGCACATAGAAATCAAGCTCTCATGCATGGAATCTCACTTTTTAAGTCTCAAGAGCTACGCATGTTGTGATCATTGTTTTCCATGTATGCAAAATCATATTAAGAAATTCTACAAACACTTGGCATGCAAGAAAGATGATCAACACCACAATCAAATAGATGAAGGCAATTAGAACTAACAAGCTATGATCAAATCCATCGTCAAATCATCTCAAATTCCCAAAACCAACAAGGAAATTTAGCTAGACATAATAAGAGAAATAACAAAAGAAATGATAAATAATTGCATGATTAGAAACACGAGGAACCCAATGGAGAAATCTTCAATACAATCTTCAAATCCAACCTTGTCAAGTAATACAATGATTAAGAAGTGTTTTAAACCCTAAATTGAAACTTTGAAAAGAGGAAATCTAAGCTATGGGGTGATGATACACGTTTTGGGGCTGAACTCTACTATATATAGGGTGGAAAAAGTGTTAGAGAAGATTAAAATCGCGAAAAGGGCAACAATGTCACATTTTGGATGAAAATTGCCAAATCGGAGCTCGAAAATGAAGGATCGGCCCCCCAGCCACCGAAATCGGCAGTCTGGCCCTCAGGCGCCGATCCGATCGCCGGTTTCTCTTAAAACGTGGAATGGAATATCAAGAGTTTCGGCGGTTGAACCGGTGGTTCACCCATGAACCACCGGTTTTTCCATACCAACCGCCGATTCTGCTATGCGGGCACCGGTTCTGCATTTGTGCTTCTTTTCGTCTGAGTTTTCACTTTTTCATCCCGATTCTTTGATTTCGCTCTTCTTTGACCCTTTTATTCCGGCTTATCGTCCCTTGTTTGACCTACACACATGTACAAACTCCACTAAACGTGAAACCAATCCAAGATAATAAAATCACTCCAAAACATATCACATTTAACGGATAAAGCTTGGCACAAAGTGGTAGAAAACATGTTTAGTTGCTACGAAAATGAGTGTTTATCAATTTAGTTTGTTTGTCGTGATATACATATCTTGTTTCTTTTTCCCTCCAAACTTATTTCCGAGCTTCGTGCTCTTGAATAAGTTTGGGGGAAGGGGTGAGATAAAATATGTATTTCACCTTTATTGCTTTATTTTGAAAAAAAAAAAATTGAAGTTTTGGTTGCTACGTTTATGATGTTTGGAGCTCAAAAGTGACTTGGTGAAATTCTTATGATGATATTGTTGTGTTTTGCAAAAAAATTGTTGAGATTGAGTGTCTTGTGAACGGCTTGCATGAATGGTTGGTGTGTCAATTTTGACTTCTTGATGAATGAACGAAATCCGTGAGGATTTGAGCCTTGATTTGCTATGCTTCATGTTCCTTTCTTGTGAGTTTGATCATGCATGCTTATTTAATTCTAGAACTTGCTTTGGTTCTTCGTCAAGAATTTGTGTTTATGCAAGAATCTTGGAAATGATCTTAGGTCATTCTTGTTCGCTATCTTAAAACCCAAACACTACCTTGTACTTTGAATTATCCATTGTTAGTCATTTTGAGCTTTAATAGCCCTTCTTTGTCAATCCGGAGAAAAGGGGGCGATGGAGTGTAGGGATATTTCGGGTTGGATTTTAATGGAGAATTTGTTGAAACGGAATTTAAACTTAGGGAGCTTGTTGCTTTGAAAATCTTAAATTCCCATGAGCTCATCCAAAGAAAAAAAAAAAGAAAAAACAAAAGAGAGAAAGAACAAAAAGAAGTGAAAGTGAAAGAACTAAATTGTTGAGTTTTGATGAAAACTTTTGCTTACAATGGAATGGAAGGATAAAAAATGGTCGAAATGAGAGCATAAGAGAATGAATAATGGTTTTGATTGAAAATGGTGCATTTTTTAGCCCTTTCGTGGAATGTTAGGTTTAGAAGGAAGACGATTGAATTCGTGCTAGTTTTGAAGAAGATATAAGTTTGGTGAATAATTTGATTACTCACTTAGCCAAATTTTCCTTCCTAAATCAATGTTCCTACATTACAACCCAAGAAAAGACCTTTGTGATCCTTGTTCTTACATAATTTGTTTTGCAATGGAGATGTTAGACTATAAGCAAGCTTATGGTAAGTGAATTTGCATTGTATGATTTCGATGAGAGTTTAAACCTAAACACTTGAGAGTGAGGGATACACTTCTTTGAGAGTTGCATTTGTTGAGTTGTTGAGATTGGCATGCCATTAGTTTGTGTGAGTTGTGAAAGAGATGCTCGGTTTTAGCATTGAAATTGTTTGTATAATCTGAGGGATTTAGGATCCAAAGTTGCTACTCCATTCGAGTTTATGTTCTTTGTTTGAATATATTGTTCGGGACGAACAATACCTAAGTTTGGTGGAGTGATAAACACTCATTTTTGTAGCAACTAAGCGTGTTTACTATCACATTTTGCTTAACTTTTGCCAAACTTGTGATTTGTTTGATATGAATTTGTCTATTTTGGATTTATATCACGTTTGGTGGAGTTTTGGCTTGTGTGTAGGTGAAATAAGGTTTTCTAAGCTAAAGTGGATGTTCAAGGAAGAGTGAAATTGAAGAGTCGGGATGAAGAAGTGAAGAAATCAGACGAAAATAGATCGGAGAGCTAATCGGCGCTCGAAAGGGCTATCCGACTGGCTAACCGGCGGTTCAGGGATAGACCGCCGGCTAGCCACGGAAAGGATCTGGAAAATTTTCCTTTGTTAATGCTAACCGGCGCCCTAGCAGCTGGACCGCTGGTTAGCCGGTCCAAACCGCCGATTAGCACGGTTGGACCGCCGGTTAGTATATTTTCGTACCAAAACTTCCGATTTTGCCCTTTTTACGTTTTTAACATGCTTTAGCACTTTTGTACCCTATATAAAGGGATCTTAGCCCAAAAACGTGGGTCTTCCATCATAACTTAGAACTCTTTTCCCAAAGTTTCCATTTAGGGTTTAAATTAGCTTTTAATCTTTGTAATCAAGTAAGAAGGTTGGATTTAGATTGTGTTGAAGATTTTATTGAAGATTTCTCCATTTGGGGCTTTAGTATCTTTTATTATGCATTTAATTATCTTTTCTTGTGTTATTTCTTTTCTTATGTCTAGCTAATTTCCTTTAGTTGGTTGTGGGGATTTGAGATGATTCAATGGTGATTATGATCTTAGCTTTCTAATTCTAATTACCTTCTCCTATTTGAATGTGGATTTGGGTCTTGATTTCATGTGGAAATTATTGATCAACTTTCTTGCATGCCAAGGGTTTTAATAAATTCTTAATAGGTTTTTACATGCATGGAAATCAAATTGTCACATTATACATGGTTTTGAGACTTAGCAAGTGACGAATTCATGCATGGGAGCTTATATTCTTTGTGCTTTTTGGAGTTGAATTATCGTATTGAGTCTTAGCCTAGAGAGTCGATAATTTGATCTTCTTTTTGCTATCTATCGAGAGAGGATAGTGAATAGCTTTGTGAATGCTTCTCATTTAGGAGATTAAATATGGTTATGTTAATTAGGAAGTCATCTTCATGTCATCTAGAATCGATTTGAATCCCTAGAACCAACATTTGTCTCTAATCGTTTTCTCAATCCTTATTTTTTGTGCTTATTTGCTTTTACTTGGTTCCTTGCTTTCATTTACTTTCATAATTGTTAAGTAAACCCAAATTTATGATGATTCTAGAGTTTGAATAGTAGGAAAGCGCATGAACTTCATTTTCTCTATATGTTCGTTCAAATAGTCCTCGTGGATATGATATCCGATTGCTAATACTACAATAGCCCATTAGAGTTGCGGTTTTTATTGCTAAGTAATTTAGTGATCAGGTGGTGAAAAAGTGCTAATATTTAGAGGATTTATAAGAAGTGTTAAAATTTTAAAAAGTGCTACTCTTAAAATCCTCTATAAGTCATAAGCATGATCATTTGTTGTAAAAAAAATACATAAGTAGAGTTATATTTCTTTTAGATATAAGATACATTTTCATATCATTCTTTGATGACATTAAAATACATTCTACTTAAATTGCAACACTAATAAAACTAATTTAAACTAGAAGGCGAATAAAGGTATATAATCCACGTTTGAGATTCGCACTAAAAACCTCTCACTAATGCTTACTAAATTGACTTTCTAATTGGGGAAAACGAATTATGGGAAAAGTGGTAGATATTTGACCAATGACTTCCATAATAGGCTTATCGAAAACACGAATAAATAAATAAATAAAACAACATTTGGAACAGATAGGTATTGTATTTCCTTAATGATTTAAAAATTAAAGAAATTAATCTCATTTCGCAACTTGCGTCTACTTCTTACTTTTTTCTAATATATAATTTTCAAAACTGAAATGTGCGTGACACCAGATGTACTTTCTTGTGACTTTTATCAAGAAATCAATCGACAAAGTCAACAGTTATAACTCATTGTCTTGGTATGTAACTAAAATATAGCTAAAATTTGTTTTATACTAAAAAAAAATGGCTAAACTTATATTGTTGCAGTGAAATAAGTCGCATGTTGAATTTTACACTTTATTGTTATTATTATTATTATTATTATTATTATTATTATTATTATTATTATTATTATTATTATTATTATTACTGCCCTGCACAAATCTTACCCCAGATGCGATCTTTTGTGACTGATGACTTTATCTAGTCTCTCTGCAGAAACATTGATTTTAAGATAGTTAAACAATTGTATAAAACAGAATTGTAATTATTGTTTTCCAGCATTTTTGATTTAACACGCGTGCTTCTCGGGTAATTTTATTGCTACCGGAATACAACTGATCAATTTCTTTTTTCTTTTGTTTTCATGTCATGGTAATTATCCCCCGTTTGCTACCTTTGATGGTTACTAAATAAACTTTCGTTCCTATGCAGTATGCAAACTACGAAAAACTAGTAACTATATTTTTCAATTATACGTGTGACATGCTTTACATGTGGGAAGACATTAATTTGGTTTAAATCCAGCCTTTGATATCAGGCTAGAATGAGGATCTAGGTGCATTTACTTTGGTAGTATGAAACATGAATGAAAATAAAATATAGAAAATAAAAGGTTGGAAAATATTTTCACACCTCTCCCGTCATGTTAATATATTCCACAATTGGAGCGAGAAGGATGGAAAATAATGGAAAATGAGAAAATTAACAACTCTAATTAATATGTGAAAATGATGAAAAGGTGTAAAATATTTATTTTCACCCTTTTTCTATCAAAATTATCGCACCCTTAGCGTCATTCACCTAATGATGTATATTGTTCATTGGTAAGTAAAAACCTGGTTAACCTTATAATATTGTTCAAGTAGTTAATTAGGTTATTTACTTTAATGTTTGAATAATTAATTATGTTTACGAATATAAGTTTTAAGAATGCGTTGCTAACGGTGTTGTCCCTTGGTTATTAATTTTTATTTTAAATTTAATTAAATATTTAATTAGATTTAATTGGATGTAAAATTTAATTGTGAATTGCTAGTCATTAATAAAGTTTAACAAAAAATTAATAATTTTTGTTACTTTTAAGAACCTTTTATTGGCTGAAGGACTCAATCTCCTAACTAATCGGGCAGTTTCAAAGGGATTACTAGAGGCTGCGGAGATTGGGAGGGACAAGATTAAAGTTTCTCATATTCAATATGCTGACGACACAATCTTTACGATCGACGGGAGTGAAAGGAATGCGGTGGCTATTAGATGGATCTTGAAAAACTACGAGCTAATTTCAGGGCTCTCGGTGAATTTTGAGAAATGCACCATGTATGGGGTTAACCTGAAAGTGGACGAGATGGAAAGAATTGTGGATCTTTTCGGATGTCAAGTGAGAACCTTACCAATTCGGTATTTAGGCATTAAGGTGGGCGGAACCTTAAAGGGGGTGGATGACTGGATGGATGTAGTAGATAAAGCAAAAAAGAGGCTAAGTGATGCGCAAAGCGTACGTAATCAGAACCGAACCTACAAACTCAAAGTAGCAAAGAACGTTGATACTCAAGGTATGCCTTAAATTACTAGATAGAGAGAAATCTCAATTTTAAGAACTATCTAAATTCCACCGTCTGAAAACCTCCACAAAGTGTTTACATAAATGCAATATGATGGAATTGCAAATCAGTTCTCAAAGAAATAAAATTTAACATAAGTAAAGATTTGAAATAAAAGCTCGTAACCATAATTAATGTTGTTGTTTATCAAGCTTCTCCAAGAGTTATTTGATCCACATCACTAAGAAGCTGGGATGCTAAGAATATTTATATGGGAGGGAGAACTACTCTGATTAAGTCAATGCTATCGGCAATTCCGCTCGATCGCCTTTCTTTTGCTCCAATGCCAGCAACTATTGCTAAGTTACTAAAATCCTTGCAATGCAGATTCTTTTGGGGTGGGGATGAAGGTACAAGGAAGATGTCCTGATTGGGAGTTAATTTGCAAAACAAAGAAGGAAGGTGGACTTGGGATCAAAAATCTGTGATGGTTTAATATAGCTCTGTTATGCAAATGGCTATGGAGATTTCTTAAGGAGAAAGATCATCTCTGGGTTCGTATCATTAAGTCAAAACACAAGGACTTAATCTAACACCAAGAAGGGATTAGGGCCGAAAGGAGTGGTACGGGCACTTCGGGGTGGTGGAGAAAATTATTATCTTTTGTTGAAGGGAAAAATGGCAAATGGTTTTGGGAGAATCTGACTTTGGTGCTAGGGGATGGGGGTTCAACGAGCTTCTGGAAAGGGAGGTGGGCAGGGGAATTGTTCTTGCAAAATCGGTTTCCGAGACTCTTCAATCTGAATGTAGATAAAAACGGCACAGTAGCAGACATGGGGAAGTGGTCCAATGACGTCTGGGCATGGAAAGTTAGATGGAGAAGGAACCTACTTCAAAGAGAGGAGGCCATGGTCGATGAGTTGTTGATTTTCCTTTGAAATTTTTCGATAAAGAACGATGTTGTGGATCTATGGAAATGGGGGGAGCAAGCCAACATGTGTGTACACGGTAAAGGAAGCTTATAAGGAGATAATGAAGAAGAATAACTCGGGAATCCCAACGACGAATCTTGGCGTCGGCTGCAACATGGTTAGGAAACGATAGCGCCCTTAAAAACCTAAATTACGGCGTGGAGGATTTTATGGGACTGCCTACCAACCTATGACAATCTGATCTCACAGTTATAGTTGTTGGCGGAAGAAGGTATGTGTCGTTGCTGCACATCTGAGCCGGAATCATCAGAACATCTCTGTTTGCGATGCAAAGATTCGGTCATGCTCTGGGGAAAAATTCTGGACTGGATTGGGGTAGAGTGGGTGGCGCCTAAGAGGGTCAGGGATCACTTTGTATCCTTTTCGTGGATCCTTGGTGGGGGAGAATGGAAGAGGAGGCTTGGTGGGTTATGGATTTGTGTTATCTGGATCATTTGGAGATGGAGAAACTTGTTTATATTTGAACGAAAGGATTGAGATTTTAAAAGAATAGAAGTGGAAATCAAATGTAGATTCTGGAGCTGGTGTGAGGTCAGAGGAATTTCGAATTGCGATGAAAATTATGTAGATTGGTCAAAAAATAGTCTTAGCATTACGTGGAAGAACATGTAATTGTGATAGATTGGTACCCGTTGTACCATCTACTTTTATTTAATAAATTTCTTTTTGCCTTATAAAAAAAAGAACCTCTTATTAGTTACTCAAAATAGGTTGGTGCACAAGTGAACTCATAAGTTTCGTCCATCTTTTTTGCATAACTTTAATGAGTTAAGAGGTGACTTGATCTCTACATTCGTCTATAACAAAAGAGGCCACTGGCCAGTACTTACCAAAAACATGATAATTAGAATGCATTGCTAGTATTATGTTGATTATTGTATTAAGGATGGCAGAGTATAGGTTCAGTTTTTTGGCTAAAGTGCATACCTCGTACGTTTTGAATAAATTTTACTTAACAAAACGATAACCATTTGATTAACCGTAACCGAAAAGTACAATGTAAGGTTCAATTTCGGGGTCAACTTGTAACACCCTGCAAAAACCGGTCTAGGAAAAACCCTGGTAAATTAAAACTTTTAAGATAGGTCCTTATTCTCAGAGTTTTAAAAGAAAATAATATTTCTTTTATTGATAAGATAAAGACTTTGTTTATAAAGTGAAAAGTATTTTCGATTTGCGCTTTCAAATAAATACGTTCCTCATAGTATTTGCAAACGAGCACAAGCATAAGCATGACACGTTACATGATTTATTTTCATGATATATTTTATTCGAGCATAAGCATTTTAATTAATTCATTAGCTCAATTAAGTAGACTACGTATTGATTAAAGGAATCATACCTAGATAATTTAAAGAGATGAATAACGCATGATCATGAGTGTGCATTATCTATGTGTGAATAATTGCTTGCAAGTGAGTTTACTAACATAAGTTAAGTACTAGATAAAATAATACATGTTAGAACTTGCAAGTGGGTTGAATAAAATAAAAGAAAGAGAGAATGAGAGAAAGAGAGAGAGAGAGATCGAACAAGAGAAGGAGAAGGAGCAAGATCTTACCACTTTTTATTCCCCACTCCACCATCATCATTACCCTACACCCCATTTTCAACATCCATTTCAAACCCACCAATGCATGTCTTTCTTTTTCTTCACCCTCTCTCCTCTCCACAAGCAAGCCATCACTTCCCATCTTTATTAACACTCCTTGGCAGCCATCCTTCACCACATTCACTCCAATTTTTCATTTTCTCCATCATCCATTTCTCTCTCAAGACAAAGCTCCATCACCACCCCAATCCTCCATCATTTTTCCCCCATCACCACCACCATTTCTTTACAATATAAGAGAGCATAAGGAGATGAAGAGGAGAATGACTAAGGATCTAGAAGATCATGGAAGAAGAGGAACCGAAGGTGAGGAGAGAAAGGTGGAAAAGCTAGGTATAATGTTTGATCTTCAATTTTTTGCTTTCCTCATTCTTCTTCTTTATTCTTCTAAGAAATGCATGTTAGGTGGTGTGTATGTGATTGCATGTGGGTTTTGAAGCATGAGGAAAGTTAAAAGAGATATTTAACCCTTAGATGTCTAAGCTATTTGATGATTCTTGCTTGATTTCTTGAGATCTTTGCATTTCTATGCACCATATAGACTCTAGATGGATTGCATGTTGAGTTTAGCTTTCGATCTATGATATTTATATTATAAGCATGATCTATGTGTAGATGTAGGACTTATATGTTTGATTTATGAAGCTTGATGTTCAAAGATGATAGATCTATAATTGCTTCAAATTTTCAGCATGTTCCTTGAAAAATTGAATTAGGGCGGAAGACAAAACCCCTATCAAATTAACTCCGATTGATTTGAAATTCTAACATATTGTAGCTCTTGATGTCTAGTATAACATATCCAAAATTTAGAAGTTTTCATTGAGCCAAACTCCCTCTACACGCTCAACTGTCCACTGCCCTTGTAAAACTGAACAATTTCACTTCATCAACCAATATCTCAATGATTCCTCAACATTAATGTGTTTAGAATCATAAAGTAGACATCTCAAGGTTTCCAGAGGTATAAAGAAGTCAATTTTTCATCAAGTAATGCATCCTCTATGAATTTTTGAGTGAAACTCTTGTGCAGAAATTTTTAGAAAATTTTCCAGAAAAATTGTTGTTCTTAAATCTGCCAAACATCTTATTTTGATGTATGTAGGAGTTTGCAAATTGATTTTTAACTCTTTAAAATGTTATTTTGGACAGTTAAGAGTGTTATGTCAAAAGTCCAAGTCGACCAACGATCGTTTGCTATTTTTACGAAGCTCATTGATATTTTCGTGCAATAAAATAATTTTCAGAAATTATTTTTATTATTTTTTATGGCTTAAAAACGTTTTTCATGAATTAAAATGTGTATCCAGAAAATGATTATTTGTAAGTTAAGTAGGTGATTTATGATTTATTGAATTGATTAAAAGTATTTTTCTAAGTATAAATGTCATTATTTTCGAATTGGGCTTCTTAGCCAATATGTTTGGGTTTATTCCAATTAATTATGTATTGGACTTATGTAGTTGGGCCTTTCCAGATTTTATTAGAAAACAAATGTATGTTTTGAGTTACTCTTTTTTTTAGCTATTATTTGTTTAAGAGGTCCAACTTGCTAGATTAATTATGAACTCAATCCCCTATTACGTGATTATTTAACTTTAAGCTCAATATGTCTAATTATTTATTGGACCCTTATATGTTATGTTTTAGTAACATTGTGAGCCCAACTTATTATGTTTTGGACTTATTTGTTTATGATTTGTTGAGCCCAATATGGTTTATTATTTATTTCTTCAATTCTAGCATGTGGGCCTTGGGCTATACTTGTTTAATTAATTAAGTTGACTAATTAAAATTAGTCAAATGTCTAAGATGAATCAATTAAGTTAACTAATAATTAATTAAATGACATGATTTGATTAAGTATGATGTGCTTAAGCATGTTGATTAGCGTATACTAATTAATTAATAATTAATTAATTATAATATTAATTATGTGATTAATTAATCATGATTAGATTAATTACCCAAACTTTATGATTTTCTATTATATGATCAATCGTTCATGGCTTAGCTAATGATTGTTAATTAATACAAATTTATTAAATGAGTTATATGATGATATATGTGCTTAATTGCTTAAGTATATACGTTAAAGCATGATATGATTAAAGATATGACATGTATGTATGTGTTAATTGCATAAGTATAGTATGAGTGATTTACAGGATGAATAATGTGACATGCATACTTATATGAATCACGATGAAGCATGACATAGCATATCATGACACGACATGGTTTTCAAAATCAAGTTTTGAATAACGATCTAGTATGCATGTTTTAAACAAAGAATCAGTGATCCAATTTCTCTAAGTTAAAAACCTCAAGGCGATGCCTTGATGGATTCTCAACTCCAAATGATAAAGATCGGGAATAGGTTGACCTTTAGGTTAAAATAGGATAATTAACCTTGTCTAGTATAAATGCCTAAGTATATAGATTGTCTTGTAGGAGATACCAAGTATTAGGGACTCAAGAGGATAATTCACATACGACAAGGACAAGAGGTGGGTTCCTATTTTCAAACAGTGGGTTATAAGCCCCACGGAGGTAACATTTCGGGTTAATAAGCTCTAACTGCTTTCTATGAAAAAATGATATGCATACTAAAATATTTTATGCTCTCTACTCTTGTTTACCATTATGAATGTGCTTTATGCCAAATGTTATTACGATCGGCCTTGGGATTCGATCAACCCAAGGTAGTGCGCACAAGGTTCTTATGACGGTACGGAGAGTGTGAGTGGCTCCCCACTCGAAGAACCGGGGAAGGTAACAAGGTAGGTGAGTTAAGTGCCAACAAAGTTATGATAAAATGTTTTCGCATATGCACGGGATAAAATGTTTTCTTTTCAAATATCTCCCTTGTATATGAATGTGAGCACGCTATATCTTTCAAATGTTTTTGGCAAAACGTTTTTCAAAAAGGGGCACGGACATCAATGAGTACCAAAAGTACTCAGCCCAAAAATGTTCTCTTTTCAAAACAAGCTGAGTGACGGACGAGATGGAGGTGTGTTGGCATCGGAGATGTTTTAGATGATGATCATTCGAATCGTCATCTCCTCTTTCATTCAAATGTATGTTTATATGTTTAAACCCAAGTACAAACTCATCGAAGTCTATATTTCTCCACGCTTCAACCTAACCGATCGCGGTTAGTCTCAATCAATGCTTCCGCAGTGCGGGGCCAAAGTCATCATACTTTGACTTCAAGACAATCAAGCTAGGGTAATGAAGATAAGTTGACGAAGTTTTCCTCTATTCCCTTGAAGCCAAACCTTTGTGCTTCAATCTTTTTGTAAAGTCAACTTGTAAAGTCAACAGTTTATTTTACTATTCCAAATAACGGTCCGGTTATCCGCATAGGCCGGGTATCAGGTTGTTACACAACTATAGATTCGGTTTTTATTCAAAGAAATCACCTACCCAAATAAATTTAATGGAACTTCTTTTTATCATTGTTGATGCTGTTAATTGTATACACAGATACATCATGATATTGAGAAAAAATTTAACACTTAAAAAAATAGATGTGGTCAATATTCATTCAGTATTTTTTATTTTATCAAGTTGCGGATAAATTAAGATCCATTCAGAAATTAGTAATGGCCCTCTTGAATTATTTGGACACAAAATATTTATTCTATATAATTATACTAAAACCAACTAGTTATGGAAAACTTTCCCGCCTAAATTTTATTGATTAATTTTATGTATTGATTAATTAATTTTTATTAAGTATCTATCTCCCATCAATTTGCATGTAATTATGTTCAAAGATTAATTAATTTTCTTCTAATTCGATTTTTTCTAGTTCAATTTATATTGTCTATAATCAAATTATGTATCTATGTATCCATTCATTTATCGCAAAAACTTCAGTGCAACTGGTTGCATTGTATGCAAATGGTTTTGACCCGACTCACCCACCCGGATCCGACCCGCCCACTACAATAAATATAAAAGTGAATTCTTATTTTTTTTCCCCAATTCGTGTTGTTTCCTCCGCTTCTATCTTTTTCTTTTCGCTTCTCTCCAATTCTCTTCGCCGGTTTTGTACAAAATCCCACCAAATTTAGTTAATATACACAGATTATTCATCTCCTTAGAAGGGCGAACCGATTGGTGGTGGTATTCATCGTGTTTGGTGGAGTGGGGGCTACAACTGCTAACCCTAGGCAGCGGCGCCATCCCCTCCGGCCAGAATATCAATAAATTATTCACGGATTCGTGCTCCACACCTCTTTGCGAGTTGCTCGGTGTTAATTTTCATCGTTTTTAGAGAATTAGGGTATGTAGCGATCAACCTTGAGCGGCGCCGTCGCCCCATTCCAGCCAATATATCTTCAATTCGACCTTAGAAATATCTATCCCTATCCATTGCGCGTTGATGGGTTGTAGGTTTTCAAAGTTTTAATCTGTTTTGGCGATTGTTCTTATCTCCGGCGACCCTTTTCCACCTTCAATGAGGATGAAGCTCTTGTGATTGTTGCAGATGATGGCGATATGAGCCATGGTTTCCAGACAGAGATGGCGGAGAGAGAAAGAGGAGGCTAGAAAGAGAGGAAGTAGTCGGGCGCTGCTGCTAAGACGAACAGAGTAAGATGAACTGCTGCTCCAACAGCCGTGCAGCCGAAGATTGTATACTGCAATCACGTATACCATCAACCGTTCCACTCATAATTCAAGGTCAACCATCTAGTTGCAATGAGAACTTCTATTTTAATTGGATTCTAGTTGCAATTGTATTTGTTGCATTGTGAACTTCGATTAAAGTTGATTGTAGTTAGATGTTCATGGTGGTAGGATAATAACATGTACCGCTATAATCTTACAGTTAGTATTTTTTCTTTTGATCAGTTTACATTTGTCTCGATTTTGAAATCTTGCTCTCGTTTGTTGGAGGTTCGGGCCAGGCTTGGAGTTCATACGCTTGTTCTAAAATCTGGGTTTGGTTTGGTTTTGAATGTGATGAATGCTCTTCTCCATTTCTACCGTGTCTGTGGTAGGATTGATGACTTGGTTTCTTGGAATACTTTAATGGAGGGATATCTTTGCGTGAAGAATTATCCATTAGTTAGGATTTGTTTAACCTATTATGTAGAGATAGTTTTTGTGTCAGTTCCACTACGATTCTCAGCGTTATATCCAACTTTAAGCCCATCACTTGCTGGATGAGCATGGAGCTCAAATGGTGGCCTTCAATATGCAGGTAATTAATTCATTTTATTTTCTCATCATCTTATTTAATTTCTACAATTATATATATATATATATATATATATATATATATATATATATATATATATATATTACTCAACTCAACTCAACTAAACTATATGAATATGTGGAAACAAGGGTATGGAAAATCACTTTGGATGATGCATGGACTGTTTAGATCAAATGGAGGATGTGGTTATGTGAAGAAGCCTACTTTGATAATGAAGAAAGGTCCAAACAATGAGGTTTTCGACCCCAAACTACCATTGCCTGTGAAGACAACATTAAAGGTAAATGTATACATGGGAGACGGATGGCAACTGGATTTCAGCCACACGCACTTTGACTCCTATTAACCACCATATTTCTTTGCCAAGGTGTATATAATTGGAGTGGGAGCAGATAGTTCAAAGAAGAAGACGAGGGTAAAGAAAGATGACTGGACTCCATATTGGGACCAAGAGTTTGTGTTCCCATTGACGATTCCCAAGCTGGCTCTGTTGAGGATTGTAGTACGGGATTATTATAGTACGTCGGAGAAGGGTGACTTTGGGGGGCAGACGTGTCTGCCCGTATCCGAGTTGAGGCCTGGGATACGGGCAGTTCCTCTCTATGATAAGAAGGGCTGCAAATGCAAATGCTTCTTATGCGATTTCAGTTTGATTATTGAGTCGAGTAAAATTTTGTTATCTCTCGTATCCATACATTATGTGACACGTGCCAGTGCCATGCACATTGTAATGAGCTCTCTTTACTTTGCTTTGGGATGAAAAGTAATTATTAATATGAAGAAAGGTAACATTACACAGTTATTACTTTTCTTAACGACAATGTTTATTTTTATTCACGACAACTTGTACTTTTTAGTTATTTGATCAAGTAATTATTGTTGTGATTATAAGTAATTGTTAATATGAAAAGATGTAATGTTCAAAATCATTACTTTTCTTCATACAATATTTACCTTCCTTCACGACAACATCTATTTTTAGTTATTTGGCCAAATAATTATTGTCGTAAGAAAAATAATCATTGAAATGAATAAAAGTAATGTTCCAGAAATATTAGTACTTTCTTGACGGCAATTTTTATTTTTATTCACAACAATTTGTACTTTTGGCAATTCGGTCAAATAATTATTGTTGTTATTAAAAGTATGTAATACCCCAGACTTTTTCTACAGTCTTTAAAAATGAAAGTTATTAATAATTATGTCTTTGCACGCCTAAGATCATGAAATTAAATTCTAAGATTTACGGTGAAATCCGTTTCCGAAAATAATTTCCAGAAATCGGACGAACGACTACTGTATTAGGGTTTTCGCGTCCGTTAAGTTTTTCGCCCGGAAACTCGGAATCAAATTCCATCAGAATTTACATTCACTTTTTCTTCGAGACGAGTTCACCGGAGAAAGTTAGTTTTTATGATTTTCCGGATAAATTTTGGACTGTGACGTCCCGACTTTTTCTCGGATTTTGAAAAACGAATTAGGTTTTCCGAGTACATAAATTATTTCCAATCTAACAGACGATTAGATTTCGTCAATTCCGTAACTATCTAGGAAAATATTTTTTGACTTTTAAAACGACGTTTAAGAGCCGGAAACGAGTTATTTCGTTAATTTTTCCCTCGCCAAACATGTCCCTAACGAGTCATTTCACTTTGCGGGATATTTCCATCTACTTTATGACTCACCATAGGTGAGTCATCACCTTCTCCCTTATACCCCAATGCCGCCATCTCCATCCCCTCCCTCTCTCTCATTTCTTCTTCAATCATCCTTCATAGAAGCTCAATCTCAAGCTTTCTCCAAGAGCAATACTCTTCCGTCTACCGATCAAATCCACATCTGAGTTCATATTACGAAAGGTAAGAGCTTCGTCTCTAGTATGAACCGAATAAATCTCTTTTTCCCCAATTTTTTTTTTTTTCGAAAATAAGGAGAATGAAATAGCATGTTGTCTTTGATCGAATCTTGTTCTAGGATGTTTAGAAACGAGTTCTACGGATCAAATCATGAAGAAAAATCAAGAACCCTAACCCCTAATTATTACCGAAAATTTTCAGATTTTGGGGCTTTGTTTCGTGCTCGATTTCTTTGTCGATTGAATGTTAGATTAGTGTTCCGTATGATGTTAATTGATCGTATGAATTGTTTTAGATTTTTTTAAAAACAAAATCCAAAACCTAAGAGACGAAGAAGGCTCGATTTAGGTTAGTAAATGTTATGAAATGCTCGATTGTTTGATGGAAATGAGATATATGATGCATGAGGATGAATATATATTAAATTGAGATTTTTCTAAAAATAAAACGAAAAGTGTAAGAGATGAAGATGTGTTGATAAGTTGAGGCTCGATAATGTTTTGATAATATGATTTGCATGTTAGTAATGCTCGTTAGATGATAATCGTTGTCGTAAAATTTGAATGAAAACGGAGAACGTAAAATTTTACGTTCAAATTTTACGTAGGAGACGAACGACGGTCGATAAGTCGAGAATAGATGATGATATGAGGACGTGAATTACATAATTAGGATTCTTGATAGATGATGAATAATGTTGTAAATTTTGAACGAATTCTAAAGATGTTAGATTTTTTGTAAGAGACGATCGATTGATGATAAGTAATGATAGAAAAGTCGATTAATGATTCTATTTGGAATTGATGATTATTAATGATTAAGGAACGAGTTTGTAGTTGACGACATGTTCGTCCGAGTATTGAAAAGATGAGTTGTAGTTATAATCGAGAAGTAGAAAGAAGAAGTTAGGAATCTGAACGAGAACTTGAATTGGTTTAGTAATTGTATAGTTTGAACGACGAGTTTTGATCGTCGTGTTTATAATCGAGAAATGGAAAGGGGTTTATCACGTATAATGATACGAGGTGACTGCCTTGGGCCAGTTTTTGTGCGAAATTAAAAGTGTTTAAGCTTTAATCGAACCTAGAAAACCGTGCGTCGATTTTATCGAGCATTAGGGTTTCACTCGGCAGTTTTGCGACCTTCCACGGAAACTGCGATATCTCCTAGCTCGTTTATCGGAATTGAGATCCGCGAATTGGAGAGTAAACTAGATATCCGTACCTTTCTTTTGGTGCAAGTTTTGACCCCTGTTTCACAATCTCCTGTTCTGGACAGACTTACTGACCTCGTGCAGTGCATGTTCAAAATGTAGTTTCTTAAGTTGAATTCTTCTCAACTTGAACTCTTTCGATCTTTTTAGTCGTTTCAAGTTATCGACTACCTTCTTTCTACCGACCTAAAGTGTCGAGTACCGAAACGAGTGAGTGTCAAACGAGATGCGTTCGTATCTCGTTTCTTTTTAACTAAAAGAGTTTAGTTTAGCGTGCAAATGCCTAAAACGTCTAAAGAATAAAAACTTAATCCGATTTTCGTATTCGTTTATCGTATGCGACCGAGCTTTAAAGTATGATTTTTACGATGAAGGAAGAAGTCGACACCAGAGATAGGACGCAGATCAGAAGACGGAAGCACGTGTCTTTGTTCTGTAATCTATAAGGTGGGCTTTCCTATATACAAATAAAACGAGCAATGCTCGAAAACCTTTTCTTTATCGCTTTGATAATCATGTTTTCAAAGTGATAATCATGGCATTAACTGTTTTGTGTTTTATGTGAGTTCTCTTGTACCTTATGAGTTAATCAAAAGGGGTTAACTAACGATCGGTTTTGAGTTAGTCAAAAGGGGCTTTCCAAAGTTAGTGCACTTGTAGCCTGTGGTGTATGTGGTATCATGTTGAGGGATAGCCAGCCACGGTGAATTATGACTGGTTAAGATTTGAACGTAACATCTATGAAAAATGCTTGATCAAGCTACTTTATGAATGAAATGCAAATGTTTAATAGGCACGGGCTCTTTTAAATGAAAACCTCGATGCGCTATAAAATGAGATGCCTGTTTATCTATACTTATGATTATGTTTTCGGCAACGTGCCCACTAAGTACTTTTGTACTTAGCCCTGCATATGTTTTCTAAATGTGCAGGTTGAAGCGACGAAGCGGCGAAGGTTGAGTTAGAGTTAAGGAAGACTTCTGTATATAGTTCACAATTCCGCTGCTAGACTCTAAACTCTTTTGACGTTGTGTAATAATCACTGTAGCCTAAGTTCTGTAATATAACTTAGAAGCTTTTGAAATGCTTTGTCGAGTAATCTTTCGAGATTAACTCTTTCTTTCGTCAATAAAGTCTTGTTCATAGAAGATAAAATGTTATGTATGTATGTTTATTCTTTTATCCCCTTTCTTCCCCGCTTCTTTAATCCAACCCCAGTCGCACCCCGGCTTCTACCGTCCCTCGGGATTTGGGGCTGTGACAAAGTAGTAATTATTTATATTAAGAAATGTAATGTTTGGCAACTACTATTACTTTAAACGACGATGTTTAATTTTATTTATGACAATTTGTACTTTTAGTTATTAGGTAAAGTAAAAATTGTTGTGATAAAAAGAAATAATTAACATGATGAAATGTGATTTTTCACAATCATTATTTTTCTTAACAAAGATTGTTATTTTTATTCACAACAACTTGTACATTTAGTTATTTAGTTAAGTAATTATTTTCGTGATAGAAAGTAACTATTTAAATTAAGAAAGGTAACGTTTCACAAGAATTATTTTTCTTAACGACAATGTTTATTTTTATTCACAATAATGTTTACTTTTATTCATGATAACTTTTACTTTTAGTTATTTGGTCAAGTAATTATTATCGTTACAAAAAATTATTGATCTTAAGAAAGTTATTGTTTCACAATATTTACTTTTCTTAACGATGATTGTTACTTTATTCATGATAACTTGTACTTGTAATTATTTAGTCTAGTAATTATTGTCGTGATACAAAGTAATCATTGACATGATGAAATGTAATGTTTCAAAATCATTACTTTTTTTTACGACAATGTTTATTTTTTATACGACAACTTATATTTTTAGTGATTTGGTCATGTAATTATGATCGTAATGAAAAATAATTATTGATATGAAGAAATATAATTATCGTAAATAATTACATTTTCTTACTATAATAATTACTTAACTAACTAATTACTAGTTGAGTTGTCGTGAATAAAAATAACAATCGTCGTATAAAAAGTAATTATTGATATTAACATTACATTACATTTCAGCATGTAATGTTTGGCAATTAGTATTACTTTTAACGACGATGTTTAATTTTATTTATGACAATTTCTATTTTAGTTATTAGGTAAAGTAAATATTGTCGTGATAAAAAGTAATCATTAACATGATGAAATGTAATTTTTCGCAATTATTACTTTTCTTTTACGACTATGTTTATTTTTTATAAGACAACTTATATTTTTAGTGATTTGGTCATGTAATTTTGATCGTAATTGATAAACATCCATTTTATAGCAACTAAACGCATTTTTATAGCACTAATTGCCTTATTTTTCCGTCAATCGTGACTTGTTTTAGATAGTTTTCACTATATTGGGTCGCTTTCGCGTTTTGGTGGAGTTTGTGCATGTGTGTAGGTTAAGCATGGGGTGCTAAGTCGGAATGGAAGGGCTGTCGAGGAACGGAGATTAAGAAACGGGACGAAAAAGTGGAAAACCGAGCGAAGAGGGGAAGAAATCAAGAACCGGCGCTCCAGCACTTGTTTTCGGCAGTTTGGACTAAAAAACCGGCGGTTCAGGGGTGAACCGCCGGAAATCTCTGGAATGGAAGCTACGAAGAAAGTGCAGATCGGCGGTCCACTCGGCGGTTCGGGCCTGAACCGCCGATTTACGGGCCTGGACCGCCGATTTTGGCTCTCCTACCGCCAATTTTTACTGTTTTGCCCAAAATTGGACGATTTTGCCCATGACGCGTTTTTAACCTCGTTTAACACTTTTTCCTTCCTATATATACCTTATGACAGCCCAAA
Source organism: Schizonepeta tenuifolia (assembly GCA_029490685.1). Taxonomy (NCBI): domain Eukaryota; kingdom Viridiplantae; phylum Streptophyta; class Magnoliopsida; order Lamiales; family Lamiaceae; genus Schizonepeta; species Schizonepeta tenuifolia. The sequence goes on along the minus strand of CM055958.1, from coordinate 11,694,458 downwards.
ACATGTATTCCACCTTCCATAGCTTAGATTCTTGTTCAAAAAATTTCCAATTAGGGTTCTAAACACATTTTCAATTATTGTATTGGTAGATTAAGGTTGGATTTGAAGTCTTGTTGAAAAATTGATCATTGGGTTCTTAGTATTTCATTTATGCAATTAATTTTCCTTTGTTTTGCTTTAATCTCATCCATATCTAGCTAAATTTCCTTTAGTTGGTTTTAGGGAGCTTGTGATATTCAATTGATGGTGGATTTTGATTATTGATGTTATTTTGCCTTCTAATTTGTGGTTCATGCTTCCTGGTGCTTGTTTTTCATGTTAGAATGGGTGGCCTCTATTTTAGCATGCCTAGTGTTTGTAAAAATGCTTAGTCGGTTTTTATGATCATTGAATTCAAGTTTGCATGGTATGTTTGATTAAGGATCCTAGCGGAAGTTAATCAATGCATGGAAGGCTATAAATCTTGAGTGCTTTGGAGAGTCAAAACCTTGTCTTGAGTCTTAATCGAGATAGATAAGTAGTTGATCAACTTGCATGTTCTTGTCGAGAGAAAGAGTGTGCATATGTGAGTGATTCCTTCACTACAATTAGATTAAATGGTTGAATGGATCGATAGTTGATTTCCCCATTGTTTTGAGTCGAGCAAGGTTCCTAGAACCAACCCCTTTTCTATATTGTTCTATTTGCTTGTTAGTTGCTTATTTTCTCTTAATTGCTCTTTCATACCAATTTCTTATTTCTTTTAGTTTGAAAATCTCACGAATCATGACAATCTTAGAGCTTGAATAGTTGGAAGGTGCATAAATTTCGTTTTCAACATAAATTCTATCCAATAGTCCTTGAGGATACGATACTCGATACTAGTGCTACAATAGCCCGATAAAGTGCGGATTATTTGCTAAGTAAAACTAGTGATCAGTAATGAAAAATAATTATTTATATGAAGAAATGTAATTATCGTAAATAATTACATTTTCTTACAATAATAATTACTTAACTAATCAATTACTAGTTAAGTTGTCGTGAATAAAAATAATAATCGTCGTATAAAAAGTAAAATATTAAGAAAATTAATGTTTCAAAAAAAAAAAACAAATAAATAAAGAAAAAAAAGAAAGGAAAACAAGAAAGGAAAAGAAATTAAAATCAAAGACAAAGAAATAAAGAAAAGAAAGGTAAATGTAAGAAATAAATAACTAATATTCTTATGAATATATAAATAATGAAAGTAAAAAGTAAGAAAAGGAAAAAAATTCAAAACAAAAAGAAAGAAAGAAGAAAAGAAGAAGGGGGAAAAAAAAAAAAGAAAAGCAGAAAAGGGAGGACGGGCGCCTAAAACCATGTTTATCAGAGACCAAGCAAACCACCCAATCAGTCATCTTTTTAATATTTAATTAATTAATCATACCACTTTTATTTTTCTCTTGTTTATCTATGACCACCCCAACCATCCAAACCACAACATTATATATTTTTGTTTTGCATTATTTTTAATACTAATATAATTATTTGTAATAAAGATAATTAAGATAATCTGAAATCAATGTAAAATTATAAACAAAATATAACGATGACAAATTACAAATAAATAAACCAAAATAATAAATTACTTCAATTGAAATACAAATTTAAAATAAATATGTGATGTTTTGAAATGAACTCTGATATTTGTTGGAATTTGAAAAATTATCAAAATGAGGATAATATCATTGGGACGGATCGAAATTTTAGGATGAACTAAATTTTTTAGAATTGTAGAAAGAATAGTTGTCATCATCCATGGTAAACGAAAATAGAAGGTATGATAAAATGAAAGTTATATGTACAGAAACGAAGAGATTTTCTTGTGTGTGTAAAACTATAGCAAATTTGATCTCTATTTATAGAGTATGAAAAATACGAATTTTGGTATAATTTTATATTTATTTTTAAAATAATATATAAAAGTTATGATGATTTTATCTTAATATTCAAACAAAATCATATGAACCAATGAAATGGAGACAAGTGTCTCCATCCCTTTGATTGATGCATTGCGGAGAGAGAGAGACCAAATGGTTGCAATTTCGTGAAATGCGAATGCAGTGGGTTTAGGTCTCACTATTTTTCTTTTTTTTTATCCTAATTGTTGATGTGGCGGTCCACCTCTACAAGTGGTGGCCGCTGATAAACGTAGTCTAAGAGATAAAGAATAAAAAGAAGAAAAGAAAAATAAGCAATTGCACCGTTGCTTCTAAGAAGAATCGAACTAGGGTCTACTAACAACAATAAGCATCCCAGGACCACTAAGCTAACTGCTATGCTTGTGAGTTGGTGCGCGTTCTTTTATATTTTAATGGAATCAGCACCAATTTTTATTTTTTGTGCGGGCAGGGGGTTCCGGGTTCGGATCATGCGGGTCGAACCGGTTGCATAGAGTGCAACTAGTTGCACCCAAATCCATCCCTTCATTTATTTATGTGAAAATCCAACTTTCCAACTTATCGTCCCCCAATCATCTCTTTTAATTTTTATTTTTATAGCTACAATATATGTTTTTTTAGAAAACTCGTCTCCTTCAATTGGTTGCAAAAAAAAATATTTTTTACTTTTGGAGTGCTACTTAAATCAGCCACGAGAGACAACACCAATGATTGTTTTCCTTTTATGGACCAAAAGAATACAATACTCTATTATACATGTTTTATACCTAAAAGATAAAATTAATTTGTAATATAATTTAATTTATTTTAAATATTTATTTCAAATTTCTAATTATTAATAAGCGAGTTGATATTATTTTTTATATATTAAAAAAAATTAAAGTGCTTTGTTGCCGGGATACAATACTAGTGACAAATTAAAATAATTACTATATTGGGCTTGGTCCTTAAAGCTGGTAGGTAGCCCATTAGTTAAACAAAAATTGGGTTTTAAGTTGGATGAAAATGTAGGGCTGGCTGTTTCATGGGTTTCAACTTATTTTACTAGCACTGGATGTGGCCTGTGTGGGGGGAAGAACCCCTGGAAAATAATGTTTTGTGAAGAGAATTACTATATCTTCAAGCAAAAAATAAAAATAAAAATTCTAGTCCCGAAATAATAGTGTTTGTACTTAAAAGTTCGTATTAGTTTTAGAAACGGATAATATTGTTGTCGAAAACGAACCTCTTGAGATGAAATATAAATTTCTAAAAGAAAGAAAAAAGAGAGGATATAAACAAGGGAATGAACCGAAAACTTCTCATTAAAGGACTTTTGGTGTGTTCTTTAATGCGTATAAATCACACATTAGAAGTGACGACAGTACTAAGGCGTGAATTATGCTAATATTAGTTGAGAGCTCAAGAAAATAAAAACTGAGTAATCGGAGGCAAAAAATACATGATTTTTGCAACTTATTTATATAATGAGACTTGGGATTGTACAATTAATATTCTTTTTCCGCCATACAAACCATACATGTTTGAGTTTGACCAAATACCACAAGAATTTATTGAATATTACCGGCCTTGGCTGCAAAATTATAATAGCTATATATATAGGGGTTTGCGTTTTCAAACTAGCTGCATTAATTAATGACCATAATTTCGTTCATGTTTTGATTCAAAATTAAGTCTAATGCAGCATGTCGTGGCGTTCTTAAGTTCAACCAAGCTCTCAAAATTGATCATCAATATTTGTATTCTATCTGAGTCTTTAGCGTTTTCATCGAATTTATCATGAACTTTAAAAAGTGGCTAGTCTATCTTGATTGAAAAGTGACACTGCACGCTGAAAATTAATAACCTATTAAAATAAAAATTCAACCATGATCATTCTAATGGGATTTCCAATAAGTAGTAGTTCCTGCTTTGGAGTTCTCTTTTTTCAGTCTGAGAAATTAAATCTAATATATGTAGAAATATTAAAAATAATACTATGTTAATGCATGCATGATAATATATTATGTATTATATCATATATACAGGAGTATTTGTTTTGGGAGATAGAAAAATAGTACGTATGAATGACCACAAGTAGGAGCACTAAACTTCTCTCATATCGACTGCAAAATTCTACTCGTTAATTAATTTCCTCCACGCATTCTAAATGAATTGAAGGCCATATAAATATTCGCTCCTATATATAGGCTAATTAAATAATAAACATTTCTGATTTCATATAATTATCCCCCGTCATCGCTCGTTAAACTTTACTAGCTAAATCCATTTGGTCTCGTCAAATTATATCTTCTGTCCACAAGACAATCACTACAATCTCTCTCTCTCTCTCTCTCTCTCTCAGTCTTAACTAGATTTTCTGCTCTTTTGGTAAATACATGGTAGGTGATATATATGAATGAAGTTGATTAGTTTTGGTGGATCGGAGGAAGAATGATGGAGAGGGAGAGTAGGAGTAAGAAGCAGCAGAAGGAGAGAATGTTGATCAGTGTGAAAGTATTGGGGAGCAGTGGAGCAATGAGATTAGTGGTAAATGAAGAGGATGATGCTGCAGCTGTCACGCGAGCAGCTCTCAAGATGCATGCTCGCCAGGGAAGGCTCCCTATTCTCGCCTCCCAATCCGATCCAACCACTTTCTCTCTCTACCCTACTGCCCATGCTGGATTTCATGGTATTTATTCCAATTCCTATTATATTATATTCTTGTCATACAAATTAATAAATTATTCATGTACTCATTTTCTTTCTAATTAATTTTCGTCCTCGCTATTTATTTAAATAATGGTGCATGATTAATTACATTACATGCATGGTGATGGTGCAGCATTGAGTCCATCCGAAAAGATAGGATGGCGAGGAGATAGAAACTTCGTTCTGTGCAAGAAAGAGAGCACTACAGATACAGATACAGATACAGATACAAAGAAATCTGCCCATCACCGAAAGGGGAGCGGATGGCGAGTTTGGCTCCACAAATCTTTAAGCCTCAAGTTTCTATCCTAGCTTACTAAAAACAATTAATACCCGGCAAATTTTCTAGTGAGACCCGTCTCACATTGTGAGACGCGTGCAGTGCACGCGCCACGCGCCCGTCTATGTGAGATGCGTCTCACCAGAGACAAGCTCTTAATACCCAAATCTTCGCTAGCTTCATGTTTCATGTGGATTAATTGTAACATAATTTGAATGTTTTAATTTGGATGCGAGATTGGGGACATGTTATGTTGATTGTACTTAAAAATAACAACTTCGTTTTCTTGTTTGACTAATGGACCTAAAATGGGTCTTTTGATCGGATTGTTACAGCGAACTAAACTCTTCCTTTGATTTCTATGCATACCAATCAACGAGCCCAATAAGGACTAAACGGGAAATTTGTTTTATCAATTTCGTTATATATATTTTTAGTTGGTTTTACAGTTTTGATGTAATTTAAAATATATATATTTTGCAGGTTTTCTATGTAGTTATGTTGCGTTTCTCTTTATTTGTGAATTTATCACAAGAAAATGAGAGAGAAATATATCCTCCTCCTCCGCTAAATCCTACTTTCGTATCCCTTATTTTCAATCAATAAAATTCACCCTTTCTTATGACTCTTTTTCACTCCAATGAAGGGTACCCCTCTTTAGAGTGAAAATGAGGAATACGAAATGATGATTTTTTTAATAAAAAATAAAGAATAAGAAAGGAAGAATTGGGAGAGATCGAGAGAATTTATCTCTGCCTTTTTTATGATACTAGTATAATTAACGTGCGAGTACACGTTAAGAACAATAATTATTACAAAGTTCAAAATAAAGCTCATAAGTGACACTAATTAGCCATTTGATTTTAGAGTTCAAAATAAAATACATAAATCTTATCAAGTGCTTACTCTGAAAAAAAAAACTATCAAGCAGATTGTTATCCTTGTTTTAGCATTCGTTGCATGAAGAAAACACATTCTAAAAAAATTATACATTATTGTCAATGTCTAATTTCAAAATATTTTATATATATGTCAATTCACCATTCTATTAATTAAGAACATACAATTAGTTTCAATCTCTTCATGTCATTCTAGCTGGTTTTAACTACGTCACAATATAAACCATAAAATGCATGCTTATATTAAAATGAAAGAAGAACGTAGATCAAATTAAATTCCATCCATATCTTTAAGCAAAAAAATACTTGTTGCCAACTTATGATACTTGTTTCTATCTCGGCATATAAGAATGTTTAGAATTGTCTAGTCATGTAAAATAACAAAATATGTCACATACTCATATATTGTCAACTTCTAATAACATAGAACAAAAGAAAAATGCAGCTATCTTCGTAATCTTTAGACATAAATAAACCTTTCATCCCATACAATGAATATCATGTTGATCTTCCTAAAGTATAAAATGAATAAATCCTAAAGATTTCACTTTTTTGTTCTTTCAAAATTGAACTCATTAAATCAAATTTTGAACGATCATATAACGCAATCCAAAAGAAAAAGGGTTATCAGTAACAAACAAAATCGAGAAAAGAAAAAAGAAGCAACTTATATTAGAAAATGAAACATGAACAGTTCGATCCTAAAGATATATAACTCTTCATCAAATCGCTAGTCTCTTTGGATAAATAAATTGTGTTAAGAAATTTGGTGAAAAATTAAAAAATAAATATAAAAAATTTTAATAATGTGGCTTTTTTCATCATTGTTTTCTTTGCATTAATAAATTGGCTTCTTCTTGCTTCTGTCGAGAATAAAAAGAATATATTAACAAAAAATAGTTAAATATACCACACAAGTATATGTATAGAGAAATTAGCTTAATATGATTCATCATGAATGTACACTATACGTTTAAGTTTTGAAATATACAGATGCAGTAGACATTTTTTATGGACCGTGAGTGGGAATAGAATCGGTGTCAAGTTTTGGTACTCGAAAAGATTAAATAATTTACACGGATTGATTGTGCCTAAAAAAAATTTAAGAATTTTAAGTTGCCCTGTTGAAGATTGAAGACAATTTGAAGTTGCAAAAGTAAAGAAAAAAATGTTGCACAATAACGTGAGTAAAATCACGTATAGACGAAATAACAAGATTGATATCACATATTAACAAGGATATAAATACATGATATGTATATTAATAATATTTTTTTTTTCAAATCATAATATAATAGTATAAGGTAATAATAATATATATTATCAATAAGGTAAGTTTGTATTTATTATGGCATATTATATATTATATCTTATATTATGCTATTATTCTTAATTTTGATAAGTAGTAAGAATATTTTAGAGGATTCAAATTTTGTAAAACAAGGCGCTTTTTTATATAGGTATAGATAGATTATAATTATACAACAAACAAGAACACACCATGAATGTAAAGAGTAATGTTTCGGGAAAAAAAAAATGAATGTAAAGAGTAATACGTTGGTCGCCAACAATAAAAATAGAGTATTGAATTTCTAAAAACCAATACGAAGTAGAAAGATTTCCTCAAAAGAAATATTCCTTCCGTTCTGTTCATTTTGACGCGTTTCTTTTTAGCATGGATATTAAGAAGAAGGATGTTAAGTGTAAATGTGGTATTTAGTGTAGTAAAATAAAGTGAATAAAGTGACATAAATTTTTTTTTGAAGTGATATAAAATGCTTTTAAAGTGAATAAAGTAATTTTTTTTAATTATTTGTGAAATAAAAAACGTGTCAAGATGAGTGGAACGACTTTATAAAAATACGCGTCAAGATGAAGGGGAGGGAGAGAGTAGTTAAAAGTGGAAAGAATCAAATGTTTTTAGCAAAGTTTGACTGACCAGTACCGATCAAGGGTCACTTTTTGCCCCGTTATTGTACTCCCTTCGTCCACGAAAATTATGGTCAGATTTTTATATTGGTCCGTCCACGAAAATTATATTCTTTCTATCTAAGGAAATGACTTTACACACTTTTTACTTTTTAACCTTATTCATTTTCAATATTTACCCACTTTATCAATCCACTCAAAATATTGACTTACTTTTTAATACAAAAGAAGAGGAGTACGTATAATAGTCCACCCACACATTTTCCTAACTTTTTCTTAAATTTGCACCATAATCTAAAAACTATAATTATAGTGGACGGAGAGAGTACTTATAGTCCTAAGATAAGGTCCTAAATCTCGAAATATATTTATACCTATTATGGATCTCAGCCCAAATATTACTGAGCCATCTATAAGCAAGGTGCTTCTAAATTTAATCAAGATAGTAAGTAACCGAATTCTATTAATATTTTGATTATTATTTAAAACAAAATTACAATTTAGATCAATAAATTACCCTCACTTAAATCTAAAAAACCCAAAAAAAAAAAAAGCTCCTAACACCCATAGCCCACTCTTCTTCAAAATAATAACAAAATCAAAAGAAAAATTAAAACAAATAAATGAGGCCATGCAGGTCGTTCTTCAGATTTTCTTATGAAATCTTAAAAACGATAGTCATTATTCTATAATTTACTATAAAACTATTTGTTTAAATTTTATGGTATCGCATGGTAATCTGAAATGACTCCACACGATATATAATTTTATTTTTCATTTTCTTTAAAAGAAGGGTGAGATCTCAATATGTTGGCAGCCTAGTGTAGTTAGAATTCTAGTGGGGAAAGCATACAAATTTAATAGAAATAATAGTACAAGGTTGAGAAATGAACTATGAACTGAATTTTAGAAAATAATCGCACTAGGACGCAGCTTGCCCAGCCCATGTTAGAAATATTATAACCGTTTTCAGTTTCACTTACATTATTCTTTAAAACTTTACGTCAAAAAAACTTCCTCCTTACCGATTCAATAGATTCAATTGTTCCGTTATCGATGTTAAGAAAATAAAATGCTTATGATAGAGTTGAAAGCTAAAGTAATTTTTAGAAGGTATTTTGCTAGACCAATTAATTAAGAGAGAAGGGAAAAAGTTTTTAGGCATCTTCCATGGAGAATTTTGAAGGAGATTTGAATGGAACAGTGGAGTTGCATGTGGAGGTGGAGGAAGCTCAAGCTGAATCTTCTAGAGCTGCTAGTGCTAGAGCAGCTACTCAAACTGGCGAGGTGAGAAAGAGATCATCGGAGAAGGAGGAAACGGAGGAGAATTCAACTAAGAGAGGTATGCGTTTGAATTTTATAGATCCATCTCCGAAAAATGGAACTCCGATTGCATGTCTAGATGACACGAGTGTAGATCTGGATATTACTAAGTGGCACAATGCAGTAGTGTTGTATGTGATTGGTGATTCACCATCGATAAGATATCTGCAGACGTTTTTTGCTAAATAATTGAATATTATGGATCCTGAGATATTCTACCACCAAGAGGGATATTTCGTGGTCCGATTTAAAACTGCAGCTGAAAGAGATATCGTTTTAAGGGAGGGACCTCATACCATAGCAAATCGACCAATGATAGTGAAGAAGTGGACTTCTGATTTCAATTTTGCAAATGAAATACTCAAAGTGGTTCCTGTCTAGGTGAAACTCCCAAATCTGCCACTTGCATATTGGGGAGGTTCATCATTGAGTAGCATTGGTAGTATAATTGGAACTCCAATTTATGCCGATGACTGCACAACTACTCAAACTCAAATTTCATATGCTCATCTTTTGGTGGAAATTGATCATACTCAGCTGTTACAACATATGATAATAATTGAAGATAGCATAGGCAGAAGGATGGATCAGAAGGTGGTATATGAGTGGATTCCACCATTCTGTAAATCATGTAACACAGCTGGTCATGATTGTGCAAAAAAGGAGAAACCGAAAGAACAGAGAAATGAAGTGAAGAAGCAATGAGTGCCAAAGCCTATACAGAAGAAACAGGAGATAAACAAGAACACTGATGGGGTTCAATCAAAGGAAGGACAAGAAGAAAGCAGGGCAATGACAGAGGAAGAAGAATGGTCTATTCCTAGAAGAAGTTTTAGCCAAGTAGTGATAGGTGAGAATTCTTACAGAGTGCTACAAGATCATATGGAATTTCAGATTCCACATGAAGAGGGCGGGGACCTTATCCCCTTAGGTTTAATATGATAATGCTATTATGAAATGTAAAGGGCTGCAATAAGCCCTTTAAGCAGAAGGAAGTGAGAAGACTTCTGCTAGATAGACATATTGATTTAGCAGCGCTGTTAGAAACTAGAGTTAAAGAGGGAAAGTTTTACATTATATATCTACAAAAATGAACAAAACATAGGAGTTTCTTAATAACTATTCACATGCTATAAATGGGAGAATATGGATTAGTTGGGATCTAAGTAGAATAACAGTGAGGAGCTGTGAGAATCATGAGCAGGAAATGCATGTAGAGGTGAATGACATGAGATCTGGCCATGAGTTTCACCTTCTGGTAATATATGCTCTCAATATTGGAGAGTAAAGGCAAAGGGTTTGGGAGTTCATAAAAAGAATAACTGTGACTGTTGCAGAGCCACTATTGATTGGAGGGGATTTTAATGCTATTCTAGAACCTGATGATAGCTTACAAGGGCATACAGTCACTGCAGCAGAAATAAGAGAGTTTGACAAATGCATCAGAGAAGCTGAATTAATTCCTTTATAGAAGGTGGGGAATAGATATTCATGGTGCAACAATCAAGAAGGAAAGAATATAATATATTCACTGATTGACAGAAGCTTTTGTAATGTAGGGTGGAGCATCAAATATGGAGCCATAGCTGTTGATCTCATTGAGAAAGGATGTTCTGATCATTGCCCCTAACTATTAAGAGTAGAAGATGATGAGATTATAAGGAATTACCCATTCAGATTCCTCAATGTTATAACAGAAAATGAGAACTTTCTCCATATTTTGAAGGATGGATGGAGTATTCAATGTCATGAGAATAAGCTGTTGAACATTTGGCTCAAGCTGAAGAAACTAAAAAGTTCATTTCAAAGCACTAAATATTACTTAGTTTAGTAATATCCCTGATAAACTAAAGAAGCTGAGAGAAGAGTTATATGGTATTCAAAATCAATTAACTCAAGATCATTTGAATTCCAATTTGGTATAAAAAGAGAAGGGGGTGTTACAGGAAATGGAGAAATGGAGTAGAGTTGAAGAGAGTATTTGGAAGCAACAGTCCAGAGATGAATAGGTGAAGTTAGGAGATTCCAATACCAAGTATTTCTTTGCCACTGCAAAAGCCAGACAAAACAACAAAGCTATTAAGCTATTACTCAAAAAATCTGGGGAAAGATGTACTACTCAGGCTCAAATTAGAGAGAAGATCAGGGATTTCTACAAAAAGTTAATAGGTAGTGCAGCTAAATATCTTCCTATGGTAGTGAGAGCGGTGGTGAGGAGAGGGGCTACGCTATCTCACACACAACAGGTGGATCTCTGCAGAAGAGTTACATCACAAGAAATCAGTCAAGCTCTTGCAAGCATGAATTATAATAAAGCTCCTGGATTGGATGAGTATAATGTGCATTTCTTCAAACATGCTTGGGAGGTGATAGGAGAGGAGGTATATGAAGCAATTCAACAATTCTTTGATATAGGTTATATTCCTAAAGCCATAAATGTTGCTTTGATTTCTCTTCTGCCTAAGATTCCTTATGTTAGTGCTGTGAAAAACTTTAGGCAAATAGCATGTTGTAGTGTGCTTTACAAAATCATATCAAAGGTTCTAGCTAACATATTACAAAGTGTTCTTCCAAGTATTATAAGAGAAAACCAGTCAGCTTTTGTAAAAGAGAAAGTCATTTTTGATAATATCATACTTAGTCATGAAATTATCAAGGGTTATACTAGAAAACATATCTCTCCTTGTTGTATGGTGAAGATAGATATCCAAAAAGCTTATGACTTGGTAGAATGACCATTCTTAAAGTATTTGATGTTGGAGATGGGATTCCCTTATCAATTTGTGAGATGGATCGTGGCATGTATCTCTATTGTGGCTTATTCTATCTGTATCAATGGAGAAGTTACTATGCCTTTCAATGCAAATCCCCTTGTCTCTTTGTGATATGCATGGAATATTTACATAGGAATCTGTTGGAGCTTCGAGATTATAAACTGTTTCAGTTTCATCCAAGGTGCAGAAAGTTTGGGTTGGTGGAGATGTGTTTTGCAGATGACTTGCTCCTTTTTGCAAGAGAAGATCCAAGCTCAGTGAGATAAATGATTCTTTCATTTGGCAAATTATTAGAGAGGTCAGGACTCAAGGCAAATCAAGAAAGAGTAGCATATATATGGAGGGGGGGAATAGATAGAAGTGTGCAAGAGCAGATGCTACTCGAGTTTGGATTTGTGAAGGGTGAGTTGCCTTTCAAATACCTTGGAGTTCCATTATCCTCCAAGAAGCTCTCAGTGCTACAATGCAGACCTCTAATCAAGAAAATATTTGAGAGAATAGAGTCATGGGCTTCTAAGTTCTTATCATATGCGGGGAGGGTTTAGTTATTAAATCAATTTTGTTTGGAATGCAAACATATTGGAGCCAGATTTTTGTTCTTCCCCAGAAGGTGATCAAAGCTATTCAGGCTACATGCAGCATATTTTTATGGAGGGGGAAAACAGGAAGCTCTAAGAGAGCACTAGTGGTTTGGGAGAAGCTTTGTCTACCCAAAACGGTAGGAGGGTTAAACATCATTAACTTGTATCTTTGAAAATAAAACAGCTATATGCAAACAATTTTGGTGTGTGGAGAATAAAAAAGAGAAGGTATGAGTGAGATGGATCCATGGGTTTTATATAAAAGGGCAAGATCTTATCACCATGAGGATGCCAACTCAAGCTTCGTGGGTGATAAGGAAGATTTTGGCGGCAAGGGAGATGTTTGCTTCTTCAAGCCAGAGATTGGACCTCCTTAAAGATCAGAAGTTGACTATTCGTAAGATGTATAAGGAGCTTCAAGGGCCAACGCAGCAACTCCCATGGAAGAGAATGTTGTGTTGCAACATAGCTCCTTCGAAGCATATCTTCATGTTGTGGGTAACTATTCTGGGGAAACCAGCTACAGTTGACAACTTGAGTAAGGTAGGAATCCAGGTAAACCCTACATGCAGCTTGTGTGGAGTGGGAATAGAAACTATTAGTCATTTGTTTTTTCAATGTGTGTATTGATCGCTAAAAATACTTAGCAAATTAAACCGCACTTTGAACGGACAATTGTAGTACTAGAGATCGGATATCGTATCCACAAGGACTATTGGCTCGAATTTATATTGAAGACAAAATTCATGCATCTTCCTACTATTCAAGCTCTTCAAACAACATGATTGGTGATTCATTCAAACACTTAAACATAAGATCAAAGTAAACAAGCAAATAAACAAGCAAATTCAATAAAACAAACAACTAAGAAACGATTAAGGAACAAATTGGAACGAAGGTTGGTTCTAGGAATTTAATCCAATTCTAGATAACTTGATCAAGACTTCCTAATTCATGCAAACTAATTTAATCTTCTAATTAAGAAGCAATCACCTAAAATATTCACTAATGTCTCTCGACAATTAGCAAAAGGGGATCATTCTATCGACTCTCTCGGCTAAGACTCAAGACGATAAAACAACTCCAAAAAGCACAAGGATCACAAGCTTCCATGCATTAGATCATCACCTACTAAGTCTCAAATCAATACATGATGTGCAATTTGATTTCCATACATGTAAAAACCTATTAAGAATTTCTACAAGCACTTGGCATGCAAGAAAGGTGATCAACAATTCCCACATGAAAATAAGCACCAAATCCACAATTAATTAGAAGAAGGCAATGAGAATCAATAAGCTATGATCATTCCATCATCAAATCATCTCAAACCCCCAAAACCAACAAAGGAAATTAGCTAGACATAAAAAAAAATCAAAGCAAGACAAAGGAGAAATGATTGCATAATTGAAAAACTAGGAACCCAATGATGAAATCTTCAAATAGTCTTCAAATCCAACCTTAATCCACTAATACATGATACAAATGTGTTTAAAACCCTAATTGGAAACTTTTTGAATAAAAATCTAAGCTAAGGGGTAGATCATACACGTTTTGGGGCTAAGCCCATGTATATATAGGGAGGAAAAAGTGCTAGAGGGAATCAAAAACGCGAAAATGGCAAAATCGTCCATTTTTAGACGAAAATTGCAAAATCGGCGCTCCAACCCATCAAACCGGCGGTCCGGGCCTAAGGCGCCGGTCCGACCGCCGATTTCGGCTTTTTCCTTGCACTCCAATACCGAGAGTTTCGGCGGTTTGGCCGGAGGTTCACCCCTGAACCGCCGGTTTTTTACTCCAAACCGCCGATTTTTGTCTTTCAGGCGCTGGTTCTTGATTTTCACTCCTTTTCGTCCGATTTTTTCACTTTTCTGTCCCGTTTCTTCGACTCCTCTCTTCTACGGCCCTTTCATTCCATCTTAACATCCCTTGCTTATCCTACACACATGCACAAACTTCACCAAACGTAAAACCAATCCAAAATATTGAAAATATTCCAAAACAAATCACATTTAAAGGGTAAAGCAAGGCAATTAGTGGTAGAAAAGTACGTTTAGTTGCTACAAAATGGATGTTTATCACTCTCCTAAACTTAAGCACTGTTCGTCCCGAACAATATATTCAATAAAGAACATAGACATCGAATGGAGTAGCAACTTTGGATCCTAAATGCCTTAGATTACACAAATCATTTTGAAAGCCAAAACCAAGCAAAACTAACATGATTCCACACAAATCAAAAGCATGTCAACCTCAACTCTTCAACAATTGAACCTCACAAGGAAGTGTATCTCTCAACCCTCAAATGAATGGTTATGCACTCTTCAAATTCACACAATGCACCCTACTCACCATATGCTTTCAAATCGTCTAATATCTCTATTGCAAACACGAGTCATGCAAGAACAAAGATCACAAAAGGTTTTTCTTGGGTTGTAACGTAGGCACATTGATTTAGGAGGGAAAATTTGGCTAAGTGACTTATCAAATTCATTCACCAACGTTATATCTTCTTCAAAACAACATAGAATCTCTCCATCCTCCTTCCTCACAAAGCACTATCCATTTTTGGACTTAAACAACAAGTTAATTCCCTTATACTCTCATTTTTCTTCTTTTCACAATTCATTTTTTTTTTTCAATTTTCAAGTAGAAGCATTCTAATCACACAACATATATAGAATTCATTTTGTTCAACTTCCACTTTCTTTTCCCTTTTTCATTCATTCATTTTTTTTTTTTTCCTTTTGAGCTTATGGGAATTTTCTTTTCTTTTCAAATCAACAAGTTCAAAACTACTTCCCCAATTCATCATTACTTCATTTTTTTCATTTTTCAACCCACCACGGATACCCTTACACAACCAACCCCCCATTTTCTCCGGTTTAACAAAGAACAACAAATCAAGCTCAAAAAGGGTTAATCAATAGAAAATGTAAAGCACAAGGACGTGTTTAGGATTTGAGGTGGCTAACAATGATGGCCTAAGATCATTTCCAAGTTCTTGCACAACTAAACATTCTCAATATAGATCCAAAGCAAGTTCTAGGAGTAGAAATGCATGCATGACCAATCTCACATGAACAAAATGCATAATATGGCAATAAAAGGCTCAAATCTCACGGGTTTATCCAAAAGTCAAAGAGCCGATATCAACACACAATCAATCCATACAAAATTAATCAAGAAATGCTCAATTTCAACCAAATTTTTGCAAAAACATAACATTATCCTCATAGGCATTTCACCAAAGCCACATTGAGCATAAAAACAACCAAGTCATAGCAACTAAACCTCAAAAAAATTTCAAAAGTTTCCAAACAAGCAAACAACTACTCAAACCAAACAAACTCAAACAACCCAAATAAGCCAAACACACATATTTACAAGAGTATTTGTATTCATCTCCCCCCCTCCCCCAAACTTATTCAAAACCGAAGGGAACCGAATAAGTTTGAAGGGAAGAAACAAATACAAATACGGTGGTACCTCATACTTCATTGGGGAGGTGGAGGCGGGGGCCAATTGTGGCCTTGGTTGAGCTGGGTGGCTTGGAAACTTCGCACAAGCTCCATCATTTCTTGGTGATTGACTTGGTTCTCTTGGTGGTATCGATCATGGCGCGCATATAAATCTTGTTGAAATGAGTCTTGCCTATCGAACCACGCTTGTTGGGAAGCTTGTTGGTTGGCCTGTTGCTCTTGATGATATCTATCTTGACGCTCATAAAGGTCATGTTGGAAAGCATCTTGGCAATCAAACCAAGTTTGTTGAAAAGAGGTTTGGAAATTGTCCTGCCGAGCATACAAATCATCTCTGAACTCATCATAGCGCTGGTACATCTCGGCTTGGAAGCATTGTTGATTGCCAATTTGCTGCTGCTGGATTTCATTCATGTCTTGCTGACGGAGGCGGATGGCTTGGATGTCATGTCGCATCACAGCAAATTCACTATCCCACTGCGTGCAACAATTATCAATGTGACGCGCTCTTTCCGGCATGCTAGCAAACTCTTCGTCATAGAAGCTCCCGGACCCAGACGGTCCTCCATACATGGTAGAGGGCCCAGACGACCCTCCAAAATCTTGATATCCACCTTGGTACCTGCCTTGGTACCCCCCGTGTGAAGCTTTCCCTTCATCGAAGGCTTGGTGCCCTCGTCCACCTCTTCTTTCTTGTCTTCTTCTCTCTTATCTTGCCTCTCTTCGTGCTTGCCCTCCTTCTTCTCCTTCATCTTCATAGTTGGTGTCCCCATCACCATCATTGTTGTCACCGTCCTCCTCGCCCCCACTACTACTACTCGCATCTACCTCAATCCGAGGATTTCCGGCCTCCAGAATGGTCGCCTCAAGGATTGGTGTATCCATCTTCCAATTTGCTCTTTCATGGAAAGTGGTCACCGTTGTAAGTGTAGGTTCGGGCAACGGGAAGATCTCAACTACCTCTCGTTCTCCCGACTTGGGCTTTATTTCCTTATGTTGCCGGAAGAGGTAGGGATGGGATGCCGAGATAAGAACTCTCATATTTTTCCATGTGTTCAAGTCAATGCAAACATTATCCGAAAGATTTGTCCATTGTAGGTATTGAGGGCAAACAGCCATAGCAATGGGCGTGATGAGACCACCACAACAAAGAACTCCACTCTTTTGGTTCTTTTGGGCATATAATTGTCGGAAAATGAATTGTCCCAAGTTGAGTGGTGTGTAGGTAAGCATAGCCCACATGACTTGAAGCTCGGCACTCCGGCACGAACTATTCTCCTCTCTATGGAAAACTGTGTGGGCAAGGATCCTTTGAATGACCCAAAAAATGAGATTACGGAAGAGTGTAGCCTTTGAACTCTCCGATGAATAAGGCCTCGTAGCATTGGTCATAGCCTTCCATAGCTCTCTCGGCTTGAATTCCCTCGATTTTGCGTATTCTCCCCCATCCGGACAATTGAATATTTCATTGACTTGCTTCATGGACAGTGTATGTGTCTCATCACCCAATTGGAAATACACCGTTTGAGGAAGCTTCACTTGATTGATAGGAATGGTCAAGGTGGAAAGCAGCTCCAAAGTAGCTCTCGGACATGTAGGCCACATGCCCGTCAAAATATATTCCCACCCAATTCGGTCAAACATCTCCTTGACATTCCCAAACGCCTAGGTTTTTGAGGGTTTGCTCATCCGGATACTTGCACGACCCAAGGCCTCGTTTAGCAAGTTGAACAAACAAAGCTTGATGGTCTTCTCTGCGGAGAAACACGTCATAAATGGAAGGTGCATATGGACCAGAATCCTGTTGGCGACGTCGAGAGGTTGGATTCGTTGGTAAGTTTTGCATATACACATCTTGGCGTTTGGCTTGCCAGGATGTAGATGCCTTTTGCTTTGTCTTCGGAGGTGAGTCCTCAAGACGTGGACTCTTTTCATTGCTTCTCCCCATTGCACCTATGCTTATCAATACAAATTAGTCTCCCAACATCAAATTATGACGAAGCAAACATCAAATACAAAAGCAATCTTTCCAACATTAACCATGCTCGAAATTAAAACAAGCTCAATACAAACACTCATTAAGCTCAACCACATCATTAACATTCAATCAAAGCAAGCTCATATGCAACTAAAAGTCAAAAACTTAAACAAATAAGTACAAATTCATCATCACCAATCTACTTAACATATAATCATGTCATATTCAAGCCATAAATTCCAAATAATATGCTAGAAATCACTTAAGGTTTCCAATTTAGCAACAAAATCAAGAAATAACCTTAAGCAACCAACTAACATGCTCAATTCATCACCAATTCACAATGAAGCATGATTAATTAGACAATTAAGCACAAAACCCCCAAAAATTCGAAATTGAAACCCTAGAAAAATTACTCAAGCACAAACACGAAATTAACACCAAATTAACTACAAAACTAAGCATAAGAAACCATAAAAACAAAAAATAAAAGAGAAAATTACCTTAAAATTCAAAAATTAAAGGAAAAACAAGCAAGAACTTCAACTTTTGGGTTTGTGCAATTTGGTGGATGAAACTACAAAATGCTTGGATGGAATGGTAGCTTGGGAGGTGGGAAAGAGATGTGTGGAAGGAATTAAGAAGTTATGGAGGATTGAAGGAGTAATTTGAAAACAGAAAGAGAGGATTTTCATGTATTTTGGGAAGAGAAGAAAGAGACTGAGAGAAAGAAAAGAAAAAGAAAGAGAAAAGGGGAAAAAATGCACAACTCGGCGGTTCGGTGGGACGAACCGGTGCCCTAGCCGCCGAAATCAGCGGTCCAGGCTTAAGGCGCCGGTTCACCTGCCGGTTTTGGCTTTTAACGGTAGAAGCATTCCAGAGATTTCCGGCGGCCTAGTCGGCAGGCTGGACCACAAAATCGGTGGTCCAGCCTCAAACCGTCGATCCGGACCGCCGGTTTAGCTTTTTCATGGTTTTTTTTTTGAAAAACTAGGCTGAAAAAAAAAACGAAAAGAAAACAACGACACACCAAAAACACGAAACAAGGCGAGCATGCCAACATATTTTTCCACCAAACCGAGCACAACCAAAAGACACAAACGAAGGCAAGAAAAACGAGAAGACAAGCTCAACACCCAACAAACAACAATCCAAATCAAACACAAATTCAAACACATTCAAACCTAAACAAACACATATTCACAACTACCACCAAGCACAAAACCAACAAGATCAACAAAAGCTAAACAAGAAAAGAAAAAAAAATGAAAATAAAAACAAGTAAAAGTGTTGAGGTGTCTCCCAACAAGCGCTTTGTTTAACGTCTAAAGCTAGACGATACCTCACTCTTCAAGAGTCATTGAGAAGTGTGACCATCACATTCCGATCCGGCTCACAATTGATGTAATGCTTGAGACGATGTCCATTTACCACAAAGGTCTCTCCATTGGATTTTAGAAGCTCATAGGTCCCCTTGCCATTGCACTTGTACACAACATATGGACCCGTCTATCTAGACTTCAACTTGTCCGGAAATAAACGGAGACGAGAATTGAAAAGAAGTACATCATCTCCGGGAGCAAAATCTTTGGAACGAATGGCTCGATCATGGAACTTTTTTGCCCTCTCTTTGTAAATCCAAGAACTCTCAAAAGCTTCGTTCTTCCACTCATCAAGCTCAAGTAGCTTCTCAAGCCTTGTATATCCGGCTTCCTTAAACTCAAGATTAATCCCTCTTGTAGCCCAATACGCCTTATGCTCAAGCTCAACGGGAAGATGGCACGACGTCTCAAAAACAAGTTGAAACGGAGACATACCAATTGGAGTTTTGTAGGCGGTGTGATAGGCCCAAAGTGCATTATCCAAATAATTTGCCCAATCCTTCCTATGTGCCACCGACTTTTCAAGAATTTGTTTGATATCTCGATTTGCTGATTCTGCTTGGCCATTCCCTTAAGGATGATAAGGAGTGGCGATCTTATGCTTCACCCCATATCGAGAAAGTAGACTCCCTAACCACTTGTTATTGAAGTGGGATCCTCCGTCACTAATCAAGGCCCTTGGTGTCCCAAAACGAGTAAAGATATTCTTTTGCAAGAATTTGATGAGGTTCACTTTTGAATCACTTTTCACCGTGGGAATCGCCTCAACCCATCGAGACACATACTCAACTGCAAGAAGGATGTAAGAATGCCCTTGAGACTTGGGAAAGGGTCCCATGAAGTCAATTCCCCACACATCAAAAAGCTCGACTTCCACCATAATATTTTGCGGCGTCTCGTCTCTCTTGGAAATGTTTCCCATTCTTTGACACCTATCACAAGATTTAACAAAAGCAATACAATCTTTGAAGACGGTTGGCCAATAAAATCCGGAATGGAATACCTTGATAGCAGTCCGATGGCCACGAAATAACCTCCACTTGGAGAACTATGACATTCCTCCATGATTCTCAACCAATCGGTTTGCTCTTACACATTTCCGGATGATGCCATTGGCATACCGGCGATAAAGATTCGGGTCCTCCCAATAGTAAAATTTCACATCGTGCAAGAATTTCTTCTTTTGATAATGAGTAAGATCACCCGGCACTTCAGCAATGATTAGATAATTAACATAATCCGCAAACCAAGGAGTATAATCCAACAACTTCAAAATTTGTTCATCGGGAAAGCACTCATTAATACGTACCCGAGAATCTTCTCCTTCAACCGGATGCTCAAGACGAGATAGGTGATCAGCAACGATATTTTCACATCCCTTTCTATCTCAGATTTCCATGCCGAATTCTTGGAGCAATAATATCCAAAAAATCAAACGGGGTTTTGCATCCTTCTTGGCAAAAAAGGTAACGGATTGCGGCGTGGTCCATATAGACACTAGAATGCATCCCCACTAGATATGGACGGAACTTGTCAAAGGCATACACCACGGCAAGTAATTCTTTTTCGGTGGTGGTGTAGTTCAATTGAGCTGAATCCAATGTCTTCCTAGCATAATAGATAACTCGAAAGAACTTATCTTGTTTTTGCCCCAACACGGCCCCAACGGCCCAATCACTAGCGTCGCACATCAATACAAATGGCTCTGTCCAATCCGGAGTAATCAACACGGGAGTAGACACGAGTGCCTTCTTCAACTTCTCAAACGAATCAAGGCAAGCACTAGAAAACTCAAACCTTGCATTCTTCTCCAATAGTGAGCAAAGAGGCTTGGAGATTTTTGAAAAGTCTTTAATAAACCGTCTATAGAACCCCGCATGCCCAAGAAAATTTCGGATAGATTTCACATTTATTGGTGGAGGTAACTTCTCAATTGCCACTATTTTGGCTCTATCAACCTCTAATCCATCTTTAGACACCTTATGCCCCAAAACAATGCCCTCTCTTACCATTAAATGACATTTCTTCCAATTGAGACATAAAGAAGTTTCCTCACATCTTTGCAAAATTTGAGAAAGATTTTCCAAGCAATTATCAAAGGAAGAACCAAAGACGAAAAAATCATCCATGAATACTTCCATAATCTTTTCGATGAGTCCGTGGAAGATCGCCATCATGCATCTTTGGAATGTGGCAGGTGCATTACAAAGACCAAAAGACATCCGTCGGCAAGCAAATATTCCATAAGGACAAGTAAAAGCCGTCTTGTGTTGATCCTCCGGAGCTATGGCAATTTGGTTGTAGCCGGAATACCCATCCAAAAAGCAATAATACTCATAACCGGCTAGCCTATCGAGCATTTGATCGATGAAAGAAAGAAAAAAGTGATCCTTTCTTGTAGCCGCATTCAAGGCTCTATAGTCAATTCACACTCTCCACCCCGTTTGCAAACAAGTGGCTATTTGTTCACCATTCTCATTTTCTACAACGTGATTCCCCCTTTCTTTGCAACCACTTGAGTCGGGCTAACCCACTCACTATCGGATATGGCATAGATGATTTCGGCATCAAATAACTTCAAAACATCCTTCCTCACGACCTCTTGCATCACCGGATTCAAACGACGTTGAGGTTGGACCTTTGGCTTTGCATCATCCTCCAATAAAATTCGGTGCATGCAAATAGAAAGGCTAATTCCCTTAATATCGGCTATAGATCATCCAATGGAAGACTTATACTTCCTCAATACCCTCAACAACTTATCCAACTCTTCATCATTTAAACATGAAGACACAATAACCGGAAAAGTTTCATCCTTACCCAAAAAAGCATACTTGAGGTGGTCGGGCAAGGGCTTCAATTCCAAAGTCGGTGGAGAACTTGACTTTGGCATTCCTTCCGGCACTCATCTTTCAATAGGTGTATAAAGATCTAAATATCCCAAATTCTCCAAAGGAATGCCTTGATTTGCATCCATAAAAGCAATAGACTCCAACAACTCATCATACACCTCATCCCATTTCGAATAAGAATGAATAGAATCCACAATACAATGCTCCAAGAAATCTTGAGAATAAGATGAATAAGAGTCAATGAAATTACATTCTTCAAGCTCCAATTCTTGTGGCTTCTTCATAGTTTCATAGATCGAGATAGTCATCTTCTCATCATTGTAACGGAAGGTCAACTCACTATCTTAAACATCGATCACTGCCCTTCCGGTCACTAAGAACGGACGGGCAAGAATAAGTGGAGTATTGTTATCTTCGAGCATGTTAAGTACCACAAAATTTGCAGGAAATATGAAATCCGCCACCTTAAATAAGCACGTCTTCCACAATTCCTCTAGGATAAGAGAGAGAACAATCGGCCATTTGCAAGGAAATAGTAGTAGCCTTCAATTCTCCAATCTCCAACCTCTTAAATATAGAAAGAGGCATAAGATTAATACTAACACCCAAATCACACAAGACTCTCCCAAAAGTTTGGCCTCTAATAACACAAGCAATCACAAAACTCTCGGGGTCCTTTTGCTTTAAAGGCAACTTCCGTTGCAACACGGCACTACACTCCTCCAACAAGTTGATGGTTTCAAATTTACCAAGCTTCCTCTTCCTTGACACGACTTCTTTCAAGAACTTAGCATAGCCCGACATGTCTCTCAAAGCATCAAGCAAAGGTATATTGATTTCCACCTTCTTAAACATTTCAATGAACTTGGCAAGCTTCTCATCACCTCTTGCCTTGGCAAGCCTTTGAGGGTAAGGAGCTTTGGCAACCACATCTTTACTTGGTAAAGAAGAAGAAGGAATGGAGAGAATAGCTTTAGAAGGTACCTCCTTTAGAACTTGAGGCTTCTCCAATTGAGGAACGAGTTCCTCCACTTCTGACTCTTCATTAACCATCTCATCTCGATCTTCCAACTCCGGATAGTTCTTGTAAGTAGTTCCACTTCTCAAATAAATAGCATTGCATTGATTCTTCGGGTTGACCTCCGTATTGCTTGGAAATTGCCCTGGCTTATGTTGAGAAGCCGCTTGAGTAGCCATTTGACTCACTTGCCCTTCCAAACTTGTAACATTTTGCCCCGTTGCACCCATGAAAGCATTTTGGTTTTGGAGAAGTTGTTGCATCATTTCTTCCATGGTCGGCATAGGCTTCTTTGGCTTATTGATCATCCCTTGAGACACCGAGAATCTGAGTGGTGGAAGGATAACATTATTCGGGTTAGAGTACGACAAATTTGGGTTCCTATAATTCGGATTATAGGCTTGATTCCCCGGAGGATAACTCGAGCGATTGTAGTTGCTATACCCTCGTTGATTCACATAATTAGCATCCTCGAATTGTGAATACTCTTCACATCCTTGTTGCATCGGTTGAGACACCATCTTTACATCCAACTTTCCCTTTCTTTTGGTCTCATAGTCCCTCTTGAGCATGGTGAATTACTCAAGAAGATCATCATACCTCTCGTCCGAAATCGAGGAAACTCTCTTGGAAGAACTCCTCTCTTGAGGCCAATGGTAACTATTGTCCGCCATTTCCTCTAAAATCCGAACCGCTTCTTCATAAGGACGGTCAAGCCACCACCGGCGATGGTATTCACGACCTTCCGTGTATGATTAGTAAGCCCTCGATAAAAGTTCGAGATTTGTTGCTCCTTTAAAAATCCATGTTGAGGACATCACCCCAACATATCCTTGTATCTCTCCCAAGCTTCATAGATTGATTCATCCCCCGATAGAAAGAAATGAGAGATGTCCGAAATAAGCTTTTGAGCACGCAAAGGCGGAAAGTACTTAGCTAAGAAAAGTCGGCACAATTGCTCCTAAGTGGTTATCTCCGAACAGTCGAGGGTTTTGTACCAAGCTTTGGCCTTGTCCCGTAGAGAAAATCCGAAGAGTCTCAATCGAATGACGTCATTTGAGACCCCTTAGATCTTAATAGTTTCACACACGTCCAAAAAGGCACTCAAATGGGCATTTGCATCTTCATTGAAACCTTCTCCAAATGACTCCGCTTGAACCATATTAATCAACCTCGGCTTTAGCTCAAAGTTATTGGCGTTGCACCGATTTCTCCAACCTCCATCTTGAAACATATTAACTTGAGGTTCAAACATTTGGTTGATTGGAGGCGGTGGTGCTCTATCCATTTGAGCTTGTTGCTCATTCATTTGACGACGGAGTTCTTGCATTTGACGCTCCAAGTCGGCTATATTATTAGGCCTTTGGTTCTCCATTGCCTTCCTTCTTCGTTCTCGGCTAGCTCGCTTATGAGTGACTTCAATCTCCAAGTCTAAAAGAATGATTTCTCCTCCCTTTCTCCTTGTGATCATGCACTAATTCACCTACACAAACCAACCAAGAACACACTAAGATTCACAAGACAAATTAAAACAAGAAATGCTTGAACTAGTACTCTCAATGCAAAGATCATTAACATTATAAATTCTTAATAGTATCCGGCAACGGCGCCTAAAAGTGATTGCTAAAAATACTTAGGAAATTAAACCGCACTTTGAATGGGCAATTTGTAATACCCCGGAAAATTTCTACTGCATTAAAAATTCAAAGTTAATAATAATTACGGCTTTGCACGCCTAAGTTCATAAAATTTAATCCTAAGACTAACGGTGAAATCCGTTTCCGAAAATAAATTACGGAAGTCAGTTAAATGACTACTGTATTAGGGTTATCGCGTACGATAACTTTTTAGTTCGATAACTCAGATCGAAAAACCGTCTGATTTTTACATTCACGAAATTTCGATACGAGTTCGCCCGAGAAAGTTTGTTTTTATGATTTTTCCGGATAAATTTTGGACTGTGATGTCTCAAAATTTTATTTAATTTTATTTAATTTTTAAGTTTAAAATATACTTTTCGAGTATATTAAATATATCGGATTTATTGGTCAAATCGAATTTTGACGAAAACGTGCCGAATACGTATTTTCAATTCTCGATTTTTATAACGTCTTATCGCGCCAGAAAAACGTGTATTTCCTAATTTTTATTGAGGGGGCAGCCGACTTCCATGTATCACATACATAGATATTTTAATTACTTTATAGTATTAATACTTTATGATATTTATCTAGGATATTTTTTTTCACTTTCCACCTTGCTATAACTATTCCATTAGTTGCCATATTTCCTTCTCCCTCACTTACTCATTTCCGCCATCTTCATCATCACCATACATTTTTATTTTCTTTTCACCATTGAAGCATCCTCAAGCTTTCTTCAAGATCCAAGCTCACAAGTCATTAATCATCCACTAATTTCATTTCTTTTTTCATTAAAGATCAAGGTAATCCTCTCCTCCACTATTCTATCCAATTGGATTTTCAATTCATTTAATTTTCAATATGACCGAAAATCATTAGTTGTAATTATAGGATGTTTAAGTTTTAAATCTTGTAATTAATTGGTTAGGTATTGATCCTATGGATGAATTAGTGAAAGAAAAATAAAAATCCCTAACCCTAGGTGTGACCGAAAATTTGGAGTTATTGGTAGGATGTTTGGATCTTTAAATTGTTTGGATAATTAGATTTAGAAGAGGTTTAATTGATGATAGAAACAAAGAGAAATCATTTGCCCTATCTTTTTAATGGGGACCGAGTTTAAGCTTAGGGTTTGATCTCATGTTTTTAATTTATGATGTTAGTTTATGTTATAACTTGGTATTAATGAAGTTGATGGTTAATTATAAGGTATGAAATCAAGAATAAATGGAATAAATGAATTATACATAAAAATCGATGGAAATTAAGTCATAGAAGTTTAGTGTGTGTTCTAGGTGTTCTTGGTGTTCTTGGCCAAGAACATGAAGATTTGAATATGATTAAAAATATTGATAAAATAAATAAATTAATTATTTAATTAATTAAATTCGAAAAAAATTAAAAATGAAATAAAATTGGTTTAGTAATCGACTAGTGAAACAACGAGGAAGTGTTGTCGTATTATTAAATTGGGAAAGGATAAAGTATTCTCGAGTAATTACTAAGTATGTTGACTGCCCTAAGAGTAAAATTTCGTGAGTATTGAAGTGGCGTAGCATTTATCGAACATAGGGAATTATACGTCGAGTTTTACCGGGCCCTAGGGTTAGTTCGGGCAGTTCTGCGACGTTTTGCGGAAACTGTAATATCTCCTAGCTCGTTTATCGGAATTGAGATCCGTAAATTGGAGAGTAAACTAGACTTCCATGGCTTTCTAACGGTACAGGGCAATTCCCCTGTTTCCAAATACTCTATTCTGGGCAGTCCTCAGAACTTCTGTAATGTGCAGTGAATTTTCAGAACCTAGCTTACTAAGTTGTTTTCTTCCCAACTTAGTTTCTTTTGATCTTTTAAGTCGTTCTAAGTATCGACAACCCTTATCTACTGACCTTAGTGTCAAGTAAGATTTCTAAACGAGAAATGTTCGATTCTCGTTCCTCTTAATTAAAAGAATATAGATTAGCGTGCAAATGCCTAAAAGCTTAAAAGCATATGAAACCAATTCGATTTTGATTTCGAATTCCGTTTTCTTTTTATTGACTCGATGACTTATCGAAGTTATGATTATTTACGATGAAGGAGGAAGTCAGCACTCGGGATAAGACGAAGGATCGACGACAGAAAACTCGTTTAATAGTTCTGTAACTTATAAGGTGGGCTTTATATATATAAAACAAAACTAGCAATGCTCGAAAACCTTTCTTTATCGCTTTGATATCTATGTTATCAAAGTGATAATTATGGCATGAACTGTTTTATGTTTTATGTGAGTTCTCTTGTACCTATCTGAGTTAACATTCGTGTTTTCCAGAATTTATTAGTTAACCGCTAGGATTGTTAACTATCGATCGGCTCTGAGTTAGCTATTAAGTGCTTTCCAGAGTTAGTGCACTTTGTAACCTGTGGTGTATGTGGTATCCTGTTGAGGGGTAACCAACCACGATGAATGAGGATTTGGTCAAGATTCGAACGTAACATACATAAAAAATGCTCGCAAGCTACTTTATGAATAAAAATGCAAATGTTTAATAGGCACGGGCTCCTTTAAATAAAAACCCCGATGCGCTATAAAATGAGATGTATGTTTATCTATATCTATGAATACGTTTTCGGCAATGTGTCTACTAAGTACTTTCGTACTTAGCCCTGCATATGTTTTTTAAATGTGCAGGTTGAAGCGACGGCAGCGGTGGATGGTTGAGTTGAGGTCGAATAGAGTTAGAGAAGACTTATGTACTTAGTTCACTATTTCGCTGCATAACTCTAAACCTTGTTGTTTATGTTCAATCACTATAGACTAAGTTCTGTAATTATAACTTAGTTTTCCTTTTGAGAACTTCGTCGAGTAATCCATCGTGATTAACTCTATCTTTTGGTAATGAAGTCTTGTTCATAGAATTTATGATGTCTTTTACGTATGTTTATTCAGTCAGCCCCTTTTCTTCCCCGCTTCTTTAATCCAATCCCAGTCGCACCCCGGCTTCTGCCGTCCCTCGGGATTTGGGGCTGTGACACAATTGTAGTACTAGAGATCGGATATCGTATCCACAAGGACTATTGGCTCGAATTTATATTGAAAACAAAATTCATGCATCTTCCTACTATTCAAGCTCTTCGAACAACATGATTGGTGATTCATTCAAACACTTAAACATAAGATCAAAGGAAACAAGAAAATAAACAAGCAAATTCAATAAAACAAACGACTAAGAAACGATTAAGGAACAAATTGGAACGAAGGTTGGTTCTAGGGATTTAATCCAATTCTAGATAGCTTGATCAAGACTTCCTAATTCATGCAAACCAATTTAATCTTCTAATTAAGAAGCAATCACCTAAAATATTCTCTAATCTCTCTCGACAATTAGCAAAATGAGATCATTCTATCGACTCTCTCGGCTAAGACTCGAGACGATAAAACAACTCCAAAAAGCACAAGGATCACAAGCTTCCATGCATTAGATCATCACCTACTAAGTCTTAAATCAATACATGATGTGCAATTTGATTTCCATGCATGTACAAACCTATTAAGAATTTCTACAAGCACTTGGCATGCAAGAAAGGTGATCAACAATTCCCACATAAAAATAAGCACCAAATCCACAATTAATTAGAATAAGGCAATGAGAATCAACAAGCTATGATCATTCCATCATCAAATCATCTCAAATTCCCAAAACCAACAAAGGAAATTAGCTAGACATAAATAAAATCAAAGCAAGAGAAAGGAGAAATGATTGCGTAATTGAAAAACTAGAAACCCAATGATGAAATCTTCAAATAGTCTTCAAATTCAAGCTAAGGGGTAGATCATACACGTTTTGGGGCTGAGCTCATGTATATATAGGGAGGAAAAAGTGCTAGAGGGAATCAAAAACGCGAAAAGGGCAAAATCGTCCAATTTTGGACAAAAATTGCAAAATCGGCGCTCCAACCCATCAAACCGGCGGTCCGGGCCTAAGGCGCCGGTCCGACCACCGATTTCGGCTTTTGCCTTGCACTCCAATACCGAGAGTTTCGGCGGTTTGGCCGGCGGTTCACCCCTTAACCGCCGGTACTCCAAACCGCCGATTTTGTCTTTCAGATGCCGGTTCTTAATTTTCACTTCTTTCCGTCCGGTTTTTTTACTTTTCCGTTCCGTTTCTTCGACTCTGCTCTTTTATGGCCCTTTCATTCCATCTTAACATCCCTTGCTTATCATACACACATGCACAAACTCCACCAAACGTGAAACCAATCCAAAATATTGAAAACATTCCAAAACAAATCACATTTATAGGGTAAAACAAGGCAATTAGTGGTAGAAAAGTACGTTTAGTTGCTATAAAATGGATATTTATCATGTATTCTGCATATGTTTGGGAGAGGGTATCTGCATGGTGTAGTGTTCCAAGGGTGGTTGTGGCTTGGGAGGAAGAGATGGAGTTCATGCTGAATCAATGCAAAGAAAGGAAGAGTAGCCATAAGATTTATAGATTGGCATTAATTGTTGTGATCTACCAGCTGTGGCAAGAGAGGAATGATCGAAGATTCAAGGAGCAAAGACAAGAGAGTGAATGTGTGATTAGATCGTGTCAATTGATCATCGCGAGTAGAAATCAAAAAAATAGAAGCATTCTCCAGCTTCTGCATAGTTAAGATGATCGAAGAGGTTGTTTTGTTTGTAGGTTGGTGATGTTAATTTGTGTTCTCATTTGTATTTATTTGGTGAAATAAAATTATTTACAAAAAAATTAAGAGAAAAGGGAAATAAATTTTTTTTTTATGGTATAATATGTAATTTTTAACTTATGTCAAGAATGCGTTATTTGGATGTCCAGTTTAGATATGAATCTATTAAATGAGACGTTCGTATAAGAAAAACAACCTTATTACAGTGTAACAAGAGTATGAGTACTATTTAAGAAAGAACGAGCAAAGACTGCTAAAGTTATGACACTAAATAAATAAAAATGTAGTAACTAAGATGATTTTTTATTTTTATTTTTTTTCAAAAAAATATTATTTATTATTATTTGAAAATTGAAATGTAGGAAAACGTATGTGGAGAAGAGTGAGACTGAGAAGGTTAGATTATACTATTAATTAAAAGCTCAAATAACATGGAAGTATATTTTAATTACTACCAGACAATGCGACAATAATCATGAAAGATTTATTCAACATGTGGGTCGCTTTACAGCTAAAAGTAATTAATTCTATTTCAAAATAAAATTAAGGTAGATTCACGATACACTAAAATGGCAATAACTGAAAATATGTCATAAATTACTAATAGTATCAAAAGTATGGAATTAAGTGGTCCCGGATTTATATACGATCGAAATACAATCCATTATCCACTTCATTTTAGAATTTACTAACAAGTGTATATATAGTTTAGTGGTAAATTCCTCAAATTTTAAGCTAGAGGTCATGGGTTCAAAACCCAATAGATTCACGTCCCCTTGGGGATGGTCTAGTGATAAAAGTGGGAGCCTGAGACTAAAAGGTCTCAGGTTCAAACCCCATGACACGCCTCTATAGGTCGAGCATGTCACACTTGTATTTGAAAAGTGTGGTTTACTTGCCCTATGTGGTTTGCAGGCTACTGCACAAGGGACGGGGGTTTACCCAGTGCGCACCGAAGGTAGCGGCTCCGGGTTCCCACGACATAAAAAAAAATTATGGTTATATTTAAAGTATACATTTAACATTTGCTATATAGAAAAAGGAATATATGGGTAATGATATTGAGGCATAATGTCTAGAACATAAACGGTTTTTTTTTTACCCATATAATTCAAAAATCGGTTTTCTCTAAACCGATTTATTAATTTCCAATTTTTTGATTTTTAAATTTCTCTAATTTATTCTTATGTTCATTTTAGAAATATTTTAAAGTTTCCATAATCCAATTGAGATGAAGATTTCGTGTGCAGTAGTCTGAATAGGAGTAAGTAATTGTTTAATCAATATCTAATTAATTTGGAAGATTATTTAATTTGGTGATTTTTATAAAATAATTAGAGATTTAGGTAATCAACATTAATCTTCCATCCGAAAATGATTTAGCTACTATATATATTTATCTTCATTTGATTTTTTTTATTGTAACATGATTTTATTATTTTTGTTTCATAATTTTAACTCTTTTAATTCAAAATAAATAATGACACAATAAATAAAAGAAATTAAGTCAAAAATTCATAAAATAATTTGATCATAATTATGTTATGACTGTAAATCTTTGAGTTCGCGGCAATTACTTTTTTTCAAATCTTTGAGTTGCGTTCACGGCGATTATAGACTACACAAGAAATCTTGATTTCATCATGGCAACCAACCATGATTTGAACTTCATATTTGATGACATGTTTGGACCTGGGCATAATAGTTCCAGTGGGGAAGATGAAGAAGTCTGCCATGAAAGTGATGAAGAACGTGATCAACATGATGATGACGGACGAGCAGAACATGGTGACAATGATTGGCGTGAAGAATTTTAGCACCATCGGTATGAAGAACCTGAAGATGATGTACGAGCAGAAAATGGCGACGACAATCGGCGTGAAGAATTTGAGCACCATCGGCGTGAAGAACCTGAAGATGACAGACGAGCAGAACATGGTGACGACGATCGGCATGAAGAATTTGAGCACCATCGGCGTAAAGAACCTAAAGATGAAGGCGAAGATGACCATGATGGTGATGGTGATGGTGATGACGAGCAGGAGAGTCTCTGTCCTCAGCCGGGTATGGAGTACGACTCGAAATTAGAGCTCTTCGAAGCCTACCAATTCTATGCAAAGTTAAAAGGGTTTTCGGTTTCTGTTCGTAGTAATACAAGAGAGAAGTATTATGTGATTGCATGCTCAAGAAGTCAAAAATCTTATGCTAAGAAACGTACGAAATAATGTGAGTGTCCTGTACGTATCAATGCAATTAAGCAACCGAATGGTTCTTGGAAGGTGTCTCGTATATCTTCCGAGCATAATCACGATCTTGAACCAGAGTTGGCCGGGTTGATGCCCGCACACCGTAACCTGACTTTTAGCCAAAAACAATATTTAGAAGGTAGCGATATTCCTGGTAGAAGAACGGTTGCAAATGTGAGAGTTATGTAAGTTATGGCTGGAGGTCCTATGAATTTAGGGGTGACAGAATGAGATTGTAGGAACTACATTGATAAGAGAAGGAGGTTGAGACTCGTTGAAGGCGATGCTGAGTCCATATATAGACTATTTTTGAGGATGCAAGTAGCAGATAATAGATTTTTCTACACACACGATGTTGATAGTGAAGGGTGTTTGCAAAATCTAATGTGGGTTCATCCTCGTAGTAGAGCTGCATACGGGGATTTTCATGATATTATCAGTTTTGATACAACCTACCTTGTGAACAGATACAACATGCCCTTGGCGACTGTTGTGGGAGTTAATCAACACAATCAATCCATTCTATTGTGGTGTGGTTTGTTGACTCACGAGGACGCAGATTCATTTAAATGGTTTTTCAATAATTGGCTACAAGTGATGGTGGGGTGCATCTTACTACAATACTCACTGATCAATGCCAGAGTATTAGGATGATGTGAAAGAAGTTTTACCCTTGACTATCCAGCATTTTTGTATATGGCATATTTCGTATAAAATGCCATTAAAGTTCAAAGGTGTTGTTGACCGGAAAAAGTGTTCATCTGATTTTCATGATGTGGTATACGAAACTCTTAACATTGGTGAATTTGAGAGTAGGTGGGAGGATTTCGTGGCTGCCCACTGTCTTGAAGACAATAACTAGGTGAAGGACTTGTATGACGAAAGAGAGAATTGGGTGCCGATTTACTTGAATCATATCTTTGTTGTTGGTATGTTGTCGACTCAAAGGAGCGAGTCAATGCACGCTTTCTTTGATGGTTACGTCAACTCAAGGACCACATTGTAGCGTTTTGTGGAGCAATATGAGGTCGTTCTTTCTTGTAAACTAGAGAATGAGATGCAGGCCGATTACAAGATAAAGTGTGTCACCTTGCAAATAGTGTCAAGTCATCCGTAGGAAAAGCAATTGTTGGGTGTGTACACTTATAATGTGTGCCTTCTAATACAAGAAGAGATCAAGAAAATTATGAATTGCAACTTAAAAGAGTTTGTTGCTGTTGGTAACGATATGGTACTTGGCTTGGAGAAGTTTAAGGTTTTGGAGATGCGGCTGGTACGAAATGCCTTCCACAAGTAATACACTTACATTGTGGAGTACCGATAATTTGGAGAGTATATCAGCTGTAATTGTCGTAAGTTTGAGTTCAAAGGAATCTTATGTGCTCATATTTGTAAAGTTATGGTGTACAAGGATATTCCTCGTGTTCATGACCGTTACATATTATGGAGATGGCGCAAAGATGTGTATAGGCCGCATTCTAGTATTATTTTTGCAGGTG
The DNA here is from genome assembly GCA_029490685.1 of Schizonepeta tenuifolia. Lineage (NCBI taxonomy): Eukaryota > Viridiplantae > Streptophyta > Magnoliopsida > Lamiales > Lamiaceae > Schizonepeta > Schizonepeta tenuifolia. The sequence continues at coordinate 11,661,285 of CM055958.1, read as the reverse complement.
GTTATCCTCACATGACAGCCGAGTACAAATTATATCAACGAATAGAGTGAGGGTTCCTAGAATGTGCGGATGTGGCGATGAATCACCCCTTGAAGATAAAGATGATGTATTTAATTATGATTTAATTATAGAATATTTAGATTTGAATCAATCAAGTAATATATCCCTTATTTAGTTATAAGGGCAAGAATGTAATAGGTTAATTCATTATTTAAATTAATAAAAAATGAAAATTAGTAATTGACTAATATAGCCCCATTATGTCCTAGACAATATGTCAAGAAATCTTTTCCCAAATTATTTGGTTACATTGTGGTTGACCATATGCACGCATTAAAAAAATTAACCATAAAAATAGAAATAGTTAAATTTCTCTTTAGGGTTTATGCTTCTCCAATTATGGTATATTTTCTTTTCCAAAATTTATACTACTACTCTTTTTACATTGTGTGGCGGGCCACACTAAATCCAAATACATTAAAACCTCTATAAATTAATATTCTTGGAACCATGAAAATTTACTAATTTAGAGAGGTATTAATATATCGATAAATTAATATTTTATTAATTAAAAGAGTGACTTTTTAAATTCAAAAATTAATTATATTTAGTATTCCTGTGTATTGAAAATAAATGGATTCATATATGGTTCATTAAATATATATTCATGCATCACCCAATTCGTTGTAACAAATACATATATTCATGTACAAATGAAGCAATCTCAAGCAACTTAAATGAGACAAGCTTTGAAGAAGGCATGCATGAGCTTGAGAATATGATTAAGGATGTTAGTTATCACAATCAAATGGACGTCAGTAACTTGTTGGACTATCCGGGTGAAAATGATGAATGCTCACAAGTTCAAAGTTTAGAGAAAATTGTGGATGACATTATTGATGATTCTACTAATGATGAAGTTGAAGATGATTCAACACCGTTGGAACCAGTCACGCGAAAGAAAGCTTTTACGCGACAACAACTCTTCACAATTTTTTATTGCAGCTAGAGAACCCTGACACCGGAACTTTTGAGTGCAATTAGAAAAGTTATAGATGAAATCCAATTAGATTTAAATTTTAAGACAAAAAAATAACAATAGATTCATATTTTAGTAAATTAGCATGATGTTAATAATTGTAATATTTAGGAATTATTAATTTATAGTATTAATAGGATCTATATATTTATAAAGGGACTTTTTAAAAAATTATTATCTTATTATCTTATCGAATTTGATGATTTTTTACAAGGACCCAAATCAGGTTTGAAGAATTTATTATATTAGAGAATTTATTAATTTATAGAGTATTAAATTATAGAGGTTTTACTCTAGTATGTTAGAATATTTGAATAAGGCAAACTTATTATTACTACCCTAGTATGTTAGAATATTTGAATAAGGCAAACTTATTATTACTACCCCACTACCTGGCTCATAGATCTCTTTCTATGAATTATCATTTTATAGAAATACTTGTCACTCCTTTCATAGATACCTTTCAAAAAGAAAAAAAAAAAAAAAAAAAAGAAATACTTGTCACCCCATTAGCATAGTTGTGTAGATTTGCATTGTATATGATATATTGACTTAAGAGTGTTGATATTCGGCTGGTGGTATACTTACAATGAAATGATCTTTAATTTTTTTCAATAATTAATGTAATTAATATTTTGTTTAGAATATCCTTTCCCACTTAATTACATGTTGATATTAATTTATTTTATAAATAATTTGTTTTATTTCGATCATAAATCAATTTATTTACTCTATTTATAAATATTACTTTTTTTTCAGAAATATAAAATGTTGTCGGTAATGGGATTTGAACTTGTGATCTTTTGAAAATAAGACAAAGTAGTTACCCACTACAACAATGAATTAACTTGATAATTCATTTTTAGCTCTCTTTCTCCCTTATCTTAATTATGTTTTGAGAGACAATTATCTAAAAATTTATGTTGGGAAAATTAGTAAAGATTTTGATTTATTCCAAAACTCAACTGATCTCAACTGAGTTGTAACACCCCGCAAAATCGGTTTAGGAAAAATCCGAGTAAATTTAAAACTTTTGAGATAGGTCCTTATTCCCAGAGTTTCAAAAGAAAATAATATTTCTTTTATTGATAAGATAAAGACTTTGTTTATAAAGGGAAAAGAGTTTTCGATTGCAATTTCAAATAAATGCATTCCTCACATTTACAAACTAGCACGAGCATGAGCATGACACGACATATGTTTTAAATGTGATTTTCATCTCATACTTTGCATTTTATTTATCCAAACATGAGCATATATTTCGCTAAATAATTCCTTAGCTCAAATAATAAAATACGAGTTGATGAAGATAGATCGTGCCCGAATGAATAACACGAGATGAATGAAATTTGTGTACCTATACATGTGAGTGATGTGTGTATGTATAAGTGTATGAAATTACTTGCAAGATGGTTTACTATAAAAATAATAAAGTGTTAGATGTTTGCTTGCAAATGAATGAATAAGACAAATGAAAGAAATAAAATAAAAGATAAAGAATATGAGAGAGAGGGAGATATATGCATATAAAGAAGAGAGAGAGAAGAGAGGATGACAACTTGCAGAAAGACATCTTCATGCAACAACCTATGATTATGTCTACAACCTATTTGTCTTCAACTTTTGAAATTGGCCAATGCATGCCTCCCCTCCTCTTACACACACACTCACCCATACAAGCAATCCTTCATTTCCATCAATTTAAACTCCCAAAAATCTACAGCTCCTCCACTTCACTCTCACCATCAATAATTTATCTTCTCCATCATCAATTTTTCCCTCAAGAACAAAGCTCCATCACCACCCTATTCCTCCATCATTTTTCCCCATCACCACCACCATTTCTTCACCATCTAGGAGAGTTTATTGTGAGGAAGGGGAGCCCCATCAAGGATCTAGAAGGGCACAAAGGAAAGGGAACCGAAAATGAGAGTGGAAAGGGGGAAAGCTAGGTATCACACTTAATCTGCAATTTTATGCTTTCTTCTTTAAATTCCTCCTAGGAAAATCATGTAAAAGGGTGTAGAAGTATTTTCATGTTAGTTTTGAAGCATGAGGCTTAGCTCTCAATTTTCCATGGGGTTTGATGATTATTACTTGATTTCTTGATATCTATGCATTTCTATGCTTTAGTTGTGTTCTAGATAAATTGCATGTTAAGATTTACTTTTAAATAAAGGTTTATGTTATAAGCATGATGTATGTGTAGATCTAGGGCTTATAAGTACGATTTATGATGTTTGAGATGCAAAGATATTAGATCTCCAAGTGTTAGAAATTTTCAGCATGATTTTTGATAAATTGAAATAGAACAGAAGGTAAAACCCCTATCAAATTAACTCCGATTGACTTGAAATTTTTACATGTTGTAGATCATGATGTCTAGTATAACATATCTAAAATTCAGAATTTTTCATTGAGCCAAATTCGCTCTACACGCTCAACTGTCCGCATCCTTCTAAAACTGGACAGTTTCATTTCGTTAGCTATTATCTCTTTGATTCTTTGTGATATTCATGTCTTGCTTTTTAGAATCATATAGTAGACATCTCAAGGTTTTTAATGATATAAAGAAGTCAATTTTTCATCTAGTGATGCATCCATCCTCTATAAAAATTCTTGTGGAGCCCTTGTGCAGAAATTTCCAGAAATTTTCCAAAAAATCTTGCATTTTGCAATCTGCTCAAAAAACGTATTTTGCTTAATTTCAATTTCTTCAAAATGATTTTTACCACTTGAAAGTAGTAATTTGGTCAGTTTAAGATGTTAGTTCAAAAGGACAAATCGACGGAAGGTCGTTTGCTATTTTTACAAAGCCCATTTGTATTTTCGATGCACTAAAATAATTTCCAAGAAATTTCCTTATTATTACTATTTTATAAAAAGGTTTTCTTAAAATTATATATAATTATTTATCCTTAAAAAGTCAGGTTATAAATTATTATAAGTTAGTGATTTATAAAAAGAGTTTTTATAAATTAAAATGTCTATTTTATAAGAAATTAAGGTTGGACCTTTTAAATTATTGTCCTAATGGACTTGCATGTTGGATTGAGCCAGTAGAATTTAAAGTGTTTGGCCCAATTTATTAATTGATTAAATATGTTAAACCTAGGCCCATATACCTTATTTGGTTATGTGTGTTGTTATTTGCCCAATTGAGATCCATTAAAATGTTTGGGCTTGTTAAGTGGACCTACGGGCCATATATGACTTATGTGTTAATTAACTTGACTAAGTTAAATTAGTCAATGGTCTTTGACCCACTAATGTTAATTAATTTAATTAATTAGATTTAAATGCCTAAGTAATTGATAATGAGATATTTATTTGATGCATGTTATATAAACAATGTGTATGTATAAGTATGAATATAAGACATGATGATTAACATGTACTTATGTGTCATGATTTGATTAAGTATAATGTGCTTAAGTATGTTGATTAACGTATGCTAATTAATTATTAATTAATTAATTAAAGTATTAATTATCTGATTAATTAATCATGATTAGATTAATTACCCAAGCTTAATGACGTGGTATTATATGATCAATTGTTCATGGCTTTGCTAATGATGATTGTTAATTAATTAAAATTAACTAACTAAATTATATGATGCTATATGTGCTTAATTGCTTAAGTATATATGTTAAAGCATGACACGATTTAATGATATGACATGTAGGCATGTATTAATTGCATATGTATAGTATGAATGATTTATATGAGGAATAATGTGACATTCATACTTATATGAATCACGATGAAGCATGACATGGCATATCATGACACGACATGTTTTCAAAATCAAGTTTTGAATAACAATTTAAGATGCATGCTTTTAATAAAGGATCGTTGATCCAAATTCTCTAGATTAAAAACCTCAAGGCGATGCCTTGATGGATTCTCAACTCCAAATGATAAAGACTGGGAATAGGTTGACCTTTAGGTTAATAGGATAATTAACCTCGATTAGTATGATGCCTAAGTGTATAGACTGTTTTGTAGGAGACACCAAGTATTAGGGACGCAAGAGGATTCTCCACATATGACCAGGACAAGAGGTGGGTTCCTATTTTTAAACTGTGGGTTATAAGCCCTACGGAGGTAACATTTCGATTTAATAAGCACTAACTACTTTCTATGAAAAAGTGATATGCATGCTAAAATATTTTATGCTCTCTACTCGTGTTTACCATTATGAATGGGCTTTATGCCAAATGTTATTACGATCGGCCTTGGGACCCGATCACCCCAAGGTAGTGCGCATAAGGTTATTATGACGGTTCAGAGAGTGAAAGTGGCTCCCCACTCGAAGAATCAGGGAAGGTAACACGGTAGGCGAGTTAAGTGCCGGCAAAGTATGATAAAAATATTTTCGCATATGCATGGGATAAAAATATTTTCTTTTCAAGTATCTCCCTTGTGTATGAATGTGAGCATGCTATATCTTTCAAATGATTTTGGCAAAATATTTTTCAAAAAGGGGCACGAATGTTTTCTTTTCAAGTATCTCCCTTGTGTATGAATGTGAGCATGCTATATCTTTCAAATGATTTTGGCAAAACGTTTTTCAAAAAGGGACACGGATCTCACTGAGTACCAAAGTACTCAGCCCAAAATATTTTCTTTTCAAAACAAGTTGAGTGACAGACGAGATGGAGGTGTGTTGGCATCGAAGATGTTCTAGATGACAATCATTCGGATCGTCATCTCCCATTTCCTTCAATTGTATATTTGTTTGATTAATCCAAGTACAAACTCTTTGACGCCTATCTTTCTTCACACTTCGACTAAACCGATCGCGGTTAGTCTCAATCAACGCTTCCGCAGTGCGGGGGTCAAAGTCCTCATACTTTGACTCCAAGACGATCAAGCTAGGGTAATGAAGACAAGTTGACGAAGCTCCTTCGAGTTCCTTGAAGCCAAGCCTTTTGTAGATGTATCTTTGTAAAGTCAACTTATAAAGTCAATGATTTATTGTAAGGTTCCCAATAACAGTCCGATTATCCGCATAGGCCGGGTAGCGGGTTGTTACATGAGTAGATAAGCCATTAGTCTGTTTTTAGCTAGAGCTCACTATTTGAACATAAGGATTTTGTCTTTACAGGATCAAATAGAAGAAGACAGCTCAAGACTGTTAGGTAGTTAAAGTTCGTGTTGGTCAAACAGATCACCACTCAGCTGACTCCGGGAGTGAACCATGTAGTTCATGCATGTCGAGTAGTCCTACTAAAGTCAGACGTCTGGAAGGCAAGGAAAGAAGACGGAAAGACGGAGGAAGAAAAAGAACTTGAATTCAAAATTCAAATCTACCCAAATGTACAAGACAACCTGCAAAATTCCTTAAATGGACCGATTGCAGAGACATGCATAAAACAAAGCTCGCAGTTACTATTTCGAGAAAGTTTACAGAGGAGTAGGTGAAGTGTCATGCTTTATGGCAGAGGTCAAATAGCTCTTTTCAATAGTTCTTGATCTCGCTCTACATAATAGAGGTCTTTACCATTGCGAGACGACTACTGAAACCACACACAAACATTCAAGCATTCAAGCAATCGAAGTGTTCTCTCGCAAAAGTAAGGAAAAGTTTCAGTCGAAGAATAAGTAGCGGTAGAGTGACCATGCCTCCTCCTATTCTTCCTTCTAGCCTCTCTGAATCATCATTCTTGATTGAGTCTAGAATCTCATTTCCTTGTTGTTTTCTAAGTAGATTCACTGAAATAGTTCGAGTCTGTAATTCTTAGAAGGAAGCATCCATTAAAAAGTGTTGAAGGCTTCACTAGTTGAAAAGATCACCAACCCCATTCTTTAGGTCCTCTTTGAACTTGCAATCAATGAATCTAAGTCTCTTAATACCCCAAATCTAAGATAGGCTTTACATTTGTCCGGAAATGTGTTGTAAGGTTTAGTTCGAACCCGCAATCGAACTGTCTAGGTTGTATGGTCCCCGCAAACCAAATGTAACCTTTGATAAGTACGCGTAAACTTATCTAGTGGATTGCTAGCTCGAAAAGCTAATCGTGGACGTAGGAGTTCATCTCTCAACCACGTAAAAATACTGTGTCATTTACTTTCCAGTATTTCTATTTCAGTTTATTTTCTAACAGACTAACCCAACATAAAAACCTTTGACAAATTGCATTAAGTATTTTGCGAACTTGACCTTCGCACTTAAAGAATTTTTCAGTAAAGTAACGAGTCTAAAATTTCACCACATTCCGCATTGCAAAACTCTTTTCGAACCTCAGTCGGGAATACACAGTTAACCCTCAGTCAAAGAAGTTAACTATGCACCTAACTGTGTGATAGCTCCGAATGACTTTCACAGTTGTAAAGCATATCGAACTTAGAAAGAGTTTCTAAGAAAAATTGTTACTGGTGTATTCACTCCCCCCTATACAGCAATTCACTCGTTACCGAGACCATCAATACATGTTTCTAATTTTCTAGTAATTTTATCTTATTTAGTTTGTGTAATTTTGTTACTTTTATGTATGTAATTTTTGAATTCTAATTAATAAAATTTGTAATTTTTGAATTTTAATTAATAAACTTTGTAATTTTTTTATTTTAATTATTAAACTTTGTAATTTTTTAATTTTAACTAATAAAATTTGTAATCCAAATTTACGGTACTGGACAACGAGTACGCGGTCTAGTGAAATTTAACCAAATTGCCTTGATGCAGTGTATTTTGACCAATTAGACTGTAGTGTAGTGACATTGAAAATTGATTTCATTCCAGGTTGGCAAGTTAGACTATTATCTAATTAATTTCAAAGTTAATTGTATTATAATTTGTCCAACAGACAATAGTGTATTTAATGTTAAAGCTAATTTCATCAATCTATATTTTTTTTATTTTTTAAATAAAAAATTAAGAAAAAATAAATTGGAATCCTATGTGTGATCACACCATACGAGTGTGCCCGTGGGTGGGCCGTTGCAGTGCCTAGTGTAAAGGGGCACAGGGCTCTGGATGTAATCGAGCCGAGTCGAGGTGAATAGTGTCTAGCTCAAGATTGACTCGTTGGCTAAATGAGCTTCTCATTTAATTATCGAACGAGCTTTTATCGAGTCTAGTGTAGAGTCCAGCTCAAACGAGCTTTTTAAATTTAGACTTTCATGTAAAAGATTACTCATTTTTTTTGTAAAAAGTTATTTTATTCACAATAATGATGTTTATTGTTTTCTTGTTAATAAATAATAAAGCTAACAAGATATTAAATCCAAATATTACTAATATCAGTATAAAATATAAGACATCTGATTAATAATCTTATGTTTTTAAGATAAATTACTTAACGAGCTTGCTCATAAGCTAACGAGTTGAGTACCGTCATGCTCAAACTTGACTTGTTTAGCTAAACGAGCTTCTCAAAAAAATTATCGAACAAACTTTTATCGAGTCAAACACCGAATAGCTCGCGAGTAGCTTGACTCGTTTACAACTCTAAGCGCTCTGCACCGGCTCATTGGGTAACTAAATATTACATCAATAATAATTTTGGAAATAATAATTTTGTTAATTAAAATTTGAAAATTATAAATATTATTAACTAAAATTCAAAAATTACATAAGCTGAAAACATAAAAAATTATATAAAAACTACATAAAATTCGAAAACATACTATATATATTACTACAAAATTAAGATAATTGTCTCTCAAATAATAATTAAGATAAAGGAAGGTGAAGAAAGTTAAGTGGCTAAAAATGCATTTATATATAATAACTTTTAAATATTAAACTAATAAGTTTTTTAGCCTAGTGGATAAATGGCCTTGACTTCCTTCCTCGAGGTGGTGAGTTCAAGCTCCTTTGTCTATATATAATTTTAAGGAAGAAAATTTAAAGTGCACCCTTTGAAGGGTGCAAAATGAAAAATACACCATGTCTTGTAAAGTAATGAAAAATGAACCCATTAATTAAAGGGCCCACTAAATTGACAAAATAGGTCAAATCTTGTTAACTCTCATACCAATGTCGGCTACCACATAAGAATCTCGGCCCACCCACCTCCACCTGACATCAATCAATTCATGTTGACCTATTTTGTCGTCTCCCACCTTATACACCCCCACCTCATATTTTTAATCGCATCCCGCTCCACACTTCCATCCCGCCCCAGTCTCTACTCTCTAACTCAACAAATCTCGCTCCACTCTCTTGTCTTTCTGAAGAACAAAATTTCGAGCAGCAATACCGTGAAGTGAAAGGTCCCTTTTTACATATTTTTTCCACAATATGGCTCATTATGGAGAGGTGAGTATTTCTTTTATTTTTTCATGCATTCGAATTTCAATCTGATATTTCATATGTTAGTTGATAAAATTATGTAGGATCCATTTATATGAAATCCCGCTCGATATAGCACTTAAAAATATTACATCCCGCTCGAGCGGGATATGTCATAATCGAGCGAAAATTTGTTTATTCTCGTATTTAATAGTGTGTAACCTGCCCTAGATCCCTAATTTGCTAAATTGTTCATGTTTCGATTGTTTGATGTTGAGTATATACTACTAATTGTTCGTGTTGGAAGACTGTTGAATTTTTTGAATGTGTAATTTACGCGTAATTTATCCCTTAATTTTCACATGTTAATTATGATAAATCTCGCTCGATAAATTCTTGGTGGCCTAAATCCCGCTCGAGCGGGATATAATTTAACCGAGCGGAATATGATTATTTAATTCTTGAAATTATTGTGAATGATTTTTGTGTCATTTCCCGCTCGTCGTTGTCAGCTTTGGCTTGACATCCCGCTCGAGCGGGATTTGTTAATCTCGAACGGGATATTGTTATTTAATTGCCGAAAATATTGTTAATGCTTTTTATGTTATTTCCCGCTCGTCGTTAGCAGATTTTGCTTGATATCCCGCTCGAGCGGGATTTGATAATCTCGAGCGGGAAATTGTTTATTGTACTGTTTAATATTGTTTTGAGTTTGATTTTATTATTTGTAGTTTAATTCAAAATTTTAATCGTGCAGATTATTTTCAAGAGACCTGAGACTATTGACCGGAAGTCCATGGTTAGCACATCCTACAGGCACAACATTTTAGAAGACGTGCAGTCTACATTGATGGTGGTTGGGGGACAGGATCTCCTGGAGAGGTGGCTTGAAGGTTGTTTTGGCCACTTTACTTACTGGCAGCCGGGGCAGAAGTGCGGTATGGGTGTGCATCACGTATTGTCCCGGCAGGTTTCGGTTCAATGGGGTGAGCCACACGACACGTGTTAGTGCTGTATATGTTGTTGTTTGGTCTTGAGCAGAAGAAGTTTGTTGCGGATTGGGTGTGGAAGCTGGTGGACGATCTGGACGCATTTTCTGGGTTTCCTTGGGGCGCATACACGTATTTGCATCTAAAGCACTACATGGACAATATGCAGCAGACGAGAAAATACCACTTCTACAGTGCAGCCTGGGCTTTCCACGTTTGGTCGTTGGAGGCACTGCCAGACTTAGCCGCTGCAGTTGCGGTCCTTGATAACCCGGATGCGCGGTCCAGATGTCTAAAATGGAAGTTTAAGAAGTTAAGTGGAATAGAGCTACAGCCATTATTTTCCTTGCAGGTAAATTTTAATTTTTGCACTGTATATATTTTTAAGTATTTTTTTCATAATTCTATTTGTGTTTGATAAAATATTTTGCGCTGCAGGTTGGTCGATTCAACCCTTTTGTACCGGATGACGCTGAAATGGAGACTTTCTATTTCCGGTCCAGTTAGTATCCAAATGCACTTGAAGTGGGCTATGTAGTGCCGCGCAATCCGTTACGTGCAGGGGAACAGTTCCCCCGTCAGCCACGCCAGTCCATAGTAATTGAAGATGAAGAGCAGGAAGAGAGACCTCCTCGAAGGAGAGCACAGAGACAGCGGGGTCAACAGAGGCAGCCTATTAGAAATGACCAGCGAGAGGCCGAGGTAGAGGCAGAGGATCGTGATCCTGAGTACCGAGAGCCACCCAGCCGTCCAGAACACGGGAAGCGTGTTCGTCAGGCAGGATCTTCATCCTCCAGTGGTGGGGCCGATCACGTCCTACGGTCTAGTGATCGACGCTGGATTCGATCAGAGATTGCTTTAGCAGAGGATCGCACTGTAGAAAAAGTGGAGCGGAGACTGTTCCCCAAGCTGAAATCTTGGATTGAGGGCTTGTTTGACAAAGCCCGATGTGGATCTACACGCCGATCCCCTGGACGTCAGCCCACCCCGTGGTCCATGCCTATACAGTCACCACGGCCCTCAGTGCGAGACCCTGCACAGGGCCAGGGCCAGGATCACCAGCGCCGCTCCTCAGTGCGAGAGGCACAGGACCAGGGCCAGGAACACCAGCGCCGCTCAGTGGGAGACCCTGCACAGGGGCAGAGCCAGGAAGGCCAGCGCACCCCCTTTTGTCCAGCTCGTCATTCCTTGCAAGCAGAGCGTTTTTTGTTGCCCTCTTGTCCAGCTCGTCATTCCATGTACGAGCCTGGTTACTAGCCTGGACCATCGAGTGCAATGTTCGATCAGTACGGTTCTTTTATGCAAGAGGGAAGTACCAATTTCAATGCATTGTGGGACTCTCTTACTATGGTATGTAATTATGTTACATATATTAGATTATGCATTGTTCTGTTTTACGTAAGATATTGATATTTATTTATTTTGTTTGTGCAGGGCCAGGGACAGAGTTTTGAGGCACGTTCAAACGAGGTGGCGTCGCCAATTCGTGCAGTCCCAATTAATCAGATGCCGTTTGTGGAAGAGCAACAGCAGCAGCAGCAGCAGCAGCAGCAACGAAGAGGGGAAAGAATTCGGAGAGCTGCTGCAGCAATACAGACGCCCATGCTTGCCCAAAGAGAACCACATCCACTTCCGCCGGGATTGACGCAATCGTTTTAACTATTTATGAGCGGTGATGGGGATGGATTCATGGTCATTCCTGAAAGCGGGGGATTTGTAGGCAAGCACTGGTGGAGGCAAATTATGCAGACTAACGCCGACATTAACTGTGAGGTAAAGACAACATTGTTTTATCGATTATGTCAGATTTAAATTTAATTAACAACCTTATTTTTTTGCCTTGTAGGTCGTAGATTTGTTCATCTCCTACTTGAGAAAATGACTAATGGACCGAGTGCATGTGAAGCCCGATGTGACAAGCACAAACACTGTGTTATTGGAAACCGATGTCTTTATAAGTTCAATTTCAATGAATAACAGAAATTATTTAATAGTGTGACTTATGAGTGTGTCTCGTGTTTATTGCAGCTTCAGCTCAGAGGTGATTGGTGCAATAAGATTTTGACCATAGAGATCGAGCGGGAACTTAGGGGAACCTGGGCCACTTATGCTGATTATGAGCCTCCAGTTAGTCTACTATATGGAGCGCATGGAGCAACGGGAGGTGGACGACCGAGCTTCTTTGGTGCAAACCACGTAAGTGAACGCACTTCAACATTTACTTGATAATTCTCCTCCGAGAAATGATATTAATCGTTCCTTTGATGCAGATGATTGTTTTGTGCAATATTGACTTGCATTACGTCGTCCTCCGAATTGATTGCAAGAAGTGGGAGGTTGAGCTCTACGACTCCATGTATCATTATATTGACCGACAGGCACAAGCGCGCCGACGCAGGAGCTTGGAGTCAATCCTGAAGCTTTGGAGTCGAGTTCTTACATGCTCGTTTTACTGGAGGCACAACACAATTAGAGCGGAGTTTGATGAAAGGCCCCTGTCCCTCACAATCATTCCAGATGTAGATCAATTCAAGCAGAAGGACAGTGTCAGCAGTGGTGTATTTGCAATGATGACGATTGAACGTCTAATTAGTGGTTCACCATCTATTCCATGGGGCAACACACACATAAAGGAATATCGGAAGAGGGTTGCCGCGGCTATATTTAGTATTTGTCGTGCACCGGATGGAGCGGATAGGTACAGATATGATTTAGAGCAAATGCGTAGACCATCTGCTGGGTGATTGCTTATTTTTTATCTTGTGTTGTATGAATATTGAATATTTAATTTCAAGCTTTTTAAAACAATTTGAGTAGTACTTTTTATTAATTCAGTAATATTTGTTTGTTTCTAATATTACTTCAACAGTCTCACGAAACATACATTCATCCTACATGTCGATAATGCATTGCACGAGTATATCCATATTCATGACACACACTACATCTCCTACGTGGTTGGCTTTCTGTGTGAGCTCGACGACGGCTCAGTCTCGGGCGACCCAGTAGAGGCGTGATTTTTGGAGGCAAGACCAATATGTTATTCACAGCAATAGGAATAGTCCAATCTTCAATGTGAGAAACAGAATTTATAGAATTTTGATAAACTTCACTCCAAGCTTCTCGTGTACAGTAATACTGAACATAATCGTATATGCTTTCACCATTTTTCCTGCAATTTTACATTTAAAAAACAATCGTATGAAAACATTAGTACTTTCAAATAAATAAAGGATAGATGAATGCATGTGAGGAATACTTACAGTATTGCAGCAATGACATGAGAACAAGGGAGCCCATCAGCTTGAAATTCCATGCATGTGCATGTCCTTGTGGCAAGGTCCACTTGATGCGGTCTTCTAGAATCACGGACATTGAAGATCGACCCCATGGCCTTTCGTGCAGTATACGTCAAACCCTTATTCATTCCCGCCGTCAATTTGGCTGCCGCGTTAGCAGTCAGTACAGTGTCATCGCCGTGAGGGACATTTCGTCTCTCCTCGAACCACTCCTCAATGACATGTCTAATTGCATCAAGCATTGAACATATTGGTAGCCGTCGTGCCCACTCCAACCGCCCATTCCAATTCTCGGCTGCATTAGATGTCAGCTGACTGTAACGCGGTAAAGGACAGTGAACTCGAGACCACTTCTCGGGCCCGACACTCATCAATTTTTCGTAAGCAGCTTCGCTCTCTCGGCGGATCATGTCCATTGCTTTATCAAAAATTGCTGGGCGATATGCAAATGCAGCTTTTTTAAACAATTCCACCACTGTTTTTCTGTATCGGTTAATCTTTTGCAGCAAGTGATAGTAGCATAAACCATGAACTGCATTCGGAAAAACCTCCTTCACAGCGTTATCTATTGAGGGATGGGCATCAGACACAATTAATGTATCATTCAATTCTCCATACGCAATTCTGAATCGGCTGAGGAACCACTTCCAAGAGATATCATTCTCAATAGGCCCAACGCCAATCGCTAGAGGAAAGGTATGCTCGTTGGCATCCTTAGTGACAGTGACAAACAAGATACCTCTATTCTTGGCCTTCAGATGAGTGCCATCAATTGCAATCACAGGCCTTATATTCAGTGGATAAGCAAGTCTACATGCGCCGAAAGCTACAAACAAGTGTTCGAACTTCCCATCAATACGAACTTGCAAATCAGTAAATGTACCTGGATTCCATTGCTGTAGCATGTGAAGATAGCCTGGCAACATCCGGAAGGAATTAACATATCCCCCGTATATGCTTTCTATAGCTGCGTGTCGTGCTCGCAGGGCTAAATCATAACGAATGGTGAACCCAAATTCGCTTTGCACCTCTGCCATAATGGCCTTTGGCTCTATTATTTTACACTCCCTTCGTATTTTCCGAGCAACATGGCTGCAATCACATTCATGCGAAATTTTCTACGACCAACACGTCCGAGTTGGCGTGTGCATGCGTGATCGCCCGTAAACTTGGTAATTCTCCAAGCTTTTGATCTTTTACTTGATCTTGCTTTCAGCTCGAACGGACAAGATTCCATACGCCTGCATATCCATCTGAGACGTAGGCCATCAGAGGCATCAACTTTGTATTCTGCTCCAATCTTCAGGTGCCACAAGCCTGCTGCTACATTTAGAGATGCTTTACTTTCGAAAACAGAACCAACAGACAAATCACCATCTTCTAGCGGGCCTTGTTCATGTATAACGATTGAATTCGTTGCATTCACGGGAATCACTGGAACTAACCAACTGCTCCAATCACCGGCTTCGTTATCTTATTCCCCACGAATTCATGCTTCACGCTCCAACACAGCGTTATCTATCATGATGTCCTCTGCCATCTCTTCGGACGCATCACTGTCGGTTTGCAGCTCATAGTCTTCATCCTGAGGACCAACTGCCTCTTGATCTTCGTCATCACCATCGGCCTCTTCATCATCGTCAGCATCGTCAGCATCTTCAGCACCATCTGCATCTTCATCATTGCCATAACCCTCTGCTGTCTCTGCAACTTGAGTCGACGTGGATCCGAAATAATGTGTGGATGTCGATGCATAATTACCACCAGCGGGGTATGCATCAACACTAAAAGTGGAGGAAAGCATTGTGTTTGGATACGATCCATTTCTTCATAATAATCAGCATCGAACTCAGGCACGTATACATTCGTGTATTGGTGAGTCACGTACACAGCTGCTTCTGGCTGTGTGGCACACAAACGATAAAATTCAACGTCGGTGCTTAATGGGCACTTTACAGTACGTCCCCTCTCATTCTTCGACAGATAATGCAACTCGTACAGTGTGCTGAAGGAGTTTGCACTCAATTGACAATCAATGTTGTACCTTAGGCCGAAGAGACAGTGATCGACATCTACAAATTCATATCCGCCCGAGTACGTACAACCAGACCATGTTCCTCCGTATTTGATAATAAAATAGTGATCCATCTACAAATAAGTACAAACACATAATAATTAATAAAAATAACACAAAAATATGAAATCCCGCTCGCCAACCACACAATTTCCCGCTCGAGCGGGATCTAACCTCACGAGCGGGAAGTTATTTTTTCGAGCGGGAAATGATACATATAGATACTAGATTTTTTTGGAGTCCTAATATACAAAATTCCTCTCGCAAGGCCTAAATCCCGCTCGAGCGGGATTTAAATCCACGAGCGAAAATTTACAATTTCGAGTGGGAAATGATAAAATTCACTTGCTATGCAAACTATACAACATTAATATAAATTTCAAAATTTTGATTATTAAGTGGATACTACTGGAAAAATACAAGAGAGGGAAAATACCTAAAATAATGAATTTGAATGGATGTTACTTGAAATATTATTGCCCACTATAGAATGTTATGAATTTGAAAGGATGTTACTTCAAATATTGTTGTCCACTATAAAATGTGATAAATTTGGAAGAATGATATTGTGGGTGTGTAAAAGAGCGATGTGAATGGTAAAATATATAGAGTTGTCAATGCTATACAGATTTTTTTCCGCATTTCACGTGAAAATGTACTGTCTCATATCTGCACAAGCAAATAAATCCATGCCATGCACCAATCAGCCATCATTCTGTACATTGACCAGCTTTCTGACATATCCCGCTCGGGTACTTTAATTTCACGCTCGACACGTGTCAAATCCCGCTCGAGCGGGATCATAGTTCGCGCTCGAGCGGGATTTGACACGTGTCGAGCGTGAAATTAAAGTACCTGAGCGGGATATGCATTTAGGTTCGTTTAGTGATTTTTCAAAAATTTTCGACTCAAATTTGTCCCTAATTAATCACGAATAGTGATACATAAAATAATTAACTTATATAATTATTGGCTAATGATTGACAAATAATGACATAATTATCATTTAATCATTGCAATGTCATATACTTTATATCACATCTCTTACACATGTGTAAGAGATGTGATATAAAGAGGTTGATAAGATGGCATATTATATTACAAATATTCAAAATGGTGTATTTTTCATTGTTGTTGAGAGGGTGGTGTATTTTTCATTTTTGTATTGTGAAAAGGTATATTTCAATAGATTACCACTAATTTTAATGGCTTAATTAAAAGGCCATTTTATTACGAGTAAGCCAGTGAAGTCTAGACAAACTGTTGGCGAAATTCTTTTTTGTTGACTTAAATATGTTTTTTAAATATGTAACTTCTCGATCACCTCTTCGTTGCACCACCATCCACCTTGTCCATCTTTTATATTTATAGATCTTATTATAACTTTCTGATCTGATTGATTTGACGAAAAATACACTTAAATCAACTTATTGTAATTTACTTAATCCCTAAATGATACCCCATAAAAGATCGTATATTCTATTTGTTTGATGAGAAACTTACTTTTAAAAAAAGCATTTTGACTTGAGCATCCTTTGGTCAGATTCCACTAATAACTTCAAAATTTCCTTTTAAAAGAACTACACTAATAATATTATAGTAGTAGGGCATCAATAAGCATTGTCGTAATATAAAGCTGTAACTATACTAGAAGAGTCATTTTCTTTTTTATATCGTTAAAATTCACAGCTGCTACATTCGGAAAATGTTATTGGGAAAAATTGAACCCCCATCAACGGAATGCAACTCAAATGCCCCATCCACTAGGCTAGATTATATACGAGCAAGGAGGTCTAAGAATCTTGCACCCAATATTCTTTATTTCAAATACAAAATCTTAATACAATATATTATTTTCTTCAATCCACTCATATTATCATTCTTTCCTTATTTAGGTGTTATATTGTCATTTTTCAAATAAAAAAAGTTTTAACATTTCAAAATTCTTCAAAAGTGATGAGACTTACTCACTTTTTATCTTTTTACTATTATTCTTTATTTCCATGGAGAATAGTTGTGTGACAATTTCAATGAGTCGGGATAGTATTCCCTCCATTCACGAAAAAGATGCATGTTTTGCCATTTTTGTCTGTCTACGAAAAAGACACATGTTCTATATTTGGTAAGTTTACTCCTAACATTTACCCTCCACTTTATCACTTATTTACTCATTTGTCATTGTTGGTTCACACAGTTTACTTTAGTTTAATCCTACATTCAATTCAAATGAGACCTCTATTCCACTCACTTCACACACGTCATTATTTATACCCTTTAAAGGCAATTAAAATTATATATAGTATGTAGGATCCTTACTCCACTCACACTATACGTTACCGGAATTATTAAATTCCTTGTCAGAATAAAATAGACGTCTTTTTAGTGGACACAGTAAGTATATTTTGTGGAATTAACAAAAATTTGAGTCCCAAAGTATCAAAGTTAGAGTAGATGTAGAGCAAGAGCATGTGGCATAGATGATGAAAAGCATAACTATTTCCCCCATTCCAAAAAAGGCATATGTCTGATACTATTTCTTACACAATTAATCTATTTTTAAACATGAAAACAAACGCAATTTCGAAGGATTTTGATGAAAGAGAGAGGAGAAGTGTCGACATTTGCATTGTTGGAGTAATAAACTGTCCCAAGACTAACTCTTCTTTCTCGGTCTCCGACTCTCTATCATTTGCTGATGATTGACACCTGTCTACAGGCACGGATTTTTGTCCATATTTTACTTCACCCCATTGATTTTGGTGATTTCCTTTATTCAAGGACTCACTTAATTTATTTTCCCATCCAATAAAGATTCTGATTGGTTTGCCAAATCGTCTTCACGTGGGTTCAGCCAATAGTAATCTATCTTTTTGCACTATTTATTTATCTATAATCATTGTTTGAGCGCCCCCACCGATACAGCCCCAACATTAAAAAGATTCTAAATTTAAAAAGCAAATATTCTAATATTTCATTGTACCAATTCTAGATATCAATATCTATATATTTCTACTAGATCCAGTGTTTTTATTTTTTAACTTGTGAACCCGCACCCGCTACTTTCATTATATACTGAGTAAATCTTCATTTTTTATGCAGTAGCATGCAAAGTACTAGATTTAATATTATTATATTCATAGGTCTAGGTAATTACTTTAGGTTAAATTGCATATAAATTCCTCACATTTTATCAATTTCTCATTTATATTCTCATTTTTTTAAATTAGTTGAAAACTCATTACCTTTTAAATTTTCACAATTTGATACCCTCCGACCATTTTCCTCCAAATTAGCACACACATGAAATTCGGAAATGCTTGCATGGCAAAATCCGGTGGAAAAACAAACGACATAATTTTAAACTATTTATATTATTTTCGACTGGTGCACTAATACGCATAAATAAATATAAATATAAGTGTTTGTGTTTGAGAAAACAACGACGTTTTGTATTTTTAAAACTATGTCATTTGTTTTTCCGTCGGGCTTTGCCATGTAAGCATTTTCGGATTCCATGTCAACGCTAATTTGAGGAAAAATGGTCAGAGGTATCGAATTGTGAAAACTTATAAGATGGAGAATTTTCATCTAATTTAAAAATGTAGAGATATAAACGAGAAATTAGTAAAAAAATAAGGAATTTATATGCAATTTCGCAATTATTTTGTATATAAAAAAATCTTACGTCGAGTATTTAATAAATATAACACTAGTTGAAATCATCTATTATGATTTATTGATATATTGATATATTGGTTAACCTTTTATTTTAAGAAAAAATTGATAATATGGAAAATAACCATTTTTACAAGACAGAGAGAAATTCTAACCATTAATTTTTAAAAGATAAATAATATCGCTTTACTAATATACCCTTTTTTACCTTGTTTTGTTAATACATACACGAACTCATACAAGGCATACATGAAGATACAATACATACAAGAATACATATATGAATCCATACACACAAATACATGAATTCATATATGAAAATATGAAGTCATACGCGTGTGTATATGCGTGTGTGTGTGCAGTGTGTGTATATATGTGTGTGTGCGCGTGCGTTTATAGTGTGTGTGTATTCATGTGAGTAGTGTGTGTATATATGTGTGTGAGTGTGCAGTAGTGTGTGTATATGTGTGTGAGTGTGTATAGTAGTGTGTGTGTATATGTGTGTGTGTGTGTGTTTGTGTTTCTGTAGAGAGAATTGTTGTTAATAACAAGATTAAAAATGAAGGACAATGATAAAATAAGGATAAAAGAGTAATTTTGTAGATATTTTAGTTAATATTTTTCTTTTAAAGATTAATGATTAGAATTTATCTTTAATTTTATAAAATAATTATTTTAACTTTTTGTCCAAAACTTAACCCATACATCAATATATTTTCTAATTTTGCACTTCATACATCAATTTGTTAACAGATAATCTAGATGTCCACTTGAGTTGATTGGATAAATTAAGCTTGGCAACAATTTATCGTAATATTAGTTCATTTTACATATTTGTACGTCTTATCAATTCGATATTCATGTGTGTATGTATGATATAGTAGCCTTACTCAGTATATATTTCTTGTTCGTGTAGTACGTATTGTGAGACGCATTCTACATAGACTTCTACGTAGAATTAGTTTCAATATTAGTATGATTTTATTTGTTCTAGTATACAATGATGTGTGTCATCTACAATAGAACTTTTATCATTCCATCTTTTTAATACTCCATCCGTCCCACCATATACAACTTGTTTTTCATTTTGGGACGTCTCACTATATTTGACATGTTTCCTTTAAAGGAAATAATTTGTGTATATTTAGCATTATAAAATGTTGCATTCACACTATATGTAGCCCACCAGCCCATCTAAACCATACTAACCTACTCTCACTATATACTATCCACCATCTCATCTATAACTTTATTAGCATTATAATATTGCATTCGCACTACACTAAATACTCTCTTTATACTCAATACTTTTTTCTTAGTCTCCATGTCCATATGAACTAGGCCGTATTCGGCGGGACGGAGGGAGTACAAAAGAAACTATACTAAATATACAAGTATACATGTATCTTCGAACATATTTTTGTATAATTAACAGTGTGATCAAGTACTTCTATATGATACTCCCTCCGTCCCAATAGTAAGGTCTTACTTGCTTTGAACATGACTATTAAGAAATAAGAGTAAAAAAATAGAAAATGTTGGGTCCTATAATTTATGAAGGGTTAATTATTTCCATTTTTGGTGTAGACTATGCTAATGGAGTAAATGAAAAAGGAAAGTGAGACTTTGCTATTGAAACCGGGAGAAGAGAGTATCTTACTAATACTTTGACTCAGGCTAGATTAATTAATTTAATTTTTTTTGTTATCGGTTGATAAAATAATAAAAAGAAAAGAGGAAAAAGAAAATAGGCATAGCTGTAAGGTATGTCACTTCCCAGTTCCCAAATTGCTTCGATAGACGTGAAAAATGCCAAAAGAAATCAAGAGAAAATCTCTCAAGTGTCTGCCCAAAGCTTTCACTGTTCAGTCAAGTTTAAGGTTTTAAAGTTACTTAAATTAGAATAAAGTTTTTCCCCTTATAGAAATATTTAGGATCCCCACGTGTCGCTGCCTTATAAGGCGACGGCGCCCATTAAACTACCATTGTAACCTTTTCCAAATATTTAAATTATAGATTGGTCCTCGAGTTCTCCACTATTCTAATTCAAGAACCCCACTCCTCAAAAAAAAAATTTGGAATCCCCAACTATGCCAAGCTAATTCCCAAATAACAAATATTCATTTTTGGCCCTATAAAAAGGGCTTGACTATCATATCAGCCTCAAACATTAAAATTAAAAAGAAAAAGGTTTCTCACTCTTTCAATTTTGCAGACTTCATTTCTAAGCTCAACAAAAGTAACCTTTTCTTTTCTTTATTCTTCATTTTCCCAACTTTGCAATCAGCTTTAACCCTAGCAAAGTAGTGGTTTTTTGAGATCTAGCTAACGGCGTGGATTTCGTTCTTTCTCGAAGTAGGAAGAAAACCCTAAAAATCTTGATCGTTGGAATGGGGCGTGGGAAGATCGTGATTGAGAGGATCGATAACTCTACTACGAGGCAAGTCACCTTTTCAAAGAGGAGGAGTGGATTGCTGAAGAAAGCTAAGGAGCTTGCTATTCTTTGTGATGCAGAAGTCGGAGTTATCATATTTTCCAGCACTAGCAAACTCTATGAATTCTCAAGCACCAGGTCTGGTCTTCTCTCTTCTCTCTCTCTCTCTCTCTCTCAAGAATGCTCAAAGTCAATGCCTGCTGTCTGTTTTGAATTCCTAGCTAGAACCACATCAAGAAATATAATATGGGTCAACCTATATATATATATATATATCTATATGGTTTTGCATGGAATCTAGTATAAGAAGAACTAATTCAATCACAATTGGGTATTTTTAAGTAAAGATTGGAGTTCTTTTTCCCCCAGATATTAAGTGGAGGATTAATATATGAGTCGAAGTCTAATCTTGAACAGATAATTGTACACAATTATATTAATTATACGTACTAGAATCATATCATAGGAACGTAGTTGTATATATAATTTAATTTTAAGCTTAATATATATGAGCTAACAGATAACACAAGACATTTTTTTTTTGGTGAGAATAACACAAGATTTTTAAGTGCAGCACTTATTTATAGTTGCAGCAAACATATTTCACAGAAGGAAGAAATGAGTATATATGCAACTATATGTAAAACATTAGGAATTACTAGTATTTCAACCATATGAAGATGATATTCATGAAATTAAAACTAATAATTAAGATCTGAGCTTACTGAAGTTGGATGATCGATCAACAATCCTATGTACCAATCCTTGGATTTCTCTTTATGTTAGCTCGTGACAATTTGTCTAATAACATACCATTGATTTACCGAATCTATTCTTCTTTCAAAATTCTTTTGAAGTGCAAACAGATACTGTCTTATATTTTTGGTGCCTGGAAATTAGATAGCATAATGTATATAGTCCATATATATTTGCAAATTTTCAGAGGGCTACGCCTTATTCTCTACTTGTTTCTCTATTTATACCTTATATATAGCAGTCTTCTGAAATTCATAGAGATAGAGGAAAATTTTATAATTTGTTTTCGTTTAATAATGTTTTATCCTACCAAAAATGATGTGGTATATATAATATCTCCACTAACATAAATAGTTTATATTCCTCATCATTTACAAATATCATTTTTTTATGTGATACATCACAAAAGGAAATATCTTTTACTGAACTCAAGAAATAATCATGTGAAGATACATAGAAATTAATATGACCATACTCCATATATAGATTTGCATATTATTTGATCTACAATACTATATACTATAAGGTATTATATTATCATCATTAAATTTTAATGATGAGGGTACTCTTAGCCACTACTCAAGATGCGCATAGAGCACAATAGCCTGCATTTGAAGGTTTTATTATAAGTGGATGAGAAGTTTAATGTGTTATACTTACATTATCCCATTGCACTAAAAAGAGGATCATCGAATGTTTACTGCGTGTGTTTTGTCTAGTATTGCGGCAGTGTAGGAAAAGATAAGAGTGTTGATAGGAAAGTGCTTAGCTAGCTTTTGCAAGAACTTGGGTATATTAGTATTTGTTAGGTATGTTGTTCAATATTATAAGCTTTTTTTTTTTTTTTAAATACTAATAATTATTGTAGCATGTTGAGAGGTTCTTTTACATGGGCACATATATATATGATAGCAGTGCAAAAGTTGTAAGGTTATACCTTGTACTTTTTTTATGTTCTTTCTTGTGTGAGAGAGAGAGAGAGAGAGAGAGAGAGAGAGAGAACTACTTGAACTAATTTCAGTTTGAAATTGGTTTAAACAAAGTTAAAGTCCTATATCATATCTAACAATATCTGAAGTTTAATTTGCAATGTTTATCATATCTTTTCTTCCTTCATGCTTGAATTTCATATTATAGTTGCAAGATAGGTTGTTTATAAAAACATGAACAAGAAGTGTATTATTTCTAGATAATGAAAACAAAATTAAACAATATTGTATCCGATATTTGAATGAATATCCTAAAATTGTGTTTTACTTTAAATCCTACTATCTAGCTGTGTCATTTCCCAATACTTCAATTGTGTCAATCCACTAGCTGTCTACCAATTAGACTATGCGCAGTAGTGTCTTTATTAGGTGTCTCTATGGAGTGTGATGGAGATAGAGACAGTCAGGTGCAGTGAAACTGTATCTATGGGGTGTCTTTATCTAATTAGTTTATTAATTTTGAACATTAATTTTGATCATAAAATTCAAAGTTTTTATTAATTTAAATACAAATAAAAACTAAAAAATGAAAAAAGAAAAGAAAAAAAAAACTGATGAAGAAAAAAAATAAAAAATAAAAAAAATGAAAAAATGAAAGGAAAAAAAAACTAAAACAATGAAGAAAAAAAAAGTAGAAGAAAAGGATCGAGACTGTCTCTATGGGACGAGACACTCTCGAGACAGTGGGTGTTGCATTGGCACCGGGCTGTCTTCATGGATTGGGTGTCTCGAGACACCCCTGAAGACAACCACTGCAGATAGTCTTATATCGGCACAATTATGATTAATCAGAAATAATTCTTAAGAGATTTTACTTTTCCAAAATATTTCATTGTTTTTTGTTTGTTTTTTTTTTTTTGTTTTTGAAGAGAAAAATATTTCATTGTTAAACCCCAAATCCGGTGTCACCTGCTGCGATACATCAGTACACATATTAAGTTTCCAAGGTTTAAGATACTGATTTCTAAGCTTATCTAGTATGACAGTAACTTATTTATTACTACAATTTCTTGTACAGTATGCATTTAATATAGAAGTATCAATTACGTATTGAGCATCCACAAATGTTGAATAATAGCACTATATTGAATGGTTCAAGGTCAAATGTTTTAAATTCGAATCTCTCGTCAATATAGCTTGCACACTATTTTGGAGCAAGAATTTACTTTTTCATAAAAAATAGCGATTATGAGTTTTCACGACATAAAGGTTTTAGCATAGCATTAGTGTATATATTATTGGTTCGCTGATCACATCATTCACTCTCCACTTTCTCTTTAAGTAGTCACACCCATGAAACTGGATTCCACTATTTTATACTAGTATATATCTTATTTGGAAATAAACACTGACGAGATACCTAGTCCTAAACCCCTCCACATTGATATTGTTAAGGCGTCTTAGCTTATCCTGTATCTTTATTTAAGAAAAGAAGATTTACTGTATCTCAAAGAAAGAATTAGTTAGAGTATATATTATATACATCAATCAACTTGTTATATACAAGAATATTATCCTTTTGTAAAAGCTAGCTATATATGTATTTTAGGATACAATACGATACTAGCTTGTTTCTTTATTCTCCATCATTAAATGATTACCTTCATAACTTTAGGAGACATTCCAGTCACTTTATTTCTGTTAATGAGGTTGTTCAAATTGTATTGCTCCAATATTTATGCTTTATTGTGTTAACTTATAGTTATATCAATACAATATATATTCTTTACTACTCCAAATATTCTCTTTGGCCTAACCCTAATTCCGCACTGAGTAACCATGCTTGGTAAAATTAGATTAGAGTTAAAGAGAGAGATACAGTTCAGTAAAATTGAGGTGCATATATTCATGTGTCAAGTTCTCTTTATATAAGTACATGTTAATTAAGGTTTATACAGATGTGTACCTATATTCTTGATTTTATTGTTGAATCTTGATACATTTTATATAAATTAACACTCTTCAAATAAAAAGCTACAAGGTCTCATGATTTTTCCACTAATTACCTTACAGCATGAAATCAATAATAGACCGTTACACTAAGGCAAAAGATGATCAACATCAGCTACTCAATCCAGGATCTGAGATCAAGGTACGATTCTGCCACTAAATTTGCACCTTCTTTTCTTCATTAAGTTTATATAATTGATTTTTAATGTTTTTCATAACATTATACTACTATATACTATATTTTCATGAATGAATTCAAATTATTAACAAGTGCTGTGCTTAGAAACAGTCTACACATTTCTAAATCATATATATTGAGGTCGAACACGGTTTAGAATGGAGGATTTCATTTGTATGAGCGAGGGGAGTGGCATCTCAAGTGATTAATTACTACATATACACACATAGGGAAGAGATTCGATCATATATAAATCCATTTTTCTGTAAGATATGAGAAGCGATCTGCACCATTGATCTTTGTAGATCTATGGTTGTGATTGACCGATGCAATACTTGAACATGAATGCATTATCATAACAATACAGTGTAGTAATCGAAAATGCATTATTATGACAATGCATTGTAATAAGAAGAAATGTTGCAAACTAACACTTTTTTCTAAACAAAAAATGTAAAATGTCACCTCCAATTTTTTTGTTTCAAAGTAACACTTTGAGTTCTTAAATGTCTATTATACCCTTAATGAGTATGCAAGAAGACTAAATTTCATTTGAATCATACACAAAGACTAATTTCTTGTATGAATTTCTAACGAAATTTTTCGACGAAAATTTGAATCATACACGAAGCCTAATTTCATGTATGCATCATATACGAAGACTGACTTTAATGTATGCATCATACACGAAGCCTAAGATTCATGTATGCATCATACATGAAAATTTTGCCTCAAAAAATTTCAAATTTGTATCATACATGAAGATAAGTTTTCATGTATGATACATACACGAAGATAAGTTTTCATGTATGATGCATACATGAAGTTATGCTTCGTGTATGATTCAAATTTTTGCCGAAAAATTTTCACCGGCGATCACACCACCGCGCCATTGTCGGCGTCGGAAAATTTTACCGTCGGAGATTCATACAAGAAGTTAATCTTCGTGTATGATACAAATTAAATGCAACCTTCTTGTATACATGAAGAGCATAAAAGTCCTAAACAAAGTCAAATAGCTATTTTGATTTTTTTTTTCCTCCAAAATGACATAATTCATTTTTTGTCTTTGAGAATGGCTATTTTAAGTTTTTCCTCTTGTAATAATACATAAGATGCCTTATTTTAGTACATAAAAATGCATAATTTTTTTTTTCGGAAAAAGTGTTTTGGATGTGAACTAACCCCTACACATATATATAATAAAGTCTCATTGAGCAAAGCCACTCCCCGTTGGACCACACATGATCATCTTATATTGTCAATTTGTGTGACATCTTCCAATCCAAATACATGTTGTATACTAATATACTAACGTGTGTGGTCAGAGATATTCCAAAGTTTTTGTTAGTTCTAAGAGGAACGAACTATCTTTTAATGGAATTATGTGGCATAATATTAGCACACCATTTAGTATTATCTGGTGAAATCATGAGGGGCTGGCTAATTAAATGCAAATAATATTTTGAACCTAATTCCATTCAAGGATAGCTTCGTTTGTCTTCGTCAAGCAGCAATTTTGGAATGTCAACATAGAATCACCATGCACTAATTAATAACTGATTTCACAAACAGATTAATCGAGATCAGATGAACTCAACGAAACTGTACATTAATAAATTACTAATTTGAATTGAATTAAATGCATGCTTTAATTATAATTTCCAATGCGTGCTTTATAATGTTTGCAATTTTACCTGCTAGTTTTGGCAAAGGGAAGCAGCAACCTTGAGGCAACAGTTACGGGATTTGCAGGAAAATCATCGGTAATGTCCTTGTTATATAGTAGTAGTACATTATTTTTTGCTCAAAAGTAACGAAGTTTAGGAATGGTCTGGTAGTGGAGTGAGTAGTTGTCGTTTGGGCAACAAGTGTTTATTGATTAAACCCGTCTCACAAAATTAATTTAATGAGCTAATTCCAGTCCATGTCCATTAGCCATATATAATCAAATTGGATTGACATTGCATGCAAAATAAGACAGGAAATTGATGGGGGAAGAACTTTATGGATTGAGTGTGAAAGATCTACAAAGGATAGAAGAGCAACTCGAGTTGAGTTTGCGAGGCGTGCGTGTGAAAAAGGTTTGCTAGCTTTCTGCTGTTTTGTTGCAATTACAAACAATCATACCGGGCTTTAACTTGTGTGAGTGTACAGGAACAGATATTAAGCGAGGAGATTCATCAGCTAAGTCGAAAGGTAAATTTAATTTGCATGCATTTTGTGGTGGAATTAAATTAATTAATTTGGATGACTTTAAACTCAGAGACATCGATCCATCCACTAATTAATTAATGTTTCAGGGAAATCTGATCCATCAAGAAAATGTTGAGCTGTATAAGAAGGTAAAACTGATTGAACAACAAAACAAGGAATTGTATACAAAGGTAAAATACGTGTCAGTGGGTTGGATATATTATGTAGGGCATCCATGCATGCACATATATAGCTTGATAGTAAATTTCTGTTTTTACCTCAGGCTTACGGTGCAGAAAACCAGACCGCTTTTCTTCCAACTGATTTTGCAGTTAGCCGCCCGCTCTATGCACCAATCCAACTTCAACTAAGCCAGCCTCAAAGTATGGAAACTTTACCCAGTTCAGCCGAATCAAGGTAAATATAAATTAAAAATTTAACTTGTTCATTTTATGGATGAGTGCAAATTTTCGGCGACAGAGAAAACGTACTGAATTGAACTTTTGTTCACTTCAAAATTATTAACATCAGTTTTTCATAGCAAAAGATTGCTCTATCCTGCCGATAAAGTCAACGCGGGTCAAAATTCAGACAAATTTAGATATTTTTTCAAGTTATGGCCATAAAATGAATAGCGGGCCAAAGTTCAGGTCACACCCATAATAATTAACCTGAAAAAAAATCATACGATGATTAATTTATTGTCAAACCCCAAACCAAAACATGCATATGCTTTTTTCAGCTAGCTGATTTATATGTGTGATTTTATCAGGAGATAGCAGTCAGCTAAACATCAGCATGGATGGTGGCTTGGAGTTGGGGTGCATGCATTTAAAGAATTAATTTATATAGTTGAACTCTTTTTTTCTAATTACAAAAGAAATATTTTGCATTTCTTCGTCTGTGTATTCGATCTTCTGATTATTACAGAAATGGTTGTACTTGGTACGAGAAAGCTCCGATATTTTGAAATTGATGCTCTTGTGCAGGATATTAGAAAGCATAAAAATCAGTTTTTGTTGGGAGTACTAACTCGAAGAAGATTAATTAGTGAGCAAAGTAACATTTATCGATTTAACTGCACAGAAAATAGTGAAAAAGTTGGATATTATGTACAATAATCGACGATTAATTATGCGCAATTTTGATTAAAAAACAATTATGTGCCATGCATTTTCTTCCAAACGAGGCCATCTATTTATTTTAGTGTTTTCGCTAAAGTAAAGTCCGTGTTGGATGGGTAACTAAGACTATCCACAACCCTTAGAGCACGTTTAGGGTGCTCTAAGGGGTGCTCTAGCACTAGAGCACTCTTAGAGCACTCTACCCTTGCAACTCAAGGTGCTCTAAGGGTGTTCTATCTTTAATATTAAACAATTCCTCATTTTCATTTATTAAATTAAGTTTTCTATTTGTAAATAAATTAAAATATCCTAATTAATAAATAATACGAATTTTTCATTAATATTTGAAAATTGGAAAATTACATGCCGCACACAATAAAAAAACACTACATAAAACTAATAATTTAATCAAATCTATTAAATATATATTAAAAAAAAAAACCACAGCGGGACTTCCTTCTTCTTCCTCTCTTCCTTTCCTCCCCCCACCGCCACACCCGTCGCCGCCGCCACCTCCCCTCTCCTCCTCCCCTCCTCCCTTCCTCCCCTCCTCCTCTCTCACCTCGGGCCCACCCCCCCACCTCCCCCCCCCCCCCGCCCCACCTCCGCTCGAGCTGTGCTCGATAGGGGTGTGCATCGGACCAACCGGACCGATAAAACCGGCCGAACCGATGGGTTTTGGCCGGTTCGGCCCGGTTTTTTTTCTAGTCGGTTGTCGGCCCGGTTTTGTAAATTAGCAATTTTCGATTTTCGGTTTTCGGTCCGGTTTTTCTGAAATTTGGTGGTCGGGGACCGAACCGACCGAATAGTATTAAATAATTAAATATATTATATTATTCCTAAAGTATAAAAGGTAAAAACTTGGCCGGTTTTTTTTTTGGCCGGTTTTTATAGTACTAAAATTTGGCCGTTTTTTTTTTTTTAAATATTCTCGGTTAAAACGTAACCGGCCGAACCGACCGAAGTTTTTCGGTCCGGCCCAATGTCGGTCCAAAAATATTTTCGGCCCGGCCCCGGTCCAAAAAATTTTGGTCGGTCGGTTTATCGGTTTTGAAATTTTTGGTCGGTCGGCCGAACTGACCGGCCGATGCACACCCCTAGTGCTCGAGCACCTCCGCCCCGCCACGCAGCCTCCTCGAGCCACCCCCTGCTCGATCCGGGCTCGAGCACCCTCGCTCGAGCCCCGTTGTGGATAGCCTAATTAGGGTGTAATCCAATGAATCGAGTTTAGTAAAGTATTTTTTTTAAGGGAGTTTAGTAAAGTATTATAAATCCGTTATTATTAAATTTTGAGGTCGAACTTATTTACGGAGACATTTATTTTAGTGTTTAGGAACTTATAGAAGTTTAATCAAATCTGAATGAGCTTTGTAAGTATATGTTTTGATTTGTATTTGGTTTATACTTGTCTGAAAAAAATTTGGTTGTGAGGGGAAAAAAATTTATGTTGCTGCGGCTAGGATTTATATAAACTCGAATACGGAAATTCATTTAATTCTATAATCAAAATTGACGTCATGTCATCACATCGAAAATGGACAAAAGTATGGTTTTAAATTTTGATCCAACTATGAACATTCTTCTTACGGATTTTAACAAAGTTAGCAGTCTGAATAAATTTGAATCGTTTATTTATATTTTGAACAAAAATTAATTATATATTGCTTCTTATTATAATTCACATATGCGATTGCGAATAAATGCATAAATTTTTAACTTTTATTATTACGACCTCCCTAATTATTCCGGCAGTCGAAAATGATGCGGATGCTAAAATGGGTTCAAGCAAATGATGTGAATGTCAATATGGACTCGAGCAAAAAGATGTGGCCGCCGACATCTTTTTGTGCTTAACAAAGAACATGATTGAAATTTTTTAAAATGCAATCAATTAAAATGCTCTTGTAAATAGGTCAAGATATTCACCAACTCTACTAACAATATCAATTGGCATCCATGTTATTTCTCCAAGAGTCAGAAAAATTAGGAAGATTTCTTTTAAAAATTCATGTTTTATTTTACTAAAAATCGCTCTTTCTTTTATAAATATTTTGTATTGAATCTGAATGAGAACTTTGTAAGTTGACAATCCACGTTTTATATCTCAACAAGGCAATTCTCAACAATAATAATTAATATTGAACTAAAAAGAATTACAAATATCACGCATACAAATCACCTACCATGTACGACGTATTTATTTCTTGTTATATAGCACGCGTGTTATAAGTATTACGTCCAAATTTAAGGGACCAAAACAGCTACACTCATTGAGCAACCAAAACCAACTGGAAACTGCTGGAATTTGTAGGCCACACTTTTTATTAGGATAAAATGATAGTAACAAATTCGTTTTTTAAAAAACTGTGTACTAATAATTAAATATAAAAATTAAAAAAAAATAAAATTAGAGCTTTTTCTGGAAATTCACTGAACGACAGAAACGTCTGAAAGGATGAGTACTACAAGACATAAGAGGTAGACAAGTGCACGATCCTTCATCACCCAATTCCGCATCACAACATGTGCAATTTTCATACCAAAATTAAATAAATATTTAATTGTCTAACCATTCCCAATTCCTTTTCTTTCCGTATGGATCATTTCTCAATATATAAAGTGCGAAATGATCATTTCTGTGTGTGTGTGTGTGTGAGAGAGAGAGTGAGAGAGAGAGAGAGAGAGAGATCGTGTAGATAATGTTCCAATGAAACAGCATATACTCCATTTCCGAACGAGCTCGCTCACGGATCCAAAAAAGAGTTAAAATTGAAAATAGATTATTTAATTCTAATATATACAAATTAGCTCCGCCGCGCCTAAAATCTGGAGGCGCAGTGCTGTCGAGCATAATCATCGTCGCGGTGGCAACCGTCGTCGAAATTCTGAGAGTAGCTAACGGCGTCGTACTGGAACGTGAGAGGCTTCGGCGGCCCGTAGAGGCTCTTGCTTTCGCTCAGTATCTTCCGGATGAGTCTGCGCAGCCTCCGGCCGCCGCGGTGGCTCTTGTCGCTGCTGCCGCCGCCGACGACGTGAATACGCGAGTACTCCTCGTACACGGGGACGCACGACGGCGACATGCAGCCGGAGAGGTACGACGACGGCCGCCGCTGCATAACGTCGCTCATATTCGGCGGCTGAATTTTTTGGGTGGGGCCGGACGGCGGAGATTGAGATTAGAGAGAGCGAGAGAATTGTGGTGGAGCGGAGGAGAGGAAGCAAGTTCACTTTATAAAGTTTGGAAGTTGTGGAGAAAGGCATCCTATGTGGAGATGGAGAGTAACGTTTTATTCTTACCTCTTTTTGCATTTCATTGGGCCCCACGGATTTATGTTTTATTTTTTATTTTGGATAGGTGGTTAGTTAGGTCCGATTAATTCTAGTAGGGGACGACTTCATAATAGTACTAGTATAAATTTCCGTTATATTTGCATTCGAGTAACTAATTTCGGATGCCGTAAAATAGTAATTTATTAATTTAGAAATGACTTTTCAACATGTTTACTATGTCTTTTTAAGAATGATTCGGTAATGGACTTTTTGACTTATATACTTAAAAATAATGTATTTGACTTTTAACCAAAGTTTTGCTCTCTCCAGTGTCATGTCATGTCATGAATTGCGAACATGGTCGGTAAAGTTTTTCTAAACTAGATTTGATGGCTTTCTGACATGAATAAATTCGACCGAATACAAGATTTCACGGTAATTTAAAAACTATGACGAAATATGAAGTTAAATTGGAAATATATTTAATTGCTCGCTCCTCATAAGGAAGATACATATATATAGATCATAGACCTACACAAAAGTGTGTTGTATATATTACTCTTTTAAATTAAAAATGGATACAACCAATCATAGTATATGGTAGGTTTGGTTGTAATTAGGAGGAACTGATTGAGGAATTAGGAATAATTAGTGGTGATCAATGGATAAAATAAAAAGGGATTAGATAGTAATTAGGATTTAGTAACTCTATTAGAATTTAATTAAATTCAATTAGGATTATTAATTTCACTTATTACAGAACTTTTTCCAATTGGCCAAAGTTGACCTGACGGTTGCAATTCGGAAATTTGGAAAAAGTTCAGTAATTTACAGGCCAATAACCCATTAAAAATCATTCACTATAATCATGATTAACATCAAATAGAGTCAACTAATTGTAATACTAGTATAAATTAATTAAAATAAACTAAACAAACTTTGCATCGTAATTCTTCTTCTCATGATAGATTAAATCTCTGATCAAAAAGCACACAAGTACTACTCATTAAAAATATATTCATATTATCTCCTTAACAGGGAGAGCAAGAAATATTCATAATTTCGATAATTCACAGATTTATCATTTTTTATATAGTAATCACTCGTTTCCAGCAATATATTAATATTAATATGGTGGTTGGACTGGACCAGAATTAACAGATCTGATGCTGTTTCTACTACCTCCCATTATCTGTAGTATTTATTATATCAATCAGCCACTTACCGCCATAATTAAATTGATCATTCAATTATTTTCTTAATTAATTGGTTAGAGAAATTTAAATTTGCCCACTACAAAATCCGCCTTAACTAGTTAGAGTAAATTAATTAGTCAGTAATTTTCCATTTAATTAAAAGGTTAATTGTAAATTAATAATCAATATTTAGTTTGTTTTGAAATTTAAACTTCACTTTCTAAATGTTGCAATAAGTATTCAACCTATACATTTTTTTTTTATAAATTCAACCTATTCTATTTTTCCAGCCTCCGGCATGATCATTTTGACGTATTGCGTTCATTAACGACGTGGACTACAAATATTATGTTGATAAAATATTTTAAAACGGTGTCTTTTCGAATCTGAATATTAAAACTATGAGAATTGAAAATTCTTATTCTGTTGACCGTATCTCCCATAATGGCACCATTCTGAAAAGTTTATGTCAACATAGTACATACTTATTTAACATAATCCTATTGAACAGAACGTCGTTAATGGACAAAGCTAAATCATCTTGCCGATGATAGAAAAAAATGGATAGGTTGAATTTGTAAAATTGTGTAAGTAGGGCATTTATTTAATTTCCAACATTTCAAAAATTAGGCCTAAGTTGCAAAAGACACTACAAGCCCTTATTTAAACTAGTTAGTTTGTTCCAAATACAAACAAGGGAAACTGAGTTTCTAAAAGTAGGAATATATTAATCTCGTTGAAAATATTTAATTGTGGCTGATGATGCAGTTTAATGTAATGGCAACAGTTTCGTTGATAGAATAAGCCAAAAACGTGAAAAAAACAGTTGACTTGTTCTTAGTGATCGGTTGAATTAGTTTAATTAAAGTAATGAGCTATATTTTCGTAAGCAATAGAGAAACTTTTTAAATCATGTGCATTCATCACAAAAGAAGAAAAGGGCTAAAGTAAAATAGCATAAAGAGGATAGATATGGGAATGTGGAACATCCAAAATAGATGTGGAACTATTTCGTGTGTTTTAGGAAAGCACGTCTTCTAAAAAAATACGTAATATCTTTTTTTTTTTTGCTAAATAGTCAGCAAAAACTTTTTCAAAAGAATAAACATAGTGTATTGAAGATCTTAGAAAGTCAAGCGCTAATGAGTAATGTTACAAAATAATTGAGAGACTCATTAAGTTTCAGTTAGGCATGTAAAATTGATTCAAAAATTTTTCTTTTCCTTCTAAAAACATGTTGCCCGCTACATTCAAACTACAAACAAATATTCCTGCACCACATAGAAAAAGGAAAATCACAATTGTAAAACCAATTGGTATAGGCTCGATCTTTGGAAACGCAGGCATATTAGAACATAAAACATTTAACCTAAAAAATATTCACACTAGCATTAGGATATATCCCCAAGAAGACAACACATTACACATACATGAATTATTTGGATCTATTGTTAGGCGAGAAAGTGAATTTTACTATTATGCGTTGTCTTTCATATAAATAGATGTATTGAATTTGAGATCATATTCAAATTGGTGGTGGCTGACGACAATGGGCCTAGGGGTGGGTGGAGGGGCCAGCCATGTGTCTTCATTTGGTAGAATTATCATTAACTGGCTTTACCAATAAATATATTCTTTTTTTTTCTATTTTCTTTTTTTTCCTCTTCAAATCGTAAGTGTAAAAATGATCACATTTTAGAGAAGAAATTCATACTGTGCAACACAATTAGCAGAAGATATTCCTTTGATTTCAATGTTTATACAATATACATAGGAAGAGTTTAGGAAAATTTTCCAAATATAAAGAAAGTTTGAATTTTATAAGAAAATATTATAAAATGTGAAATAGTAGAGAGTACCAATAATATCGTTTCCCTTCATACTATAAAAAAAAATAGTCATATCTTTTCATTTTCATCAGTTCACCAAAAACAGTCATATTTCATTTATGTATACTAGAACACATAATTTCCCTAATTATCAACCTAATTAAAAGATGGATTTTTTTTTCTCTATACTCACAAAACTGTAATACCCCAATTTTTTCTACGTTATTAAGTGCGTATTAAATAACATTATATGCCTATATGATGAGTTTTGAGTGCTAAAAATTTTCAAGAAAATAAATTTCCTAGTGAAATAATGAAAATACTCTTACGTGCTTTGATGTGATTTTTCTCGTTTCGATTATTCGAATCGAGTATGTGATGCATTGCTTGAGCATTATAATATGAGTTTGAGCTTGAGTATGAATTTCGGAATTTTCTGAGCACATTTACTTTTGATGAATAGTAGCGTTAACAGATAAATCACTATTCATCGACTGACTCTGAATTTAGTCTAATTAGTTTCATTTGAATCTAGAATTTATTTTAAGACCTTTGAGATAAGTCGGAGAATTTTCCAAGATCATTTGAAGAAGTTTTAAAAATAAATTGCTTAATGGTGTAATTGGACGCGTAGTTTTTATGTTTTCTTCATTAGACGGAAACGTGATCTAAAAATTAGATAATTTGATTCCTTAATTTATTTTGGGAGATATACGACGTTGTAGAGAAAATTTTTATATCGGGAAAGAGTTGAAGAGAGTTATTAGACATTTGAGTGATATTTTCTATCGTAAAACTTTTATTTCCGGGTGTTCTTAGCAGATAAAAATCTGCAACTTATCCGAAATAGTAACATTTATCTTCACAACACTCTCACTATGGCAAGTGTGAGCCACTCTCCCTCTCAACCCTTCCATGTGTCGTCCCCCCCCCCCCCCCCCCTTCTCTCTAATCTCTCTCGGATCTCTTCTCTCTCGCTCTAATCTTTCTAAATCTCCCACATGTTAAATGCATCTCCTCACTCTACAAACTTACATTCATCCTTATCATCTATCATCTCCCATCTCTCTCTCACTACCGCAAGCAACCAAACAACTCTCTCTCTCTCTCGATTCCTCTCACTGCCGAGAGCAATTTTGCAGCAGCAAAACAACCCTTTCTCTTCTTCAACTTCATCTTCAACGTGAGGAGCAACCCTCCTTCATCTTCTACATCATCTCCTCCTCTGCCTTGAAGTCGAAGAAGAGCAACAGCAGCTCATATCTTCACCGTGAGCAGCAACAGCAGCTTCCATTTCATCATCTTTATCTCATTCGTCGAACCCTACATGCATACACCTAAGTTCTTGATGAAATCATGCAGCTAGCTTGAGGATCTTTTGATGTAGATCATCTCCTCTATCTCCAAGATCATCTAAGGAAGTAAGTCTTCATCTTATTCATTCATTTTCAAGCTTGAAACAAGCTTAAGAACACCACCCTATCCATCGATTTCTTGATGATAAAATAAGGGTTTGATCCTTGTTTTTCAAAAGCTATGATCTTGATGCCTTGTATATCTTTTCATGCAAGGAAAGGAGTTACAAATCCATCATCTTTTATCCTCCAAGCTATCCAAAACTCCAAGCCAAGAAGAGCTTATGTTTATTTAATTTTAAGTATGATTTCATTCTTTAAAGTTGTATATATGTACATGTAAGTGAGAAAATAAGGAAAGAATGCATGATTTACTTTATGTTTAGGCAAACCTTAGGATTATTATGTTGAGATGATGATCAAAATGAAAATTAAAGCATGATTTAGGTTTTAAAATGATAAAAGAACATAAGAATGCCCAAAAGCCCTAAATCGACTAAAAAGAAAAAAAAAATAGGAAAAATGATTTCTTGATGAGTTTTGATGATTATTTGATGATATGATGATGATGATATATGCTTATTATGATTTTTCATGTGATTTATATGCATATATGTGATGATGATAATTTTTGGTGAATTTATTTCATTTTTATTGAATTTAATCGACTAAAAATAGAGAAAATATGATTAAATGTTGATTTATGAATTTTATGATGTTTATGATGTTTATGAGTATGATGATATGTGAAAATATGATCTATATGTGTTTTTAAGACAATATATGAATTTTATGAATTTTTAAGAAAAATTCGAAATATGAGTATTATGAAGAAAAATGAATTTTTGATAATTTTGATGAAATATGATGATATTGATGATGATGATGATGTTAAGATGTGTTAGATGAATTTTTGGATGAGTTTATAAGCATGAAAATTGAGAAAATAAGAAATATGGTTTTAATAAATTTTATGAAATTTTTAGAGCAAAGATCGAAGAAAATAGATATAAAAATAAATATGATATTTTTGAGTTTAATATGAGTTTATGAAGATGTGTTCTTTATGTTCATAAGAGAAATTTGAAGATTTGAAGATGAAATAAAAAAAATTAGAAAATAATTATTTTTATTATTTTTAATTCGAAAAATAGAAATAAATATATAAAATGAGAAATTTCATTAAGTAAAAATGAATTTGAGAAGAAAAAGAGATTTTGAGTGATTTGAGTAGGAAATAAAATTTCATGAATTTTCTTAAAGAAAATTGATATATATATATATATATATATATAAATAAAAAGAAATAATGATAAAAGAAAATATAAGTTTAATTACACAAAGAAAGGCATTTCTTTGTAGATGATGTTGTTAGAATTATGATGATGAGTGATATAATATGAGTTTGATGTAATAGAATATTATTAATAATAATATTAATATTTATTTGAGAATAAAAGAGGAAATAAAATAAAAGAAGATAAAGTTTTCCATAAGATAATAAGTTGAAAGTCAAGTACATGAGATTAAGAGTTAAGATGTTCGTATTTGAGTTCGTTTGTTTCAAACGAGAAGTTAAAAGAAATATTATTGAAGAAATAATAAAAATAATAGAGAATTTAATTTAATGGAATATATTTCCATTAAAAAATTGAAAATGTTTGAATAATATCAGATCTAAGTGATGTTTATGCTCTTAAGTGTGCTTTGATGTTTAATTTATGTGACGAGATGTTAATCAAGTAAAGAGAAAAATAATGGAAGTTTAAAAGACGAATAAAATATATGAATATATATGAGAAAAACGATATTATTAAGTTTAAATATTTGAATGATTGAATTTTTGAAGATATGTGAGATGTTAAGTGAATTGATAATGTTATTTGAGTAGAAATAAGTAAGTTTGCTTTTTGAATCGCTTAAAAATGAGTTAAAACGTAAAAGTTATCGAGCAGCAGAGTTTTTGAATGAAAACCCGAGTTTTTATTTAATAAAAACAAATATTGAGTTTTTAAATAAAGAAAAAGATTGAATAATGATTATTTAATATTAATTATTAAGATGAGATTGTATACGAGTACGAGTACGTATTTTGATGAAAATAATGACGTATTTTGGAGTCAAGAAATACGAAATGGAAGTTTATATTTTAAATTCAAAATAATTATTATATGAGTTTAATGAAATGATTTTCGTTAGAGTATGAAGTTATGAATTTTTTTAAAAGTTAAAAGTCGAACAATAACTCGTTATTGTGTGAATGTGTCTGAGACATGAATTATTAAGTGACTATGTCTAAGACATTAATAATTTATGAAACTTCGATACTTGATTGTGATTATGTGATTGAGTATGATTTTATTAACTTATTTGCTTGAGAGATTAATCACTTATTTAATATAAGTGTTTGAATATTGATATCGATACTTGATCATTATTAAAATGTTTAAGTATTGATGCATATTTGAGATATGAACGTTAAAGTGAACATTTGGCTTTCAATATGATCGCTTGATTATTGAAATAAGTGCTCAACTGTGTGTGAATGATTTGTGATGATAATAGTTGAGATTTAACGTTATGATTTGCCGAGATCATATAACTTGAGTACGTGAGAAGTTTAAAGACGAGTTAAATTAGTAACTTATTGATTTGAGTAAAGATTTAAATATTATGTTAGAAACGAGAATCCAAGTTTTAGAAGTAATTAGAA
Organism: Schizonepeta tenuifolia; assembly: GCA_029490685.1. NCBI lineage: Eukaryota > Viridiplantae > Streptophyta > Magnoliopsida > Lamiales > Lamiaceae > Schizonepeta > Schizonepeta tenuifolia. The sequence goes on along the minus strand of CM055958.1, from coordinate 11,621,974 downwards.
ACCGAGTAATGAAGATGATTCGAGTACGAGAAACCGAGAAGATATCAATGTAGAGAAGTTTTATTAAGTTAAGAAGAACCCGAGTCAAGTAGAAGTCATTCAGTCAAACCCTAAGTCTATTTTATGTTTCACGAGTCGATAAACTCGTCCTTATTCGATGTTATTTTGAAGGACCGAGCGGGACTGAAAAGTAGTCGGGAAGCGTAAAGTAAGCAACCTCGACTCCAATATACCAGAAGTCAGGTGGGCTTTTCTAAAACCAAAACTTTGATGAATGCTATTACTTACTGATTAATATTATGTGAGTTTTCAAAATTAATTGACTTGCCATTTATCTGAGTTTGGTATGTTTTATCATCTACATGAGTTATATTATCCTGTGTGAGGTAGGAACCCACGTGTGGTTAATTGATTGATGAGGCAACTGTGAGCTTTACTTCGGTTTAGCCGGTCACAATGTTTGAGAAGGAGGCCTACTTCTCAACACAGAGTTGATATGGTAGATGATTCATGCCTTTATTATATATGTTTTGACTGCGCAGTCGGGATTTGAAAATGATAAAATGATTATGTATTCACAAGTAAAAATGTTTTCAAATGTTCTAACACTTGTGATGCAGTGGCAAGGCAAATTCAATTATATAGCTCTAAGAGCAAGCTTTTAAATTGTTTTTGGCAATGTGTTCACTTAGTGCGAAGTACTCAGCCCTACATGTATTTCTAAACGTGCAGGTTAGCTGTGGATGTGGATGGTGCGGATGGTTCTTGGTGGTGTGTTGTCTGTTGTGAGTTGAGTCGGCGACTACACATCTTCATACATGTATGACGAAGCATTGTCGTTACACTCTTCGCACAAATAAATTTATAAACACCTCTTGCCCAACAAGGTAGTAGTCAATGGCAAGTGGGGTCGATCCCAAGGGGTTTTGACTGCAATGTATCCTGTAACTCAACAAGTAAAAATATCAAATAACAAAAGAGTTTGGATTGGGTTTCGAATCCATGATCTTAATTACTCATCACTCGTTCATTGGTGCAAAGATATTCAATTAACCGATCTCATCACTTGGTTTAAGACAAAGATTAGTTTATACTCTAAAGGTCACGAAGTCACGATATAAACACACTTAGCCTATGTCTATCCAATTTTACAGATCTTGATCAGAAGGCAAGATCTCCTCTCTTGATTAACAAAGTCACGAAGATACTTCAGTAACGATGCTGCCCAACAGGCATTAAGAATAAACAGACCCAAGACAGCCAAGAGGTAGGTCACTACCGACTGCTCTCCAATACTCTTTACCTTCCTGGGCACGAAAGACACTCTCGAGTTAAATCCCAATTCCTGTTAATGACTTAATATCAATATCTAGATGGTGATCAATCATATGTCAATATCAATTAAGTCTAGAATTAATCCTAAGTATTTCGGGAACAAAATCAATTGATAAACTAACACAATTCGACCTCACGAGTTTAGAACGAGTAATTTACGATCACTTCATCTACATCCAACCCAAACAATAAATTTAGCTAGACATAATATTAAACGAAAGCACAAAATATATAAAGGAAATCATAACTGAAATTAAACTGGGAACGGGTTGCTGTTCAAAAGCGTAGTCAGCAACCGAGGTCTTGACTTCAAGTCAACAACTGAAAACTATGCAGAAAAACTGGAAACGAAATATAAAAGTAAATTTGAAGAATTAAGCTAAAAGAACTCTCTAAACTCGAACTAAAACTCGCACTCAAAACTCGAACGTTACAATATGAAGTCGGCCATATATATAGGCGATGAAATTAGGGTTAGGTTAGAATCCTTGTTGGTTAAGGACTCTTTCCATCCTTATCCGCTTCTTTCCTTGTATGGATTGATGGAGATTTATTTCCTTCTCATGGTAGATATCTCATAAATCACGTTCAATTAGGATAAAGAAAGAAAAGTTTCCATCCTTATCCTCTTTCTTGGAGAAAAAGAAATCTACAGCTGCTCCGACCTACATCTTGACTTCAATGTCTGCATCCTGTATCACTTCCTATGTTGACCAAGATCCTGGCTCCTCCGGGTACTCTGTCTGTTGGCTTCAAGGATATGGAGAGGTACTTCCTGACTTGTAGATTGAATATAACGATGTTGCCCAACTACAAGCTTCCAACCCTATGCCCATTTGCATTGTATCGCCATCTCAGCATCTCAACAACAGATTTTCACCAGTTTTGCTCAAGATCCCACCTGTTCTTCCCTGCACACCTTCTCTCAACTTTGTGTCCTCCCAGATACACTTTGACTCGATAAAGACTAAAAAGAACAGGAAAAATACAAGAAAAGATGGACACAAATATGGGTTCATCAATGTAGTTGTCAAGAGCAATGAGATCTCCGCTGCAATGATAATCTTTTGATATGTTAATATTTTGAAATACTCTGATTTGGTAATGATACAATGAGCTACGTGCTCGAAACAATGTTCTAATTCCTGTTGTCTTTCATATTACCTTGACTTGAAGTCAAGATACTTATCACTATTTTTGTGGAACCGTTGTGAATTATATATACTCAATCGTTGGCGAGTATTATCTTGAAACTTGTATGTTCTTCTTATCATTTTTCGAAAATCTTTAACTCTTAATTCCGAGTATGATTTATGTTGAGATAGGTTTTATTTGTTGGTTTCACATCCTTGAATCAAATGAAATAGTGTTTGGTTACATCTCAAGTTGAGATGTGACATAAGTGGTATGTTTATTTTATGGTTTCACCTTCACACTCCAATGGAGTCTGGTCGCTCCTACACACCGGATTTCGGAGTTGTGACAAAAACACTCTACCAAAATTATTAAGATTTGTGCCATACCCTTAGGTTTTCATGAGAGAGTATCTCATTGTATAGATTTGCTAGTATTGCACGGCATGAATATCTATCAAATATAATTTATATATTCAAATTAATTAATTTAAAAAAAAATATAAGAATAATAGTAATGAAATAAGAACTTCATTTTTATTATAATTGGAACACTTCTTTATACACAACATTAATGGTCGAACCACATTGGTTGCCATCAATTACATATCAAAATATTCAAAACCTTCAAACCTTCTCGATTCGTAACTCTTGAAACAACAACATAAAGTTGACCATAACTAAAGATGGTTTTTTTTTTTTTATAAATACAGTAAAACCTCTATAATTTAATACTATATAAATTAATAAACTCTCTAATATAATAAATTTCTTCGGTCTCGATTCGGGTCCTTGTAAAAAATGATCAATTTCGATAAGATAATAATATAATAATTCTTTAGAGATTCCCTTTATAAGTATATAGGTCGCATCAATATTGTAAATTAATAACTCTTGATCATAATTTGTTAAAATTTAATCTATTAATTTTTTCTTGAAATTTAAATTTAAGTGCATCTCTATCTTTTCTAATTACATCCAAAATAATGGGTGTTTAGTTCTCCATTGAAATTAAATATAATTGGATTATATTTCTAACTTTTCTAATTGTATTTGAAAATTTCAATGTCGAGTAGTCTTCAACTGAAATGAAAAGTTAATCATGATCGTTGTATTCAATGCTTTTGATGCGTTAAAAATCGATCGATGCATGATTATATTCAATTAAAAATATATAAATTTATTTATTTTAAAACCATTTGAAGAATTATGTACAATTTCATCTTTACATACAATATATTTATTGAAATTGAAAAAAAAAATCACTTTTTTAATTAATAATATTTTAATATCTATCTAAATTGATAATTTTCATGGTCCCAAGGTTATTCATTTATAGAGGTTATACTGTAAAATCTATCATCATTACATAAGAGACAATCAAAGAAAATTGTCGATGTTGAAATTTAAATGGCAACCTTGGATCAAATGGTGTGAGCGACAATCGAGGTATCAAAACTTTATGCTCTGCATTATGCCCACTTAACAGTTTTCCTTCAAGAACATGAATTCCCAACTTCGTGATAATTAATCATGATGGTCCCGATACGAGTTCTTGTGTATGGGGGGAGGGGGAATACACCAGATAGGAATTTTAAAAACAACCCCCTGAAAATTACCACAGCTAAGTAAGAGGACTCAGCTGGAATCACAACTGAGTAAGAAAACTCAGCTGAAAGAGTGGTGCTGTGCGGAATGTGGTGGAAACAACAATAACTCGTATAAAACAACTCACGCTAAGATGTAAGGTCGGTCAACAACCAAATCAGTTGAAATGTAAAGATGCAGTTATGAGTGCTGGTTAGTTGGTCAGTTGGATATGCAAAAAGTAACTGAACTGAAAACACAACACAAAGGAATTACGTGGTTCGGAGAGACCTCCTACGTCCACGGGGAGTTGTGAGTCCACACAACTCAGTCCAAATTCTTTAGGACAGCTACCACAAAGCTTACGCGGGCTTTGCAACCGTTCAGATAAGTTTGCGGGTACTTATCAACCTTACAGATAAGTTTGCGGGTACTTATCAACCTTTCTACTCAATTTTCGGGAAGAGCAGGATCCTAACAACCTTTTTAGGGGATGTGTATAAGGGTGGGTTTTCCAACTACTAGCTCTAACAAAGAAGTGAGCTAAGATCAAAGATTGAACAAATGAAGACTCAAACTAGGATCGAAAACACCAAGACAGATTCTAACTCTCTATGAACTCTCAGCTGGTGATGTTCTTAGAAAGAGTATAATTGCAGTTTGGCTTTTGCGCAGTATATCGTCGTTCTTTCGCTCGTTTGTCTCTTCTATGTGTCTTCTGTTATGTGTTCTATCTTGATGAATGAATGAATGCCTCTATTTATAGGCGGTGAGAATCAACTAGCCATTGGAAGAGCCGTTGATCTCTGTTCTGTGAAAGCGATAGCTTGTCTCTCATCTCTGCAGATTTTCCCGATTTGGCAACTGTGAACTTCTGCTTTCCTTCTGAGACAACCTTGTGTTGGGCCAAATGAGGTAATGACAGAACGTCAAACCTTCACATGACTTCCTATTTGAAATTCAAATTTCAACCTTTGTCTTTCAACACTGGTTAGTCGGTTGAGACGTTTGATCTTCATCTGAGTGGTCTTCAGCTGATGTTCCATCTGATCGCTACCTTCATCTGACATTCTGTCTGAAGAGGAACAGTTGAACCCTCAGCTGCCTTCAACTTCATGTTGTCAATCTATCAGATTGAGTCCTGCAACTGATGTTCCATATGATCAGGTGGATTTTCACATCTGACGAGTAGTTGATTACTCAGATGTTTTCCTTCATCCGAGGATCTAGATTAGATCGGTTGGCTTGAACGCTCAGTTGTCTTTCTTACATCTGATGTTCCATGCGAGTTTCCATCTGAAGTTCTATCCGAGTAAATCCATGTTGCCGTCTTCAGCTGGAGTCCTGTAAAGATAAAATCTGAACATTGCTCAAACAGCGAGCCTAAATACTAACATTAGGATATGGCAACATCTACTCGGTTGGGGTTAGTTGGTTTTGGAATCAATCAAAACTTTATTAAATTTCCCAACAAATCGTGTGTCATTACACAACCCATTCGCGTGATCAATATTTCTCAACAACATAATCAGGGTACATACTTTTAGCAATAATTCATGATTAGGTGCACCCGAGCACTTCAAGTTGTCTAAGAATCATGATTAGTTTCATTTTGGAGAATAGTCCTTGAATTTGGAAACAAATTGCTTTGCTTTGTTATTAGTTTATTAGTAGTCGATTTCGCCCCTTTTGGATCAAACAAATGTCAGTTCTAATAGTTTTAGTGTTTCCTTTAATAACTCAGGGATTTGTTGTATTATGCTGCAATATATAGTTTTGCTTTGGCCACAACTTATGCTATATTGTTGTTAACCAAAATTGTTATTTTTCATTGAATTTTACCTGCTTAAGTTATAGGAGTTGTGAGTTTGATAGTACTATTAAAGTTTATTATTTTTTACTTTTGTAATCTTATTTACATATTTCTCATAATTTTGTCAAATTTTCTCGTAACAATTTTGTGCCCAATGTGGCATATGATTCAATTTCAGTAGTTTAGTCTTGATTTAGCATATCGAAAATCATTGAGACAAACTCTATTTCGTTTACCACGTATCTAGATTAATATTGGTGCACATTGATTTATGTATTCCATTCAAGTCTGATTCCTTTATCCCCCATCCCATGATGTTGATTATATTTCATTATTGAATTGCAGCTGTTTATGGCATCGACCAAGAAGAAATCTCGATGTTATATTGGATCAATGCTTGAAACAATAGTTCATGAAAACGAAAATCAAAATAATACTAACTTAGATGAACCATTGATTGATGACTCAGATGACTCTACCCAACCCTCATTAAATGAATCAAAACTGCCCAATCCCCATCTGATGATGATGATGAGACACAAGATAACTCTAACGATATCAATGATCAAGGTGAATTTGTTTACTTATGTCTACATAATCATGTTTCAACAATTTATTAATTATTATTATTATATCGTGTAAAATATGAAAAACATAAATCATTAGAAGAGGACATTTCAAGATTGGATTTACTTGGAGTACTGGTAATGTAATGTTACTAAAACAAGATGCAAACAATCAAGTGATCGAAGCTAATGCTCGTATATTTTCATCTCATTTGGGAATCTTGGCAAAAGATGGAAACAAGTTGCCCCTTTCATTTACAGATTGGAAGGCACTGCCATATGCACAAAAGGATGTCGTATGGAAGGAAGTGGAGGTATTTTATATTTAGATTTCATTATTTTAAATACTTCCAATTAGTACACTAACCACAATCATGTCTTCATGTTTTGCTCTTGTAGGATAACACAAACTTGCCAGACATTTATAAAATTGTTTGAAGAAAATTGAAAAACTTTGGGAGGACTGGAAGAACAAATTAAAAGCCAAGTATTATACACCATATAGGCATGACAAGAGTTCGTTACTAGCGAAATGTCCAAAAAGGGTGGAAGTTGAGCAATGACCTTTGTTAGTAAATTATTGGAGCTCTAACAATGCAAAGGTTCTATTTTCTTCTATTATGATTGAATTTCACTATCTGCAATTGAGTTATACTTGAATGTGTTCTCTTTCTCATGTTATTTCTCCTTATGTCTATCTACCTCTCATATTATAATTTGATCCCTATCGACATTCTAGGTTTGCTCTTTTCTGCATCATACTTTTAAATTGCCAATTTGTAGTGGTATATATTTTGCATGTCTTTGTATTATTGGCTATGCAATGTGTGATACATAATTACAGATGAACACAATTATATATTGATAGGATTATTTTTGTTCTTTTTTGTTTTTATTTGTAGTGGAACATAATGAGATTTTTTTTTAATTTTAAACATTACATGATATAAAAAATCATTGACACTAATGTAGTTTATATTATTTAATGTAGTTACTTTTATTTTATTACACGTCAGTCTGTAATACAATTTTGTTTTATTGAATAACAGAAAATTAGTAAGGCTAATAGAAATAGTCAAAAGCATGTAAAATTGTCATCATGGGAAGAAAGGATGTTGCAAGTGCCAAAGTAGAGGTATATTCATAATCAATAATTTCTGAAATTTATCTATAAATAAAATAATTGAAGTCAATGTTGTTTTAACTTTCGTTTCCCTTTTATAGTTTCTTTAAGAATTTGGCAAGGAACCATCAAAGGTGAATTTTTTTAATCTATTCAAGGGAAAGCAAGACTAGAAAGTACTGAAGAAAAAATTGTAAGTAAATTGCTAAATTCATCTCTTATTTTTTATGATTGGAAATGATATGATAAAATGATTGATATGATTAATTAGATGGAAATAACATTATGAATATGTTATAGGATCCTTAAGAAAATTTGAAGGTGGTATATGTAGATATGATTGTGTTGGGCATGACTATCTCTATCGGCAATTTACTTTATTGAATCACTATGAGAAAGTAACATATATATTTCTATAATTTTAATGTGAAATTGATCAACCATAGACAATTTCATTATTTTCGTCTTGCATAAAATAGAATTGCTCAGCCTTTTTAACTAAATATGTAATGCCCCGTAAATTCCTTACGACCCTAAAATTTTAAAGTTAATTAAATAAATGGCTTTGCACGCCTAAGTTTACGATTTTGAATTCTAAGACTAACGGTCGAATCCGTTTCCGAAAATAAATTACGGAAGTCAGCTAGACGACTACTGTATTTAGGGTTAGCGCGTACGAAAAGTTTTTAGTTCGTGAACTCAGAACGGAAAACCGTCTGATTTTTACATTCACAAAATCGCGATACGAACTCGCCCGAGAAAGTTCGTTTTTATAATTTTCCGGACGAAACTCGGACTGTGTCGTCCCGAGTTTTTGTCAAAATAAATTTTATAAATTTATTTTCCGATTAAGTTTCGTACGTTAAAATTTGCGGTCGAATCAGATCGCGACGATTTTGTGCCGAGCGACGTTTTTCGTCGAACGTTTTCCGTAACGTCGGATCGCGGCGGAAAAAGCGCGTATTTCCTTTTCCCTCTCTTCCCCAACCGACCTCCCCCTCTCACATTGTTAGATTTTTGTGTTTTATAATGTATTTAGAGGACACTTAATGTGGTTCCTATTCACTACTTTACACCTATTAACATTATAACATTATGTTAATACAAATCAAACACATCTCCTTCCCTCCCAACACCAAAAAGTCGGCAGCCCCATATCAACCTTCTTCCATCTTCATCTTTCATCCTCCATTGAAGAAACCTTCAAGAACTTCAAGAAGAAACACACAAGTCTTGATTCATCCATCCAATCCTAACACTTTCTTCATTAATTAGCAAGGTAATCCTCTCCTCCATACTTCTATCCATCAATCTTCTTCATCTTTTCATTTTCTTCTTTTGATCGAAAATTAAGGTATTGATTTAGATGTATTGATCTTGAATTAATGAAATTGGATGTGTTAGATAGGTTAATTAGGGTTTAAAATTGAACAAAACCAAGAACCCTAATTTCTTTGTCTATACCGAAAATTAGGGAAAAATTGTAGGATTTTGATTTTCTTCAATTGATGATAGATTCATGCTTAAGAGATGCTTAATTAGTGATTAGAACAAAGAGAAATCGAAAGCCCCATGTTTTGTGAAAATTCGATTAGGGTTTGAGTATGAATTTGGGGATTTATGCATGATAGTATGAAATTGGATTGCAATTGTTCAATTGATGTTATAGTAGGTTGATTAATGAGTAAATGATGTTAATTGGAGAAAAAAATCACTCTCTTAATGTATATATAATTAACGAAAATTATTGAGTAATTAGGGGTTTTCATGTGTTGAGTTTAATTGATGAATTGATGATGGAATTAGGTGGTAATTGATGTTAATTGATTATGGAAATTTAATTAGATTTTTCTAAAAATATTTATCGGAATGTAAGAGACGAAGAACACGCTATAAGTTGAAATATAGTGATGATATGAAATGATTGCATGCATAAAAGTGATTCTCATTAGATGTAGTTTAATGTTGTAATATTTGAACGGAATCCGACAACTTTGAAAATTTCATAAGATACGAACAATTAGTCGTAACTAATAACCGAGAAGTCGATTGAGAATTCTAATTTGATATTATTGTCTATGATGAACTTGAGAACAACTTTGTAGTTGACGTCATGAGCTTTCGAGCTAATATTATATGAGCTATAGTGATAGTCGAGAACTAGAACGCGATTTGAATAATTTGTTGGTTTAGTAATTGTTAGTTGAAAGCCGACGTTTAGAACGTCGTGCTTTTGAACGAGTTTTGAGAAGGAGTTCACCACGTACGGGAGTACGTGATGACTGCCTTGAGGGTCCAGTTTCTAAAGAAATCGAATACGAGAGCTTAGAACGAACCTAAGACGTTATACGTCGAATCTATCGAGCAACTAGGGTTTTCGCGGCAGTTTTGCGACCCTCGCCGGAAACTGTAATAACTTTTAGCTCGTTTATCGGATTTGCGATCCGTAAATTGGAGCGTAAACTAGACATCCCAAACTTTCCAATGATACAGGGCTCATCCCCTGTTTCCAAATCCTCTGTTCTGGACAGCCTCCAGAGTTACTGGATTGCGCAGTAAAATTTCAGTTTCAATTCTTCTAAGTTGTGTCGTTCACAACTTAGTTTCTTTTGATCGTTTAAGCCGTTTTAGCTAACGAATATCTTCCTACTGACCCTAGAGTCAAGTATGGAGCTTTGAGTGATAAAACCAGTCGAGATATTATCTCTTATCCGTTCAAATAAAGAAGTAGTAAGCAAGAAATTTCATAAGTCTTTTAATGAACTAAAATGTAATTTTTCCTAAGTTGATTCTTTCCAACTTAGTTCCTTATGATCCTTTAAGTCGTATTAAGATATCGACTACCCTCTCTACTGACCTAAGAGTCGAGTATGAGACCTTCCGAGTTCTGAACGGGATTAGTACGAGTCTCGTTCCCGTTTAAGTAAAATGAAACTAGTAAGCGTGCAAATGCCTAAAGAATGAAACGACTAAAACTTATTTCGATTCTCTTTGACCGATTATCTTTTACGACCCATTTTTAAGTATTATTATTTTACGATGAAGGAGGAAGCCAACTGTAAAGAAAGAACGGAAGATCCGAAGATTGGAAGCTAGTGCTTTTAGTTCTGTATATCGAGGTGGGCTTTTATATACAAAATAAAACGAGCAATGCTCGGAAAATCTTTCTTTATCGCTTTGATATCTGTGTTTTCAAAGTGATATTATGGCATGAACTGTTTTATGTTTTATGTGAGTTCTCTTGTACCTATCTGAGTCAAAATTCGTGTTTTCCAGATTTAGAGTTAATCTAACTAGGTTAACTAACGATCGGCTCTGAGTTAGCTGCTAAGTGCTTTCCAGAGTTAGTGCACTTTGTAACCTGTGGTGTATGTGATATCCTGTTGAGGGGTACCAGCCACGGTGAATGAGAATTGGTCAAGATTGAACGTAACATTAGTCAGAAAACGCTCGCACGAGTGATTTATGAGAAAAGAGTCAGAAAATGTTTAGTAGACACGGGCCTCTTTTAAATAAAACCCCGATGTGCTACAATTATGAAATGCCATATTTATCTATACTTATGATTATGATTTCGGCATCGTGCCCACTAAGTACGTTTGTACTTAGCCCTGCATTGTTTTCTAAATGTGCAGGTTGAAGCGACGGTGAGCGGCAACGGTTGATGTTGAGTTGAAAGATAGGATGCTTAGTTAGAACTCTTCCGCTGCAGAACTCTCAGTCTTTTTGAATATGTACCTTTTGAACAATACACTGTAGATTAAGTCTGTAAATATGAACTTAGTTTCTACTGTGTACGTTTGTCGAGTAATCCTTAGCGATTAACTCTTTCTTATTTATATTCAAGTCTTGTTCATGGTTTATTGATGCCTTTCATGTATGTTTAGTTAGTTAGCCCCCTTCTTCCCCGCTTCTTTAATCCAACCCTAGTCGCACCCCGGCTTCTGCCGTCCCTCGGGATTTGGGGATGTGACAAAATATTTTTTAATCAGGCTCGTTTGAGAGAGTTGAAGAGAAAATTACCCGAGGAATTGATCGATGATGTAGATGCTAAAGATGTGATTTTTGAGAAAGTTATTGGAATTGAAGCACCAAGATGTCTTCGTAGTGCCACTATCGCCTCAAAAAGAGATAAGAATGTGATTTTCACCTCTCGATCGGGAAGAGTTTGAGCAACTTGTCAAAGATAAAGCTAATGATAAAGTTGCAAGTATACAAAAGGGGTTTGAAGACGAGATGAAGAAGTTTAAAGATGAATGTAGTTCTAGAATTGAGCTGTTTCAAGGTCGACTTCTCACATTGGAGGATCAAAATATAAATGTAAGTATTTAAATATAATTCATTTAAATTATTTGTGTATTTGTAACTCATATTTCTAAATTATAATGTACAAGGTATCGAGATCTAGGAGTTCTCGACGCATACAAGCGTTCAATAATGATTCATTTTCTCAAGCAATGGAAAACATGGACTCCAACTCCGTTGCAGCCACTGAATCTTTTGATATAAGTTTTTCATTAATACGTAAAAATATAATTCATTCTAGTAGTGTAAAAATAATAAAAAGTTGTTGGATTGATTTATGAGATGACAAACCAAAATAATTTTGTACAAGAGAACGACAAATTACTCCAACAATTAGATCCTATATATGTCGAGTATGTTAAGGTATTATATTCATTTGATATTTTATCAATTATTTTGTTAATTGTATGTGCATATAATATAATCTATTTTGTTCCAATGTTATAGGAACAAGAGAAAACTAAAAAACCGAGCAAGAAGAAAACAGTTAAAGGAGGAAGGAGCTCATGAATGCCACGTTTTCATTAAATCTCTTCGAATAATAGAGATATCTAGTATCCTAGTTAGAGAGGTGAATATTATTTTGGTAGTTTACTTTTGACATATAGAGAATATTGCTTTATATTTTGTAAAATTGTTTGCTTTTATATTTTCAATAACTTATTAGATTCACTTATTCGTTTGATACATATAAATTGTGTATTACTTGCCATATGTTATTTAATATGCTGTTATTTGATATATTAAATGTTTTGCAATGCGATACTTTAAAATTAATGCTACAGGTGTCGCAAATAAAATGTCAGATTCGTACTAATTAATCTCGCAAACTAATGTCGAAAAATAAGATGACATATTTTAATTAATATCACGTAATGTGTCGTATTTAACATATGTGTTGGAATTTTGGTTCTTTATAGCATTAAATCCATGAGATGTATGTGGAAACTTATGGTAGAAACGAAATCTACGTTTCGAGCACTATGATTTAATGTATTTATTTGTTCAATTCCATTAAGGAATGAATGAGCAATTAATACATAAACATGGCTACTTGGAACTAGAAATTGTGTGTATTCTACCTTATTTGTCCCACATCGAAAATCCAAGGATGTTTTGTGGTATATATAAGGAGCAACACTATAAGGGAGTATATTCAAGTGTGCTACCTATGGTGCACCTTAGTGACTCAAGTGTTGGCAGCTTTTGTGCTTAACCATGATTCCTACGAGGATGGTGCGAAGCACCATCCGAGTTCGAGTCCGACGCCGACGAGCACGTGCACGTCGCACTTGTCGCAGTGGGCACTTTGAGGCGCACTTTGCACTTCGCGATCGGAGCAATTGAGGAGCCAAAGTTATTTTGGCTAAGGGACTCATACATGGACCGCACGGTGTGCACGGAAAGGCGGTTAAGTGGCGGTTGTACGGATAAGGGAGCGTACGGTAAGGCCGGCCGCATGGTGTGGTTTCGGCGGTTGAAATCGGTTCCAACCGTTTCAAACCATCCGACAAGTGGCGGCACGAGGAGAGGCACTCTTTCGGGTGTGACACGTGTCATCATATGGTTGCATGGCACCTCCAACCGCACCGTAGGCACCCGTTCGGAACGGGCACCTTCCGCCTATAAATACCCACCGAATCTGACACGAAAATAACAACAATTCGAACTCACAACAACGAGTTTGCATACATACATCTCATATATATAGTTGAGTCTAGGAAGTACTCGTCCCGAGTATCAAGTTGTTCGCCGGAACTACGACACGTCGTGCAACGTCTCAAAGTTCACCCGAACCGTTGTATCTTGGAGGCAATTGCCGCAGACCGCGTGCACGAGAGCAAGGCAATCTTGTCTTACGGAGATAGAGTCTAACTCTAGCCTCGGTTCCTTTCTTTCTTGTCTTTCTTTTCCGTACACACATCACACACGCTCTTATATTTTCCAACAATCGTAAGACAAGATTCTGTGTGTGCTGTTCAGAAAAATGCTAACCCGTAGGTCGACGTTTGGTATTCCTGTTTTTATGTTTCATGGAAATTTCTTCAAAGAATGGAAGAAGGAGATGATGGTGTTTTTAGTTGCCAACAATTTGGCGATCTTCCTGTTCCAATCCACTCCAACGGTGGACGGAGATGCATCGGAGGAAACAAGGAGGAAGCAAATTCACGCATGGATCGACAATGACTACACTTGTCGGTACATTATTCTTGACTGTCTTACTTCTTCGATTTATGCTATGGTCTCTCAATTTCAAAATGCTCGAGATATTTGGAATGCTTTGGAAGATATGTATACTTCCAAGCATTTCAGTCCGAAAAGGAGAAGGGTCATTATAGGCCAAAGTGACGAAGGGTTCGATATGAGCGAAGAGCCTAAAACGCTCACGATAGCTCTGTCGAGGCCCGATGCTCCATTTTGGAGAGAAGCAGTCTATGAAGAAATGAGGCACATCATTCACTACATGGATGCAATTGTGAAAATTGCACATGGGAGTCCTCATTTGACTCGGATCAATCATTTCCTTTGGGGTATGTGTGGTGCTTCACAAGGAAGTACAATGCCGATGGCTCGATTCGCAAGTACAAAGCACGTTTACTTGCAAACGGCTTCAGGCTTAAGGATGATCTCTATGATTAGTCCGTGTAGACGAAGAAGGCCTATATGAGGCTTCTTTGGTGTGTACATATTGTAGATATGTGATGGAAGGCTTGTTGTATAGATTAAAGCCTTCAATTGAATGCTAAGCATATATATATATAGATTATGTATATATGATGTATTGAAACGTGTACTTGTGAATAAATAAAGTGTACATGTTTTTATATCTTTGCTTGTTCATTTTTTTGTAAATGCAACAACTTGATTCAAGTCTACTTCTTAGTAGGGAAAATCGAGATAAAGATATAAGAAAATGTCAAAATTTCTACAAGTATACAAACTAATTGATGGTCCCGAAACGAGTTACTGGTGTATGGGGGGGGATACACCAGTTAGGATTTTAAAACTTAACCCTTAAAAATTACTTCAACCGAGTAAAACGGACTCAGTTGGAATCTCACAGCTGAGTAAGCAACCTCAGCTGGAAGAGTGAGGCAGTGCGGAATGTGGTGGAAATTAAAACTCGTTAAAACAACTCACGTTTTTATGCTCGGTTGGTCAAAAACCAAAATAGTTGAGAATGTGCAGATATGCAGTTTGTATGCCGGTTAGTTTGGTCAGTTAAAAATGCAATAAGTAACTGAATAAAAATAAACACAGGCACACATGATTTAACGTGGTTCGGAGATAACCCTCCTACGTCCACGGGGAGTTGTGAGTCCACACAACTCTGTCCAAGTTCTTCTGGACAAACCACTCAGCTTACGCGGGCTGAGCAACCGTTAAGGATAAGTTTGCGGGTACTTATCAACCTTACAGTTTAGTTTCCGGGCACTAAACAGCCTAACTACTCAATTGCAGGAAGAGTAGAATCCTAAACATTTTCAGGTGAAAGAAAGTATTTTCCAACTAAAAGCTCGAACGGAAGGTGAGCTGCGATCTAACTCTCTACGAACTCTCACTAAGTGATGTTCTCAAGGTTCGATCTAAAGACACAAAAGGACTATCTAACTCTAGAACCCTCAACAAGTGATGTTCTAAGAGATTCAGTTCAGCTCGGGAAGAATATTGCTCTTTTCTTTTCGCTCTCAGATTTCTTCTCGCGTGTGTGTCTTTTTTTTTTGAATGAATGAGGGCCTCTATTTATAGGCGGGGAGTATCAACTAGCCGTTGGAGGAGCTGTTGATCTCTGATCGTTGAAAGCGATGGCTTGTCTCTCATCTCTGCAGACTTTCCCGATACGGCATCTGAGTTCTTCTGCTTTCTATCTGAGACAGCCTTGTGTTGGGCCAAATGGGGTAATGACTGAACGGTCAAACCCTCATGTGACTTCCTTTTGAAATTCAAATTCAAACCTTTCTGACAGTCAACCTCGGTTAGTCGATTGGAAGTCTTGATCTTTATCTGAGTGGTCTTCAGCTGATGTTCTGTCTGAACCGTTGAACTCTCAGCTGACTTTGAACTTCATGTTGAGTCTTCTTTATAACTTCCCCCTTCTTGAAACATTCTCTTTATCGGATGGCATTCTATAGCTGATGTTCCAACTGAACAGTTGGCTTGAACTCTCAGCTGTCAAAAAGCATAGCTCTCTCATCAGGCAGTCTTGTAACTGATGTTCCTCATCCGATCTTTCATCCGGGGTTGTATCCGAGTGTTACTTTGTTGCTGTCTTCAGCTGGAGATCTGTAAAGATAAAATCTTAACATTGCTCAAACAGCGAGCCTAACAGCTAACAAAAGGAACTGGCAACATCTACTCGGTTGGGGTCAGTTGGTTTTGGAATTCATCAAAACTCATACTAATAAATTTCCCAACAATTTCCCCCTTTTTGATGATGCCAAAACCACTTACAACTTTAAACCACTATTGATCTAAACCACACTAACTTATCTAAAATCTCAGCTGAAATTCTAGACAGTCTATAAGATGAAATATCAAAGGGTTAGAACAGTTATAACGTGGTATTTAAAAGACTTTGTTATTCAGAGCTTGGACAATGAGGGATTGTTCATCAAGGTGAATCTTATAACTGAATAGTTTTCATTACAACTGATTGTTACAAAAGATGGGCTCAAAAACCAAAAAAAAATTACAACAGTTGCTAGAAAACTAACTGAGCTAGTATTGTAGCCCATACTTGCCAAAAATCCTTACAAAAATTTCCCTCTTAGCAGGTGACTCCTTGGAAATGTCCACTCCATGCTCCTTGCAGACCTGCCTCGTCTCAGATGCAATCTTCGTGCGGTTTGGGTTGCTGGAATCCGGGAGAAGAGGTGGCCGATAAGTAACCCTCTTGGGAACTGGAACAGTGTTCAAGTCTAGGTTGGCGTCAATCATGGCCCTCCTGAATTGACTGAACATGCCCGGGTCACCTGAGTGCAACTCGGTCAGCGCCTTCTTGAACGCTCTCCTTGGGTCGTCAGTTGCGTAAACCTTCCTGTAATAGAAGTCGTTCACGAACTCCTGCTTGAACAGCTCCCACTTCTCATTCCACTCGGTCGGCATCCCTTTGTCGGTATGCCTGAACCGACTCTCAACCTTGGACTTTAGAGGCAACCTTTGTTGCTTCAACCGAGCTTCCGCCTTTGATTGGATTCTGTTGATGCGGCGTCGGCTGCGGGAGGCAACATTGCGGTCCAGGTTCTGAGAAACCTTCTTCAGCTCAACCTCGAACTGGTTCACCCTCCTCGCCTGGCCGGCGGCAAACCTTTTGATCTAGTTCGGGTTCATATAATCCTTCTCCTCTACAGCCATAGCCTTGGCCGCTGCTATGCACTCTTTGGTTGTTATCCTGTCGAGTTTAGTATCCAGCTCGGCAGCGATCTCGGCTATAGAGCTGTAGGAAACTCCAATCTTCTTTGCCTGCTCCAAGTCTTTAGTCATTTCGACTCCACCGACTTCGGTTGGCTTGGCAGCAGCAGACTTCCTCCTCCTCAGCTGAGATTTGGATGGTTGAGCAGCTGACACTCCTTTTTCTTGGGTCTCTTCTTCTTCCTGTGCTTCACCCTCCGTCTCCTTCTCTTCCCCCTTTTTGGCATCAGCAACAAGACTTGCTACTGAACCGTCCAGAGAGTTGAGTTTGGCCTCGGTTGATTGAATACGGTTGAAGAGTTCATCGACCGCACACTCCAACTCCATCTTCTTTGCCAGTTCGGAGTCCTGGCGCTCTTGTTCTGCCTTCTTCAAAACAGAGAGGTTGTCATTGACCTCTGTCTGAAAGGCAACGAACTCAGCCCAACGCGACTCGAACCGGGACTCCCACTCAGCATCCTGCGTCTGTTGGGACTTGGCCAGATTTGAATCGGCCAAAGACTTGAAGACGTTCACCTCCGACTTCAGTCCCAACAGAGTGGACTTCAACTCCGACAAGTCCTGACTGGTTGAGGAGGAGAGATCATCCAGCTTCGTCTTCAGCTCGGCATTCTTCTCCACCAGTTGTTGGTACTTCACCTCTTGTGCTGCCAACTCCCTCAGTTGGTCATCTTGTTGGTGCTGGAGGTTGGCGAGCAGCTCGGTCCTCAACTGGTTGACCCTCTCAGCTACCAGCTCGTAGATTTGGTCTGTTGAAGGAGCAAGCTGAGCAGCTGGAAAGGCTTGAGCGGACTGAGCTAGAGGCTCAGCTGTGACCATGGCTTGACGGTTTGCCAAGTACAGCTTCAGGTCTTCCTCCTCTTCCTTTGCGGCGGCGGCTGCTGCATCGACATCGTCAAGGAAGTCAGCTGATTTCGCCAACATGCTGTCCAGGAAGTCAACACACTCCTTTCCAGCTGCCTCCCTTGTGTCCGTCCCTTCAGCCAGACTCTGGTCCATCTGTCTAGTGAGCAGCGCGATCCGGTTGTTGTATGCCACCTCCAAGTTGGAATAGTTGAAGTAGGCTCGGATACGGGACTCATCAGACTTCAGCCTGTCCCAGCTCAACACCCTGATCGCGTCCTCCTTGACATACCAGTGGCTGAAAATCAGGTGGAACTGGTACAGTAGCTCGGTTCCCAGAGTGGCGAAGATGGGCATGTCGCGAGCCGTAGGGAACAGACCCAACAGCTTTTGAAAGCAGTAGGCCACCCTGCCTTCGTGCTCCTCAGCAACAGCCTACAGGTCCTCCGCTTCATTGATCGGGGAGGGGGTGAGATTGTATGGTTCTGGTTCAAGAGGTTCATCGATGTTGGCCAACGGGTCGGTCACAACATCGGCATCGAGCTGAGAGCTCGGAATTTGGGATTCAGTTGGAGAAGAGGGTGCAATGGTTTCCTCAACATCGGCCGAAGGAGCGGTCACGATGTTGGCATCGAGCTGAGAGCTCGGAATTTCTGGCTCGATTTGGGTAGAAAGAGCAAGAGGCTCTGGGGCGGTACGGCATTCTCTCCAGCTGTGGGGGAGGTGGTAACATCTTCGAGGTCCTCAGATGAGGAGGATGCATCCGACGTCTCCATGCCCTCAGCCTCATCAGCTCCGGAGGCTCGAGGTACAATCTCGAATGATGCGGCCTCAGCTGAGCGGTTGGATTCGGAACGCTCCTCAGCAGGTGTGGACTCAACCTGCGCTCCATCCTCGACTGGAGCTTGCTCCTCAGCTGGCTCCTCAGCTGGAACCTCAACTGGCTCATCAGCTGACTCATCAGCTGGAACATCAGTTGGCTCATCAGCTGGCACCTCAGCTGCCTTCTTGGTGGACTTCTTGAACCTTACCCTTAACTTTTTCTGGGCAGGTTCGTCAGTCGACTCCTTCTCAGCGTCAGCTCGGCGATGTGAGGCTTTGGATTTTGCGGGGCGAGCAGCAGCTTGTTCCCCCTCAGCTGTTGACTCAGCTGGCTTTTCCGACTCCCTCTTGTCCTTAGGAGTGTAGACACTCCTCAGCACCTCCTGTGCTTTCTTGGCTGTCGGGAACAGCAACAGCTTCTTCAGCGGCGTCTCCTCGCAGTCAGCCCAGACCATGTTACGGTCCTTTGTTGCGAGGAGGATGAGGGCGGAGACTTTGCAGCCGAAGTTGAGCGTGCCCTTCACACTCAGCAGCTTCTCTCCAGACTCGGTTGTAGTCTCGGAGATCTTCGACTTTTCCACCATCAACTGGTTCAGAAAATATTGGAACCAGTTGATTTGGTGTTGGTGCTCCAGGGCCACCAGCTGCTTCAATTTAGGTCGGCTGATGTCGCCGAACGCACCACTGTATCCGAACACTACCTTCGACATGGCGTTGAACAGCAGGCGGTGTTCCGGCTTCAGCTTTGTTCGTTGCATGTTGCTCCTCAACCGCTCCGGCTCGATCAAAGCATCCTGAAGAAATTCGTCCGCTTGTTCGTCGGTAATATTCTCCAGGAACTCGATGGCAGTGTGGTTGATTGGTATGATGTACCGGAGGACATTGGACACGTCGATGGGGAAGGAGACACGACGTATCGTCCTTGCCGAAACATCTCTTTGTCGGCACGACACCACCGTAGAAACTCCCGCCGAACTGTCAAGGGGGCGAACAAGATTGACGTAGAATTCTCCGACTTGGCGCCTGAGCAAGTGGGAGGGGCAGAGCTTGGCCCATTCCAGTAGTCCGTTCTCACGGAGAGTGTTGGCGAGAGGGGCTAGGACCGGCGACTCTAGATCCTCATCGGAGAGGATCTGCTCGAAGTGAATCTTCGATACTAACATATCGAATGACTCTTCATACGTGGTAGGCACGAGGGAAGGTCCGGATGATGCCATTCTCTTGCTTTTGGGTGCCATTAATAATCACTACAAAGGTAATAAATAGGAAAGGAATGAAGATTTCTTTGCAGAAACGGGTTAGGCAGAAAACTGGAAGACGATGAATAGTTATAATTGATAAGAACAAATGAGGAAAGTAGGAGATATCTTCCTGATTTTTCGCCTTATATAGGTCTTCGACTCGGATGAAATCAACGGCTGGGGTTAAATGGCGCGAATCTATCAACGGCTGGGATTACGCGACTGTTGACTATCTTTGACTCGACGTGTTGATCCGAGTTCCAACTAGCGCGTGAGAAGGTGTACAGTTTCATGTCAGCCCAGTCGCACTATAAAGTAGGCTATGGATGCTCAGCCGTACTTTACATTTAATACGACATGATGGCTATTTTAATGTAACTGACTAGCTCAGGAATGTTTGAATTGATTTCAAACATTCTCATTTAAGAACATAACACCTTCAGTCATAAATGTTACCTGCCAGCAGATGTCGAGATCAGCTGTATACCTCAGTTGTGTTCCTCAGTTGCCGCATACCATCAGCTGACTCGAGTTCGTCTGTTCAGCTGACGTCTGATCCATTGTTGCAACATACCGTCAGCTGACTCGAGTTCGTCTGTTCAGCTGACGTTTGATGTCTTCAGTTGGCAATCCGTATCTGAGATTCTCCCTTCATCTGAGCTTCCCCCTCAGATGGATATCTGATGGATCCTCATCAGCTCGGATGACTCTTCAGCTCGGATGGATCTTCAGCGCGGATGGATCCTCTTCAGCTCGGATCACTCTTCATCCGATGGATCCAATAGTCCAAGAAGATCACACAACATCTTAAACCGAGCTTCAGGTAGAGGTTTGGTGAAGATATCAGCTCTCTGAATCTCAGTTGGGATCTTCTCCATGGACACATCCTTCTTCTCAATATGATCTCGGATGAAATGATGACGAATGTCGATATGCTTTGTCCGAGAGTGGTGAACAGGATTCAGAGAGATAGCTATGGCACTCGAGCTATCACAATGTATTGGAACCTGTCCAGTTGTGACTTCATAATCTCTCAGCTGTTGCTTCAGCCACAACACTTGCATGCAACAGCTTCCGGCAGCCATATATTCTGACTCGGTTGTAGAAGTTGCAACACATGCTTGTTTCTTGGAGAACCATGAAACCAGCTTGCTTCCCATGAATTGACAGTGTCCAGAGGTAGACTTCATGTCCAACCGATCTCCTGCTAGGTCCGCATCTGAGTATCCAGTCAGTTGGATATTGTCGTCAGTTGGATACCACGATCCAACATTAACAGTTCCCTTCAGATACTTGATGATATTCTTTGCTGCCAACATGTGTGCTTCTCTTGGTTGAACTTGGAATCGAGCACATACTCCAACTGCGTATGATATGTCTGGTCGGCTGGCAGTTAGGTATAGCAGCGAACTGATGATCCCTCTAAACTGGCTGGCATCTACGAGCTTTCCCTCAGCTCCGGGTTCAATCTTCCAGTTAGTATTCATCGGGATCCTTGTAGTTTTACTTGTTTGCAATCCGAACTTGGTGATGAGCTCCTTTGTATACTTAGACTGATTGATGAAAATCCCTTCTGGTGACTGCTTTACTTGTAACCCAAGGAAATAATTCATCTCGCCCATCATTGACATCTCGAACTTCTCCTTCATGAGAGCTGAGAATTTTTTGCACAGCTCCTCCGACTTGGAACCGAATATGATGTCATTCACGTAGATTTGCACAACAAGTATATCTTCTCCAACTTTGATGGTGAACAGGGTTTTGTCAACTGATCCTCGTTTGAATCCCGAGTTCAGTAGAAAACCACAGAGAGTGTTATACCAAGCTCTAGGTGCTTGCTTCAAGCCATAGATGGCTTTCTTCAGCTTCTACACTCTTCCATCTCCAGTTTCAAAACCAGGAGGCTGTTCAACATATACATCTTCCTTGATATCTCCATTGAGGAATGCACACTTCACATCCATCTGATACACTTTGAACTTGTGATGTGCGGCATATGCTAGAAAGATTCGGATGGCTTCCAGCCTTGCAACAGGCGTGACAGATTCTTCAAATTCAATTCCTTCTTGTTGGCAGTATCCTTGAGCTACCAACCTTGTCTTATTCCTCACTATGAATCCAATGGCGTCTCTCTTGTTTTTGAAAATCCACTTCAATCCAATCACCTTAACACCATTTGGTCTTTCTACCAACTCCCATACACAGTTGCGTAGAAACTCATTTAGTTCTTCTTGCATGGTTGTTGTCCAGTGAACACAGTTGAGAGCTTCCCCAACATTCTTCGGTTCTGATACATCAGCTACAAAGCAAGAAATCATGGCAACATCTCCAGCTTGCTCGAACTCCTCTAGAACTGCCAACTCCTCAGCATATTGGGCATAAGTGTTGGAGTTTTCTTCAGTTGATTCTGGATTTGCAACTCGGCTCCTTGTACGCACACCCTCGATTGGATCGCCGATGATGTTGTCAGTGGAATGGACTTCATACCATCTTCGGTTGCGTCTTCCTTCTTCTTCCAACTGTGGCTGTTCCGTAATCTGAGTTGGAGTCTTTAGAGCTGGTGATTGATCAGGTGTTGAGTTTGGATCCTCAACATTGACATTAGTTTGAACAAGACTCGGTTGGGCTTCGGATGCTGATGCAGTTGGAGGAGCATCAGCTGAAGTTCCCCCTTGGGATGAGCTGAGGTCTTCGTATTCATCTTCAGAGGAGTATGGATCCTCATCCTCAGTTGCCCAAACTATTGGTTCAGCTAGGTTCTTTTCCCTTAGAGCTTGCGATCTGGTGAGAACTGGTGGAACAGCTGGATCTGCTTGTTGTCCTTTAACTTGTTCCCTGCACTCAAAGGTAGATTCATAAAAACTAACATGAGGTGTTATTTCCACAACACGAGAGCTGTTGTTGAAAACTCTGTATGCCTTGATTCGAGCAGCATATCCAAGGAATATGCCCTTCGAAGCTTTGGCATCAAAAGTTTTCAACTGAGTCTTCCCATTGTTGTGAATATAACACTTAGAACCAAAAACGCGAAAATAAGAAATATCTGGCTTCCTGTGTCTCCATAGCTCATATGGTGTCTTTCCCAATCGCTTGGTTAGAAGAGACCGGTTCTGAGTGTAGCATGCAGTGTTGATCGCTTCAGCCTAAAATCTCTTTGGCAGAGCTGAGCTGGCTAACATGGATGTGACTGCATCCTTCAGCGTTCTGTTCCTTCGCTCAGCTACTTCATTCTGTTGTGGAGTACTCGAGGCTGATGTCTGATAGGTAATTCCATTCTTCTCGCAATACTCGATGATGGTTTCATTTAGGAATTCGGTTCCACGATCTGATCGGATAGAAATTATCTTTATCTCTTGTTGGTTCGATATTCGATCCATCAGCTTGGGCAGCTCATCTCGGGTTTCACTCTTGTGGCGCATGAAGATGGTCCACGTGTACCTCGAGTAATCATCAGTTATAACCAGTGTATATTCATTGCCATTTATGCTCTTTGGTGTAACTGGCCCGAAGAGATCCATATGGATCAGCTGTAACACTCGGTCGGTTGAGGGAGTTGACTTCAACCGGAAGGAGGATCTAGCGAGCTTTCCCAGCTGGCATGCACTACATATGTGTGTTGTTGAAAACACTCGGTTAGGTATGCCTCTTGCATGTTCTTGTCTGGCGAGTCGGTTCATCGTCTTGAAGTTCAGATGGTTGAGTTTTTTGTGCCACAGCCAGCTCACATTCGAACCGCTTTTTGATAACAGGCAGGTGTCAGGGAGGCTGCTGTTCTAGTCAGCGTAGTAGACATTCCCTATTGGTGATCGATTTCCCAACAATATCACCTACTTTGATCCGACATCTTTAACCCTGCAACCCTGTGCATCAAACTTGACAGAGAAACCATTATCATAGAATTGGCTGATGGAGAGCAAGTTATGCTTCAATCCATCAACATAAGAGACATTAGAAATTGAAACATGATTGGTTTCAAGGGTACCGTAACCTCTGGTGTAACCTTTTGAGTTATCACCAAAAGTAACTGAGGGTTCTTCCTTTTCCACGAAACTTCCGAGCAAATCCTTCAGATTTGTCATGTATTTCGAGCATCCACTATCCATTACCCATTTTGTTGTAGACGCTTTCTTCTTCCTCAGTTGTTTCTCCTGTACCTGCAAGGAGAAACTCGCTTAGGTCTCCAATTTCAGTTGGGTCCTGGAGGGTTAGAACCAGTTCCCCCTGGAACTGTGCGTCGCTTTTCCCTGTAAACTCGGATGGATTTATCATTCCAGATTACTTTTCCTTCATCATCAACTATAACAACACCTCGGTTATCCTTAGGCTTGTTGTTAGTAGTGATGTTCTGTTTCTTGGGAGGAGTTGGATTTCTCCCATGTTGAGCTTTAGGAGGTGAGGCTTTCCCCCTGTTTTGATGGCGATTCTTATCCTGTTGAGTTTGTCTGTGAGGTCGGACGCCATGTTGGAATCTTTGTGGCTGATTCTGATTCCAACTCCCTGAGGGTTGTCTGTAGCTGTTCATGCCCTGTTGATGATTCATATTATGGCATGAATATCTCCAGTTGTTCGACCTGTTCCTCATTGGTTGACTTCGTTAAAACCTTTGGTCGAACTGATGTTGGAACTGCTGTTGATTCAGATGATTGAACCCTTGTCGGTTCTGCGGTCGGTTCCATTCTTTCTGATGTTGACTATGAGGTTGATGCAGAGGTCGGTTCTGATTCTGAGTTCGGTTGCGATTATGCCTTCGACGCCTCTGATTCCTCTTCTGACTTTTGGAACATTCCCCCTCGGTTGATGTCCCAACTGATGGAATATTCTGTCCTTCGTCTACTGTTCCTTTTCCCTTCTCAGGTGTGGTAGTATTAGTTGGTTGAACTTGCTGAGAGGTGGAGGTTGGATTAGCTTCTGAAGACTCAGCTGTGTTTGACTCGACAGCTGTGACTTCTACAGCTTTGATGAAGGTTGCTGGTGGAATTCCAGTATCCTTAACAACATCATAACCAAGTCCTGACACGTCATCCATCTGTCTACTATAACTGATAAGATTCTCTATGATCTTGGATGACTGATACAGCTTGATTAGATTGTCCTTCTCAGTTTGCAACTCCTTGACGAGGACAGTTATCTGCTCGGTTTGTCCATCTGACTTCTTTATCAGCTGTTCGATCTGAGCTTCTTGATTTTTCAACTGACCTTGCTGTTTCTTGATCTGCTTTGTCAGCTCCTCATCAGTTGGAGCCTTAGCGTCATTCAGCTGACTCTTGAGATTTTCAATCTCCTCGGTTTGGCTTTTTATCAGATCGTCCTTCTCGGTTAAGGAATCTTCAAGTTTGGAGAACTGAGCTTGAAGACTCTTAAACTTAACCGATTGCTGAAGCAGTTCCTCACTGAGTTCTTGAAATTCACTCCAGGAGGGTTCTAATCATCGTCCAGAGAATCCTGCATGTTAGAAGTATTGGAGGAATTTAACTGAGCAGGATTAGATTGTACCTCAATATCATCTTGGTCTGTTCCAAGTGCCATGAGGCATTGATCCTGACTGATGGCGTTGTTGGTAGAAGTCAGCTCATCTTCATCTTCAGTATCAGTGAAGATATCCATATCGTCAGCTGCTTCTTCTGCTACCATGGCCTTGTTCTTTGCAGATTGCTTGGCCCTCAACGCTTCCCTTTCTTTCTTTGAAAGGTCTGGACAGTCAGCTTTGAAGTGTCCTTCCTTGCCGCATTCGAAGCAACCATTAGTGACTGGCTTCGAGCTGTCTCGAGTTCGGTTTGATTTGTAAAATCGTTTGTATTTGCCGAACCAAGTGTCCATGTCGGCTAGCTTCTTTGACAAAGCTGCAATGTTCTGTTGCAGTTCCTCTCTGTTTTGCTCCTTTGCAGTCGTGTCAGCCGATCTGGTTGGCCTCGATGATCTCGATTTTGAGTAGTCAGCTCGGAGAGCAACTGACTTTGAGGCTGAGCCAACATCCTCAATTCTACTTGTCTGACCTGAGGACTGCGATCTCCTCCTGTTGACCTTATACTCATTTCCTTTTAAGATTGAGAACAATCTTTCAGTTCCCATCTCACCAAGGTCAGCTCGGCTCTCGTGGATATTGGTGAAAGTATCCCACTCAGCCGGTAGAGCTTGCAACACTTTGAGATTGATTTCTCTTAGTGTGTATTTTCCTCTTCGGATGGACTGGATTCTTCTGATGATGTCCATAAACCGGAGCTCTAGCTGATCGATGGTCTCATCAGGTCGTAGACTGAAGTTGTCGAAATCTTGACATGCATGTGAAAACTTGTTTTCCTTCATCTCGTCGCTTCCTTCACTCAGCGAAGCCAGGATATCCCACATCTCTTTTGCAGTCTCACACTCCTCTATCCAAGGCAGATAATCTTGTCCAATTGTGGACATTATTGTGCTCTGAGCCCAGATATCCAACTGTCACACCTTGGCCTCCTCTGGAGTGTAGTCTTCTGGCTGTTTCTCCACATACTCCACCACTGTATCTCCATCATTGGGATTTGTGGGAGTGCGAGCTATTCTTTCTTTGATAACGATCGGTTCGGAAGAGAGAACTTGTTGCATCCTGTGATGCTTTGACAGAAGGATCTTCTTCATCCGTGTTCTCCATGAAGTATAATTGACTACTGAGAAGATGACTACTATCTTGTCCTTGACGTCCATCTGCACACAACAACAGAGCAAAAATGCAAGCAGATATGCACTAGCGTGAAAAGATCTGTTCAGTTGACCACTGAAGAAAATTTCTCGAATTCACACCTTGTGAAACAGAGTCAGCAGTCTTTTGAACTACTGCTCTGATACCACTTGATGGTCCCGAAACGACTTACTGGTGTATGGGGAGGGGGGGAATACACCAGTTAGGATTTTAAAACTTAACCCTTAAAAATTACTTCAACCGAGTAAAACGGACTCAGTTGGAATCTCACAGCTGAGTAAGCAACCTCAGCTGGAAGAGTGCGGCAGTGCGGAATGTGGTGGAAATTAAAACTCGTTAAAACAACTCACGCTTTTATGCTCGGTTGGTCAAAAACCAAAATAGTTGAGAATGTGCAGATATGCAGTTTGTATGCCGGTTAGTTTGGTCAGTTAAAAATGCAATAAGTAACTGAATAAAAATAAACACAGACACACAGGATTTAACGTGGTTTGAAGATAACCCTCCTACGTCCACGGGGAGTTGTGAGTCCACACAACTCTGTCTAAGTTCTTCTGGACAAACCACTCAGCTTACGCGGGCTGAGCAACCGTTAAGGATAAGTTTGCGGGTACTTATCAACCTTACAGTTTAGTTTCCGGGCACTAAACAGCCTAACTACTCAATTGCAGGAAGAGTAGAATCCTAAACATTTTCAGGTGAAAGAAAGTATTTTCCAACTAAAAGCTCGAACGGAAGGTAAGCTGCGATCTAACTCTCTACGAACTCTCACTAAGTGATGTTCTCAAGGTTCGATCTAAAGACACAAAAGGACTATCTAACTCTAGAACCCTCAACAAGTGATGTTCTAAGAGATTCAGTTCAGCTCGGGAAGAATATTGCTCTTTTCTTTTCGCTCTCAGATTTCTTCTCGCGTGTGTGTCTTTTTTTTTGAATGAATGAGGGCCTCTATTTATAGGCGGGGAGTATCAACTAGCCGTTGGAGGAGCTGTTGATCTCTGATCGTTGAAAGCGATGGCTTGTCTCTCATCTCTGCAGACTTTCCCGATACGGCATCTGAGTTCTTCTGCTTTCTATCTGAGACAGCCTTGTGTTGGGCCAAATGGGGTAATGACTGAACGGTCAAACCCTCATGTGACTTCCTTTTGAAAGTTGAAAGTCTTGATCTTTATCTGAGTGGTCTTCAGCTGATGTTATGTCTGAACCGTTGAACTCTCAGCTGACTTTGAACTTCATGTTGAGTCTTCTTTATAACTTCCCCTTTCTTGAAACATTCTCTTTATCGGATGGCATTCTATAGCTGATGTTCCAACTGAACAATTGGCTTGAACTCTCAGCTGTCAAAAAGCATAGCTCTCTCATCAGGCAGTCTTGTAACTGATGTTCCTCATCCGATCTTTCATCCGGGGTTGTATCCGAGTGTTGCTCTGTTGCCGTCTTCAGCTGGAGATCTGTAAAGATAAAATCTTAACATTGCTCAAACAGCGAGCCTAACACCTAACAAAAGGAACTGGCAACATCTACTCGGTTGGGGTCAGTTGGTTTTGGAATTCATCAAAACTCATACTAATAAATTCCCAACACTAATGTTTGTTAAAACATTAAAGTAAAAGACAAGTAGAAAAAGTCTACTTGATATGTAGAATTTCGGAGAAATTTTATAAAGTTAACATGGTCTTTATAAAAGAGGAAATTCTATCTCGTATAAAACATTATAAGATGTTTTATAATTCTTGTATTTATGTAATCACTCTTTGATGATATAAATCAAAATATGTCTTCAAATGTGGGGGAGATGATTACTTATGAAGAAAGATGTATCACTAATGTAAGTTCATGAAGATGAACTGAAACATTAGAAAGATAACTACGTTGAGTATCAAAAATGATACTAAGTATACTTTTCACAATGATACGTATGAACTGTGGGAGTATCAAATGATACAAAATCATGAAGTAAATAGTACTTCACTTGAGGAATTTTGACTAGAAAGTCAAAATTTAAGAAAATAAAGTTTGGTTACTAGAATAAAATATCTTGAGTAAAATCTTCGTTGGAAAAGATTACTACGATATATTGTCTAGTTAAAACTTCCAAGTTGAAAGTGTTACTAAGATGATTGAGTTGTCTAAGTAAACTTGGTCAATTGGAAAGGTTGTTAAAAGACAAATAAGATATCAACATAGTAATTTCCTTCAAGGAAAGCTGGGATGAATTCTAGTAGACAAGGAAAAACTTTATTAGATGAAAATCTTGACTACATGGTCGAACTGGAACGATAAGTAAGATATCGTCTAGCAATGTCAAATAAACTTGTTCGGTGAAGAATGTTACTAAGATGAGACATGTCATCTAGTAATGTAATCATCGAAAAATGTTATTATGACAAGTAAACGTTGTCTAGTACGACTATTATCCAAGGAAGATAAAATGTCGTAAAATGTTAAATGAAAAGTCATAAAAGCATTATATGAATCGACACAGTATTTGTGATATTCTTCCTTGAATAAACAATTGATCACTAGTAGTGATGTACATTGACTTTGACAAAGTCAAAACTCATTAAGAACGGCCGTTCATGTGAAGTGATCAATTGTGCAATAAGGGAAATGTGATGAAATCCACAATTAAAGAATGTTCATAGTGGTAACTCAACCATGATGACTGGAGATCCCAAGAACTTGGTTCAATGAGACAACTAAGCTATGAATGTTCAGTTGTGCACTCGGAATTACATCTTAATATCCATTCTCGAAACTGTCCAAGTGCAAAAACATGCTGAATGTGGTACAGGGTAAGCTATATAAGCTTTTAATGATTCCTAAGGTCTTGAATGAAAGACAAAGTATGGCATGATACTTAAAGGAGATCACCTATATAAGTGAGAAGTGTGGCCGCTTCAAATTATAACACTTATAAATCCGAGATATGGTCCATGGCCGAAATGGACACAACGTGAGAACAATAGATATTAGATCTATTATTGTGTGTGTGCTTTTGTCTTGGTTTACACAAAAGCTGACCGGTTCAAGATATCGCGTTCACCGAGCAGCGAGTAAATCCGATAGCATTACACTAAGGAAGATTCAAAGCCAAAAGCTATCTATCCCGATGCAATAATAGATCGTCGGGACAAGTATTCATGCATTTGCAAGCACTTGCATTAATTGTCATTCATGTGGGGGATTGTTGGAATTTTGGTTCTTTATAGCATTAAATCCGTGAGACGTATGTGGAAACTAATGGTAGAAACGAAATCTACGTTTCGAACACTATGATTTAATGTATTTATTTGTTCAATCCCATTAAGGAATGAATGAGCAATTAATACATAAACATGGCTACTTGGAACTAGAAATTGTGTGTATTCTACCTTATTTGTCCCACATCGAAAATCCAAGGATGTTTTGTGCTATATATAAGGAGCAACACTATAAGGGAGTATATTCAAGTGTGCTACCTATGGTGCACCTTAGTGACTCAAGTGTTGGCACCTTTTGTGCTTAACCATGATTCCTACGAGGACGGTGCGAAGCACCGTCCGAGTCTGAGCACGTGCACGTCGCACTTGTCGCAGTGGGCGCTTTGAGGCGCACTTTGCACTTCGCAATCGGAGCAATTGAGGAGCTAAAGTTATTTTGGCTAAGGGACTCATACATGGACCGCACGGTGTGCACGGAAAGGCGGTTAAGTGGCGGTTGTACGGATAAGGGAGAGTACGGTAAGGCCGGCCGCATGGTGCGGTTTCGGAGGTTGAAATCGGTTCCAACCGTTTCAAACCATCCGACACGTGGCGGCACGAGGAGAGGCACCCTTTCAGGTGTGACACGTGTCATCATATGGTTGCATGGCGCCTCCAACCGCACCGTAGGCACCCGTTCGGAATGGGCACCTTCCGCCTATAAATACCCACCGAATCTGACACGAAAATAACAACAATTCGAACTCACAACAACGAGTTTGCATACATACATCTCATATATATAGTCGAGTCTAGGAAGTACTCGTCCCGAGTATCAAGTTGTTCGCCGGAACTACGACACGTCGTGCATCGTCTCAAAGTTCATCTGAACCGTTGTATCTTGGAGGCAATTGCCGCAGACCGCGTGCACGAGAGTGGGGCAATCTTGTCTTAGAGTCTAACTCTAGCCTCGGTTCCTTTCTTTCTTGTCTTTCTTTTCCGTACACACATCACACACGCTCTTATATTTTCCAACAATATGTCACTATAATTAGTGACTCATAATGCGTCGTTAATTTATATGATAATAAATTTAATGTCACACAAAGTGTTGTATATGTTGCGACAGAACAAAAAAAAATGTCGTAGAATTACTACATTTTTTTTCACAACACAATCTAAATCAACATCAAAAATGTCGTAAATTATGTCATCTCATTATAATTAGTGCCGCAGAATGTATTGTAATTTTATTGTGATGATTATTTTAGTGTTGTACAAAGTGTTATATATTTGCGTCATAAATATAGAAATGTCGTAAAATTGCTACATATATTTTTTCCGACAATCTAAATTGACGCTGAAAAATGTTGCAAAATAGGACGCGCCATTACAACAGATGACGCGTAATGCGTCGTAAATTGTGATGTACACCACTACACTTAGTGACACATAGTGTGTCGTTTATTTCAAATGCTAATTAATCTAGTATTGCAAAAAGTGACATATATGTTGCGGCATAAATGATAAAAAGCATCGTAAAGTTGCTACACCACCCTTTTGCGATGGAATTCAACGTGACGCAGAAAATATCGCAAATTAGCTTTTGCAACATTAAATCAATCATTAGTGACACATTTCAAATGTCGCATTTGCCCATTTTTCTTGTAGTGGACCCAATACTTGTTCTTTTAACTGAGAAACTTCATCAACTGAACCAAGACTTTGAAGTATCGTATTTTTGGTTAGCCTCAACAACTTGCAGCTACTGCAAAGATACGAAAAAAGTTAATTGTAGCATTTACCACAGCTTGTCGACTACCTTTAGGAATGACGGGTAATATATGATGAAAATCTCCACCAAATACTATAGTTTTCCCTCCAAAAGGCATAAATTGTGAGAGTTTAATTAACAAAGTGTTGTTGACATTTAAAAAAAATAATTTATAGTACATTAATTATATTAATATATATGGACTATGTATAACTAGATAGTTGCACATAAAAACATCTATTCGATATATCGTTTCATATTATCATATTACCGAAACGTATGAAATTTACATAATAAGTTCTAAATTAGCCATATCAATGGTTATTATCATGTACCGAAACTGTTAGTGTATGGAGTCTGAAAAGGATTCTTTGGCCCCACAAGGTTTCTCTTTTCTTAGCCCACAAGTTTTTTTCCTATTTTGACTAGGGCTAGGATTCAATTTATGCTATTATAACTAGGTTCTCTCCCATTGTAATTTATTTCCAGAAAAATATAGTGAAATCCCTGGCTTGGCATCGCCCCCAAACGTAGATACACATCGTATCGAACTGGGTAAACAATTCTCTCATGTTTCTTTTCGTACTTTCTCGTGATAGTGTGTGTGGGTGTATTATTTCCTAACAACTAGTATCAAGAGCCTGGGTTCAGATGGACCAGTCACGATGAACGACGGAAACGTGCCGATCGAGAAGTTTGATGGATCTGACTTCGGTTTCTGGAAGATGCAGATTGAGGATTACCTCTGTGGTAAAGATCTGTATCAGCCCCTTAAAGCAAAGCCAGAAAAGATGACTGCGGAGGAGTGGGAGTTGTTGGACAGAAAGGCGATGAGCGCTATTCATTTGTCGTTGTCCAAGGATGTAGCTTATCACACGAGGGCGGGCAAAACCACGAAGGAGATGTTGAAGATCCTGGAGGAGATATATCAGAAGCCATCTACGGCGAACAAGGTACATCTAATTAGGCGTTTGTTCAATCTGAACATATCAGAGGGTACACCGGTGTAACAACATCTCAACGAGTTCAACTTGATCACCTCGTAATTAGACTCGGTTGATATCAAGTTTGATGATGAACTTCGAGCCCTAGTTATGCTTTCTTCTCTCCCAGAAAGTTGGGAGAACTTAGTGATAGCAGTTAGCGCTGGAGACGCAAAACTGACATTTGACAGAGTAAGGGATTTGATTATTGGCGAAGAAATTCACAGGAGACAACAATTTGGATCTTCTTCTTCGGGGTCAGCACTGAGCACGTAAAACAGAGGCAAATCGAAAGGAAGGCAAAATCGGGGAAGGTCAAAGTCCAGAGGAAAGAGCCGATCCAGGAAGGATAAGAGTTCAATCCAGTACTGGAATTGTGAAGAGTTCGGTCACTACCAAAGTCAGTGTGAAGCACCGCCAAAGAATAAGAATAAGAATAAGGATCAGAAAGATAAAAAATAGCGAACGTAGCCACAACCGAAGATGATGGCGAGGCATTGGTCTTGAGTGTGACCAATCCAATGGAGTCGTGGGTGCTGGATTCTGTAACGTCGTTTCATTCATGCAGTAATGTAAGCGTAATGCAAAATTATGTCTCTGGCGATTTTGGGCGGATGTTTCTCGCGGATGATGAGCCTTTGAAAATCGTTGGAAAGGGAGACGTGCCAGTAGCGACATCCAATGGAGGCATCCTGAAGCTGAATAAGGTCGGACATATTCCCGGACTGAAAAGGAATTTGCTTTCGGTTGGGCAACTTGACGTTGAAAGATATTCAACGACGTTCGGCGGCGGCTGTTGGAAGATCACCAAAGGAGCTATGGTAGTGGCTCGTGGAAAGAAGGAAGGTACCTTATATATGATAAATAACTCCAATGAGTGCATTGATCTTGCGAGTGCAGCGAACAATGCTGATTTGTGGCACTGTCGGCTTGGCTACATGAGCGAGAAAGGGATGAAGATAATGTTTTCGAAAAGTAGGCTGTCTGGCCTAGAAACTGTTGAAGTTGGCCTATGTGAGGATTGCGTGTTTGGGAAGCAGAAAAGGGTGAGCTTCTAGAGAGGCGGCAGAACTTTGAAGACGATTGCAGAGTTGGAGTTGGAGTTGATCCATAGCGATCTATGGGGACCAGCACCTGTGAAGTCCCTTGGTGGCTCAGAGTTTTACATCACCTTCATCGACGATTGCACTAGAAAGGTATAGGTTTATTTTCTTAAGAATAAATCTGATGTATTTGATGCTTTCAGGAAGTGGAAAGTCCTTGTAGAAACTGAAACAGGGCTGAAGGTGAAGTGTTTGTGGTCCGACAATGGAGGAGAGTACGAACTTGATAAGTTCAAGAATTACTATGCTGAGAACAGGATTCGTATGGAAAAGACTGTGAAAGGAACCCCTCAGCAGAACGGTGTTGCAGAACGCATGAACCGGACACTGAATGAGCGAGCAAGATGCATGAGGTTGAAAAGTGGGTTGCCTAAGACGTTTTGGGCGGATGTAGTCATCACAGTTGCATTCTTAATCAACAGAGGTCCATCAGCTCTGTTGGAGTTTCTGATAGCTGAGGAAGAATGGACGGGAAAAGAGGTCAATCTATCTTTCCTACGCATATTTGGTTGTGTTGCTTATGCTCATGTTGCTAATGTTGAAAGAAGTAAGTTGGATGCTAAGTCTGTTAAGTATACGTTCATTGGTTATGGTGGAGACGAGTTCGATTATAGGCTTTGGAATGAGCAAAATCGAAAGGTTATTCGTAGTAGAGATGTGGTTTTCAATGAACAGGTGTTGTACAAGGACAGATTGAAGGCATCAAGCTCTGACAATCCGAATTCTCAAGTGGTCGAGTTAGACATCTCAAACTCGAGTGGGAGCAATGAGGGTCAGAATGTTGAAGAGGTTCTTGAGGACGAGCTAAGAACCCCACCACCGAACAATCCAATGCCAAGACCGACTAGAGAGTGACGTGCAACCGAAAGGTACTCGCCTTCTAACTTTTATTTGTTACTTACTGACGGTGGTGAGCCTGAATGCTATGCAGAGGCAGGTGTTGGAAGTAATAAGAAGGTGAAGAGTTGCTATGGATGATGAGTTAGCATCTCTTCTCCTGAATGGCACTTGGGAACTTGTGGAGCTCCCAAAGGACAAGAAAGCATTGCACTGCAAGTGGGTCTATCGAAAAGGCTGAAGTGGATGGTAGCAAGCGCTACAAGGCTAGGCTGGTTGTCAAAGGGGTTGAGCAACGATACGGTATTGATTATACTGATGTGTTTACTCCTGTTGTGAAACTAACCACTATTCGTTTGGTGCTGAGTATGGTAGTTGCAGAAAACCTGTTGTTACATCAAATGGATGTAAAAACGGCATTTCTTCATCGTGATTTGGAGGAGGATTTGTACATGACACAACCCGAAGGATTCGTAGTGAAAGGGAATGAACATCTTGTGTGCAAGTTGAAGAAGAGCTTGTACGGCTTGAAGCAAGCTCCGAAGCACTGGTACAAGAAGTTTGACAGTTTCATGTTGGAGATTGGTTATGCGAGATGCCACGCTGACCATTGTTGCTACTTTAAGAGGTTCGACAAAAACTATCTCATCCTTTTGTTATATGTTGACGATATGCTGATCGCAGGAGCAGATGCAAAAGAGATGGATAAGTTGAAGAGGCAATTGTCAGAACGATTCTCCATGAAGGATCTTGGAGAAGCAAAACAGATTTTGGGCATGAGAATCGAGCGTGACAAGGCGGCAAGGAAATTGTATTTTTCACAGGTTATTTACATTCAAAAGGTCTTAGAAAGATTCAACATGGATGAATCGAAGCCAGTGAGTGTGCCATTAGGCAGTCATTTCAAGCTATCGAAGAAAGAGTCGCCTCGTACAAAGGAGGAACGTGCCGAAATGAAGAAAGTTCCCTATGCTTCGGCAATTGGTAGCATCATGTATGCAATGGTGTGTACGAGACCAGATATTGCGCATGCAGTGGGAATAGTGAGTCGGTTCATGGGTGATCCGGGAAAGCAACATTGGGAAGCTGTTAAGTGGATCTTGAGATACTTGAGAGGTACCATGGTGAAAGCCTTATGTTTTGATGGGAAGAGTGTTGAGCTGGTCGGTTATGTTGATGCATATTTGGCGTCCAATGACCTTGATAGAAGAAGAAGTACAACTGGGTATGTGTTTAGTTTTGGTGGTACTGCTATTTCTTGGACTTCTAAGTTGCAGAAGATAGTTGCTTTGTCTACCACAGAGGCTGAGTATGTAGCCGTGACGGAGGCAAGTAAAGAGATGGTGTGGTTGCAGAATTTCTTGAGTGAACTTGGGAAGGAGTACAAGAATAGTACTCTCTATAGTGATAGTCAAAGTGTTATATTCTTGGCAAAGAATCCGGCGTTTCATTCGAGAACAAAGCACGTGGAGTTGAAGTATTACTACATTCGACACCTATTGGAGAGAAAGATCTTGCAACTTGAGAAGATACTTGGAAGTGAGAATTTAACCGGCATGTTTACTAAGGTGGTGACCTTAGAGAAATTGAAGCTATGTAGAGCTTAAATTGGCCATGGAACTTGAAGATAAGGCTAGGCGATGCTAAGCGGAGCAAGGAGGAGGAGAAGAAGATATGATTACTTGGGAGTTTCAGTCTCCAAATGGGAGATTGTTAGTGTATGGAGTCTGAAAAGGATTCCTTGGCCCACAAGGTTTCTCTTTTCTTAGCCCACAAGTTTTTTTCCTATTTTGGCTAGGGCTAGGATTCAATTTGTGCTATTATAAATAAGTATCCAGAAAAATATAGTGAAATTATTGGCTTGACATCGTCCCGAGACGTAGATACACATCGTATCGAACTGGGTAAACAATTCTCTCGTGTTTCTTTTCGTGCTTTCTCGTGATAGTGTGTGTGGGTGTATTATTTCCTAACAGAAACGTATGAAATTTACATAATAATTAGTTCTAAATTATCCATATAAATGGTTATTACTCCTTTCATCCACGAAATGGTTGTCACTTTTGCTATTTATGTTTGTCCACAAAATGGTTGCCACTTTTGCTACTCCACTCACATTTATTGTGAGACCATCACTCCACTCACTATAATTTACTACTACCTATCATTTTCTTAAAACAGGTGTCATCCACAATGTGGCAACCATTTCGTGGACGGAGGGAGTATAATATACCGAAACGTATGAAATTTACATAATAAGTTCTAAATTATCCATATAAATGGTTTTCCAATATATAGACGATATCACGACGTTATTGAATGAATGCATTATGCATGTATATATTACTACTCTACATATATTCTGAAACAAAATAAAACTACTGCATACATGTAGAAACACGCGTGTATTATTGAAATTTGAAAGTATATGTATATTTGTGTACAAACACTAAACTTCGACCTAAAAAAGGTGTCGATAAGGTCTAACCCAAGTGGCTAGCTTAGACACCACAAGTCTCTCTTTAATGAGAGATTTTAAATTCTATACGACGGAGCCGTGGTTATTTGGTTATACATAATCTCGTTGCAATTCCCTGAAAATATCTAGCAAAGGTAAATGTTTATAAAAAGAATCATTAACCAACTTCGAAAGTTTCAAACCACTCAAATTGTTTCTCCCACAAAAGTTGTTGCATAATCATTCGTAAAACCCATTTATTTTAGTTAACAAATTTGGATCCTTTTGATTTTGTTCTTTGTAGTTATGGATGGCCGAAATGAAATGGGTACCACTCAAAAATCGAACCAAAAATGGTTGGAATTAAAAAGAAAAAAAAGAAAAAAAAAAAGTGGTGAAAGTCGGCACTAGTCAAATACAAATCTGATGAATATGCTTCCTATCTTCTACTATTAAAGTAAGAATACATTTGTCCTTCTTTATTTGTCTGTTGTATACCTTCTTCCGATGGGAATATTGCTACCATGTTCATGTACATGTATTGGAATTTTAAGTTAGGTCGTGACATACATTTTTATGATGAAATTAATTACTGTTTAAATTTTGAGTTGATTCAGACAATTAATACAGGAGTCTCATGTTGATATGATGCATAACAATTCAGATAGCGACACGAAGCTCA
The DNA here is from genome assembly GCA_029490685.1 of Schizonepeta tenuifolia. Classification (NCBI taxonomy): domain Eukaryota; kingdom Viridiplantae; phylum Streptophyta; class Magnoliopsida; order Lamiales; family Lamiaceae; genus Schizonepeta; species Schizonepeta tenuifolia. Next base: position 11,584,102 of record CM055958.1, on the reverse strand, counting down.
CAAGTAATCGATCACCAAAATTAAGAAGTCGAATGACGAGAATTTGTTTAAAATTGAAATTCTGATGAATCGGCTGAATTTGGAAGCAATAAATTGAAAAATTATGTATCGTATTGCCATGTTATGTGATGTCAATATTAGCTTGCATATGCATCCATTTTTAAACTGGGGGTTGGTTGTAGCCTAAGAATTAGTAAGATCCTTACCTTATGAGGAAATTAACTTTATTTTATCTAGTTAGTTTTTTATTTTTGAGCAAATTATTTATGAATAATGATGTTTGTAGCTCAGAATAGGTAATAATCGGGCCTAAAGTGATTGTTATTGGGGCCTTGATCTTTCCTAAGGAGCCAAAGCCCAATTTAAGTGGCCCGTTTCTGTAAGGTTCGGCGGCCTTAGAGGCCCGTGTCACAACAAAATTAGAGAAAATGAATTTCCAGAAATACCCTTACCACCTGCCAATGAGTTTTGTGGTTGAGAAATGCTGGATATGGATAGAGCTTTATTGGTTGGTTTTGGTCCAATGTATCTATTTTACACACACACACAAAGGTGCAACTCTCTTTCTTTATCAAAGAAGTGTAAAAAAACAAATGGCAAAGGCTCGTGTATGGCGCCATGGGTAGATGTGGTACCAGTGCCACATCAAATTCGAATGTGTCATCTGAAGTTTTCAATTACAGAATTTGAATTTCCTCATATCACTTGAAAAAATTAAATGCTAGAACATTATGTAGTAATTTCTCAAATTTTTGAATATAATTTAAAAATAATAAATATATATATCACGTTAATACCAATGTAATATTGCTTGTCATTTTCCGACAATTGTGTGTTTCTTAAGCTTGCTGGAGACGCCACATAAACTATACACGTGGAAAATGGTTGTGATATGTATGTTAGATTTAAATTTAATTAGTTTAAAAAAATATGAATTTATTTACAAAATCTAAAATATAAAAAAATAAACTTAAATCGCATGAAAATAAAATAGAAGACTAGTCCAATGACTTGGTGAAGCTAATTTTCTCTACCATTGTTGCAAAATAGGAGTATGTTATTTTCCCTCTAGATTTAATACTGCTCGAATTTATGCACATACATTTTGAAAATTGCGGTTGCGGCTCCTCCGCGTTGTTGGCCGTTAGTTAGTGTGTTATGCAATTTCAAAGCGGATAAGCCATTAAGCGCTAAAATGATGATGAAATCTTATTGCGTAGGCCGACAAACAAGAACCAGAAATATTGTTGGATTTTCTGGCACCACCCAAAACCTCACCCAAAATACCATCCATACACAACTACACTCACTCACTCAAACTCGCATGTCCTCTCCTCACGCCTGGTGTAGTGAGAGAAACTACAGAGAGAGAAAATGGTGTTAGCAATGGCTATGAGGAGGCTTTCCTCCTCCATCTCCAAACCTCTCAAGCGCGGCGGCTCTCTCTATCACATGGTCTCTTTCATCCGTTATTCCATTTTCAAATTTCATGCTCTTCTGATTATGTTGATTTTCTGATTTGATGACCAAATTTGTATTTCGCAGTCATCTTTGCCGGATGAAGCAGTCTACGACAAGGAAAAGAATGGCGTCCCGGTATGCCTACATACTGTTCGACGCTTCTTCTCACTTCGAAAATTGAGTTTATCAATTTTTTACTTTTTAATTGGTGTGAGTTTGATGAATTTTGATGATGTTGGAGTGAAATTTGCAGTGGCCAAAGCAGTTGAATGCTCCGTTGGAAGTCGTTGATCCTGAGATTGCAGACATTATCGAGCACGAAAAGACTAGACAATGGAAGGTTACTTCTGCTTAATTTACTCCTCGACCAGATTGTTATTCGTTCGACTTGGATGTTGAGGATATATCAATTTTATGTGTTGTGCTTTCAGCATTTTGCGTTTTCAAATTTGAGCTTCTAGAGGAGTAATCATGAATTTCTTAATTGTTAGAATCCATGTGTATGTTGCAGGGGCTTGAGCTCATCCCCTCGGAAAATTTCACTTCCGTGTCTGTGATGCAAGCCGTTGGTTCGGTTATGACTAACAAGTACAGTGAAGGATATCCTGGTGCAAGATACTACGGAGGAAATGAGTACGTAGAGAACTTCACAAATCAATTTTTTTTCCCCGATTCACCACACTTATATATGGTTGTTTGCATCAGAGTAATCATATAATAATCTCCCTCGACTTGTATTACCTTCTAAGCAAGTGTTTTGAAATTTCAGGTACATCGACATGGCTGAAACACTATGCCAGAAGCGTGCGCTGGAAGCATTCCGATTGGACCCTGCAAAATGGGGAGGTAATGCCTGAAATTCATGTGCATTGATATTATTGAAATTCAGATATTTTTAGAGCTTAGCTGCATTTTTTGTTCATATCAACATATTTCCTGATTGGATTAGTAAGATTCTCTAGGATGACGGAATGTCATAAAATGTGACCGTTGAATGAGAATTACTTAAATACTTTCAATTAAACTATGGTATTAAAGTGAAACTTATGCAAGTTATCTTTATTCACAGTAAACGTGCAGCCTCTATCAGGATCCCCGGCAAACTTCCATGTTTACACTGCTTTACTTAAACCACATGAAAGAATTATGGCACTTGATCTTCCTCATGGAGGGCATCTTTCTCATGGTTATCAGGTACTTCCCGATTTCTTCTGTTATCACTGTTATCATGATGATTGTTGTGTTTTGCCACTCTTAACTGCATTTTGTGGTTCTCAATCTCTGACGTCTCAAGTAATTCAGCAAATTCGCAATTCCGTGTAATAGACCTGATAAAATCAAGTATTGACAGGAAGATATGACAAATTTCCTGTTAATGAACTGCATATGAGCTCTCTCTTAAAAAACTTATTTCTGATCATCAGAATATTGTGAGTGATTTTAAGTCATTTCTTCTTCTTTTACAGACTGATACTAAGAAGATATCTGCAGTCTCTATATTTTTTGAGACTATGCCATACAGATTGGATGAAAGCACAGGCTTAATTGATTATGATCAGGTACGTTCTTTCTCGTCTTGTCATGATTTCAAAATGATTGTTCAAATTCTTTAACATTCCCAACTGCTATGCATGTTCAGAAGTAGAATATTTATCTCTACGTCTTGTTTGGCATTACCAAGTCAAATTTTGGGAACAATTCATTTTCATACGAGCAAGAGTGCTGTACTAATTAATCTTTGTTATCGGCTTATATCAATTTTAGCATGTTACAGTTCACTGAATTAATTTATTTCTGCAGTTGGAAAAGAGTGCTGTACTATTCAGGCCTAAACTAATTGTTGCTGGTGCTAGTGCTTATGCACGTCTCTATGATTATGACCGCATTAGGAAGGTAATTTCTGCGCATGGTATTGATATTGTCTGAGTACAGAACCGTGAGCTTATTTCTTGGATGGTTTTGGCAGGTATGCGACAAGCAGAAAGCAATTTTGCTTGCTGACATGGCACACATCAGTGGACTAGTTGCAGCTGGAGTCATCCCATCGCCGTTTGATTATGCAGATGTGGTGACGACAACAACCCACAAATCACTTCGTGGACCTCGTGGTGCCATGATTTTCTTCAGGAAGGGCGTTAAAGAGATCAACAAACAAGGAAAAGAGGTTAGTGTTTGAGTTTCCATTACACTTCATTGCCAGCTGACAGTGAGAGTTACTTTCTGACAAAAGTGCCAACTCTTATTTTCTTGAAGGTGTTGTATGACTACGAAGATAAAATAAATCAAGCCGTTTTTCCTGGACTTCAAGGGGGCCCACACAATCACACAATTACTGGCTTGGCAGTTGCATTGAAACAGGTTTGGCACTCTAAATTCTATTATCTGTTGATGTCACCATCAACAACTACTACTACTTTTCGCTTCATTCTGCATCGACTGTACTCACATATCGAAATGAATATGCTTTAGAAAGTATAACCTTGTTAAGCTGAATCATATGTACTGAACACAGGCAACAACTCCCGAATACAGAGCTTACCAAGAACAAGTCCTGAGCAATTGTGCGAAGTTTGCTCAGGTATGATTGAAATATATGGAGAGAATTATATACCGTTGGCCAAGTCTGATTTAGATATATGTATATATATATTTCTTTGGTCATCACTAAACTCTATCTAATGTTGCAGACTCTCACTAAAAATGGATATGAACTTGTTTCTGGCGGAACAGACAACCACTTAGTTCTTGTCAACATGAAGAACAAGGTAAAGGATGTAATCATATAAATTCCATTTCTAGCATTTCAGGAAAAAAAAAACAAAAAAAAACAAAAAAACAAAAAAAAAACCACGATCTTCTTTGTTGTAACATGAGACGTAGCATTGTACTAATCTTTTTATTTTTGCAGGGCATTGATGGTTCAAGGGTGGAGAAGGTGTTGGAAGCTGTCCATATCGCAGCCAACAAGAACACCGTTCCAGGAGATGTATCGGCCATGGTTCCCGGAGGCATAAGGATGGGTAAGCTTCTTTTCTCGATAAATCTTCTGCTAACGTGAATCACCAAATTTCATAACTGTTTTTCTTGTTATGTTAGGTACCCCTGCTCTTACTTCTAGAGGATTCTTAGAGGAAGATTTTGCCAAAGTTGCTCACTTCTTTGATTCTGCTGTGAAGTTGGCTGTCAAAATTAAGGCTGAAACCAAAGGTTCTAGTTTTAGTTTTATCACCTAATCCTAACATCTTACTTCTTCTATGCATGTGTCATTCATGCTGTTTGAATTTGATTGAGAGTACTTATTTTGTTTCCCACTTGAAATCCTGCAGGCACAAAACTGAAGGACTTTGTGACCACGATGTCGAGTGCTTCGTTCCAATCCGAGATTGCAAAACTCCGCCATGACGTGGAGGAGTATGCAAAGCAGTTCCCTACAATTGGGTTTGAGAAAGAAACCATGAAGTACAAAAACTAAGGACTTCATTGCACAAGCACATGGCAGGTAGACATGATAAGGGGTGAAGTAAAAATAAGGATGGGATTCCATGTTATTGTCATGCACAAAATCCAGTTTTCGGATCCTATTTTCTCCCTGTTTTATGTTTATATATATGTAAATACAGACCTTGTAAGAATGAATTATATTGGATGGAACTACACTTGCTTCTCTACTTTATTTGGGCTGCTGGTTGATGATTTTGTAGTTGAGGATTTCTAAAACATATACATTAAAAAAAAATTGTAACTGGGGACTACTCAAATCAACACTTGAACGAACATTTAACCCAATCACACATGTTGACGCGCGTAAAGTAATGCATTTAAATAAATAAAAAATATATATAAAAAATAGATAAATTATGACAATTTTGAGCTCTTCTTTTTTTTTAGCAGAATTTTGAGCTCTTTTTATCTTATATCTAATATATTGAACCTATCTTAAAGGTATAATCCAAATTTTGTAAGAATCTAGACTTTTACACCACAATAATAAATAAAAAAGATAAATATAATATATCACATAATATTGTTGTCCGAATATATGATATCAATAATAGGCAAATCAAATTGTGTAAATAAGTTATATGTGTATAAAATTGGCTATAGTAGTTTATAGTATTAATTAATTGAACCAATTTATATACATTGTTAAAAATGATTCGAGCTACTCCGAACCAATGCATCAAACACTTGTTCAACTTCTTTTAAAATGACCCAATTATAAATTTGAGAATTGATACTCTGAACCCAGAAATTTCTAAACGACTCAAATTTGAAGTTAATGATACTTCACTGATTAGCGCATTAATGATCACTTGACTTGTATAGGTGTTCTGGCCCACCGGTAGTATGGTTAATAACTAAAGTCAAAATTCATTGGGTTTGAGTTTACTACGGCGCAATCTATTGAATTTAAATTTATAAAATCGCACAAAAATAAAAATAAAACACCCCATCCATGATTCATTAATTTGCAATAGTACTGAATGCTTGAATAAGTGTGTCATGTGTATTGTATTGTAAGTGAGGTCGAGAACTAGGATCAACAATAACAAATGGCAAGTAAGTTGCATGCAAGGACGCGTTATTGGTTTTCTTTTCATTCATGCACAATGCTATATATTTATTAGTTTATGAGTATGAAAAGTTGATTGAACGTGCATATTTTGATTACTCTTAATTTCACATAATATCTGTTGCATCATAATCATTAGGCCATAATTTGAACATTTGGAGGGTTGTCCGATGTTGCCTTAACAAGTAGTATTACCTTTTTCTTCGCTCTATTTAATTTGTTTAATCAGATAAATAGCAAAAAAGTATTTGGAATAATGATTCACAGAAAAGAATGAAATTGAAAGTTTGCCGTCTACTGTTCAAACAGCAGTGTCTAAGGTAATAATATTGGACGAGTGATTTTGGTCTTCAACATGGACATAAAAATGCTAATGCAAAGAATGGTATGTGGATAATTAATTATTTCCAACGGCTATTGTGTGGTAGCTAAGAATACATCGATCCTTACGTGAACCATTCACCCAACGGTCCAACTCCAGAGAGCAGTTGAAGATCATAATAACATTCACAAAAATAAAGTGTTCAAGAAATAACACTCTCTATCAAAATATATGGGATTAATGTTAATTTGACTTTGATTTCACACACTACATTGCCAAAACAAATTTAAGTAAGTAAAATAAAAACTTAATTACCCAAACAGCCGAAAATGGTGAATTCTTTCATAATAATGACTTAATGAGACTAGAAATGAAATGACCACCCAAAACTTCTTTCACAAAAAGTCCTCATGCTTCAAAGTGTGCTTGCATTAGTCATTAATGACTTGGTCGAATTTGACTTTCAATTTCTCACACTAAATAACATATAGTATCGAATAATCAAAAAACTGTTAAGAGAGATTATAATTCTTAAGCATATTAGATAACTATTAGGGCACTTACTACGGTGGAGTCGAGGGGGTGTGTCGAAGCGGTGTCGAGTGGATCGACATACCCCTCCACTCGACACACCCCTATGTCGAGCCATAGTGGGGCTTCGACACACCCCTACGTCGAGGGGTGTGTCGACGGTGGAGTCGATATTTCGACACTCCACTCGACCTCAAGCTGATGCAATATGGGGACACTTGTCGTGTCCCCATTGGTCCCTTATTTTTTTTTTTTCATTTTTTCGTTAAAAAAAAAAAACGTTATTTTTTTAAATACCCCAACGTATACATTTCCATCTCCAACGTCTATATCCCATTTTTTCCCTATATATACCCCTTCATCTCATTCATTCTCCACACAACCTAATTTCTCCATCCATTCTTCTCCCAAAAAATTTTCATTCTTTCAATTTATTTTGTGCAAAAAAATGGCTGAAGAGGGATTCAATTCGTGGTACTCGCAAACTTTTGGTTCAATCCCACCGAACCAATCTCCCAATCCGGCGAATCCAACCTCCAATCCGGCGAATCCAACCTCCCAATTCTTCTCTTCTTCCGGTTTCGGGCAATACTCGGCCCCTGCAGGGTTTGCAGCGTTTTCGCCAACGCCGGGATTCTCCCAATTTCCCTCGTCGTCAGGTTTCTCCCAATTCCCTCCGGCGATTGGGTACTCGCCGTTCTCACAGCCGCAGTGGTACGGCCAATTCCCCCTGTCGCCTGGATTCTCACAGATGCCTGGTTTCTCTCAAGTTCCTTCGTCTTACGGCTTCTCGCAGTCGCCGGGCTTCTCGCCTGCATCGGGCTTCTCGCAGTCGCTGGGCTTCTCGCCTACGCCGGGCTTCTCGCAGTCGCCGGGGTTCTCTCAAGTACGGGCGACATCCGAGTACTCCCAATTCTCGCAGCCGCCACCAGGAACGGCTCGACTCAGACGATTCAACCTCAACGACGACGACGACCATGTTGAGGTGGAGAAAGACGAAGAGGAAGAGGCGTACGGCGACCCCCACGAAGAGGAATCGGACGAACGTGAGCAAACACCACCGCCGGCGTCTATATCCAAGAAGAAAGGGAGCTCGGAAGCGGGGAGAACGACCTCGACTTGTACAAAAGGGCCCACGATCTGTTCCTCGCCAAGTACGGGAAACCGTTCCAGTATAGGGCTGCGTGGGAGCTCTTGAGGCATGTCCCGAGTTTCACCAACCCTACGAAGACAACTGCTCCAAAGCGGACGAAGATAAATGAATCCGGCGAGTATACTTCGTCTGCTAGCGGCACCGCATTCACCACATCCGCGAGCGATGCAAACACTCTGCAAGTTCGACCCCAAGGAGTGAAAGTGGCGAAGAAGGGGAGGAAGGGCAAAAATGCGATACGGGAGCAGGCGGCACAAGAGTTGTCATCCCTCAACCAGCAATCGAAGGAAGAGTGGGCGTTGGGCGTCTATCTCATGGACACGTCGAATATGAGTCCCGATCGAAAGGCGAGGTACGCAAATGTTCGCCGCAAACTTGCAAAGGAATTTGGTTGGGAGGAGTAGTTGTACTATTTTTTTTAAATAATTATTGTAATGTTGCACTTTTTAATTATTGTATTTTTTTTTAATTAGTGTATGTTTTAGTTTTTTTAAATTCAATAAAAATGTCATTTATTAATTTCTGAATTTAATTAAGTTATTTTTAATAATATTTATTACAAATAAGAAAACAACAAAATAAAATCTATTCAATCATTAAAATCAAGCTTCCCAGTGCTTAGACCTAGGTCTTACTCAACCCCATTGTAGTGGAAAAATCAACTTATGTCTAACTAAATACCACCAATCATTAAAATCACGCTTCCCAGTGCTTCAACTTATATCTAACTAAATACCCGTAGTGAATGCTCTTAAAAGATTATCTGATTTAATAATAACAATTACATGTTCGTAAGTAAAAGCTCCAACCCATTCGATAAAGATGAATATGTTTTTAGATATTATTTTAATGTTTTCAACCCTTTTGATGATAAGGATGAAAATCTCTTAAGAAAATCTTAATATTTTAGTCAGAAACCCCTCTTAGGGTAAAATATGAAATCATGAACTCTTTCTTTCTTTCTTTTTTTTTTTTTTTTTTTTTTTTTTTTGCTTCCGTGATGAGCTCACATTTAAGATATTTCGCTCATTTTTGTAATATTTCACCATAAACTTTAGATACACTTGCAAAGTTAGGAAATACTTCCTCCGTTCATCAAAACCTGTCCACTTTTGAACAGTAACCATGTTCACCAAAACATGTCCACTTTACCTTTTCGTACTACACTACCCTTTCTATTTTCCAAATATTACTACCCTTTGCCATTAAGGACCCCACCTCACATCAACTTTATTCCTACCTTTTTTATCATCCCAACAACTTTATTCTTACTTTTTGGTCAATACCACTTCTTTTTTGTCAATACCACTATTTTTTTGTCATTATCTACTACCCCTACTTTCTAACTTTTAGCCTACTAACTTTCACTTTATCAACTTTCTTAAACTCCGTGTCCAGAACAAAGTGGACAACTTTTGACGAACGGAGGGAGTATTATTTAAGAGCATGTCTCCCATGCGACCTGGTGTTGTGCATGCGACCGGGTCCGGGCCGGGTCGATCCGGTTAATCTGGGCTTGACTCGTTGACTCGGTCATTTTTTTTTTCCGTCTCCGCCTTGGCTCCGATTTTACCGCTCCGCCTTCGCTCCGATTACAAATATAAGAATAATCGGGACAATATTTTGGACTTTTTTTGGCTCGCTCCGAGGCCTTCGACTCCTCTTGCTCGAATCTTGACCAAAGAAGAAGCGGCAAACAAAAAAAAAAGTTGAAAAAAAGTAGATTTTAAAAAATAAATTAAAAATAAAAGCTGAAAAAAAAAATAGAAAAAAGGTAAAGACAGAAAACAGGAAAAAGGAAAAAAAAAATCAAGCGTGTATAATACATGCGCCGCGCGTGGACGGCTGGTGCGTGTATTACAGGCTCCACGCGCCCGCCGTATAGCATGCGACGGATCGTAATATGAGTAATTGCCATTATTTAAAGAATTCCATTAAGAGATGTTTATGTTATTTTCTTTTCTTGTGCTGTATAATAGAGTAAGAGTGGGTTTTGTTCTGGGCCACTTGACGAGCAAGAAAGAAATCGAAGATGATGAGATCCGGATGGATCCTAACCGTACATTTCTCTTCCTCTAAACATTTTCTTCTCATTTTACCCTTCCTATTTCTTCTCATGGCGTCCTTCTTTTCTCTCTCCCGGTCTATGTCTATCCATTTCCAACCCGCCTGCCTCATCAAACCCTCTCTTCTCAAACCCTGTTCCCCATTTTACCCCGCTTCTCGTCTCAAATCCCGTCCTTGTCCCCTCTGGTCCTCCTCCTTCTCCACCTGCCTTCTCCGCACTCGCGCTCATCGCTCCTCCCTCCGCAAACCCATCACAACTGAGCTCATTCGCTCGCCGCCGTCCGTCCGATCGTTCTGCGTTTCAGCTTCATCCAGCGTCTTAGAAATGGCGGAGACCGACACTAATCCTCTGCTCAAGGACTTCTACTTCCCTCCTTTCGATTTGATCAAGGCCGAACACGTCCGCCCTGGAATCCGTGCGTTGCTTAAGAAATCGGTATGTGTTTGAATTGTTTATCCTCGTCTTTGTGTGCTGATTGCGCTGAGATATTGAGTTGATGCAATTAATTTGATTGGTGGAATTGCAGGAATCTGATTTAGAGGAGCTGGAGAGGACGGTGGAGCCGACGTGGCCGAAGTTGGTTGAGCCGCTCGAGAGGATTGTCGATCGCCTGGGGGTGGCTTGGGGCGCTGTTTCGCATCTCAAGGCCGTCAAAGATAATGCTGACCTTCGTTCCGCCATAGAAGAAGTCCAGGTACATGCATATACGGATCAAATGCATTCTTTGTATTAATTTATATTGTATTCGTATTTGGTGTGTAACATAAATTGATAAAGGTTGTTCTTTTCTGTTGTGTTTTGTAGCCGGAAAAAGTGGCATTCGACCTTAAGTTAGGTCAGAGTAAGCCTATTTACAATGCCTTCAAAGCTATTAGAGAATCTCCTGATTGGGAGAAGCTAAGTGATGCTCGCAAACGGATAGTTGAAGGTTCGTTCATTCACTTGCCTTTACTATGATTTTTGGACATGTTTGGATTCTGATGAGTTTGTATTGCTTCCTATGTTATAAATAAAATTTTGCATTTTCATTTTTTTTTTCCTTCTGTTCTTGATAACGCTCTTCGCTGACCAATTTCTGCAGCACAAATAAAGGAGGCTGTTTTGAATGGTGTTGCGCTTGAAGATGATAAAAGAGAGGAATTCAACAAGATTGAACAGGTATTCCTTACAATATATAGATTTGTGAATAAACTTGGCTGTGTTACCATGCTATTGACGATCCTCCGGTTTTTTCAAGTGTTTACTGTTGCTTGTGCACAATGCTATAGATATACTACAACATATTCCTTTAAAATGCAGAACCGAATTTTTAAGAGTATAAAAAGTTGGAAATGTGCATATTTTGATTCTTGTCATTAATCCTAATTTCGCAAATGTCTGTTGCATCATACCTTTTGCTTTAAAATAATGACCTTTTCTGCTTATTGAATTGTTTGAAGGAACTTGCTAAACTCTCACAAAAGTTTGGGGAGAATGTTTTGGATTCAACAAAGAAGTTTGAAAAGTTAATAACCGATAAGAAAGATATTGAAGGTTTCCCAGCTAGTGCACTTGGACTGGGTGCGCAAACAGCAGTGTCTAAGGTATTGACATTGATGACTGACTTCGATTAATCCTGTACCTTTGAATTTTATATGTTATCAGCTAGGTACTATTGTTGATTTTTTGCATGCAATGCATAACAGGGACATGAAAACGCTACCGCAGAGAATGGGCCTTGGATAATTACTTTGGATGCCCCTAGTTATATGGCTGTTATGCAGCATGCTAAGAATAGAACCTTACGCGAGGAAGTCTATCGTGCATATATAAGTCGTGCTTCTAGTGGAGATCTGGATAACACACCAATCATTGACCAGATTTTGAAGCTTAGGTTGGAGAAGGCTAAGCTTCTCGGATATAATAACTATGCAGAGGTACGACTCCTTATTTATAATCACTCATTCTATAAATCTCTAATGAGGTGATACTTTCCAGGTAAGTATGGCCAGTAAGATGGCAACTGTTAAAAAGGCAGAAGAACTCCTTGAAAAAATTCGATCTGCATCCTGGAACTCTGCAGTTCAAGGTAGTAAAGCTTCTTAATATGTACATTTTGGAGTACAATGACAGTTTTTCACTGATAATACAGGCATGGGTGCTTCCTGGAATAATTGCAGTTCAAGCTCAGAAAAATTCGTAATCTATAATTTCTGCAATATAGCAACGAGTATTTGTGCTGATATCATTTGATAGCTACACAGCTCCACTCTGATCCTGATCATCAATTTAAGATTTTAGTTATTCAATTAACATTAACATTTTTAAAGTATGTACTATATATATATATTGTCAAACTACCTAATTTTAGAATAGCTGTTTTGTTAAGTTGTTGCTGTGATTGGAGAAAGAAATAGATACGACTTCTCCAATTGTTTTCCTAGTGACTAGTGATTGTTTTTAACCCAAACAAGGGCCTTCTACCTTTTTAATATATGGCACTATCTATTTGAGTTTATTTTATGGGAGATTTTGCACTGACCTCATTGTTGGGCATGGCAGATATGGATGACCTCAAAGTTTTCTCAAAGAGTCAAGGTGCTCCAGAAGCTGATGACTTAAATCATTGGGACACTGGTTTCTGGAGTGAGAGACTTCAGGAGTCAAAGTATGAAATAAATGAGGTGAGGCCTTTTGGGCCTGTCCCTTAAAGCATGCCCTTTTAATGTGGTAATTGCTAAAGCATGTGGTCTCTTAATCTTCTTCAGAATAGTCACCTTTCTACTTGCTTTCATCATCAGATACCATGCTATTTATCTGTTCCTTTGCTTTACCTGCAAAGGAATTTTGCAGGACTGTTTCTCGATATGTTTGTTTGCGAAACAAGTTGTACTTTGGTTTTGGTTTGCGAAGGCACCCACTTAAGATATTGCTCGTTATTGTTCTCGAATTTTCAATCTTTCTATGAATAAAGCTGCTAGGCTATCCTTTAAGGACGAATTGCCATATATTTATATTACAAGCTTAGTGATCCAATTTTGGCTGATTTTCTTGTTAGTCACTTTGTGTATGCTCTATGCTTTAAGAAATAGTGTACTTGTATCCAATTAGAATTTAAGAGCTCTAGTGACAATTCATCGTTCTTGTGCATTTTCTTTAGAACTCTGATTGTTGTTTGTATGCTTCAATGGATTTCCTAAATATCAGACTCATTCCACTGAATGTATAATCTTAGTTTGTTGCTTTTTGTAAATTCAACAGGAAGAGTTGAGACCTTACTTTTCCTTGCCTAAAGTTATGGATGGTCTTTTCAGTCTGGCAAACAAGTTGTTTGGGATCAACGTTGAATCTGCAGATGGTTTAGCTCCAGTAAGATAATTCCTTCTTGAATCTTGAGGATTTCTGTATGTGTGTGTTTGAGATATAAGCAGAATTTATTGGTCAACGATGCATGGGGTTGTTGCTAACAGAATTACTTTTTTCCTTAGGTTTGGATAAGTGATGTTCGGTTTTACCGTGTCAATGATTCTTCTGGTAGCCCAATTGCATACTTCTATTTTGATCCATATTCTCGCCCTTCTGAAAAACGAGGAGGAGCTTGGATGGATGAAGTAGTTGGTCGAAGTCGTGTCATGTCGCAAGATGGTTCCTCTCCAAGGTTGCCTGTAGCGCACATGGTGTGCAACCAAATGCCACCTGTAGGAGACAAGCCAAGCCTTATGACATTTCGTGAGGTATGCACATTTTCTTGGTACACTGACTAAAAGATTTGCTTGTGATTGCACTTTGCGATCAGACTAGGTTACTTTGATCACCGAGCTTGAACAGAATAATCCTGTTTTGCTTTTAATCATGTGTTAAGGTGGAAGCAATAAAGTATTAATGATTTTTGGTTAAAACTTTCCGGTCCCAATTTGTTATATTAAATGTCCTACATCATTAATTTTTCTCATTATTGTAGAACGTATATGAAATGATTTTGGAAAATGACTTAGCTAGTTTGTAGTCTTGGAGCTATTTTAATTCCAGCTACTCAATTCTTATTTGATTTTTTTTCATGGTGCCTGTAGGTTGAGACCGTATTCCATGAATTTGGCCATGCTCTTCAGCATATGCTAACAAGGCAGGATGAGGGTTTGGTTTCTGGTATACGGAACGTAGAGTGGGATGCCGTGGAATTACCTTCTCAATTCATGGAAAATTGGTGCTACCATAGGTAGGTATCGTCACTTGTTGATCTATTTTGGATGTACTATAATTCCAATTATCATATTTACCTTCTCACAACTTTTATACTTGGTATTGCTTCACATTATCTGGTCTGGTTTGCAAAATGTCATGTTCTGTTTGTAAATTTGTTCCTGAAAATAGAGCTGGAAAATTGGATCCAAACTGTTTATTATAAAGCTACTCTTATGCTGATTCTATCCCAATACTAAATGGTGTGCTCATCAATACATGAAACACATTATTCTTCTCTTGCCATGTTACTCATTTAGAAGATTTAATGTTATTGTTTTGCAGAGATACCTTGATGAGTATTGGCAAGCATTATGAAACTGGTGAAAGTATTCCAGATGACATATACAAAAAGCTTCTTGCTGCTAGGACTTTCCGTGCTGGCTCTTTAAGTCTTAGACAGGTTGGTACATCATTATCAGAAATAATGCAGACCCCTCTCACCCACCAAAATTGGCTTCTCTTGTACCTTTTTTTTTTTTTAGAATCCGTTATAGTGCCTTTCTGTTTGAACTATCAGATTTTTGTTTACTCTTGCTCCTTCCTTAGTTGTGTGTTCAGTGATATCAAGGTTTCTCTGACTTTATTAGAGCTATGAGTGGACCGAGTTGTGAATAGATGCATGCCTACCTCTGTGTCTTGGTCATCAATTTTTATTTTTTGTTGATGAAATGAAGGTAAATAGATTCTTTATCATGATAGAACCTGTTGCCTGCAAACCTATCCACTGCCTTCTTTATTGGAAAATTATTAAAGAATGAAGCTAGCTTTAGGTCCTCAAGCTCCTTAAATACGGTTGTGGACCCGTGGTTATTAATATGTGATATAAATTGTTAGAATCTTCTTCCTTTCTTGCCCTGGATAATATACTTTTAAACCTAAATGTGCAAAACCTTAACACCTGGTGTCATTTCACTTTCTGCTCAAATCGCTTTAGTATATGTCTAGGCAATTTTCTGCAGTTAACTGTTTATCTAGCGGCTATTGAATGTTGTTTTCTCCTAAAATATAAATATTGATTTGTTCAACTATGTTCCCATTTCTTATATAATCAAATTCTACTGCATGATTATTGATTCCCTTTTACCACCATGAAAACTACTTATATGCTCTCTCATATATATTTCAGCTTCGATTTGCTACTCTTGACCTAAATTTGCACTCGACGTATGTCCCTGGTGGTCCAGAGTCGATCTTTGATGTTGACAAAAGGGTTTCTGAAAAGACTCAAGTTCTTCCTCCACTTCCCGAGGATAAGTTCCTTTGCGGTTTTAGTCATATTTTTGCTGGTGGATATGCAGCTGGATACTACAGCTACAAGGTAATTTGTCAGTCTCTTTCTGCAATATTCTTGTATATGCAGATGGGTGCTTTTTGTTCTAGTTTAATTGCTTACTAGCTCTAAGTTTACAGCTCTAGGCATAATTTACCCTAAGAGGGTTTCTATTGGTAGAGAAATTCATGCTTGATTTTTGCTCATACCAAATTTCCATATTTCTAATTTTCACCTAACACCGAGGTAAATTTCTGATGCAGTGGGCTGAAGTTTTGTCCGCAGATGCCTTCTCAGCATTTGAAGATGCTGGATTGAACAATGATGCGGTACTTAGATGTTATGTTTTGGTGCATATACCCATATTTCAAAATCGTTGATGCAACTGTGTTTCTCATATCTTCTGATTGATGATACCTTGCAACAGGCGGTGATGGAGACAGGCCATAGGTTCCGTGAAACAGTTCTTGCTCTCGGAGGCGGAAAGGCACCTCTAGAGGTTAGAAGTGATGATATTGTGCCCATTTTACTCTTATTGTTATAAACCTCAACATAATCTCTGATTTTCTGAAATATATGGTCAGGTGTTTGTGGAGTTCCGTGGGCGCGAACCCTCGCCCGAGGCATTGCTGAGGCACAATGGTTTATTGCAAGTTGCCTGAGTCCAGTCAAACCCAAGTGCGTCTAAGAACGGCTGTAGCTTTATTTATATACCTCTCTCAAAAAAGCTTTATTTATACACACAAAGGTAGAAAATTGAATGATTAGAGTTTCATATTGCTTGTTCTCATGGCGTTGGAAACATAAAGCCAGATTCAACTTATCTGAAGACTAAGAAGTAGATTTTTTTAACTTTCTTTTAAATTTAAATGTAGTTTTCTTTAATTATATTACTTATTTATTTCAAGATTAATGATATTCGAACATACTGTGGCTAGTCACACGCATAAAAAAAAAGTAAGTTAGACTGTAAAAATGAAAATAATCACATTTTCCTCTTAGGGTTTATGCCAATTAGGGTGTATTTTTAATTTTTAAAATCTATATTATCATTTTTAGCGCGTGTGGCTGACCACAGTGTGTTCGAATATCATTACTCATTATAAGTTCAAAAATAAATTCATTCAAAATGTTTGGCGACTAAATTACAAGTTTTCGTAGCTAAGTGGTATTTTTTCGGTCGGTCTAAGGTACAAATTTCTACAAATTTCATTTATACTATCACGTAACTTAAAGAAATGGTGTTTGGGTAACAACGATTTAGAAGCCAAAATAATTTTTTAACCATTTTAGCAAAGGAAAAAAGAATCCTGCTTCTGAAATTACAACGTTTTGTACCATGTAGGACGGTCTCGAGTTCATACCTATTAATACTTTTATAGGTCAAGTCTATTATATTTATATTTGGATAGTGTGTTTTATCTAATATTTTTATAGGTCAAGTTTATCATATTTATATTTGGATAGTGTGTTTTATCTTTGTAATTGTGTGGTTTGTATGTTACTGTTAGGGTGCATATATGAAAAACGGATTTTCGAGTAACTCAACCCTGCACGTACCCTGAGTTGGGTATCCAATACTCGTAATTTTCGGGTATGGGATGAGAGCTGGTATGAGTTTTTCAAAAGATACTCTAACGGGTATACCGTTGGGTACTCGGTCAATACCCCGTCAGATAATTATTTATTTAATAGATACAATGTTTAATATTTTTAATTATACTAGTAGGAGATTACGTGCTATGCACGTATAACTTCTCAATTATATGATCAATATATTATAAATAAAGTATATTTAATGATATTTTTTTAAAGTTGAATCGAACATTTTTAATCTTTCTGAGTCCGTGGAAAAACTCTATAACAATTTACGAGTGCCCTTATAAGAAGCAAAAGTATATACTCCCTCGACGACTGGGGGGGTGGGGGGGGGGTAAGGGTGTTCGCGGTCTGGTTTGGTGCGGTTTGATACTAAATCCAAACCAAAACATAAAATACGGTTTGGTAATTTTTTGGAACCAAACCGAATTGATTAAGTAGTAAAATCAAACCAAACCAAACTGCAATAATACGCTTTGGTGCGGTTTGGTTTGCGGTTTGTCTATATTTTTTCATTTTCTTTGTAATAGAAATAAAACGTATTAAATAAAGTTGTTGTCATGACCATATACGTTTTTCTCTTTTGCTAGAATAAATATACTAGGAGTCTAGGATAACTTTATTCAGCTAAATAGTAAATTATGTAAAATAATTTCACATTTTCTACTTTTTCTATCGAAAACAATTTAAATTTGAAAAGGATATAGAAGAAAAGAAACAAATAGAAATTTGTACCTTGTATTCAAAGGTGAAGAAAAGTCACTGTAATAATTAATTGGAAATGTATAGTAGATTGTAGGGTTTAATGATTTTAAATTGTACAATTTTATTAAATAAATGTGTATAACACTACATGCAATCAAGAAAATCTCTATTTCCTCACATAATAAATAAAATGATAATATAAATATCATTATATCAAATACTGTTTTTCGGTTTACGGTTTGATTTGGTTTGAATTTTCTTAAAAACCAAACCTAAACCATAAACCATAATTTTTGAAAAATCTAAACCAAACCATATTTTTCAAACCAAAAAACCGAACCAAACCGTAAATTACGGTTTGGTTCGATTTGGTTTACAGTTTAAACCAAACTTTGAACACCCCTAGGTGGGGGGGGAATACACCAGTAGCAATTTTTTTTTATGTGGTTTGTATGCAAGGTCAGTTGGTTAGTGAACTAAATATGGAATACTGAAATTAAATAACATAGTATTTTATGTGGTTCAGAGATTGACCTCCTACGTCTATGACTTCATTTTCGAGGAAGTAATCCACTAGATAAACTTATGCGTGCTTATCAAACGTCCAGTTTGGTTTGCGGGCACCAAACAGCCTAACCAGTTCGATTACGGGTTCGAACAAAACCTTACAACACTTTTGCGGGTAAGTGTACAACCTATTTTAAATTGCGGGTTCTAAGGGACCTAGTTTCTTTGATTGCGGGTTCAAAGAAAGACCTGGGATTTGGGGTTGAGGGTTTTTCCAACTATGATGCCTTCTACACTTAGAAAAGTGGAGTTTTCTTCCTAAGGCTTAGAGACTCAAATCTGACAGAGAGTCTGCTTAGAAACTATGCAAGAACCTATGATATCTAGACTCGATCAAAGAATAGGAATTTTGAGAGGCTAGAATGAAGAATAGAAGAAGGAATGGTCACTCTACTTCTACTTGTTCTTCAGCTGACTCGTTCTTGCTCGGAGAGAGTGGATGTGCTTGAATTCTTTTCTGCTTCTTTGCGCGTGTATACTCTCTTAACTCTTCAAGGAGGAGACATCTATTTATAGAGAGGGAGATCAAATTAGCCGTTGGAAAGAGCCGTTTGATATCTGCCAAAAAGCATGACACTCCACCTACTCTATAGTAATCTTTCCTGAAATGATAACCGCAACCCTTGATTTATGCAGTTCCTCTTGGTCAATCCATTTATGAAAGTTCCAACCTGTCTTGTACTTTTGAGTAGATTTGAATTTGAATGTGAACTCTTCCTTCTTCAACGTCTTGTAAGTCTTCTCTTATGACTTTGGACGTCTGACTTCAACATGACTTCTCGACATTCATGAACTGCATGGATCAACTCTGGAGTCAACTGAGTTCAAGTTCAATCGATCTCTTGTCAACTTTTTAGTCTATCTATAAGAGTTCAAGTTCTTCTTGAAATGTCTTCTTCAGTGTGGGTGACTTCTTCTACTTGAATCCTATAAAAATAAAATTCCTACGCTTAAACAGTGAGCACTAGCTAAATTCAAACTGATGACTTCATCTACTCGGTTGGGATCAATTGGATTTTGGGATAAATCAAAACATTTACTAATTTTCCCAACGCCATCTTATATATCATACTCCTTCCGTCCATTAATTCTGTACCCATTTGGTGCTGGCACGGAGCTTAAGAAAAACTGATAAAGTGGAGTTGGTGGGATAAAGTTATTTTTGAGGGGTAGTGATAAAGTAGTAGTTAGTGGAATAAAGGTTGTTAGTGGTGGGCCCATAATGAAAAAGGTAGTGATAAAGTGGTAGTTAGTGGAATAAAGGTGTGAGTTCAAATGGCAAATGGTAGAAAATAACATGAATTAGTAAGGGTAGATGAGTATTTTTATACAAATGGGTACAAAATTAATGGACAGATGAAATGGGGTAAGTGGGTACAGAATTAATGGACGGAGGGAGTATATTTTTAAACCTTAAAGATAATTACTATGAGAAGTTATGATAAAACTAAAAGGAGTACATTTGTCTTTTGAATGATTTACTCATATATTAATTCTAAATAATACGAATATCATCTATGACTAATATCATGAATACATTAATTACTATATTAGTATCTAGTGGTTGCTATATACAGTGATAGTTGATATATAACATTAAAAACCTAATTTTTTTTCTATTATGCATAATCATACATTTAATATAGGATTAATTTTTTGAAGAATATGTAACATTTATCTATATTCTACATGAATTGTGGACTTGAAATCATTGCCCATTGTCCCCTCCCTCTCTCTCTCTCTCACAACCATTCACCACATACATTTGTCTTTTGAATGATCTACTAATATATTAATTTTAAATAATACGAATATCATCTATTGCTAATATTCATGAATACATTAATTACTATATTAATATGCAAAGGTTGCTACTGTATATAGTGATAGTTGATATAGTCTTAAAAGCTTAAATTTTTTCTATTAAGCATAATTCATATATTTAATATAAGATTAATTTTTGAAGAATATGTAACATTTATCTACTACTTCCGGTCCCTAAGTTTCTTATTGAAAAGGGGGTGGCACGAGTATTAAGGAAAATGTTGTTGAGTTGGTTGTGATTAGATAGAAAGTGATTGAATTTGTTGTGAGTGGAGAAATGGTCTCACATTTAGGGTAATGATGGAGTATTAATTAATTGATATAGTGGTGGGTCATATGTGGTATTTTAGGTAAATAAATTGACAAAGTAAGGTAAGAGAGAATTGTTGTGGAGTAGTGTCCATAAATAGTTTGGAATAAATTTGGGGACCGCCACAAAAAGGAAAGATATGAAGACCCTAGGGCTATGCAATGATTGATTTTTTTTAATTTAACTTTTATATTTTTGATGACAATAAAAATAATAAAATACGAAGTTGTATTGAAACATTGGAAAATTACAATACAATTCATACAAATTAGAAACTACAAATTAAATACTAGAAGTTAAAAAAATACAAATTAAAAACTACAAATTAAATACTGGAAATTAAAAATTACATATTAACATTCGGAAACTGGTATTTTTGCTTGAGAAATGCGCACACTTCACGGTGGCGCATCAATTGTTCCGGGTCCATGTCGCTTGTTTTTCTCGTGTAGATGTCGTAGGCCTGCTTAATTCCTGATTAGCCACCATTTGGACCATACTTTCCTGGATGCCGCCATTGTTTGCACGGCCGCCACCTTCGGATTGACTTTTCCCTTTCCCTTCTTCGCCGCCTTTATGCCGGTCGGGCGGGCTAGCATCGACGAGGCCTCGTTTGCAGATGTGGAGTTGCTGGAATGACTTGTGTAGCCACCGTCTTCACTAGTCTCGGAGCGCTTCGATTGGGTCTTCTTATCCGGATTGCAGAAGAAGGGAATATCCTTCACGACCTCCCACGCCTTCCGATGGATGAAATGTTTGCCACGGGTTGCATGATAACCATCGGCGGCTAGCTTGTAGAGGTCGTGGTCGCTCCGCCCACTAGCATTTTCTCTCTCGAAGTTGATGTATTGCTCGTTGAATTTCACAATTTCGGTCTTGGCGCGTTTCCACGCCGACCGAATGGCTTCTACACCACGAGGTGGTTGAGGAGCTATGAACTCGTTGAATTTGTCGGCAATTCTCTCCCAAAATTTATCAAGCTTTTGATAGTTTGCATTTACCGCATCAAGCCCGATATCAACATAGCACTTGGCAACCCACTCAATTTCATCCGGCGTGTAGTTCCCGCTTCGAGCTCCGTAGTTCATTTCCGCAACCTTTCCTTTTCCCTTGCCCTTGGCCGGTGCCTTTTCCTTGGCCGCAGCCTTTCCCTTTCTGCGACGTGGCTCCGGCTCCGGCTCCTCCTCGGCCTCCTCATTTTCCTCACCCTTTTCTTCATCCTCATCAGGGACATGGTCGTCCTCGTCATTGAGGTTGATTCCTCTAAACTGGCGATATGCAGACGAAGGTGTCTGGAAAGATTGGTAGCCACCAGGCGGCGACGAGAATTGTTGGAATGCACCCGACAGCGGCGACGAGTGACTGAAGTGGCTGAAGCCCGGTGATTGCGAGTACTGCCCAAATCCATAAGGCGAGGAGTACTGTGGATATCCAGTAGGTTGCTGGGTTGAAAACGACGGACTATTACCGGTGAATAATTGTCGTGAGGGAATTGGATTGGGCGATTGGGAAGAGGGAGGAGGGTTTTGTGGACAATTTTTGGAGAACCACTCAATGAATTCATCATCTCCCATTTTTTAAGAAAAAAATAAAATTATAAGAGAATGTAATTGGAATGTAGAAATGAGAATGAAGAATGAGAAGGTGTGGATGTTTGAGAGGAGATAGATGACATATTTATAGCAAAAATACAAAAATAGCCGTTTCATCTTTATCATATTACCGTTACCTTTTTTTTTTTAAATTTACAATTCAGAATTAAAAAAAAAAATGGCAGAAAATGGGAGGAGGTGACGCGTGTCCCTCCTCCCCTCCATCTTCTTCCTCTCGCCCACGGGCTTCGCCGCGCCAGGGCTCCATCCGCCAAGCCCGCCCTCGCCTCCTCCAACGGGCGGCGCCCACAACGCGCCCGGGCTTCTCCTCCTTCGCCCGAGCGACAACGTTGCCGTTGTGGGTGCTATAATAATATATTAATTCTAAATAATACGACTAGCATCTATAGCTAATATTCATGAATACATTAATTATTCTATTAATATGTAGTGGTTGCTACTATATACAGTGATAGTTGATATAGCCTTAAAAAGCCTAAATTTTTTCTATTATGCATAATCATACATTTAATATAGGATTAATTTTTGAAGAATATGTAACATTTATCTATATTCTACGTGAATTATGAAATTGAAACCATTGCCCCCTGTCCTCTCCCTCTCCCTCTCACAACCACCGGGCCACCACTATAACCAACTGCACCTCTCCCTCTCCCTCTTCCTCTTCCTCTTCCATCTCTTCATTATCTATTTTTATTTTATTTTTCTTATAAAGATGTTTTATAAAATTAAACTTGAATAAAATCTTCAATAAATGAGTTAAGCTTGAGCTTGATACTACTGATCAGCTTAATTCGACTCAACTATATATTATCAACAAATAAGAATTATATATAATAAATTGTATAAATAAATTCATTACAAATAAATAAATTATAATGTAAAATTTTGTGAAGAGAGGTTGTAATGACAAAGAGAAAAGATTGAAATATAAAGTATGAAATTGAATAATAAAGATGACATGTTACTTGTTAGAGATAATAAGTACTAATATTAAAATTAAACTTAATAAAAATATAAACTTTTACCAAAATTATGATACAACCTTACATTAATATTCTAATAAATATATTATTACTCCATCCGTCCCTGATATATCTTCCTATCTTTCCTTTTTGGGTGTCTCCCATATATCTTCCTAGCTATTTTTGGACATCATACCACAACAAATTATTACTCTCTACCCTTACTTTATCAACTTATTTACCTAAAATATCACATATGGCTCACCACTATCTCAATTAATTAATATATCACTTCTTTAATGTGGGACCCTTTCTCACTCAATACAAACTCAATCACCTTTTATCCACTCACAACCAACTCATCAACTTTTTTTTTCTTAATCTCCGAGCCACTCCCTCCTAGGAAAATATAGTATTTAATTCATTATGTTGAGTTATAGTAGGAGTAGGATTATTATTAAAATAATCATAATAATAGGGATATATCACGCAAATTCAAATTTATAAGAACTTTATAATAGGTATAGATTTTAAACAAAATAATATTCATTTCCTAGTTTTCTTACAAACACAACAATATGATTTCATTTGTTTGCTACTTTACTTTGAATATTGAAATATTTGGAACTTTAAACTTTATTTGTTGTTGAAGTTGAAATGTTTAAACTACTTATTTGGTATTAATTTGATGTTTTGTTGTTGTCTAGTTGTTGATGGTTATTCTATTTGTGGCGTTGAAAATGGTCGAAAATCTAGCCGGAAACAGGTGGAAAACTTAAAAAACAAGGTTGTCCTTTCTCTTAAACGAATCGACAGGTTACTTGATACCCGGGTTGAGTATACCCAACTGGATATTGGGTACCTGATTTGGCTAAATGGAATGGATTGGGTATGTAGTTTTAGGCTTTTAGCTAAAAATGGAAATGGATACCCATTTATGCAGTCCTAATTAAATATTGCACAAGGATTAAGTGCCCACCCCACGATATAAAACATTATTGGGGTCTCTAATTTCTTTCCTAAATAAAAAGATCTCATTTATTTTGGAGCACTCACACGTATTTTACAAGTTTCTTGTTGTTTCTATTCTGTAAGTATTCAGGACAATTAATTATGTTAATTTTGAGACTAAATGAAAGCGTTTGATGATTCAAAAATGGGGTTGTGGTCGTTTAATTCAGCCATCGGATGAAAAAGTTACACACTCTCGAATGCCACATAGGCGAAAAGAAGGATTTTGGGAAAATTGAAAATTAGATCAAAGTTCATGTATTATCATAGAAAGTTGAAAGTTTGCGGAGAAAACGATTGTCGCATAAGCAACAGGCAACTTCAATTTGGGCAAAAATGAGGATCGTGAGAAAATTAAAATTAGATCAAAGTTGATTTATTTTCAGGAAATTGAAAGTTGGTGGGAAATATAAAAGTGTGTGTATTGTCGTATGAAATTAAAAGTTTGTGAAAAAATAAAAGTTAGACAAAATTAGTGTATTTTCATAAAATTAACCCTTATATTATCAAAATGTGATGGGATAGGTTGTGACTAGTAATGCTAAATTACGCTAAGCGAGAGGTAGAATATAGTTGAGAAATTTATCCCAAATAATTTGGACCTAAATTTAAGGCGAGTAAATTCGAATTGCACAGAGAAACCGAAAACCTAGACATTATGGTATGGCTGCTACATTTTCATTTCTTCATCCAAATTGAAAGTGGTAGGTTTTCATTGAAGAATATAGATGGTAAATAAATGGAGTGAAATATACATTCTTGATTTCATGGGCTAGACTAGCTGATCTTGCATTACATGTTTTATGATCTTGTATTTGGGCTTTTATCATACACACTAGTATTTAGAGGTAGGTAAATTCTTATAATTTATCATTGCTCATTGTATTAGTCTATGCGAGTGTTTGAGTTTCTGAATCGTTCATAGTATTGTTGGAAATAATACGTATAATACGTACATATATATATATATGTACTTGTATGAATAGTAAACGGCAAACGTAAATACTTATATAATTAAAGTATTGAAAAGAAGAGATAGAAAGGAACCGAGGCTAGAGTTAGACTCTATCTCCGTAAGACAAGATTGCTCCGCTATCGTGCACGCGGTCTACAGCAATTGCCTCCAAGATACAACGGTTTGGGGTGAACTTTGAAACGTTGCACGACGTGTCGCAGTTCCGGCGAACAACTCGATACTCGGGACTGAGTATATAATCTTAGGACTCAAACTATATGAATATATTGATTATCTTCGAATTGGTGTATTTTAAATCGTCATACAAGAGGGCTATTTATAGGATGCACGTGGCCGTTCGGAAGGGGTGCTTACGAGGTGGTTATGGTCGTCGGCCTATGAGCACGCGACACGTGGCAGAGGCAAAAAGTCGCCTAGTCTGGTGCTGCCACGTGGTGGATGAGGTTTTTCGGGTGAAAACTGCACCGTAATCGCCGGTCGCACCGTGCGGTTGGCCTCACCATACAAACCGCCACTTAACCGCCTTTCCGTACACACCGTGCGGTCCACGTGTGAATCCCTTAGCCAAAATAACCTTGGCTCCTCAAGTACAAAGTGCGCTTCAAAGCGCCCATTGCGACAAGTACGACGTGCACGTGCTCGTCGCCGTCGGCGTCGGACTCGGACGGTGCTCTGCACCGTCCTCGTAGGAATCATGGTCAAGCACAAAAGGTGCCAACACTTGAGCCATTAAGGTGCACCATAGGTAGCACACTTGGATATACTCCCTTATAGTGTTGCTCCTTATATATAGCACAAAACATCCTTGCATTTCCGATGTGGGACAAATAAGGTTGAAAATTCTAGTTTCAAGTAGACATGTTTATGTATTAATTGCTCATTCATTCCTTAATGGAATTGAACAAATAAATACATTAAATCATAGTGCTCGAAACGTAGATTTCGTTTCTACCATTAGTTTCTACATATCCCTCATGGATTTAATGCTATAAAGGACCAAATTCCAACAATCCCCCACATGAATGACAATTAATGCAAATGCATGAATAAACAGTCCCGACGATCTATTATTGCATTGAGATAGATAGCTTTTGGCTTTGAATCTTCCTTAGTGTAATGCTATCGGATTTACTTGCTGCTCGGTGAACGCGATGTCTTGAACCGGTCAGCTTTTGTGTAAACCAAGACAATAACATACACACAATAATAGATCTGATATCTTTTGTTCTCACGTTGTGTCCATTTCGACCTTGGACCATATCTCGGATTCATAAGTGTTATAATTTGAAGCGGCCACACTTCTCACTTATATAGGTGATCTCCTTTAAGTATCATGCCATACTTTGTCTTTCTTTCAAGACCTTAGGAATCATTAAAAGCTTATAGAGCTTACCCTTTACCACATCCAGCATGTTTTGCACTTGGGCAGTTTCGAGAATGGATTTTTCAGTTGTAATTCCAAGTGCACAACTGAACATTCATAGCTTAGTTGTCTCATTGAACCAAGTTATTGGGATCTCCAATCATCATGGTTGAGTTATTACTATGAACATTCTTTAATTGTGGATTTCAATCCCATTCCCCTAACTGCATTATACAATTGATCACGATTAATACCTTTAGTAAACGGATCCGCTATATTGTCCTTTGACTTTACATAGTCAATACACATTATACCATTTGTGATCAATTGTCTAATGGTATTGTGTCTTCGACGAATGTGTCGAGACTTACCATTATACATACTACTTTGTGCTCTCCCTATTGCTGACATACTGTCACAATGTATCATTACGGGAGGCACAGGTTTTTCCCAACAGGGAATATCCTCTAAGAAATTTCTGAGCCATTCAGCTTCTTCACCAGCTTTGTCTAATGCAATGAATTCAGATTCCATTGTAGACCTGGCTATACACGTCTGTTTAGAGGATTTCCATGACACTGCTCCACCACCAATTGTGAATACATATCCACTTGTGGACTTGGAGTCATTTGTGTCTGCTATCCAATTTGCATCACTATATCCTTCTAATACAGCTGGGTAATTAGTATAGTGAATACTATGAGTTGAGGTATATTTTAAATACCTCAATACTCTTGTTAAGGCAATCCAATGATCTTTTCCAGGATTACTTGTGAATCGACTTAACTTGCTTATAGAATATGCTATATCTGGTCTTGTACAATTGGCAAGATACATTAGACTGCCAATGACCCTAGCATAATCCAATTGAGATACTGGATCTCCTCGATTTTTAGCTAAGTGTAGATTTAGATCTACAGGAGTATTAGCCGGAGGTAAATCGAAAGCTTTGAATCTTTTTAGCCCATTCTCAACATAGTGAGATTGTGATAAATTGATTCCTTCAGATGTTCTAGTTACTTTTATTCCTAGAATCACATCTGCTTTTCCGAGATCCTTCATTTGAAAATTTCTTTTCAGCATCTCTTTAGTTTTCATGATTATATCATGATTACTACCCATTATGAGCATGTCATCTACATAAAGGCATAAGATTACAAAATTATCTGGTGTGCCTTTAATGTAGACGCATTTGTCACACTTATTTATCTTGAAGTTATTTGCCAACATTGTGTTGTCAAACTTCACATGCCATTCTTTCGGAGCTTGCTTAAGTCCGTACAAGGATTTAACAAGTCTACAAACCTTATTTTCTTTCCCTGGAACTACAAACCCATCGAGTTGTTCCATATAGACTTCATCAATCAGATCTCCATTTAGAAAGGCTGTTTGTACATCCATTTGATGTATCTCGAGATTATACAAGGCTGCAATTGCTATAAGCATTCTTATAGAAGTTATCCTTGTAACAGGAGAGTATGTATCGAAATAATCATACCCTTCTTTCTGTTTGAAGCCTTTGGCTACCAAACGAGCCTTATATTTGTCAATCGATCCATCGGCCTTATATTTCTTTTTTAGGATCCATTTGCATCCTAAAGGTTTAATGCCGGGAGGAAGATCGACAAGTTCCCAGGTATGATTATTTATAATCGACTGGATTTCACTATTAATTGCTTCTCTCCAGAAAGCTGCGTCAGAGCTAGACAATGCTTCTTTGATTGTCTTAGGCTCATCTTCCATCGCATAAACTATAAAGTCTGGACCAAAAGATTTAGTTTTCTCGGTCCTTCCACCTCGTCTTGGTTCAAGTGTTGGTGTCGAAGAAGATTCAACATTTTGATCAACATTTGATTCCAACGAGTTTTCTATAGTTTTACAAGTTCTTTTGTTAGAACTTGATTCGTGCTTTTCTTTCTTAGGAAATATAAATTCAAAAAATATAGCATTTCTTGATTCTATAATTATCCCTTCATTCATTTCGGGAACTTCCGATTTATGAACTAAGAAACGATAAGCACTACTATTGTTTGCATATCCAATGAAAATGCAATCAATAGTCTTTGGTCCTAGTTTCACTTGTTTTGGTTTTAGAACCTCAACTTTTGCTAGGCACCCCCACACTTTCGTGTATTTGTAGGATGGTTTCCTACCTTTCCATAGTTCATATGGAGTTTTATCTTGTTTCTTTTGCGGCAACTTATTCAAAATTTTATTTGCCGAAAGAATAGCTTCCCCCCACATGTTATGGGATAAGCCGGAGCTAATCAACATAGCATTCATCATCTCTTTTAGTGTGCGATTCTTTCTTTCCGCAACACCATTAGATTGTGGAGAATAAGGTGCAGTTGTTTGATGAATAATGCTTGTTTTCACGACAAAATTCTTCAAAAGGTGCAACATACTCACCACCTCTATCACTCTGAATCACTTTGATTTTAGAGTTAAGTTGATTTTCAACTTCAGCTTTGTATCTTTTGAAAGCCTCAAATGCTTCGTCTTTACTTCTCAAAAGAAAGACATAAGAAAATCTTGTGCAATCATCTATAAATGTGATAAAATAATTCTTTCCTCCTCTAGTTTGCACAAGTTTCAAATCACACAAATCGGTGTGAATAAGTTCAAGAGGAGTTATACATCTTTCCTTTGAGTAGAAAGGTCCTTTAGTCATTTTTGCCTCAACACAAATTTCACATCTTTTGCGATGATCAAAAGTGACTTTGGGCAGCAATTCTAAATTCACTAACCTTTGTAGTGTATTTAGATTTGCATGTCCTAATTTATCATGCCATAGATTAGTTGACTCAGTCAAATAAACAATACTGGAGTTTATTTCATTACCAACAATTACAGCTTTACAGTTAAGCTTGAATAGACCACTGTCTATATAACCTTTCGCTATGCTTTGACCATTTTTGGTCATTACAAAGTTATCAGCTTCAAAGACTAGTCTAAAACCAGCCCTGCTGAGGGTCGAACCAGAGATAAGGTTCATGCGAATGTCTGGGACATGCAGCACATTCTTGAGCGTCAGGTTCAGATCCGACGTCATTTTGAGAACAGCATTACCAACTCCAACAACTTTAGAAGTTGCAAAGTTACCCATGTAAAGTTTCTTTTCCTCAGTGACGGGCTCATATGATGTGAACATTGCTTTATCAGATGCAATGTGTCTAGTAGCCCCGGTGTCCACGAACCATCCTTGATGGTTGCCAACCAAGTTGACTTCATCAATGACCGCAGATAGGTCTAGTTCAGACAAGTCAATGGGAATGCTTTTATCACCCACCATGTTGGCTTGATGGTGATCATTCTTCCTTGCTTTCTTTGGCTGACGACAATCCGTTGCTCTATGACCAGGTTTGTCGCAGTTGAAGCATTTTCCGTTGAAATGGTTCCCCTTTTTGGCCATCTTCTTTTTGAACGGAAACTTACGCTTCTTGTTGCTGGTTTCGGCCAGATTTGCGTTAGGATCTATCATCGGCCTTTTGCCCTTGACATCCGCTTTGCGGTTGTCTTCTTCGATCCTTAGTCGCACGATGAGATCTTCAAGTCCCATCTCCTTACATTTATGTTTGAGATAGTTCTTGAATTCTTTCCACAACGGTGGCAGTTTCTCAATCGTTGCTGCAACCTGAAAGGATTCAGAAAGAGACATACCTTCCGCATGAATATCATGCAGAATGAGTTGAAACTCCTGAACTTGTTCGATAACTTTTTTGTTATCGACCATCTTGAAGTCCAAGAAGCGGCCGACGGTGAATTTCTTCAAACCGGCGTCCTCTGTCTTGTACTTAGTCTCCAAGGAATTCCAGAGTTCCTTTGAAGTCTTGAATTCGGAATAGACACTATAAAAGGTGTCTTCGAGACCATTCAAGATATAGTTGCGACAACAGAAGTCGCTATGAAGCCAAGCATCTAACGCAGTGCGTTTTTGCTCATCGACTTCATCTTCCCCCACAACTGGGGCTGATTCCTTAAGGAAATGAGCCAAGTTAAGCGTTGTCAGTAGAACAGCATTTTCTGCTGCCAACGCTTAAAATCTGTGCCGACAAATTTCGGCGGCCTTTCGGCATGAACCGGAATGGTCGGAACATTGACCTTAGACGATGTTGCCATCTTTTTAATCACACAAATAATATATGCAAAATCTTGTCTTACGATTGTTGGAAATAATACGTATAATACGTACATATATATATATACTTGTATGAATAGTAAACGGCCAACGTAAATACTTATATAATTAAAGTATTGAAAAGAAGAGATAGAAAGGAACCGAGGCTAGAGTTAGACTCTATCTCCGTAAGACAAGATTGCTCCGCTATCGTGCACGCGGTCTACAGCAATTGCCTCCAAGATACAACGGTTCGGGGTGAACTTTGAGACGTTGCACGACGTGTCACAGTTCCGGCGAACAACTCGATACTCGGGACTGAGTATATAATCTTAGGACTCAAACTATATGAATATATTGATTATCTTCGAATTGGTGTATTTTAAATCGTCATACAATAGGGCTATTTATAGGATGCACATGGCCGTTCGGAAGGGGTGCTTACGAGGTGGTTATGGCCGTCGGCCTATGAGCACGCGACACGTGGCAGAGGCGAAAAGTTGCCTAGTCTGGTGCTGCCACGTGGCGGATGAGGTTTTTCGGGTGAAAACCGCACCGTAACCGCCGGTCGCACCGTGCGGTTGGCCTCACCATACAAACCGCCACTTAACCGCCTTTCCGTACACACCGTGCGGTCTACGTGTGAATCCCTTAGCCAAAAATAACCTTAGCTCCTCAAGTTCAAAGTGCGCCTCAAAGCGCCCATTGCGACAAGTGCGACGTGCACGTGCACGTGCACGTCGGACTCGGACGGTGCTCCTCGTAGGAATCATGGTCAAGCACAAAAGGTGCCAACACTTGAGCCACTAAGGTGCACCATAGGTAGCACACTTGGATATACTCCCTTATAGTGTTGGTCCTTATATATAGCACAAAACATCCTTGGATTTCCAATGTGGGACAAATAAGGTTGAAATCGCACAATACTAGTTTCAAGTAGCCATGTTTATGTATTAATTGCTCATTCATTCCTTAATGGAATTGAACAAATAAATACATTAAATCATAGTGCTCGAAACGTAGATTTCGTTTCTACCATTAGTTTCCACATATCCCTCATGGATTTAATGCTATAAAGGACCAAATTCCAACAAGTATATAGTATATACACGTACAACACTAGTAGTAGTAATAATGCAGCAACGTTAGAAAGCAAATAGCCTGTCTAGTCTAGTCTAGCATGAGTTTTTTGGTCTAAATAGTGTATAAGCTAAATGAATTTTTGATCCTGATCTATCTTGGCTGCGGAGGAGGCGGTTGCATAAGAATAGGGGATGCATGTGTGGGAGTGGCAGTAGGTGGTAATGGTATGATGATATTGATAGGCATAGGCCTCTCTATTGAGTAGCGATTGGATCCGCCAAAACTGTCGATAGATTTCATGTATTCCGATGCATTGTTTTCTATGATGAAAGCATCCTCTAACTCTCGAACAATGTCTGCCATGCAGGGCCGGTACGCTGAGTAAGGTTCGATGCACGCCAACGCTACCTCCACCACTCTCCACATTGCTTCCGCATGGTATCCTCCCTTTATGCTTGGGTCCACTATTTCTTCCACTTTCGAGTTCTTTATATGAGGCTTTGCCTGCCATTCAAGTAACAACAATCAACAACCAAATTAACTTAAGCGTATGTCAATGTCAATAACTAACATCTTCAACACTTTACCCACCCATTCAACCAAGCTCCACTCGTTTCTTGGCTTCTTTATATTCAGAGGTTCTCGACCACTTATGATTTCCAGTAAAACAACCCCGAAGCTAAAGACATCACTTTTTGCCGTTAACTGCTGTGTCGAGTAGTACCTGAGAAGACGCAATTTTGTTACGCTAGCTAATTAATGCTTATATATACAACTCCTCCTCACGCCATACTTACTCTGGGTCGAGGTATCCTGCAGTGCCCCGTACTTCAATAGAGGTGTAGCTGTCCCCTTCTTGAGGTGCATATTTTGAGAATCCAAAGTCTGAAACTTTTGCACACATGCTATGGTCCAGAAGTATATTACTTGATTTCACATCCCTATGTATTACACAACGCTCGGAGAAGGTGTGAAGGTATGTTAAGCCTGAAAAATACCAGCATTTTCCACAATTGGTTAGTGCTACTTTATTTGTCAGTTTTATGTTCATTTAGTTTTCTTATGTATCTCATTGTGTTTATTCTGTTTACTGCATAGAAATTAATCAAGTGCTGAAAACTATGATTTCATGCTCGTACTAATGATTAGTGAAACATGAATATGTATGCAACTGCTTGCTACTTGCCTCTTGCAGCTCCTAATGCAATGGAAAGTCTTGTTGGCCAATCGAGGATTTTGCGCTTTGCTGCTGCTCCTGTTAATTAATTATTCGAATGAAAAGAAATGAACAAATTTTTGGTAGAATCTAACTTGAATGAATATCTATCTAATTGAGATTTACCATATAGACGATCCTGTAGAGAACCGTTGGACATGAAAGGGTAGACAAGAATTTGCTGGTCATTCTCGCAACAATACCCAATCAGTTGCACCAAGTTCTCGTGCCTAATTGCTGAGAGTAAGTTCAGCTGCACAATTTGATGACATTGACATTGTTTATTAGTCCAAATGTAAATATTAGTAATGAATTTAAAGTTCAGTTTCTATCTCAGGAACATGCACTCATAGAAGAAGTAATGTTGTTATGCATACACTATAGGTTCGTGATAGAAACTTACTTCGTTGTCAAACTCACGAGTTCCCTGAGTTGAGGTGG
Organism: Schizonepeta tenuifolia; assembly: GCA_029490685.1. NCBI lineage: Eukaryota > Viridiplantae > Streptophyta > Magnoliopsida > Lamiales > Lamiaceae > Schizonepeta > Schizonepeta tenuifolia. Next base: position 11,550,713 of record CM055958.1, on the reverse strand, counting down.
CAGATCGGACCTTCACTGCAACTTCTTCACCGTCAGCTAGCGTACCTCGATAGACTGATCCAAATCCACCTTCTCCTATCAGTGTTTTGTACTTTTGAGTCGAAGATTCTAAGTACTCCTGTGTGAAACTTTGAATAGAAATTGCCTTTGAAACCACAGTTTCTGTGCTTGCTATTGAATAGATTGCGTCTGCACATAAAAGTAATGTTGTTATACTAGTTTTTGTTGAAATTCTTGCCTCTGGCTTTGTGCTGTATTCTCAGGCATTTGAATTTACAGAATCGAAAATTTCAATGTACTTACTTTTTGACATGGTGTGCCTTTTGTCACCGTGCATTTGCAGAGTCGTCTTTTTCTTCTTTCTGTAGATACAGAACAAGCAGGTCCCAACTATGGCTATTACTAACAGGGATCCAGCTGCAACTGTGCCTATGAGAACTCCTTTTGCTGAATGGGACGATGCTCGAGCATTGCACACCCCGTTGCTGAAAATGAACGTAGACGGCCAAATAAGGTACACAACAACTTTGCTGCATAAGCATAGACATCTTACTCTGTAGCAAGATTCGACTTGTTGAAGTTTGTAGGAAGACTTCCGTTGAAGTTAGAATTGCAGCCTACATATCTATTAGAAGAAGAAAACAGAATGAAATAAGATAGAATGAATACTGCACTGACAAAACCAATCTAAGCAGCATTAAACTTACAATTCTTTCAAATAGTGCATTTTGGAAATAGACAATGCGATGTTTCCCGTGAGATCATTGTGGCTGAGATCCCTACATTATAATGGAAAAATGTATAGATGACTGTCTTCAAGCTAATCCACAGATATTGGAAATTAATTTCAAATTGTGGATGTTTTAAGTTGAGTTGAATGAACTATTACAGTGAGGTCAGCATGGAAGTATCTGGAAACTGAGGGACGGTGCCGATGAATCCATTGTTGCTCAAGTTCCTGCATTTTACTATTGATCATCAGTACTGACAAGTGCATAAATCAGAAAATGAAATTACAATGAGGAATATTGAGGTGTACAATTCTTTTAGGTGTTTCAGCTCGATGATACTAGACGGGAGTGGCCCCGTGAGTCTGCTGTAGGATAAGTCCCTGAGACAGCAAAAGACAATGAATAACCATTAGAGGTAGACAAGCATGAGAAAATGAGTGGGTAATATGGAGAAGCATCTCACATTTTACTGATAATCGAGGCACCACTGAGAGCTTCACAAGACAAACCATGCCATGGAAGAGGGAGACACGGGTCTCCCGACCAAGTCTGCATAACTTCACTATCTTGATTCTGTGTAAGTAGCTCATTCTTCACTCTCACAATCGCATCGACTAAATAGACAAGTGAGAATCTTAGTATCTCTCAGATTTCTTGCATGAAAATATTAGGTAATTGAAGTACTTAGTTACCTTCCTCCACGTTCGTCTCTTCATTCCTAGGATAAACTTGGAAAATCTCATAGGCATTACATATGGGGCCCAACTGAGAATTCAAGGCTCTGGCCAAGGTCAGATTAAGAAGTCCTCCTCCATTTGTTGTGAAGTTGAGAACTACTGCCAAGAAGGGCGAAGGGCTAGCTAATACTTGAACCTCTTGGATATTCTTATCGTTGATATACACATCAAATACCCTTTCCCCAGCTTGAACAGAATCATTCAGCTCGAGAAAGTAGAGATAGAGGATGTAATTGTTTGGTCCTACGTCAAGGTTTTTATACTGAAACTCCAACCGTTCCGGATGGGTCACAGCTGTTTGTAGTACTTGAAGAGGAGGCACTATATTGCCTGAATCAGTGACATTGACGTTGGTGGTAAATGACGATAGGTAACTAGCTGTTGGGTCAGGATACGTGTCCGATCTCCAGATTCGGTCGTACAAGTCTTGTGGGTACCTGAGACCTCAAGCAATAGAGCAAGGTAAAAGATCAGTTTTGCAGCTAAATTCTTATTACAACTCTTTCAATTTGAACTCTTGTTACTTGTCTTGAATGTACACATTCTTCTTGATATGATAACTAAATCTTCTAATATATATGTTCACTAAAAGTCCAAATAATAGAGTTCATTCATATTGGATTCTAGGAAGCATACCTGGTTTCAGCCGTTCTGTTTCCTAAATCTACCCGATCTACAACTTTGACTGCGCTGGAAGTGTATCTGGTTAGGTATCCTGGATGTGAAGGCCGTAGTTCCAGCTTCGAAAGGTATGCTCCTCCTTTGCCCTTCACTAAGCAGAAGTTGGTAAAGTTACTAGTAGCTTTAAACAATGCCTCAACTTGTTTCCCTTCAGAATTGACCTTGTCTATCTCCGTCTCTCCAACTGATACGCTGAAAAAGGTATCAGAAGGCGATTCCTGCGGATTGCTGAGAGGAAATGTTCCCCTAACTAAATAAACAGATTCTTTCGTTGTTGGCAAACTGTAACACCATTTGCTGTTATATCTCGACTCAAAATATCTTGCTTCATTCGTCTCTTGATTGACATTCCCACTCCAAACTGTGTTTTGGCAACTTTTCTTATCAGGATACCAACTGTCATCTGATATGTAACTAATTGTGGTGTTCGGATCTTTGAAGGTGGTATCTGCGCAGCACTGGATGCTAATGAATCCTGCAGAAGGCCGCCTCAGAAATGTGAGTGCTCTCTCTCTCTCTAGAGTATGCATTCAGCTCATGAATTAAAGTTGTAGACTGGATTATGCTTTTACTCATTCAATTTATTTTTCTATTGTCATATGTGAAAAAAGATTTAGAAAAAACAAATAATAATTGATCCAAAATTACATCTACTCCACATTCCAAATCATAAATGATAAGCCTCCCTCCCTTTCTCTCTGTGTGTTTCAGCATATAAATTTTTGTAGTTTTGATAGTTTTTTCTCTTTAAATTTGAGTTGAAACTGTTTAGGTAAATAAAGTTAAGGTAAGGAGAGTTCATTGTTGAAAAGGTTTATAGTGTTGAAGGACTTTCATGTAATGATAACAGTTTTAAGGTTGCCCCTAAATGCTAGTAAAACAATTTTAATACCTTGAGAAACTAAAATACTATGCTTTAGTTTCTGAAGGCATTAAATCTAGAAAGAAAAGGCGCGATAATATAAATAAGATGAAGAAACTCACCTTGTTGTGCATAACTTGCATTAATGAGCAGGAATATGAGAACGATGCAAGAGATGATTAGTCGTGTATTTACAATATTATCCAACCCTTCCATCATCCTAGAAGAATCGTCATAGAAAGTCGCCCCGACCCATCAGGGTGATATCGATGATCTTAAACGTTATACTTCCTTTTGCTCATCTGAAAAACATGCTGGAAAAAACAAGCATCACAGGAAACTGAAGAACAACTCTGATGAAGTTCCAATTTGACTTTGGAGTTGGAGAGAGGTTAGAAGAAATATATTAATCTATAAACTTAATGACCATCGTTTTAACTAATGATGCTCTTGATGATCAATATAATTTGTTTGTTTTAGTGTGGTTGATACTTTTTTATTGTTTTAGTGTAGTTGATATTATTTTGTTGGGAATATTAAATATTATGGGGCGGAGCCATCATTTACTTATACTTCATCTTTGTCATTCCCTTTGTCATTTACCTTGAATGATTGTTCCTGGAAACGAGATTACTCTTTAAATTTATTTGTTATTCATAGTAATTTATTAGCAACCATATGGTGACAAATAGGTCACTCTTTAGTTTCTCTATCATTAGTTTTGGTTTAGTCAATTGAATCTTCAAAATTTCTTTAATTCAAATTGAAATTTCGGTTAATCTGAATTTCATCAACCACTCCGTTTGTTATTTTCAGGCTTGATTAGTTCAAGAACCCATTTCGGTGAAAAAATTGATATTTCAACTAATAATCGAAATCAAAACAGAAAGTGATAGATTTTAACTAATATCACATCACTGTAATAATGTAGAATTTCAATGGTTTGAGATAGTTGATAAAAATATATCTGAGCTAGATTACAATGTTCTCTTCCTAGTACTTTGACAATGATCTAGCTGTCTTGAAAATTTATCATAACTTTGAAAAACAAGAAACATACAAGTATGAAGCATAAAAATGGTCATAGAATGGGGTCATTATAGAATTTATTATAAGAAGAAAGATATATAAATGATTTTTTTACAAGCAAGACAATTAATGATGAGTTGGCAAAACAATGAAATAATCTACAAGTAGTAAAATTTGGGAGGATTAAGGTTACAGACTGGAAAGATGTAGATTTTCTGATAGATAGTGTTTTACTCGGTCAATTCGGTTTGATCCCTAATTTTGCTAATTAAAGTCCACTGCGAGTAAATTAATTTCTTAATCTAATTTATGGTTTTAATTAATTACGACCTGTTCATAACTTGGAAATTGTTATGAAATACACAGACACAAATGCATCACCATCTGTACTTGAAAATCAAAAAATATTGCTGAATGTTGGGATTTATAGCACTTTGACTTGAGATATTTTTTTATAATGTCTTACTATGATGTTTTGCGCCATTCATGCTGAGTTTGAGACATTTGGCAGTAAAATGATTACAAACTTTTAGATTTACAAGTATGATTATCATTCTAAAGTTTAAAATTGATAATTAATTGATCATGCTTACATTTCGTTGCCAAGATTCGTGCGTTGAGGGAACAGTATTTTATAAATTCATATAAATAATCCTGATTTTCTGAATTCAGGTAGAGAAGCATAAGTCGACAGCAGTCAATTCTAGGGAACCTGGTAAATAAACCTGAATTGTAAGAAACAAATTAATATACTAAGAATTTTAATTTTAGGTTTGGATAATCTTATAATTACTTAATGTAGAATATTTAAATAAAAGCTGTATTATAAAACTCTTACTATTATATTATATTCAATGCCTTATAGCATCTAACTAAGAATATTCTTGCACAAATTCTGAAAGTGGGCTCACTTGATCACTTGCCATTAGAAAAAATCATGAGTTTGTCCAAGTTTTCATAATTAAATTAGTAGTAGCCAATTTGCAATTATCTCTATACGCATATACAACCCTTTCTTATTACCAGAAAAGTTAATCAGAATATGAAAAATTAGCTATACATGTTCAACTTATAAGGTAATACTACTACTCGACCTATAGATATTTGTGTAATCTGACCTTAAATATAACAACCAAAATATCCACCCCACAAATAGGCAATCTTCAAATGGACAGATGTCCCTGTATTTCAAGGGTGAATGGGTGTTTCAAATATCATGAGAAAACTAATTTCATTGATTTCAAGGAATTTAATTTATTGGGACAATCCTTCTATACTGAGAATGAAGATGTGATTTCAACTATAAATGTCTAATCGATTAATCAATGGTTTGCATAAGCAAGAAAAAGATTGATATTCGGAGGAAGAAAAGCAAAACAATTTGTTCTGAAAAATATACGAAACATTAATACTAGTACTATTTTATCTCTATAGAAGGAAATGAAGATTGGAAATGAAACTTAATCTGCGGATCATAAATTCCTCCGATTAAATTAAGGGCAATTTTGAATGTAACCCCTAATTCTCTCTTTATAGTCCTCATTTTTTTTTAAATAATAAAAATAATTGTAAATGTACTATTATACCCCTTAATACCCCAATTATAATCCATAAAAAACTTCATAGCCCCATCACCCAGAAGAAGTTTTACAGAAACCTGCAATCAGGCCTTGTAATTAATTAATAGAGGTACGAATAGAAAATGAAACTCATAATACAAAATTGATTCAAGAATTAGTTATAGCTAATCATCAAAACTTCAACCCGGCAAACCAAATTCTTTAATAATCATATTGATGAAAAATGAAATTAATTCTACAAAGTTGATTAAAGAATTAGTTATAGTTAATCATCAACCTGCCATCCAAATTAAGGTCTTCAAGAATATGAGGAGGAAAAAAATAAAAGTGCTATCAAACCGTGTGTTGTATTCAAATTGGTCAGTCCCACAATTGAAAACGTTGAAAATTTTGTCCTTTCAATGTATAGATACATCCCTTCTTCAGTTGATTCTTGTCGATATTTGATCGATCTCCAAAATTTAATGTTGAGTTGTTTGATTTTTCAGATTTTCAACTTACTTCACAAATGTTCTACTTTCTGAAAGATTAAAGCTTTTGAAAGTTCAGCGTGGTTATATGTTATTAGGAGATTTGAGGGGCTATAAGACTATCTGCCACCTTTGGAGACCACTCCAACACCTCATTTTCAACTAGAGATAACTTAGAGACACCTACCCTTGCAACCCAACTGTCTCCAAGCTGTCTCTAATTTTAATATTAAACAATTCTCTATTTCCAATAAATTAATTCATAAAATTTCATTAATAAAAATAACATAAAACATTACACTAATTCAAATAAAATAAAATATTGCATTAATTGATATAAAAAAAACATCAATTGAAATAAAAAAAAATATTACATTAATTGAAATAAAAAAATTACAATAATTTAAATATGGACTACTTGTGTAGAGGTCCAAATTAGCGCCAAACGTGCTCGATGAGATCATTGGTAAGCCGATGGTGCTTTCGTTGATCTCTCAAGTCGGCTTCCCGTTTGAGATATTCCTCAAAAGCGAGCGGAGTAGCCCTCCGGGATATCCCACTAGTGGACGGAAAATCGGCGTCGTCTCTCCAATTCTCCGCATCCTCTCGTTTGTCTTCGATTATCATGTTGTGCAAAATAATGTACGTGAACATGATATCTCGGAGATGCCTCGTATTCTAGCACCGACCCAGAGCTCGAATTATTCCCCATCGGGCTTGGTGAACTCCAAAAGCCCGCTCTATATCCTTTCTGGCCGATTCCTGCATCTTCTTGAACCTCGCCGTCTTCAGATCAGTTTCAACCTTAGGTGGTTTGATCAGTGTTGGCCAATAAGAGTAGATCTCGTCGGTCAAGTAGTACCCATTGTCGTACTATCAACCCATGACAGTGAAGTTGCACATCGGAGCCTTATCCTCAAGCACGTCAGCGAACAAGGACGACTGGTTGAGGACGTTGATGTCATTGTTGGAGCCGGCACATCCAAAAAGGGCATTTGCCAGATCGACAAATCATGCGACGCCACCGCCTCCAAAATTAAGGTAGGCATGCCGTGATCGCCGCGTGTGTAGGCAGCCGCCCACCCTTTTGGGCATATCTTCCATGCCCAGTGCATGCAATTCAGGCTCCCGAGCATCCCCAGAACCTATGCTGCGCCTCGTGCATTTGGAGCAGGCGAGCGGTGTCAGTAGCGTTTGGCTTCCTCAAGTATCTCTCGCCGAAGTGCTCGATCATTGCTCGGCAAAATTTTTTCAGGCAAAGTCAGCCCGTGCTATCTCCGATCTTCAGGTACTCATCGAACACATCTGCTGCACCGCCGGTGGCTAGTTGTCGCACCGCCATCGTGCATTTTTGCACCGACTTCAGCCCCCATCATTCCAGTGCATCTCGTCAATGCGTGAAGAAGTGGACGTTGTCCTCCAACGTATTGCAGATGCGCAAAAACAGATGCTTATGCATCCAGAAACGGTGTCGGAAAAAGTGCTCGTCGTAGGTGGGGTTGTCGGCGTGTAGGAGCGCACGCCGTTTCCCGGTCACGGTGACGAACAACCTCGCCCTCTTCTTTTTTTTCTTTTGCGCCACTACGTGTGCACGAACAACTCATTCCACATTGGCCATCATCTCCAGGACCACGTCGTCGGTGCCGTGCTCTTCATATTCCACCGACGAAATTGAAGTGATCCAAGTGCTCGATGAAGAAGACTAGGGGTGAGCACGGAACCGATCGAACCAACAAAACCGACCGAACCGATAGGTTTTGGTCGGTTCGGCCCAATTTTTGTAAGCGTTGGTTGTTGGTTCGGTCTTTGAAATGGCAAAAATCGATTATCGGTTCTCGGTTCGGTTTTGCATAAATTTATTTGGTTGGGCGTTGAACCGATCGAATACATGATATATTATATAGAAATTATAATTTATAAGTTAAAAAACTAAACGCCCCAAAGCTCTTTCTCCTAAAATTCATTCGTGTGCGCCGCTTCCAGCCTCTCAATCTCTCAATTTCAAACTCAATCTCAATCTCTCAATCTCAAACTCTCCAGCGGCTCGTCCTCTCCGGCTGCGACACTACCATTCTTTCCGGCAGCTCGTCCTCTTCGGCAGCACGACGGCCTACCATTCTCCCCGGTGGCTCGTCCTCTTCTCTTGTCTAATGTATGAAACTCTCATTCCTCTCTTAGTCTCATTAAATCAAAACCATTTCGTAGAATATATCCCTACTCTCAACCACAAGAAAAATGCAAATGTTAAGAAAATTATGCAAATTCATAGATGAAAGCTAAGCTGAAAATCCAAGCCAGAGTAGACTACTTTGTGATTCAGAGAAGGTTCACCCCCAACTTTAATACCTATCAAACATAGAGTAGAAAAGCAGGTTATGATTTCACAAATTTTGATACTCATTTCCGCTATTGAATCTATACTATCAGCTCATGATTGATTAAAATCAGATAATCATACTTCTCAATATAAATTATAGGAAGTGATATATCGGAAAAGTGTTACCATTATCTTTGGTTTATTATCTTTATTATCTATGTTTCTTAGCTAATAGTTTTATATTTTGTTCATTTACAACAACATTGAATCGAAAAGAAAGAGAAATTTTACAGCCCTCTACAAATACAAATGATTCCATTCCGACCACTACAACGAAAATCCCACAGCCCTCGGCAACAAATGATACCATTCCGACCACTCAAAAGGAAATGCCACCCCCCCCCTCCAAAAGAGTCCACTCGGACCACAACAACTTCAAAGAGAAAAAAGAGTGGACGGAATACATCGAATGCATGGGCTCATTTCACAAAGTTTAAAGATGAAGATGGGAGGCAAAAGGCACAATGCAAGTAGTGTCCTAATTCCTACTATGCTGACTCTGGTATTAATGGTATGACCTTACTTAATACTCATATGGTGAAATGCAAAAACCATCCTGATAGAGCTAATGTTTCGGATTTAAAGCAATCACAATTGTCTTTAAAACCAATACATGTTCAGAAGGGAGGTGATGAGTCTGTTGTAGTAGGTAGTTTGACTAGTTGGAGATTTGATCAACAACTTTGTAAGACTAAACTTGTTGAAATGATAATCAAGGATGAACTACCTTTTAAAATTGTAGAGGGTGAAGTGTTTAAGGACTTTGTTGCTGCATTACAAGCTAAGTTCATTATTCCCTCTCGATGGACTATTTCACGTGATGTTTTTAAGTTGTTTCAGAATGAAAGGCCGTCCTTGATTGATTTTTTCAAAAAATCTGGTCAAAGTGTCTCTATTACTACAAACACTTGGACATCTTTGCAAAGAATTAATTATATGTGTATCGCTGCCCATTGGATTGACGAGGAGTGGAAGTTGACAAAAAAATCATAAGTTTTTGTACTATTGAGAGTCATAAAGGTGATGATATGGGTAGGCAAATTGATGGTATTTTGCGTGAGTGGGAAATTAAGAGGGTGGTTTCTGTGACTGTTGATAATGCATCTTCGAATGATACTTGTCTTGTTGCTTTGAGAAATAAATTGCTTGCTCGTGGTTGTTGTGTGGTGGGAGGTAAATATTTGCATATGAGATGTGTTGCTCATATTGTTAATTTAGTTGTGACTGATGGGATGAAAGAGTTAGATCTTTCAATTAAAAAGATAAGGGAAGCAGTTCGATTTGTTAGGCATTCTCCTGCTAGATGTGTTAGATTTAAAGAATGTTGTGTGGAGGAGAATATTTCAACCAAAAGTCTTTAATGTTTGGATGTGGCTACGAGATGGAATTCTACTTATTTGGTGTTGGATGCTGCAATTAAGTTTCAAAAAGCTTTTTATGTGTATGAATCGAAAGATCCCTTTTATAAGGTTGATCTTCCACTTGGTGTTCCCGATTGTTTGGATTGGGAGAATGCAAGAAAGTTGCACATGGTGTTGCAAACTTTCTTTGACTTGACTAATAGAATCTCTGGCTCATTGTATGTCACTTCAAATATTTTCTTGCATGAGATTAGCAATATGTGTTGTTTGTTGAAAGAATGGGTAAAAGCTTCAAACATAGAAGTGAGAGAAATGGGGGTGAAGATGAAGGAAAATTTTGATAAGTATTGGGGTGATCCAGAAAAGATGAACAAGATCATTTTCTTTTGTGTTCTTCTTGATCCTAGATACAAGTTTGGAGTCTTAGAATTCATACTTATGGAAGTGTTTAGGAAAGAAATTGGTAGAAAAATTACAAGGGATGTGAAAATTGAGCTATACCAATTGTATGATGCTTATAAAGTATTGCATGATCCATCTTTGGGTAATGCTACACAAGCTGAAAATGCATCACGTGATTTGGGTTCTTCATCATCTCTTTACCTTTTGATTGCCAAGTACAATGAACAAAAGGCCGGACAAGATGAAATATCCAATGATTTGGATGTCTACTTAAGTGAGAAGGAATGGAAAGAATTTTGACATACTAAATTGGTGGAAGGTAAATAAACATAGATTGCCTATTCTAGCTCTCCTAGTTCGAGATTTACTTTCGGTACCTATTTCTACTGTTGCATCCGAGTCGGCTTTTAGCACCGGGGGTAGGGTGCTTGATTCTTTTAGGAGTTCGTTGACTCCTAGAATTGTTGAGAGTCTTGTTTGCACTCAAGATTGGCTAAGGAAGTCAAAACAACCTATTTCACTTGAGGAGAACTTGGAGGGCATTCAAAAGCATGAAGAAGGTTTAATTTAATTTGTAATTACTTTATTTTTATCTCTTTGTTTAATTTGTAATTATTTGATCATTTGTTTGTTTTCTTTTTTGTAGCTTTGAGAAGTCTTGGAATTGGTGGTGAAGAGTTCATTGCAAATGTTGATGCCATGGAGATTTGAAGCTAAGGATTGAGCATTGAAGCTAGATATTTTATGTTATTTGATTTGAACTTTGAAGAATATTGATGTTATACTCTTAAGAGATAAGACTTAGTTTGCTATTATTTGTCATTTCGTGTATTTTATTATTATGTTGAATTGTTGATGGTGGAACTTGCCAATTTGGAATTGTGTTTTAATATTTTGTTGTAATGTTTGTAGACATTGTTATATACTGAATTGAAGTAGGTTTTTTTTATTGAAGCATTGAAGCAGTTTTTTTTTATTCGGTTCAAATAAATCGACCGAACCGACCGAATATTTTCGGTCCGGTTCAAAGTCGGTTGAAGCAACCTTATCGGTGCGGCTTAGTTCAAAAATTTTTGATCGGTTCGGCCCGCGGTTCATCAGAATTTGGTCGGTTGGTCGGACCAACCGACCAATGCTCACCCCCTAAAGAAGACGTCGTTTTAGATATGAATTTGAGAGAGAAAATGAGGTTGAATTTTTTGTGGGATGAATGAGGGATGAGAGGTTGAATTTATAGTGTAAAAAAAGGAAAAATCGGCTTGTAGCCGTTCAGCCCCCAACGTTCAATTTTTGAATTTTTTTTTTCCGTTACGCGCGTGTTTTGCCTTTAATTTTTTTTTTCATTTTCTGGTGGGCGCGTGCGCTTCACGCGCTAGCTCGATCCGGTCTCGAGCCCGCCCGCCCCGCAACACAGTTGTCTCCAGTCGTGCCCGTCTCGAGCCCCTTCGAGACAAGGCTTGGAGACCGCGATGCGGTAAGCCTAAAGATGAATAGTTATTTTATAATTTACTTTTTTAATTTTTTAAAATAGGGGTTATGAAGGGGGGGGGGGGCTATGAAGAAAGAAATTAGGGCTATGTTTAAAATTGCTCTTAAATTAATCACACAATTCTATTCTGGGTCGTCTTGAATAGGGATGGCAACGAGGCGGGTTTGGGTCGGGTATTGCTTTCCCATCCCAATACTCACCTAAAAAATTAATCCCCATACCCGTCTTCATACCCGTTTAAATCAGGATGGGTTCGGGTCAGGAATTATCCAGCGGGGAAAGGGTATCCATCGGGTATCCATTTAGAAATATATATTATCTAATTTAAAACTTTTATTAGAACGAAAAAGTTATTATTTCTTAAAAATCAAGGAAAAAATAGTAAATTAAGTTAAAGTATGAAGATAATCTTATTTATAAGTCAACTCCTCGCTTCTTTCATTTTTGATGTGGGATTAAAAATAGTGAGGGGGGATCAAGAAGAAATTAAGAGAAATAAGTTGCCCCACATTGAAAATAGATAGAAGAAAAAGAGAGAGTTGAGTCATATATAAAGAATGAGAAAAAATAGTGTTAATGTGTTTACTTAATGTGGTTTTTCGATTCTCATTAAATTTGAATTTTCATACTAATTAATATATTTTATTATTTATTAATATTAGTATCATTTAAAAAAAAACCTACAAAAATTATTTGGGACAGATTCGGGGTGAATATTTATATTTCCGTACCCGCTCCAAATTCTATCGAGTATAAAAATTCATACCCGTTCCTGCCCCATTTCCGAATTACTGACCCTCATACCCGTCCCATTAGGGGCGGATACCCACAAATAAAATTGGGTAAGGTGGATATTATTGACATCCCTAGTCTTGAATGTGTGTGTGTGTGTGCGTGTGTTGGGGCCGTGGGGGGGGGGGATGGAATTTTCCTACTATTAGATGCGGCGTTCTGAGAAAGGCAAAATCCCCGCGAGGGGTTTAAAGCGGGTTTATGAACAACTACCTGTGCGGCGTCGTTTAACCGACATTTTTATGTTTCTTATCCCCAATACTACTATTTCATTATTTCCTTAGATGTCGAGAACTGAAACAAAGAGCTACTACTATGGCCTCTAAACTCCCTCTCTTCAGCTCCACTCTCCCTCTAATCCATCCAGAAATATCTCCTTCTTCAAAATTACCACTTCTATTACCGCTCTTCCCTATTTACCCTACTTCGCATAATTTTCAAAGCTCTACAGCTGCAAAATCCAGAAGAAATGAAGGTATTTGGTACTTGGTATTGTCTCATTGTTCTCGATTTTTAGTTCCGCAATTTGAGTATTTGCTTTGATTCAGGTGTATGGCAGATTTGTGGCACAGCAGCTGGTGCGGAGGTTGAGGTTGATTTTGACGTTGAAGTTGCAGAGGGGTACACGATAACCCAATTTGTTGATAAGATGATCGATGTTTTCTTAAACGAGAAACCTAAGTCTAGAGATTGGAAGAAATTTTTGATTTTCAGAGATGAGTGGGGCAAGTATCGGGAGAGATTTTATAATCGATGTAAAAACCGCGCCGATGCTGAAAAGGATTCTCAAATTAAGCAAAAGTTGATAGACTTGTCGAGGAGAGTTAGAAAGGTAATTTATCTCTTACTAATAATTTATTTATGAAGTTTTTTCTATTTATTTCTCAATTTTGCTACGTTGTATCATGTTTAATGTCTGCTTTGATCTTCCACATTTATGCCGAATATGAATGTTGTTGCATAACTAATTGTGTGTTAGAGCATCTTCAACCACGGCTCTGAATATTTTTATTATTTATTTAACTTGAACACTATATAAAATTTTATCAATTAATAAAAAATATATAAATAATACTCCCTCCGACCCCGCTTATAATGTCCTTCTTTACTTTTTTGGTCTGTGAGCATACCATTTTCTATCATTTTACTTTTACTTCTTAATAACCATGCTCAAAAAGTAGGAGACAATATCAATGGGTAAGAGCGAGCATATGAATGCACAATGTAAGATTATAATAATAAAAGGAAAATAAATTTACAATTCTCGAAAATTACATAATCACAAATTCGAGGCTCGAGCCTCATCAAACCTCTCATGGTGAACCCAATGAGTAGGAAAAAGAGTACTCGTCTTATACTGTTGGGTTTTCTAGTACTAATATTTTGTATTTCCGATTTCCGTATTTTTAATTATTTTTTGTTATGTAATTTTGTGGTTTAAAAATTTTATAAATCAGTTTTTTATAATGCGATTATAGTAATCTTTATAATCGAATGTTTAATAGTATAAAATAAATATTATATGGTAAAAGATATATAAATAAATGTAATAAAAGAAAAGGAAAAACTAAAAAAAATAGTATAGCAATGAATAGTGTTGTTCTACTAGTAGAGCAATACTATTCATTTCGCTACAGTAGAGCATGATTATAGAGAAGGATTGGAGATGAAACTGCTCTATTATAGGGCTGAGTTGGAGATGCTACTGATTTTGTCTGTTATGATATGTTCGGAGGATTACAATGTGTGTCATTAAATTTAAAATTTTGTTGGAGCTATGTGTTGATCAAGCACGAACTAGGCAGATTGATGATGAAATGGAAACACATGCTGCACTTTTAAGAGAGATTCAAGAAAGTCCCATCGACATCAATGCTATTGTAGCAAAGAGACGTGGGGATTTTACAGACAGTTTCTTTCGCCATCTCACGTTGATCTCCGAAACCTATGACAGCTTGGAAGACCGAGATGGTAATACTCTAAGCAATCTACCTTATTTGACATGTAGAAAACCTTATATTCCATGACATGGTTGTTTGTGAAACAAATTAGTGTTTTCTTGTGAATGTGGTCTGCACAACTGTTTCATTTGTTTGGATGTTCAAATTTGGGATAGAATCTTTTATGTAAATAGGGCTTATGTAATTACTATTTGCCACTCAAACATGCCGATTATGGTATATATGTTTTATATTTTATGCCCACATATGTACTTTTAATCCTATACGTGATTCTGTTATTTCCAAAGAATTTTGATAATTCATATCTTTATGCTTTGGTCTATTGTGTATATGTTGCATGTTCATCTATCATCAGTTACTATAAATACCAAAAGAGCTATATGCAACAGGGACTTGCATTATCATCGAATTTTGATTAATGATTCTGATTATATTTGCCAGTGTAAATTCATGTATTAGTATTGTCATTTTTGTTTTTTGAAACAATTATTACTATTATTATTATTATATACATGATTTAGATTTTCTGAATTCTGAGTCGTCTGCTTGTAATCTTATGATTGAGCAGCAGTTGCAAGGCTGGGGACGCGATGCTTATCAGCAGTCAGTGCTTTCGATAATACGCTGGAGATTATGGGTACATTAGACACTGCTCAGGCTAAGTTCGATGACATCTTGAATTCCCCTTCAATAGATGCAGCATGCGAGAAAATTAAAAGCCTAGCCAAGACAAAAGGGCTTGACTCTTCTCTAATTCTATTGATAAATGGCTCTTGGGCAGCAGCAAAGGAGTCAGCAACCATGAAAAATGAGGTCTTATTCAATTTCCAACTTAGAAATTCTGATCAATACATATGAGGATGACATGTCTTTTATGGATAGCAAAACATTGTGTTATCTGCTTTCCTTCTATCATGCCTTAAAATTATGTGTTATGGTTCTTCTCTTTTCCTCAATCTTTGTCATTCCCAGCTATTCTTCTAACAGTTTGCAACAAGTTTATAATCTACGTCGAACATGCATGTAAATTTCGTGACCTTTTCTGTTAGATTACACTTAGATGTAGATTATTCACATTGGCTTGCATTTGTGAGATGGAATACACGACAAAATACAAATCCACTTAGTATCCAGACTGCTGGAACGCATATAAATTCCTTAGCTTTAGCATGTCTCAACTTATTGTCTTATTTCGGTCTTGCTCTTGCTATACCTTAGGCACAGTGGTTGATATTACTGATCTTTAAATTTTGAAGTACTTAAACATGGTGGGTAGCAGTTGGGATCAATGTGTGCGTAAAGGATTTACGCTTCAACTGGTTTTTAGAAAAGTCGCTCAAGTTGTTTGTTGCATAAAGTAGAACTCCTCTCTAGGGATAGTCACCCGGCATGAAATCCCTAGGAATTTTTTATATCTCACAACCAAATCTTGTGTTTGTTTTTTTCCCTAAAACTTACTTCTCAGGTAACTTCACCATTCCATTTCCTCAAAAAATTGGTGTATCTATTCATGCGTCTAATATAAATCAATTTTTTGCAGGTGAAAGATATAATGTACCGTATATACAAGGCAACACAAAGTAGTTTGAGGAGTATTCAGCCAAAAGAAATTAAACTGCTGAAGTATTTGCTTAACATCACAGATCCTGAAGAGCGATTTTCAGCATTGGCTTCTGCATTCTCGCCTGGTGACGAACATGATATCAAACAACCAAATGCTATATACACGTAATAAAACATGTCTTTCCAAATATGTCAAGTGATGTAGTTGATTTAAACTTTCTTTTTGATGTTCCTGCATCTTCATCTGATGCTTCAGAACTCCAAAGGAGCTGCACAAGTGGATTGCAATCATGCTTGATGCATACCATCTGAATAAGGAGGAGACTGAAATTAGGGAAGCCAAGAAAATAAACCAACCTATCGTTATTCAGAGACTTTTCATCCTAAAAGAAACTATCGAAGAGGAGTACTTGGAGCAAAATGCCAAAACAGAGACGACCACAAATCCAGAAGACGAATGAGATATTCTTTCCATCAAGCCGTGCTGCTAAATTCTTGAGAGCTAGTAAACCTAGAAGTTCATTTCAAAGGTTGGTATCGTTTCTTTGTCCGGATAGAATTAGTACATCTTGTTATTCTGTTGATGAAGCAAAATATCTGGATTGTGTATCATTACTGTTCTTAATCAAGCAATCTAGTATGGAAAATTTTCCTTTGCTTTTCATTATGATTTCCTTTCAGCCAAAATGTGATGTGTTATTGCTTTTTTCCATATTTCTTTGTTTATTTTAGAGAGAGGGAGGGAGTAGATAGCGTGAGTGAGATCACTTTGAGGAGATGTTGATGCATATTTTGCGGGGGCACTCATCATGTTTTATGTGAGCTAAAACAGAAGATCATGCATTTTGTGCAGCAGCTGTTGTTTTTTAGTGAAATTAAGCAAAGGTAACTGCAACTGCACATGTATGTGGATAATACTTAGAAACCTTCTTGTACTGCCTAACCCAATTGTACATTATTATAGTACTACTGCCCTTCACTTTAAATTTTCCCAACTCTGCCCTTTTTCTGGATTAGCAGTTCCTATCCTCATTTACCAAACACAACTTAAATAATACATATATGCGTGCGCACGCGAGAGAGTGTCGCTGTATATACGTATGAGTGTGATGGGTTGTACTACTTTTTTTTTTTTGGTGACAAGATCATCCACAATTGTTATCCGAAGTGTACAATTGGACTTGGGTTATTGAACGTCTAAATAATTGGATATAACAAGCTGAGATTCTAATCTATGGCCTCAATCTTGTTTTTCCTCTTTTTCGTTTTTTTCAAGTGCAAAGGTGTTTGATTTATTACAAGGTATTATTTCAAGTTTTTTCTTTCCATGACGATGACTTGGTTCAAGCATAAAATAGCTACCTAATTTAATAAGCAAGTCAGGTTCATAAATTACACATGCATAGTAAGATGTAACTAAACAATTATAAATATGACAAAAAGATTAATAATATTTGAAGCCGGAAATTTTGTTTTCCATATCACATCCCTATTTGCGCATATTTTAAATAAATTATTTTCTAGTTATACTGTAGTTTGTTTATTAGACTTTTTATTTAAAGGTAACAATGTAATATTATATTAATGGTAAATATTCATCAATGTAACTCTAGAAAAATTCTTATATAGGTGTGCATGTACTACATCCACTCTTCACATGCTAATATTTTAATAATATAAATTTTAATATTAAAATTATACATTCAACTTACGAGAGATGAGAGAGAGTGTGATATAGTTGTAAATTTTAATTATGATAAATAAAATAAATGGTAATGTGAACTCGTCAAAAACTAAAAAGAGAGAGTGGTTAAGATGTAATACTAAGGCCATCAGCCATGAAAGGAAATTCATCTAAACGATTGTCCATTTGAAGTTGCATGAGGAATTACTCCATATTTCATACACTTCTGAGCTATTTTGGATTATAAAATATTATTATTATTATTATTATTATTATTATTTTGTTATTATTATTATCATCAAATGTTCATCTAAAATATCATTAATTACATATAACAATATATAGATAGTACTTATGAATTAAATGATATATTATAGATATGTTTGATATACCCCCAAAATTCTGAAACTCATTATAGTGCAGATTTAATCTGTAAGCAATGAAGTATAGGGCTTAAACCTCACCACTACCTTTTCCCCAATTCAAAAAAAAAAATTATGACAATGATAAAATGACTTACACTTAATATTAGAGATATTATGAGCATTTTATACTAATTATAGGATTCGGTGTTAATTTTATCTTAATAAATAGATAATGACAATACTCAATAAATACAAAATGTTTTCAATATGAAGTATGGAATTTTATTGATTACTCAAATTATATAATATGATAATTATCAATCGTCGTAAATAATTTATATTTGTGAATTGAATTACGCGCAAAGACACGCTTTCTCTGCTAGAACAAATTTTATTTGATATTAACGTCCTTTTCTGAAATTATTATGTGACCTTTTCCTGGCAAATATCTAGTCTAGTGTAAAGAAAAAATTCTGCAAGACTCCTCCGCGGGAAATCAACGAGAGGGGGGTAGGTTGGGCATTTTCCGTTATAGTAGAGGGTGTTTTCGTCTTTACGTCCCAACTTGTACTTTTTTCGAAAACAAATTATATCGTACTAATGGAAATTGCTATATAAACTCCAGATATCTCAGCACTCATCTCTCATCCAATACTATAATCGTCAACGGGAAGTTGCAGTCAATAAATTTCCTCCCTTTTCCGGTGAATTTTCCATCACTTTTCACGATCAGTACTTTCCATTTCTCTGTGATGATTAATCCTTATTTGTCCGATCATCGTTACTGTGGATATAATTTGTTTTTCTAATGAAGTGTTTATAATTGTTGCTTAGTTCAAGTCAGTCTGTAGTTTTTCTCAAAAAAAAAAAAGGCAAAAAAAGGAGTCTGTCTGTGGTAATATTGTGTTGAACTGTTGTTAATTTACTAAAAATCGGGATTGAAAGTTGTCACGATTCCGTTCTGATTAGGCGATAGATTATGTTTGTATCGAATTTGCGATCGTACACTAATCTTTACTGGCTCAAGTGAGGGACGATTTCTGAGAGTGCGTTGATCTCAGTAGGTGAAAGCTGTGAAGGATGGAGAAACAGCAGGAGTTGGAATGGGAAGCAGCACAGAGAACTGAGATTAATGTCGACCTTGTTTCCGCGGCAAAAAGGCAGCTCAAGTTTCTTGCTGCTGTTGATCGGAACCGTTGGCTCTATGAAGGCCCTGCTCTAGATAGAGCCATTTACAGGCAAGCACCTGATCTTAATTACGCTTCTTGTCGTTTATTCGAACAGTTGATGTGTATGGATGCGCTATCGATGCTTTATATAATTGATGATTGACAATTTTAGTAGAATTCATAGTAGATTATGCCATTTTTGAATTGTTTTTATATAATTGTTGTTCCGAGTTTGGGATGTTGGTATGTTATCTGATAATCTGAAGAATGCTCAATTTATATGCTACTTCCAGCACTTTCAAAATAGGAGCCCTTTTTATCATTGTTAATGGGTCAGAATTTTCCTAATATAAAGTCATCACAAGGATCTTTATCACAACACTTTTGCTGTATCATCTTGACAGTGATAATATATTCTTATACCACTAGGTACAATGCTTATTGGCTTCCCTTGTTGGCGAAACATTCTGAATTGCCACTTATTGAAGGTCCATTGGTTGCTCCTTTGGATTGTGAATGGATTTGGCACTGCCACAGACTCAATCCAGTATGCTTCTTTGCTGTGTACTTCATTGTTGATTTCAGAAATATATTGTGAAGCAGAAGATTTAAATAGTGAATTCTGGCCTAATTCCAGGTTAGGTACAAAAAGGACTGTGAGGAATTCTATGGAAGAATTCTTGACAACAAGAATGTGGTTTCTTCTTTCGAAGGAATTTCAAGAAAGCCAACTGAAGACATGTGGAAAACATTATTCCCTGGTGAGCCGTATGAACTGGATTCGGAACATGTTCACCAAGATGATATGCCTGCTAGAGGAGTAGTGGGAGAGAATTGCACGAAATACGATTTGATCTCAGCTGTTCAAAGACAAAGTCCTTTCTTTTATCAGGCGAGTGAGACAGTCATAATGTCATTTTAATTTTTTAGCTCTTTTTACTTGATTCACAAATTTCAATCTTTTCCTGTATTTCTCCTCATTTTCTGTTGCAGGTATCTCGACTCCATATAAATGACAATCGTTATATTGAAGGAGCTGTGGCAAGGTATAAAGGATTTCTGCACTTAATCAAGAGAAACATGGAGAAAAGCATCAAGAGCTTTTCTGTTCCCACTTACGACATTGACCTTATCTGGCATACTCATCAGTTACATTCAGTCTCTTATTGTGAAGATCTTGTGAAAATAATGGGAAAGATTTTAGAACAT
The DNA here is from genome assembly GCA_029490685.1 of Schizonepeta tenuifolia. Taxonomy (NCBI): domain Eukaryota; kingdom Viridiplantae; phylum Streptophyta; class Magnoliopsida; order Lamiales; family Lamiaceae; genus Schizonepeta; species Schizonepeta tenuifolia. The sequence goes on along the minus strand of CM055958.1, from coordinate 11,530,251 downwards.
GATGACACTGATTCTGACAGAACAAAAGGTCAGAAACTCGATACTGGGTTTACAGGTACGACCAAGACATACGAGAACATGTATGGCCGTAGGTATTGGAGAGCTGGAGCAATGTACAAGGGTAGTGCCCCTTCACCGGTCAGACTTACTCCTTATTCTGGCACTGTCACGAAGAAGGTGCCAAGTGTTAAAGAGAGCCCAAAAGTAGCACTTCCTGCACTTAATGTTTTTGAGGTAGTTTTCAAAGACCTTTACAACACTCCAGGAATAGACATATATGCACAAGCGTTGCACTAGTTTGATTATTATGCAGCCATTCTTTCATGCTTGAGAGAATTTGTGGAGTATTGAATCATGAGTGTTGAAAAAAACTTTTTCCTTATTACATGCTTTATGCAGTGCATTGTGGTCTTGATATAATAAAATTTGGTCCAACTGGGATTACTTGTCCTATTTCAACTGTTCTTTGAATCCCGAAACCATTATGAAGCTCATGGTTTACCTGATCAGGCTGGGGAAAAATGGTTTTACATTCAGTTTCTCGGATAAGAACCTGTTAAGTTGAAATTGCTTCAATAGTTCCAAATCTGTTTACGATATACATCCGTCTTTACTACCTGGGATACGCATATCACAAAATCTCTCATATTCTGACTAGCATGACCCTCACACACCAATTATCACCCCACATTTCTGACATCAGATTTTTTTCTTCACATCATGTGTCCTTTGGGATTATTTGGACTTGGTTAATACTTCACTGTTAAACCTTTTTCATATTTTAACTCATGCTTTTTAAAGAACAAAGAAAATGTAAGAAGTGGAGGGAGTTTTAGTCTTGCTGTATAGCATTATTTTTACACCCCCTTCATAATCTGAATACTTTGTTGGCAGTCTCCTTCTCAGAGACATTATACATCAGGATTCATCGGCTTTTGAATGTTAACACTCTAGATATGAGGCCTCTTCATCCTGTACAAATGAGGCTTAAGCACTTTATATTTATCCTTCTTCATTATGCATGATTAATTAAGAGAATACTTTTGGCCTAGGACAAAATTGATATGTCTAGTGAATTTTACAGGTCATGTTGGAGTTCGTAGGAGTTAGGAATTTTCCAGAGGGACACAACAGAAGTCTTTCTGTGTCCTTTAGTAAATCGCAACCAGATATGATCTTCAATGCAAAGAGGACCCTTTCAATTTTCTCAGAATCTGGTGAGAAACAAGTGGCGTCCTTCCAGTGTCAGCCTACTGGGCACCTGCTCTTTGAACTCATGTCCTCACTTTCTGTTTCACCCCTCACAAAGTCATCCAAGACAATCGGCTCCACTTCCATATATCTGGAAGACTTCCTGTCACGTGAGTCCAATCTTACAGTGGAAAAATGGTTGGATTTGGTTCCTAGTTCCAACATCACGGAATCCAAGCCAATTGGATTGCGGGTGGCCATCTCAGTTACCATACCAACTCCAGCACCATATACACTTCATATGGTTCGCTCTCGGCCATTCTCAAAAGGTTCTTGCTTGTTCCCCTTACCAGTCAGGGTCCAATTCTCTAAAAATTTGACACGCATAGTTGATGAGGATGGGAACATGGTGCTCAACCTACAGATGAGGTATTTTTACTCTTGAGTTGCTGTGTCTTAATGTTTTTGGCTTGTTTGTGCATGTCTGTTTGATAATTAGATAATTTTATTAACTAAAGCAATATGCTTAGCTCTTCAAGAACAGTCTTCTCTCCTACATCTAAACAGACTCATATTATTCTATGGTTACTATGACATGCTTTGCTGAGAATATACTTTTTCAAATATTATTTTCTGAAATCTATATGTTTGCATGAAAACATACTATCTGATTTGACAGTGATTTTTCATCATGACAAACTTATGTTGTATGATCAATCTCCTAATGCCAGAGACCTACAGAAGTCAAAAGGAAAGAAAGAATGTAGACAAAAAGTAGTGCTTGGAATCATGGAGTCGGGAAAAACATGTACTCTGGCTGAGTTTGCAGAGTTCAAATGGTCCATGGCAAATTCTCCATGGTCCCTTAAGTTTCCAACTACAAACAATGATGACGGACACCTCTTGGAGATGAATGGTCCGCATACTGTAAGTATCCTCCTGTTTTTATCTTATATTTTCTTGTATAGAGAGTTACATAAAGAATACAAAAAATGGAGAAAGTTTAGAGAACGCATTCTGAAAGTAGTGATCTTTAGTTATAACTACGTTGGAGCATGAAACATCTATTTTTATAGGTTTTACTGGAACAACTTAGCTTTTATTGGTATTATGTATTATCTTGAGAACCCTTATTGATGGTTGTTTTCCCAGTTGCTTTATTTAAGCTATTGTTTTTCATTTTGACCACTTCTATATGATCTGGCAAACCATCTATAACAATTGATGGAAAAATGTCCAAAATTTCCTACTAACGAATCTTTGCTTCACATAGGATGAGGGCATTATATCTGGCACGACATGAATCTACATTTGACACAAACTGAACATCTTAATGCAAAGAATAAATTACTATCATCCTTAGATAAAATTATTTGCTGAAAAATCCAGCTTCTCATAAGGCTAGAGGCCTGTATCCATGATGTTCATGGCGTCTGTTGTGTATATACAGGTAAGACTTTTCCCGGGTGGAAGGCTGGATTACGAATTAAGGCGCTGTGAAAAACACAAAGATGAGTGTCAACACGAACCTCACCTTGTTACAGCTGTAAAATTCTCTGCTGAAGAGCCTTATGGAACAGCAGTGGCATTACTTGACATGAAGTCCGGCACTGTCAAGGTATTCTAATTACTCAAATAAGGAACTCGATCGTGTCAAGCAAGATACTTTTCACTCATCACTCTGTTGTTAAATTAGGTCAAAGAAGAATGGTTCGTTTTGCCTGGCCTCATAGTCACATTTATACTTGGTAACATATTGAGGAAAGAAGGGCATTATAGTCTGACGTTGGGCAGCGAAGAAGTCTCAAAAGAAGTACATGACCATGTAGTAGGAAGTGAGACCAACAAGGCTCCTCTGCAAAAGGAAGAGGATGTTAATGCAGCAACTAATAAACAAAATGCTTTGAATTTAGCTAGCGGGGGAGCTTGCAGTGGAAGCTGTGGTGGAGGATGTGGAAATGCAGCGAAGACCGTGGCGTCTGGGGGGTGTGGGGGATGTGGTGGCAGCGGATGTGGAAACATGGCAATAAGTGGCGGTTGTGGTGGATGTGGCGGTTGTGGGGGTATGACAGCAAAAAGTGGTGGTTGCGGTGGTTGTGGTGGTTGTGGCGGTGGCTGCGGTGGTAGTGGTGGCTGTGGTGGTGTTGGTGGGTCTAGGAACATGGCGAAATGTGGTGGCTGTGGTGGGGGCTGCGGTGGTAGTGGTGGTTGTGGTGGCAGTTGTGGGAGCAAATTAGGAAGTGCGAACGACGGGAGCATTAAGGGGCAGCCAAATCAAGAGATCGTGGTGGCGTGAAATTTGAGGTCGCATCTTCATAAGCATGCAAGAATATCTAAACTCTGTATATATGTCTGTCTGAACTAGTGTGTGTTTGTATGTATGTATGTATGTTTGTCGTCTTAAGAATATTGCAATCTGTTTGCTTGAGAGAGAGTGAAGTTAGAGGTGCCATGTGATGACCTCTCTCTCTCTCTCTCTCTCTCTCTCTCTCTCTCTCTCTCTCTCCATCTCCCCTCTATGAGTCTATGATGAATAAGGTGACGAGCTCCTCGCTCAAATAAAGACTCTTCACTTGTCGACTGTTTCAGAATTCCAACATTAGCTAAAGAAACTAAGTTCAACCTAGTTTTATTGTGTATTGTTCACAAGACGCAACATTTACATGAACATATTATTATTATTATTATTATTATTATTATTATTATTATTATTATTATTATTATTATTATTTATACTAATATAAAAGAGTAGTTTTATAAAATTTATTTTGTCTAAAATATCTCTACTGTATATCAAAATTAAGGGTAATGACGTAATATAATGTGACAAACATATTTTAGTTAAAAAGAAATAAATTAATTTATTGGTGAAATCAAACTTACCTTGCCAATCTTTTAGGAGGAAATGGTGTAATCTATCATTTTTTTTAAAGAAAAATTTCAAAATGTCACCTTCTCTCTCTCTCTCTCTTTTTTTTAGTCTCCAAATATCACTATTATTACCTTAATGAGTATACAAAAAGACTAACTTTCATTTGAATCATACACGAAGACTAATTTCTTGTATGAATTTCTGGCGAAATTTTCCGGCGAAAATTTGAAGCATATACGAAGTCTAACTTCATGTATGCATCATATATGCATTATACACGAAAACTAACATTCATGTATGTATCGTACACGAAAAATTTAGACGAAAATTTGCCGGCGAAGATTTGAATCATACACGAAGCTAACTTCATGTATGCATCATATACGAAGACTGACTTTCCTGCATGCATCATACACGAAAATTTTTCACCGCAAAAAATTTCAAATTTGAATCATACATGAATATTAATTTTCGTATATGCATCATACATACAGGAACAATAGCATACACGAATGCATATATCATACAAGACAAAAAAAAAAAAAAAAAAAAACACATACAACAACGATCTCATACACGAATGCATAAACACATACAAGAACAATCTCATATAAGAAAAAAAATGCAGAGGTACCGCGCCGACACCGATAAAAAAGTACCTCGTCGGAACCCTGGTTCGGCGGTGTCAATGGGTTGTCCATGTAAGCAGATCTGTGCCTGCGGCGAACGTGGTGGGTGGCGGCACTGATGTACGATGTCGGCGGAGATGGAGAAGATGGATATGAAGGAGATGGAGGGGATGGAGATGGAGTTGTGCCGTAAAAAGCCGACCGACTGCAGCAGATAAGCTAACCAGTGGAGGAGATGGAGGGCAGGAGGAGATGGAGTAGCGCCGGAAGAAGACGACCGACGGCGGCGGAGAAGATGACCGCCGAAAGAGATGGAGCAGCTGACCGGCGGCGGAGGAGAAACTGGAGGTGAAGAGGTGAGAGTTTGGGAGAGAGAAGGAAATTGAGGTAAAGTAAGGGGTATAAAAGTCATCAAATAACTCAAATGACTATTTTGAGTTTTTTAATTGCAAAATGACATAATTAATTTTTGTTCTTTTAGGATGCATTATATTTCAAGATTATTTTCTATATATCCCAAATAAACGTAAATTGTGCAGTATTAAATATTGAGATAATACATTATAAACTTTTACAATGTGTGTTTAAGTATATCGTGATATTGCACTGAAATAAATACAAATTAGTTTATTTTTTTAAGAATAAACACATGTAAGTAAAAATATACAGGTGTTAAGTTATTGTTATATAAATGAAAATTTTGAAAATAGTCACTTTAATTTGAATAATGTGTAAATAATTTTCATATATTAAACTTTGTTTTACAAAAGTAATTATGAAAATCATTATATTATACTGAATAAGGCTATCTGCAACGCTCATCGAGCGGGGGTGCTCGAGACCACATCGAGCAGGGAATGGCTCGAGCACCCCGCGTGGCAGACGGCGAGAGCTCGAGACGAGCTCGAGCGCTCGAGACGAGCTCGAGTCCGGCGCGTGCTCGTCACGCGCGAGGGCGGAGGGAAAAAAAAAATTACGGCGCGTGCATTGCACGCGCCTAACGTATATATTCGAAAAAATTTGCTCGTTGCGGCAACGGCTATGCCGTAATTAATTTTTTTTGTTATTTTTTTTTTAATTTTCTTCATCTATAAATACCACCACACCCCCTTATATATCTCACACCATTTTATCATCATCTTTCTCTCTCAAATTCAACCTAAAAAAATGTCTTCATCGGAGGAACTTATTTTTTCCGATTCGTCGGAGGAATATGTCGAGGGCGGCATCGACGACGAGGTGCTGGAGATGATGGCGGACGTGGATCGCTACATGCGTGCACACCAAGCGGAGCAAAAAAAGAAGAAGAAGAGGGCGCGAGACTTCGTCGACCGCGACCGAAAAGCGGCGTGTGCGATCCTCCACGCCGACTACTTCGCCGACCACCCCACCTACGGCGAGCAGTTTTTCCGACGCCGTTTTCGGATGCACAAGCATCTGTTCTTGCGCATCTGCAGCACGTTGGAGGAAAACGTCCACTTCTTCACGCATCGACAAGATGCACTCGGGCGATGGGGGCTAACGGCGGTGCAAAAATGCACGATGGCGGTTCGATAACTAGCGACTGGTGGTGCTGCCGACTCGTTCGACGAGTATCTGAAGATCGGAGATAGCACGGGCCGGCTTTGCCTCAAAAAATTTTGCCGGGCAATCATCGACCTCTTCGGCGAGCGGTACTTGAGGAAGTCCAACGCTGCCGACACTGCGCGTCTGCTCCAAATGCACGAGTTGCGGCATGGGTTTCCAGGGATGCTTGGGAGCCTGGATTGCATGCACTGGGAATGGAGGAACTGCCCAAAAGGGTGGGCGGGTGTCCACACTCGCGGCGATCACGGCGTGCCTACCTTAATCTTGGAGGCGGTGGCGTCGCAGGATTTGTGGATCTGGCATGCCTTTTTTGGGGTTGCCGGCTCCAACAACGACCTCAACGTCTTCAACCAGTCGCCCTTGTTCACCGACGTGCTTGAGGATAGAGCTTCACCGTGCACCTTCACCGTCAACGGACACCGCTACGACAAGGGGTACTACTTGACCGACGGGATCTACCCTTGTTGGCCTACCTTGATCAAATCGCCGAGGCTTGAAACCGACCTAAAGACGGCGAGGTTCAAGAAGATGCAGGAGTCTGCCAGAAAGGACATAGAGCGAGCCTTTGGAGTGCTCCAAGCCCGATGGGGAATAATCCGCGCTCCGGGTCGGTGCTGGTACAAGAAGCATCTCCGAGACATCTATGTTCGCGTGCATTATTTTGCACAACATGATCATCGAAGACGAGCGGGAAGATGTGGAGAATTGGAGAGAGGACTCCGACTCTCCGTCCAGTAGCGGGGTACACTTGCGGACAACTCCGATCTGCTTTCGGCAATTTATGCAACGGAATGCCGACTTGAGAGATCAAAAAAAGCATCATCGGCTTACCAATGATCTCACCGAGCACCTCTACCAAAAATTTGGTCCTCTTCGGGAGTAGTCTAGCATTTTTAATTAATGTAATGTTTTTTATTTTAATTATTGTAATATGTTAGTTTTTTTTTTTTAATTAATGTAATGTTTAATGTTATTTTTATTAATGGAATTTTATGAATTAATTTAATAAATGAAAATGAGGAATTTTTTAATATTAAAGATAGAGCACCCTTGCGTTGCATGGGTAGAGTGCTCTAAAGGTGTTCGAGTGCTAGAGCACCCCTTAGAGCAGCCTAATGCACAAGAAGTTATTGTATGATGCATCTGTAGTGTTATATTGTTGCATTATATTAAAAAACGATACAAAAGAAAAGATAACAAATGTCTGGAGGATTCGTACACAAGTAATGATTGAAAAAATAAATCATATACAAAAGAAGAAATATTAATGTGATTAATCTTAAAGTGCATAACAGAAGTGATTCCTAAAAAAGTGAATGAATCCCATTTTATTAGGATGTAAACCGTAGAAAAATTAACCGTAGAAACATAATTAATTATTTGATTTGTAAACGTAGAAAAATATCAACCGCAGATTTATAGATATTGATCATTTCTTATTTCTTATGGAGAGATAGCTTTGTACATGATCTCTCTCATATATATATATATATATAATGGCCCTTTATCTTAAGAAATGAGAATCAATTTCAGTCACTCATCTAGTGCATCTCGCTAAGAAGGGCGGTGCATCCAGACGAAAAAATTTCAGTTTTTTTTTCATTTTTTTTTTAAGGTTTAATTTTTCCATAAAGCCGGATGCATCTCATATCAACGTATGGTGCATCTAGTTTCACGTTGTGGTGCATATCATTGTAAAGTGTGGTGCATCTACCACATTGTGGTTTATGAGATGCACCACTACGTGTACTGATATGCACGGGACGGTGTAATCAGATGCACCACTAGGTGTAAGGAAATGCACTATGCTTTACGAAAATATCTTTTGATTTGTCGTTTCTTCTTTGGTCAAGATTCGAGTGAGGGGAGCCGAAAGTCTCAGAGCGAGCCGAAAAATCCAAATTGTTGTCCAACGATTATCCTTATATTAGTAATCGGAGCGAAGGCGGAGCCGTAAAGTCGGAGCCGAGAAAAAAAATGTTAAAAAAAAGTGAAAAACAAAAAACTGAAAAAAACAATCGGACATGCACCACAATGTGTAACCAGATGCAACACACAGTGTATCTAGATGCACCGTGTTTTAAGAAAAAATCGCCCAGAAAAAAAAATGGCGCGTGAGCTACATGCGCCCGCGAGTGTATCTCACACGCCCGCCCCTTTTTTTGAGATGTATAGTTCAGATTTATTCCTATTTCTCACTTTAAGGGCTATTTCACTAGAACTCATTTATATATATATATATATATATATATATATATATATATATATATAGGGGATGGATCAAATAGAAACCATCCCTTATATGAAAACTAGAAACTAATAACAACCTTTGATCTCATGCAATTGATGATTGAGATTGATTGATCTTATTTTGCTTTTTTATTTAAACGTTTATAGGTTAAGGATTTTATAGTCTTTTGCTTTATTTTAGTAATCGCTATTTCCTAATTTATTGGGTGTGTTTGAAAAGATCATGGCTGTTAACAATTTGAACAATTGTAGACGAATATTTTATTTTTATTTTTCAATAATATGTATTTTTAGTTATGTGGCACAACATAACTTAATCAAATATATTGCATACGATTAAATTCATAATGTTAATTTTTCATAGTGCATGTGTTGTAGCAAATACCATTAACTTAAGAACTTCGTGAATTTTGCCTTTAATTAATAATCAGTAATTACATTTTTGTTTAACAAATAAATTGCTACCACATTCACGATATTATGTTGTTGTATTGATAGTTAAATGTTTTTTTTGGTAAAATTATAAATTATTTAAACTCACTATAATTACACTACTACTATATATATTTTGAGCAGAAAATAATGTTGCTTACAATATTTAGTAGTGTTGTCGTTCATTAGATATAATGTTAAAAACTATTTTATATAAATAATTGATGTTTTGGAGATCACAATAATGCTTTTGTATCTAAACTATCATTATTTTTTATATTTTATGCATATTTTGCATATATTTTCCGTTAGTTTGGAGTATAGAAAATGATGCTTTAAATGTTTTCAGTTTCAACACGTACTTCTTAAGGATTAAATGTTTCTCAAAGATTTATATAATGTTTTTTCAAAATTAATATGATGTTTCTACAATTGCAATAAAATGCTTTACAAATCCTTATCGATAGATTTTGCAAATGTTTAGGTTAATATTTTAAAATATTATTGATTTGGATATTAAATGTGCTAGAGTTCTCGTATATGTACAGTTGGTGAGAAATATACGGCATAATTTATGGAAAGGGATGAAAGAGAGAAAATATGTACATGACAGAGTTACCCTTATCGCATACATCAATTTTGTTTTGTTAAAAAATCCAATCTTTATGCGATTGATCTTGTCCATTAATTATATTATAATCAAGGGTTAATATTGGTTTCTAGTTTTCATATAAGGTAATTTTCACCTAATTCTATATATATATATATATATATTTAATTTGCAATTTTTAAAATTTTTAATTAATTATTAAGGTTCATCATTCTAAAGTTAGGATATGTGAAATTTTAAAATTCTAAGTTTTTCCTATAATAAATGTTAATTAAGGTGTTTTTTTTTTTTTGTTGGGGTAAATAGATTAACTTTTACTTACCAAGTAAAGCATGACAAAACAACAGCATACCAACACAAATTCTAGCCTCAATACAAAGAAGACTTAATTATCTAATTTTCTAGCATCCTAGTTAAACGAATATCCTTTTTACAGCAAAAAGCTATCAGAATTTTGCAATGATAAGTCACAGAGACCATAACTTCCAGTGTTTTTAGAAAGAGAATTATATATTACGAAATTTGAAAATGAGTACTATATATTACGAAATTATAAAATAAGGATAATAACTTCTATTTTTTGCATTTTCACTCCGATTTCGGACCCAAAATCAATTATTCGGACTTTTTAGAAACACCTAGAGCCCGTTGTAGGTATGACCGTGCCATGTCATTTTTTTGGCAAAAAAAAATCCTTTTTTTGTTATTATCGATTTTTTGAGCATATTTGATACTATTATCGAAATAAAGAAACCAATTATTTGCCACATTTGCAGCCTAAAAAAAAAATAAGGAAATGATGAGTTTTCTTTCGGGTGGGCGGAAATGACGAGTTTCTTTCATTTTAAGTCCTTATTTTTATATTAGACTACAAATGTGGCAAATATTTATTTTGATAATTGGTTTCTTTATTTCTTTCAATAATAACAAATATGCTAAAAAAATCGGTAATAACAAATAAATGGGAAAGCAAAATTTGCCAAAAATGTGACATGGCACGACCACATCAGCAACAGGCTCTAGGTGTCACCAAAAAGCCCAAATAATTGGTTTTGGATCCGAAATAGGAGTGCAAATGCAAAAAATGAAAGTTATAGTTCTCATTTTCAAATTTTGTAACATATAGTCCTTATTTTCAAATTTAATAACATATAATCTTTTTTTCTGAAAATGCTGAAAGTTACGGTCTTGTTTTAACAACTGAAAACGCTGAAAGTTACGGTCTTGTTTTAACAATTAGCTCCAATCGAGAGTTCTTCAAATCAATTGCATTATGTACATAAACAGGCCAAATCAAAAACAAATAAGTGTTGATCTAATTATGAAAGGAAAGATATGATGATCTGATCTCAAAGAGAACGGCATCTTCAGCAGATGAAAAGGATGGAGGGATCGCAACAACACTCATCAATCAGGAAACAGCAACACAGTGCAGCAACACTGTCACAAAATTAAACATATGGTAGGTACATGTACATCTTTATAAATTCTTTAAAAAAAAAAACTCATATATATATTCTAATGTAATTGTATGTGAGAGAGAGAGAGAGAGAGAGAGAGAGAGAGAGAGAGAGTTACCATCCCTCAAGAAAGCCAGTTTGTCTGCGGGGGGGAGGTGCAGCATAATAATACTGAGGAGGTGCCATTACTGGAGGCCCTTGGTATGGACCTTAAATGAAAAGCAAATCAATGACTTGGTTCTACTTCTAGTTGAAAATAAATATTAAAAAGTGAAATAATTCGAAGGAAATTAAAATACCTTGAGCAGGATAGGGGTACGCATATTTTGGTGGTTCACTCATTTTTCTGAGGAGCTTCTCAAAATTTCAACCTCTTTTGCTTAAAATACAAAAGTTTTTGTAGATAATGAGAGAATTCATGAAGTAGTCATGAAAGAGAAAAGAATACAAGATAAGGTGTTTTATGTGGAAATTTTGAGTGATTTAATGGCAAATAATTACAATGGGACCAATTTGAAATAATTCTTGACTTCACTTCCTAAGTCAATTATACTACGTAATTTCATGTATAATTTTACATACATACTGATACTAGCAGTCTAGCGCTTAATTATTAGCAAGCCTCCCCCGTATGTTTCTTGTCCACGAACAAATATTGAGCAAAGATGTAGCTGCTTACTTTTTTTTTTTCGAAGAACATGTAGCTGCTTTAAACAACCAAGTTCGTGATGTCAGTAGTTGGATAATTGGTGCAGATATCTTCACTTTGAACCACTTTTAGTGGTGGAGTAGTTGAAGATTTATAACTTATCTATAATGGCAGGAATGTTACAAATTTTGCAATGGATAAAATAATTCAACTTCATTGTAAAATAAAATAGAACTAATGTGGGATGGGATTTGATTTGGTAAGCTAGCTAGTCTTTAATGGGGACAATTTTGTTAATTTTAATCATAGCTCCATCCTTCCCCAAAAACATGCACGGTATTAATTACATGAGTTTTAGTAATTCATGTTGGCAACATTATAATAGACAATATCAAGTAGTCAAAGTCAGACTTAGTGAGGGTAAAAATGTCATAAAGCACCAGAATTTTGAAGAATTAAAATAAGGGCCAAAATTTTAAAAACTATGTGTTAAGGGCTACTATAACTATCCTTGTTAGCACTATGAGGCCTAGCTTAATTGGTTAGTTGAAGCACCACAAGTCTCTCTTTAGCGAGAAGTCTTGGGTTCAATCCCGCCTAAGCACGGTATAGATTTTTTACCTTATTTTGGTGGTGTAGTGGTCCCATGAGGCCTAGCTTAATTGGCCAGTTCAGGCACCACAAGTCTCTCCTTAGCTATAGATCTTGGGTTCAATCCCGCCTAAGCGCGGTTTAGATTTTTCACCTTATTTTGATGGTGTAGTGGTCCCACACCTTATTTTGATTGTGTAGTGGTCACATCTTTGTGTAGCGTAGATGTCCTATCTATATAGTATTATAGTGATTTATTCGATTAAATATTTATACCTCATTGTAATACTCTAAAAAAAATATCATCATTAGATTATATAGATATAATTTCATATCTTTTTTAAAAGAAACTCTATTGAGTATATTGTCTTTCGGAATCCATTTAAATTTACGATTTTAGTTCACGACGCTAAAAAATAAAAAAAAATCCTCTACTCATAATTACAACACGCGAAAAAGGGGAAGTAAAAAAACAAAGACATTATGTAACACACACTATTTCTGATTGAAGATGAATGCAGCTTATTTATGTTTGACCAATATGAGTTTCTCTTTTAACTTTATTTTTGAGTAAATTGACCAATATGACTTTGTTTGGCCATCAATTCCATTACAAATTAATAATATAGTAGTGTTGCTTATTACTAAACGGTCAAAACAACTTTGGAAATGGCTTACATCATGTTTGGACAAAGCACCATTAGCAGTTAGTCAGTCTTGTTCAGTATTTAAACAGCAGAGAAATTAAAAGTTACAAACTTTTTCATTACACGTACAAAATTCTACTCTCACCTTCCTATTAAATCATAATACACATTTCGTCGGGCAAGATAATTGAGAATATGAGTTATTTATAATAAAATTTAAAGGACAAAGTAAATTTTTAGGATATTTCTGTCTAATCAAGCAAGCGAGAGAAAGAGATGGTAAGATAAGCTTTTTTAAGACATACTATAATTTATGAATTATAATGGAGTATTTATTATGTGTTGGATTTTCATTTTAGAAAATGAGTATTATGAAATGGATCGAGGGTGTGGAATGTATAGCTAGTTTTCTTTATACTAGATCTTCTCTAACAACAAGCTCTAGTTCTCAAAATTCTTTTTGGTTTTTGGTATTCAAAATCCAATAATTATTATGACTATAAAAGATTATTTTTAACTAGAAAATAATTTATATATTACTTTTAATTTATAATAAGATAACTATAATAGTAATTATCGAATCAAATTTAAAGGTGTATACAAATACTCCATCTGTCTACAAAAAAATAGTGGTAATAGTGCAAAATAGCCATTTTTCTAGGAAAAAATGTTAAAATAGCCATCACATTTTAAAAGTTGTAGAATAGCCATTTAGTTTATGAAATGACATAAATACTCTTAATGAGTATACAAGAAAGCTAACTTTAATTTGAATCATACAAGAACACTAACTTCATGTATGAATTTCCGGCGAAAAATTCTGGCCAAAAAATTCCGGCGAAAGTTTTCCGGCCAAAAAATTCCGGCGAAAGTTTTCCGGTCCAAAATTTCCGGCGAAATTTTCCGGCACGGCAGCGATTTCGAGCATACAAGAACATATCATACAAGAACAGTTTCATACACGAACATACAAGAACATACAATTTTCCGGCACGGCGGAGCGATTTCCGGCACGACGTCGATTTCGAGCATACAAGAACATATCATACAAGAACAATTTCATACACGAACAAATCTATCATACAAGAACAAAATCGTTCATACAGGAAAAAACACATACATGGACCAGTTTAGCATATTAAACTTGCATACAAGACCAACTCAAGCAGACATGAGCAATTACATACACGAATTTGTGGCTTCCAAAACCGTGCATACATGAACAAAGCATTCATGCAAGAACAATTTCATACACGAACAAATCTATCATACATGAACGACTCAATCATACAGGAACAAATCGATCATACAAGAACAAAATCGTGCATACAGGAAAAAAAAGCATATAGGGACTAGTCTAGCATACATGAACATATCGAGCATACAAAAACATATCATACAAGAACTGTTTCATACACATGAACAAATCGATCATACAAGAACAAAATCGTTCATACAGGAAAAAACACATACATGGACCAATTTAGCATACAGTATAACATATCGCGCATACAGGAACAATATCATACAAGAACAGTTTCATACAAATCATACAAATCGAGCATACAAGAACAAAATAAAGCATACATGAAAAAAAATCGAGCATAGAAGGCAAAAACGAGCATACAAGGACATATCAAACATACAAGAACAGCATTATACATGAAATATGGAAATCATGGGTCGGCATATACACGGAAATTTTTACCGGAAATTGTTGGCCTGAAAATTTTGGCCGGAAAAATTTCGCCGGAATTTTTTTGGCCGGAAAATTTTTGACCGGAAAATTTTGGCCGGAAAACTTCGCCAGAATTTTTTGGCCGGAAAAAACATACACGAATGCATATCTCATACAAGAGTACAGAGTATAAAAAGGGTATAAATCCTTCTTGTATACCTATAAGGTTATAAAAGGGTATAAAATCTTCTATAGGGGTATAAAAGTTCCAAAATAAAATAAATGACTATTTGGACACTTTTTTAGTTAAAGTAACAAAATTTATCTTTTATTTTGAGAAATAACTCTTTTGACTTTTTCCTAAAAAAAATATGCCCATGTAGCTAATCTTTAATTCATAAAAAGCTTGTCCATCTCACTTTATCCCCTCACACAACTAATTACTCTACTTACAACATTTGTTATAACTCGTGCTCATCACACAAAATATTATATTTGTAAGCATCAATATATAAAGATGCAGCATACAAAGGTAACCAATACAACCACAACACAAGTTGCTACTTTCCACCGCAAAAATTTATAAAAAGTATTATTGCTGGGGAGCATATCGTACTTAAGATTTCCATCATTCTTTACACAACGCTACGAACCTCTATATTCATCTCTCGTTGGTAAACATGCGTAATTTTATCTCTATTAACTTCTACTATAATCTATATTACTCTTTTGTTGATAAAAGGGTTTATTTTTTATTTTATTTAGAGGTAAATGCGCATATTATATGTCCACGAATAATGTGACAGTACATATGTATCGCATACGAGAAAAAAGAACATAAACATCACCTCAATCGATAAACATATTAATGTCCGTTGATAGGTCCATATGCATTCCTTGAAGCTCAGTCATAAATTATACTACGTAGAAAAGTTTCTTCTCATAAACACTGTCTAATTTGTTATTTCAACTAAACACGCAAGAGAATAATAGAACATCTAACTTTTAGACTTTTGTTTATTTCAGCCTAGTTCCAGTTAGTATCTCTAGTGTCGAATATTCTTTATTGAACTTTAATAAATAAATAAATACTGTGTATAAATTGTAAATCGAAAATGGTAGTATATGAATTGTGTGGGCCAACATGATCCACTTAAAACCCGATTATAATAGCCAGTGGGCCTTTACCGATATTTCCAACTAAAGCCCAGTAATAAGTATAAAGAATTACAAAAATACTCATGACAGCACAAAAGTTAAAATCAAACAATATTAACAAATAATGCAGTGTTGGTTTTTTCTTAACATAATCAGTACTAGAACAGAAAAACATGAAATAGAGCAATAAATAAAAAAAATAAAAAAAAAAAGGAAACAACGAATGAAATACTATATTTACTGTTGTACGCCTATGTACTTCCAAACCCAAGCCCATAAAAAATTTACCGCAGTCAAAAGTTACGTGGATTGACATTCACCTCCGTACTATTCCGGTATTATTCCCCATTGAGACCATCATCATTCTCTGCTCCGGTACCGGGGGCATCATCGGGACAATATTGTATACCGGTTGTTCCCGGTTGCCATACGGATAATAAGCCCCAGTTCCATACACACCTCCGTTCGCAACAACCGGTGCCCGGTAAACGTCTTGTCCCGCCGGCGGATTCGCCGTCCCGTTCGTGCTGAAATTTTTTACCTGGCCGCCATTCTCCAGCAGAATACTACTCGGAGTCGGCAAAAGATCCACTGGCGGCCCGCCGCTAGGCTGATACTCCTTGTCGAATCCGAACAAGTAGTCCGGATTGGAAGCGGGCGGCGAGGCGACCGGTTTAGGCAGTGGACCGGAGATATTGAAGACGAAGATGCGGAGGCGGGCGGCGGGCTTGGAGGCGATCCTCTGCATGCGGTCGTACTCTACAATCATGTGCTCCACGTCCTCGTCGTCGATTAAGGATACCAGAGAGTCGAGTGCCTCGCCGGGCAACTGGTACTTCACCGATATCTCGCCGCCGTCGTTGCTGTTGGAGAGGGAATTCAGCTTCGCCACGATTTCGGAGAACTTGACGGTGCGATCCACGGCCACGATTTTGGTCTCGCCGCCGACGTAGGCGAGCTGGTGGTCCGTCGGCCGCGACTTGATCTGGCCGCCGTAACTGCACAATAATCTGACCTTGCCGTGCTTCTGCTCCATGTGTGCCTGTACAGTTAGAGAGAGAGAGAGAGAGAGAGAGAGAGAGAGAGCGACAACAACTTTTTGAAGATTCTTAACCAACTAACAAGTTTTTTTGATTGTATTTTGTAGTCACAATTGTCCTACTTATATTAATAATAAAACTCTCCCCCATGTTTTCTAGAATTCGGATATGGCCCATAATCCCAATACAAAAAGGACTCCCAATCCTAATATGAAATGAATGGATAATGTTTTTAAAGCATAAAAAATCAAATAAATAAACTGGATTAATCAATACAAAATAATATTATAACTGAGATACAATCCAAAATTCGTAGGTCTGTCCGACCCTAGCCCCCAAACCCAAATATCCAACACTTCCATCTCCTATAAGGAATCATTAAATAATATTCTAACGAACATGTTAAACTTAAATTTGATACACCTCAATAAATATAAAAATGATATTAATATTGATGATTAACTAATAACACGATTCTCTTTAAAAAAAGATGAAACTGGAAATTTCGGGATGAAACCGAATTGAACTAATAATTTATTTTGATTTAAAAGATTCAAACCAAATCGAAATTTATGAAACTGAACCGATTATGGATGAAAAAACAAGCTTTAATTACTTGTGTTTTGTTGCTCTAAAAAAAAAGAAAAAACTTGTGTTTCGGTTAATGTTGGCCTTACCTGTTTATAAGAACTAATTATGAAATAATATTCTGCACGTTCAGTATGTATAATAACATAACAAAATTTAATTGGAATTATATAGGATGTACATATTATTGCAAAAATAACAAATAAAAAAAGGAATCAACATTTTAGTAGCTTATTGTTATTTATGTTGTAGCTTGGAATTTTTCTTAAACCCATATAAGGGTGAAAACCGAGTGTGCAATCGTCATTCTCTCTCCCGATTAAGAAAAATAAAATAAAATTTATCGGGGAAATAATAAATTTATTTAATAACTTAGTTCGTTGTGTCAAAATAAACTATAAACCTAGCTGATAATGTAGTTTTAGAATATACTTTTCTAGTTAATCTACAATAACTTGTAGATGTAGATTAGCAGAATTTACTGTAGTTTACAATTAGTGAGCCCACGAGATAATCTACTAGTAGTTACTTTGTTTGGTGTTACTTGAAATTAACTGAACTGCGACCTCTCCTCTTAATGATTATGATTACAAGAAAATAGATAACCAATAATGCATGCCATCTAGCTTGATTATATTTTTGTATGTAAATTGAATTGCAAAAATGATTGAAATAGTACGCAATGAACAATCAAATTTATGTAGTCGCACACTCCATATCTTAAATGTTTTCAAAATTATAAACAAACAAAACCCATCTGCATGTACATACAAATAGAAACGAAAGGATTTCCCTTCGAATGGACTTATAATTGAATAAATACCAATTATGTGCACAAATCATATATACTAGTAAATATTTTGACTTTTGAGTTGTCGGTTTGTTTCATGTTTTTTTCTTTATTTTTTTTAGTTAAACATGCACATGATTTGAACCCTTAATCTCAAGATTGGAGGGGAAGCGATTTACCACTAAGCTATACTTCTGAGTCATTTTTTCTTTATTAAGTTTTGGGAATTCCTGATTTGACCAGGACATGAATTTTTGGTTTGATTTGAAATTTCTATATTTATTTATCTGTCATGTGGTTCTCTTCGTACGTACAAAATGAATAGTGGTTGTCATTTAAAAACAAAATAAATTAATTTATTTTCTAAAGCTTGTCTCAAATCTCCTAGAAAATATATCAAGTTACCTAAATACGAAACGATAGCCAAACATAATCAAGTAAAACAATAGTCTTTCAATGAAAATAAGTTCAAAATCCTTCATTACTTTGTGTATATACCATGTTGAAGTTTCTAAAAAGAT
Source organism: Schizonepeta tenuifolia (assembly GCA_029490685.1). Classification (NCBI taxonomy): domain Eukaryota; kingdom Viridiplantae; phylum Streptophyta; class Magnoliopsida; order Lamiales; family Lamiaceae; genus Schizonepeta; species Schizonepeta tenuifolia. The sequence continues at coordinate 11,511,558 of CM055958.1, read as the reverse complement.
GTGGGGAACTTTTTCAATTTAGAAAAAATGGCAAAAATGTGTAGTTTAAGTTTTCACTATGACACTTTCTTTCAATGGAATCACTACCGAATTTGAATGATTTGTAGCGAGCTTGACTTTATTTTCATGGAACTCGATAACAAGAAAGTGAAGCTTGAACTTGATAAATTTAGTCGACTAGATTCATTTCATGGCACACCTAATTGAAGCCGATCACTCTCTACCCATAACATGCATATTTGGTCCTCTTCGTATTAATTAATATCGAGTTCTTCGATTTTAATGTGAGCTGCAATTTTACAGATTAGATCATCTATTGTATTTCTGTGTTATACATACCATAAATTTTGAACCTTTAATTTATCAGGTGTGGAGGATCTCATTTGAACATTTTATGGGCGTGGATGGGGTGTGTTTGTAATTAAGGGAAAGTAGGAGGGGCAGTTGCAGCAGAAGTTTTGTAAAATGATGTGGCAGTGCATGTGGAGAAGTAATGGGGGATGAAGAAACATGGAGTGCTGATTTGTGGGGTGACGAAAATGGGTCCACGCGGAGAGCAAATTAAGCGTTGCAATTGGGGCCCGCCTTCCCATTATTTTTGGGATTTAAATTTAAATTGCTTTTTTAATACTCCTTATGTCCAACCAAATACGACATGCTTTTCATTTTGGGACGTCTCATTATAATTGGCATGTTTCCTTTAAAGGAAATAATTAGTTTATATATATAGCCCACCATCCATCTACATCGCACTACTCCTACTACACATTCAATCATCACATCTATAACTTTATTTGCATTATAAAATATTGTATTCACACCATCCTAAATACTTTTTTATACTTAATATTTTTTTTCTTAATCTCTGTGCTCATATAAATTAGGCCGTATTCGGCGGGATAGAGGAAGTAGCAGATTTAGATTTTATTTAAATGACGGAGATTTAAATTGTTTTCTTTTTTAAGAGAGATTTAAATTGTTTTTGGTTTGTGGAAATTGGAAAAGTGGGGTTTTTTTTAAGTGGTGGAATTACGGTTGCGATGGATTGTTACTTTTACTGGAAATATACCGATTTGAGGAAGCGCGTCAATGGATTTAATTTGTGCTCCTAAATCAATGGGTCCCACTTATTACTACGAATTTCGCCCTAGCATCTTCTATTAATTCCATTATTATTATTATTATTATTTATATTAATAATTCTATTCTATATCCAGACATACGTGCTTGAAATAGGAAAAATATTATCTCATTGCCTTCAAAATTTCTTTCCTATTCAGACTTTCTTCCGAAATATCAATCTCACGTACATCCGCTCTCAAATTTTACTCTCATTCACACCCAAGTCCTAAACTTGTGAATTTAAATTGGGATGAAACTTTATAATTAATTTTTTTAAGTGTATGTTTATTAATAACCAAACTATCGAAACTATAAAATTAAATTATTAATTAAAAACTTCCGTCAAATCCGTATTTTTATCATCGTATGTCTGGACATAATATGTCCAAATAGCATTACCCTATTTATATTCCTCTCTATAATTCATTATAAGTGTCCGCTTAAATTTTTTTCTTTCTTTTAGGGTAAAAAGAAAATACTCATACTCAATAGACTCTAGACCTAGTATATATTTGTAACTAGTAAGTAGGGGAAATAATTTTATATCTTTATATATATAAATATATTTTAAAAAATAGTTTTTTTGGTAAATAATTTTATCTCACCAAAGTGAGCAAGGGAAAAAATATAAATATCTTGCAAATGATAAAACAACCAAACAACAAATCATATCTTTATAACTTTGAAAAAACTTGTATTTCTCTCAAAGCTTCCTCTTCACTTTTTCTCTAGAATTTCTCTTCAAAAACTGACTTATATTTAAAAATAATTTTATGTCTTATTTAGAACGTGTTATGTTGTTTCCGTTAACTATAAATAAAACTCAGTAAATTAATTATACTTTAGAATGTGTTATGTTGTTTGCGTTAATTATAAATAAAACTCAGTAAATTAATTATATTTCATGAATCTAAACTTATAATTAGGAATTACAATAAACCAGATATTCATTTATGCATTTTTATACATCTCGATTAAAAATGTGACTTTATTGTATATACCTGTCGCAAAACTGTTGGGTAAAAATACTCGATAAAAATGTAAACACTACAAAGTTAAAATTAACTAAAATTAGTACAAAAACATGTTCTTTTTATGTATTTGAATCGTCTCGTTGGTTTATGGTAAATTGATATCTCTAATCTTAGCCAAAAGCCGAGAAAGATATATTTACATTTTCAAGATTTTTTTTTTTCCTTTTTTAGCTATTTATTCATACATTAGATTTAATGTGATATGAGTAGTATTTTATAGCAGTAGCTAATTGAAGATTCTAGAAAAATATGAATGAAAGATAGAAATTTTTGATTATAAATTTTTTACTGGCCTCTTAAATGCTAATTTGATTATTTTGTTGTTTTAAATTTAATTATTGACGCTACTTGTAGAACAACTTGCAAAATAATTTTACTTTTCATAATTGTTAAATATATAATTAATAATGAAAATGAGTTATATAATTTGTAATTTTAGAAATTGAAAATATATATCTATTATGAATTAAGATATAATATTAATATTATGAATTAATAATACACAAAGCTTTAAAGAAATATGAAGAATAGAGATAAATATAGTAATAACAGATATATATGAGACATGAGAAATTATTATATGAATATAATAAGTAATATATATGTATACTATTATGAACTAATAATGCAAAAAAATACCAGAATAAAGGAAAATCAGAACGGAACACCGAGGGATAAGCACCGTTTATTTTCCTATTATTAATTGATGATATTCACTCTAAGACTATATGTTCCGTCACGATAATAATGTCTCACTTTTATATTTCGTCTGTCTCATTAGTATAATCTCATTCCAAAAATAAAAATAACTAACTCTTTAAAAGTTATACAAATTACTACCACCTTTTATCTTTTTATTATTGTTACTTAATAATCGTGCTCACATAAAGCATTAGAAAGGAGGCGTATGAAATAAAGTTACAGTTCGAATCATCCGGTGTAGAATATAGCTGAATCAATCCTTATTGTGGGGGTATCTAAATTTTGTTTGACGGGATTGAATTTGATAGAGATTTTAAGGGTCCTTTGAGAAATAAAATCTGATAAAGACTTGGAATATTCTCATTTATTCTCTTCTCTTCCCAGTTTTTCAGTCAATTAAATTGACAATATTGTTTGTACTCTTTGACCAATGATATACTACCCCCACGTAGTACGTGGTATAGGGTATCTGATCATATAATACTCTAAACCTAATAAATTTTTAGTGACAAAAAATATGCAAATGGCATGCAAGATAATTTACACTAATAAAAAATATAGCAATGAGATCACTGATAAAAATAAAAAATAAAAAAAATAAAAATAAAAATAAATAAATAAAATAAAATTATATGCAATGAGATCGACCTATAAAATGATTGTAATTAGAAGCGATACTTTTAGCAAAGCTAACCCTTGGCCCTTAATCACCATCCCAAGGGGATAACGCTATAACTCTTTTAGGCCGAAGAGCATCAAATGATTGATTAGTACGATCCGAAATTAAATTTACTAATAATTAGAATGGCTACTAACTAAAAAAAGGAAGAAAATTGTTAGAATAGGGATGGCAAAAATAATTGGTTCCGAATCTTAATTAACTACTTAAATTTCATGGGAACTTTTTTTTTTTTTGAGCCGTAAAATTTCACGGATTTTGTTAGTTCGTTGGGATAATCTTTTGCTTTGTTGGGATATTGACACGTCCGGCCTCGCGTTTTCATTATATTCCACATTTAACTATTATATATTGTTTTATAATTCAGGGTTCAAACTTGTTTAAATTTACACATTTATTTTTTTATTTACTTAAAACCCCCACCCCCCTAAATTTTGTTTATTAACCAGAAAACCCCATATGAAGATGAATCGATGTGATCCTCCCCTTTTATTTTATTTTTTTAATTTTAATGTCGTAGAAATTCGCAGCACCTACTTTCGATGCGTATTAGATAAACTTCTATTCTTATGCAATATTATTATACAAACAAGATGTGTACATTATTATTTCGTGTTTCGTGTAAATAATTTATGACTTTTCTTTCTTTCTTTTTTAATTTAAGTAGAGTGATAAATATTGAACTCGGGATCCAGGACGGGCCCTGATATTTTGGGGGCCTTAATCCTTAGGTGACTCATCTAATACAAACTTCATTACCACTATCGACTCCGTATACATTTCATTTTCACACATGAAACACATTATGATACTAATTCAAATCCTCTTAACATAATATTATGTATTTTAGTGTGTAGCTTAAACTTTAATCATCTCTCTCACACACACAAACATACCATATAAGTACATGAACATATATAACTATATAGGAATGTATTCTAGTGAAAAATCTCTTTATCCTAAAATATGTGTATTAATCTCAATCACACATCTATGAATGCTGGATGGTCAAGATTTGATCCTGGTCAAAGTGGGTCAATCCGTTGCCTTTTTTTTTGAATTTTTTTTACGGTCAGACCATATGCACCACTAAGTGCATTGAAATGCACAGATTTTTTTTTTTTTACGGTCAGGCCATATGCATCACATCATGTATTCATATACATCAGATTATATAATGAGATGCACCACTAAATGCATTGAGATGCATATATTTTTTTTACATATTTTTTTTTCCGGTTCCACCTTCGCTCCGATTACTAATATAAAAATGGGGAAAAATAAATCTGAAAATTTAATAAAAAATACAAAAAAAAAATGAAAAAAATTGAAAATATGCTGCATCTCATTGCACTTAGTGGGTTGATCGCCTAAATTCTCTAAGCAATTTATCCGCACTTTGTTCGGGTTATTGTAGGCAATAGGGATCGAGTATCGTATCCACAAGGACTATTTAGGCGAATTTATGCGAAAACGAAATTCATGCATCTTCTTACTATTCAAGCTCTTCAAATAACATGATTGGTCATTCATTCAAACATTCAAAAGCAAGTTCAAAGCAAATAAACAAGTAAATTCAACTAGGGAAACGATTAAAAAGACAAACAAGGAACAAATTAGGTCAAAGGTTGGTTCTAGGGATTCAATCTGATTCTAGATAGCTTGATCACAACTTCCTAATTCATGCAAACCATTTTAATCCTCTAATTAAGAAGCAATCACCGAATTATTCACTAATCTCTCTCGACAATTAGCAAATGGGGATCATTTTATCGGCTCTCTCGGCTAAGACTCGAGACGATAAAATAACTCCAAAAAGCACAAGGATCATAAGCTTCCATGCATTAGATCATCACCTACTAAGTCTCAAATCAATACAAGTTGTGCAATTTGAAATCAATGCAAGTAAAAACCTATCAAGAATTTCTACAAGCACTTGGCATGCAAGAAAAGTGATCAACAATTTTCACATGAAAATAAGCACCAAATCCACAATTAATTAGAAGAATGCAAGAGAAATCAACAAGCTATGATCAATCCATCATCAAATCATCATAAATCCCCAAAAACAACAAGAAAATTTAGCTAGACATAAATGAAATCAACACAAAACAAAGGAGAAATGATTGCATAGATGAAAAACTAGGAACCCAATGTTGAAATCTTCAAATATTCTTCAAATCCAACCTTAATTCACTAATACAAAGATGAAAAGTGTTTAGAACCCTAATTGAAAACTTTTTGAACAAGAATCTAAGCTAAGGGGTGAATGAATACACGTTTTAGAGGCTGATCCCTCATATATATAGGGAGAAAAAAGTGCTAGAAGGTGTTAAAATCGCGAAAAGGGCAAAATCGTCCAAGTTTGGACGAAAATTGCAAAATCGGCTGTTCAAAGGCAAAAATCGGCGGTCCAACCCTCAAAATCGGCGGTCTGGGCCCCAGGCGCTGGTCCAACCGCCGATTTTGAGTTTCTTCTTGAGGTGTCGTCCTAAGATTTGCGGCGGTTTACCCCTGAACCGTCGGTTTTTGACTCCAAACCGCCGATTCTTCACTCTTGGGCGTTGATTCTCCGTTTGTGCCCCTTTTCGTCCGGTTTTTTCACTTTTCCGTTGATCGCTAATTTTCTACCAAGCAATTTTACCGCACTTTAACGGGCAATTGTAGTATAAAATAACGAGTATCGTATCCTCGATGACTATTGACCGAATTTACGTTGAAAATGAAATTTATGCGTCTTCCTACTATTTGAGCTTTGCAAACAACATGCTTGAGGGCAACACAATTTACGAAATAAGAAACACAAAAGCAAAGATCAAATAAGAAGCAATAGATAAAGAAACGAATTAAGGAAACGATATAAAAAGGGGTTGACTCTAGGAATCTTGCTCAACTCAAAATGATGGGGACCAAAGCTATTGATTCATTAAACCATTTTAATCTAAATCTAGTGAAGGAATCGCAAGAATAAGCACACTCTCTCTCTCGAGATGAGAGCACTCGTTGATCAATTTTTCGTCTCTCTCGATTAAGACTCAAAACGGAAAAATTGACTCCCAAAAGCACTCAAGATTCATAAACTTCTTTGATTAGATTAACTTCCACTAGGACCCTTAACCAATCAAATCAAGCAAACTTGAATTCATTGATCATAAAAACCGGCTAGGAATTTTCACAAACACTTAGCATGCCAAAATAGAGGCCACCTATTTCAACATAAAAACAAGCACCAAGTTGCAAAAACTAAGAATTTAGAATGCATAATAATATCAATAAAGGAAATCCACCATCAAAAGAGCATCACAAGTTCCCTAGAATCAACTAAGAAATTTAGCTAGACATTAATAGAATTAACACAAAACAAAGGAGAAATGATTGCATAGATGAACAATTTAGAACCAAATGTTGAAATCTTCACCAAGTCTTCAATCCAAACCTCAATTCACTATTACAACCATCAAAATGGTAAAAACCCTAATTTGGAAACTTTTTGAACAAGAAAATAAGCTATGGAAGGTGGTAATCACGTTTTGGGCTGACATAAGATATATATAGGAGGGAAAAAGTGCTAAATGGGATCAAAATCGCGTCAGGGGCAAATTTGTCCAAAAAATGGACAAAGCAGTAAAAATCGGCGGTTCAAGTACCAAAGTCGGCGGTCCAGGCCCGAAAATCGGCGGTTCAAGCCCGAACCACCGAGTGGACCGCCGATTTGGGTTTTCTTCTCGGCTTCCATTCTAGAGACTTCCGGCGGTTTGGCCGGCGGTTCACCCCTGACCGCCGGTTTTCGGAGCCAAACAGCCTAAAATAACATCTGGAGCGCCGGTTCTTCATTCTTCCCTTCTTCGCTCGGTTTTTTCACTTTTCCGTCCCGTTTCTTCATCTCCGTTTCTTGACAGCCCTTCTATTCTAACTTAACACCTCATGCTTAACCTATACACAGGCACAAACTCCACCAAAACGTGAAAGCGACCCAATATAATGAAAACCATCTAAAACAAGTCACGAATGGCGGAAAAATAAGACAATTAGTGCTATGAAAATGCGTTTAGTTGCTATAAAATGGATGTTTATCACCGTCCCGTTTCTTCAACTTCACTCTTCTACGGTCATTTCATTACGGCTTAGCATCCCTTGCTTGACTTACACACATGCACAAACTCCACCAAACGTGAAACCAATCCAAAAATATCGAAATCCATCCGAAACATATCACATTTAGAGGCAAAGCAAAGCAATTAATGATATAAAAACACGTTTAGTTGCTACAAAATGGATGTTTATCATGGATGCATCTCATTATCTAGTGTGGTGCATATGAATACATAGTGTGGTGCATATGAATACATGGTATGATGCATATGATACATAGTGTGGTGCATATGAATACATGGTGTGGTGCATATGGCATGACCGTAAAAAAATAAAAAATAAAAAATAATAAAAAATAAATAAATATTGAAAATATGTTGCATCTCAATGCACTTAGCGGTGCATCTCATTATATAGTGTGGTGTATATGAATACATGGTGTGATGCATATGGCTTGACCATAAAAAAAAAGTCAATGGTTTGACTCGGGTTGACCTGGTCCAATCTTGACCATCTATCCCTCCTAAATCAATGGATGGGATCAATTCACATTTTTTAGAATAAGATGTGTTTTTATATGAACATAACTACATATATGGGTAGGTTCACGTACAAAACACTTTTCTCGTAAAAAATAAAAATAATGTATTTTATACATTAAAATAACGTATTTTATGTATTACTCCCTCCGTCCTTTTTATTTGTTCTCATTTGGATGTTGACACAGATTTTAAAAAAACTGAAAAAATGGTAGTTGGTGGAATAAAAGTATATTCTTAGTACTAAGAGATGAGAGAATTAAATTGGTACTTAAATATTATATTAGATTCTTGCTATGTTAATATTTATGTGCAAAATGACATGGTCTAATGCTTTAATTGATTAATAATATATATTTAGAGTAATTAATGAGCTAATTTTAGAATTGAGCCCCCTCAAATTTGGAGCCCCTAGGCCCTTGCCTCTCTGTTTAGAGACAAGATTTATTATGTCATGAAATAGCTCTAAATAGTTTATGATTGTTTTGGAATAGAAATAGTTTAAAAAAAAAAAGAAGACCAACCGGAACAACACAAGTACACTTTTCTGAGTTCAACGATAATTACTTTCCGAAGGTAATTTATGCATCAATATTAGTACTAAATTAGTTATATTTTGTGAATGTCTTCATCAGATTGGGTATGTTTACTACTGTTGGTATAAAAAGTGGATAATTTCGGTGTTTCTTACTATAAGTAATATATATATTTCACATGAATTTGGTCAATTCGGTCTTAATCAATTTTGTCATCCTTAAAATGGGTCGAGATACTCTTGTCATTTGTGATTTGTCAATCTCCCATCCATTTAAAACATTGGATGTGCAACTAATCAATATGCAACATATATTATGAACTCTCAAAAAATTTGATAAAAGATTTGAGAGAGGGAGAGAGAGAGAGAGAGAGAGAGAGAGAGAGAGAGAGAGCATGAGAGTTTTGCAGGTGAAAGGATTATGAGGGTTGGTATGTTGTTTTCACATGAAGAAAGGATGAATCATGAAATAGAGATAGACAGTTTTTAAGACTTGTTTTTGGATGGGACCACTCTAGCTATCTAGAGCGAGAAAGAGAAAGCACAACTGCACAAGACTAACAGGGAAAAGACACAGAAAAGGGAAAGGAAAAAAAACAGGGAAAATAGAGAAATGGCGAAGCGTTTTGATCTGCCTCTTCATTCTAACGAAAAAAAAAAGGAAATTTTATAATAACTTAAAAACTTTGAATTAAATGCAATATGTGAGCTGTTGTTGCACATGAGCATGAGAATTTCATCATCAACATTCAACACCTATGCGATGTAAAGATGCCTCATCACTTGTGTATAATTCAACAATATCTTCACCATTCCTAAACTCTTTTGAGATTCTTTTTCTTCTTTTTTCTTTTAATTTTATTTTTTATAGTATGGAGCAATAATTGGGGCTATGTTTATCGTGATTGAGTGCTAATCACATGAACTGTAAAAATAAAGATCCAACTTTAAACAAGGACAAAAGATTTTTCATAAGATGTAACAACATTACATGGTATGGTTTAGATCTTTTGGACAAAAGATCAGAGTTTAGTAGAGGAAATCTCGAGATTGGAATCATTTTAGAATTTAGACTAGATGTTATATATACGTGAATCGGTTGGATTTACATAATAAATAAATAAATGCTTGCATGTATAGAAAATAATTAAGAATTTTCATAAATATAGTTAATAGTTTGGTAAATACTCTCGATCCCACTAAGCTTATCCCATTGTTTTTTTTTTTTTCCCTTTTGGGCACATACATTAAAAAATAATGGTAAAAAGGATAAAAAGTAAGTACATATGTTTCATTTACTTTTGAACAGTTAAGTATTTTCTTATTTGGAAAGAGATCACAAAAAACAGATGAGTTTTTTCGAAATCCTGAGATGAGGCAATTTTCAAAATCTTGAGATGAGGCAATTATCCATCTGCACATTGCATCTACCGACGAACGTCAAGCATCAGATTTTGCTCATGAATTTATAATCATGGTAGATTGTAAAACACATGACACACATTATTTGTAGATGCAATGTAGCATAACGTTGAGATAGATAATCTAACGTGAAACAAGACATGAGTATTATGTCACTAAGAATTTTGGAAATCTCTCTCTAATAGTAATTAATAGTAACTTATAACTCGTACTGTTCGGTTTACGCTAACACACCCAATGAAATAGGCAGATATCACTTGACATATATATGTGTGTGAGCTTCACATTTTATTTATTTATTATTATTATTATTTTTTTTTTTTTTTTTTTTGTATTTGAATCAAATTTGAAATATACACAAATCATTGAGTGCCAAGTGAGTGTAAGTTTCATATCTCTATGGAAACAACATGCTCTATGCTCTCAGATATAAGAATGTGATCTCCAGTAGGCAATATTCTATTCCCATGCTCGTCTGCAAAGCTAAGATGTTCACAAGGATCAACGACAAACCTCGTCTCAGCACTCGCGTATGCATTCACATGGACGCGCTCAAATCCAATCAGCTGCAATTCTGGAGAGCCTTTGAAGCTTTTCCCCGGTTTAGAAAACAGAAGCACGACTTCGCTCCCATCAACGTCTCCACTGTTGGTCACAGATATCTGCACCTCGATCCTTAAGGAACTGCAATATGATATCTGATCAACATAGATATAGTCAAGCGTGTTGCCTCTCGTGTAAAGCAAGCTCCTCTCTCTACTAGCCTTGAGTGGCGCTGATGAAAGTTTGTACTCAAAACTCGTGTAACTTAGCCCGTATCCGAATCCATATATTCTGTCTCCAGTGTAAAACCGGTACGTTCTTCCTGGATAGTTGCGCGATGGATCAGCCCTCATGTTCATGTCATTCATTGGCACACTTGTGAATGACTCCGGATACCAAGTCATGGTTAGTCTTCCACCTGTTTCTCTCAAAAATCAAATCATCTTTATCTATGGCCCTAGATTTCATTTTATGATGCTCATGCTAAAATAGTTTATAAGATCTATAAAACAAGTACAAAGCAATTCAGGATACCAACCTGGATTATAGTGTCCGAAGATGAGTTCAGAAAGTGCAGTGCCACCGGACTCTCCAGGATAACCAATCCAAAGAATGCTGCCAACACGGGGATCCTCAACAGCGAACGACACGTCTAGTGGTCCGCCACCAGTAAGAACTAATATGACGGGGTTCTTACTTACAGCAGCAACAGCAATGACGAGTTCCATCTGATGACCAGGTAGCAGAAGGCTATATCTATCATGATCTTCAGTTTCTTGCGATAAATCCAACCCAGCTACAACAATCACATAACCCGATTGTTTAGCAGCATCGATAGCTTCTGCAAAACCAGTGGTCGAGTTGCAAGATACGTCGATGCAACCAGCAGCATGATTGATATTTTTTACATATCCTTTCAGTCCCTCAATAATGCTCATTGGGTTGCATGGAACTCCTACAGAAAAGAAAATTCACAAATTATTTTAAGGCTTTGATATTTTCTGTTGATTAATGCTGCAAGAATTTAGTTTTACATGAGTCAGAAGTAGTAGACATTATGATTCGTTCGAGAAAATCTTTCTTTCAACCGTTACTCACCATTACTAGAACAAGCAAATGAATCTTGACAGATAAGTAGCTTATCTGTGCATGAACAGAACTCAAACCTGTATAGCCACCTCCGAGGTCAGTCGAGTTAGCCAGAGGACCAATGACGGCCAGTGAAGAGACGACATGTTTATTTAAGGGTAGAAATTTCTGGTCGTTTTTCAGAAGCACAATACCCTGCCGAACTGCTTCAAGAGCCAATTTCTTGTGCTCTGAACTGCAGACATCTTTAGGTCCCAATCCTCTAAAACGATTTCTTGCAGGCTCTCCATTAAAGATCCCAAGCCGGAGCTGAACAAGAAACAGATTGAGTAGCGCTTTATCTATATCTTCCTCCAACACCTTCCCTTGCTCGAATGCAGTCATCATGTGGCGCAACATATAAGTTCCACAATTTATGTCAGTTCCTGAAAAGAAGAAATAAAAAATACGTTACTAGTAGTATTTTTTTTTTCGAGGAAAATAAAAAATAGTATTAGAAACATAAAAAGTAATGTATTTGCTGGATGTCACAGAGCAGCTTAAAACCTGCTCTCAGAGCAGCTGCAACGGCATCCTCTGGGGTCTTCGTATAGTTCTGATTTTCGTAAATGGTAGCCACAGCATCACAGTCAGAGGTGATGTATCTGTTGTCACGACATTTTAGGATACAGTCATTGGAAATCTTTTCGTTTCATTAGACAAGCAGAATGAAAATATCACCCTCTAAAATTCCAATCAGTTCGAGCTTTTTGTAAGAGATCACGATCGGCGCATGCTGGAATCCCATTAACAGAATTGTATGAGCACATCAAGCAACTGGCATTACCCTGCTGGATGCAGCTCTTAAATGGTGCTTGGTATGTATCTGCCATATCCTGATCACTGACCTAATATAGACAAAGATGTTCGAAGCTCTCAATTTCCACGAATTCAATTTTGTCCAATGTCATGCTATATGTTCCCTCTAACTTAATAATCCGTCTAAGCAACTTATTATAATTTTACATTTTGCCTTAAGTCATACATTTCATAATCGATTGAGTTGGCACAGAAAAGGAAATTACATCAATGCAACGAGAAAATGAACATTCTTGCAGCAGAAAATACTAAACTCTCGAGTAAATATAAGATGACATATGCATGAAATTCAAGAATCTTGTTTGGTTATCTATAACAACAAACATAAATTTCGTCCAAATAAATAGAAGCAGAATTAAATTTCTAAAAAACGAAACATAAAAAGCAATTAAATCAATCATGAAAACAAAAACAAAATTTTTAATTACCACTGCATTGAAATTATATCGAGTGAAGTTCCCCCATTTCTCCAAATCATAAGCAGTGAAATGCTTGCAACAAGCAGATAGCATCAACCCATCATCATCTTCATCGAAATTACGCCCCAACGCTCTCCTCCGCCGCCCAAAGTTGTACCTCGCCGCTGCGCCGCCGTGGTACTCCCCTTGGAAAGCTCGGACATACTCCACCGCGAAAGCCGACGTAACCATCGGATCCTCCCCCGGCGTCTCCTGCCCTCTCCCCCATCTGGGGTCTCTAAAAATGTTAATATTCGGCGCCCAATAGGTCAGCCCCGCCTGCCCCACGTTGTACATTGCCTTCGCCTCCACCGCGATTGCGGCGGCGAGCGCCGCCCACAGGGTGCGGTTGAAGGCGGAGGAGGAGAGGATGACTTGCGGGAAGCCGGTGGCTGACGTGATGGTGCCGTTGAACGAGACGCCTGGGCCATTAGAGGCGATGCCGTGGAGGGATTCCGACCACCACTCGTATGACGGAATGCCGAGGCGAGGAACGGCGGAGGCGTTGTTGGAGAGCTGCTGGATCTTCTCGGGGAGAGTGAGGAGAGAGATGAGAGAGTGGGCTCTGGCTTTGAGGGAGAGGGACGTGTTGCAGAATGGGTAGGAGTGGTGGCGCGGCGGCCGGCACGGATATTGTGGTGGTTCGGTGATGGCAGCGGCGGCGGTGGAGCGGGAGTAGCAAGTCAACTGGAGGAAGAAGATGATGAGGAGAGAGAAGAGGAGTGGTGTTGATTGGGTGGACATTTGTGCATTAATGGTTTGTACGTTCGGCTGTGCTTTGGGATTGTGCTACTTTTTATTGTAAAATAGTATTCCCTCGGCCGTATTTTATTTTTTAACGTCTTGTTTTCTTTAAAGGAAATAATTAATTTATATACATGATTTGCCGTCTAATCCAAATTCAACTAACTTATTTCCGCTATACATTCAATCATTTTATTTATAACTTTATTAACATTATAAAATATTATATTTATACTATACTAAACAGTTTCTTTATACATAATATTAATTTTTTAGTCTCCGTGCCTATATGAACTAAGCCGTATTCTGCGAGACAGAATGAGCAGTAAATTTCTTGCACGGTTTGTCTCTCCATCCTTGTCGCTTGCTTTCTGATTCTAATTATTATTATTATTATTATTATTATTATTATTAATATGGACGAAAAATAGAATTAGTTTTGTGGATTGTTACGTTGGATTTTGTTACGAGTCAAAAGATTCTGGAAAGGTAAAAATATTCCCACAACACAAGCATGCAATATTAAACTAGTATTTTGAATATAATTGAAACGTACATGAAACACCAAAATGTGAATTATATTGCAAATTGCATCTACAAATATTTCCTACGTAATAACTTAGAACATCCTAAAACTAAAGGGCTTGAGCAACGTGATTTTTGAATCTAATAGTAAAATTGTTTGTCACTTGTTGCTCTTCAATAAAGTGATGATTCCGAGTTGGTGTTATTTGGTGGAACCACCCAAGTTATATTCAATTTTTTAATCTTGCGACATGTGGCATTTTTTTTAGTAATAAAAGTAATTCAAAAATAAATTGAGCAAACCATGATTCGCCCCATATCCACTATTCTATGTTGAAATACACTATTTGTGCTCCAGTAACTATACCATATACATACTTAAATTGTACTTACTAGAATATTGGTTAATAATATATTTGGTAGAATGAAGAAGAAATAGCTCTGAAAAATGAGGAAAAAAACGAAGAAAGAGAAAAAAACCTAAGGTATTCTCCCGTTTCTTCTTCCTTCAAATCGTCGGATTTCTACTTATCAATTCTCAAAATTGATCACATATTCAGCATCCTGGGTTAAATTCGAACGTATTAGCCTTTTGAATCGTTCGATTTGGTTAAGTTTGAGCAAGAATTCAGTATTGGAGTTTCTACGCCGTCGCAATTTTAATTTTGAATTCCGGCGACTCCGCTGGAAATGGTCTCACAGCGTTTACAGATTGTTCATCTTGGGTGAAAATCCAACATATTAGCCTTTGTTAATCAATTTGGTTAAGTTTTGCGTACGATTCGTTCTTAGGGTTTCTACGTCGTCGTTCTTTCAGTTTCAAATTCCGACTTGTCCGCCGGGAATTGCTTAACGGCGTTTACAGGTTCTTGTTCCTGGGCAAAAATATTAGCCTTTTCAATTGTTCGATTTGGTTCAGTTTTGAGGGAGATCGGATTTTAGGTTTTCCGCCGTCGTCATCTTCGAATTCCGGCATCCCTGCTGGAAATTGATTAACGGCGACTTCTTATTATTGTTCGTGGTTGAAAATCGTGCATCATAGCATTTTGAATTGCTCGATTTCATTGAGATTGGAGGGTGCTTCTCTTTAGCGGAACTTCCGGGCAGCGCGATTCAAGCGGTACCTATGTCACATACAATCATCGATTCACTACCATCTTGTACATAGCGTTTGAGTTTTTTTTTTCTTTTTTCTTTTCTTGTTTTAATTTCCCCTTTTTGTGCCGTTTTTTAATCATCCCGTGTTTCCTCCATTTTGTAGTGTTTCCGTTGGCTGAAGCCGAAGAAGTATGGCCGAGAAGACGAGTATAGTTATCCGTCGTGGTTTATCGGCTAAGCATGGTAATTATCGCTATTTTTTCTTTTTACCCAATATTCGACCTAATTTAGGGTTTAATAGAACCCAGTGTAGTGCTTGTAGTAGTGCGTTTCTCTTTATAGAAAACCTTTTATGGTAATGGATTATTCTGATTTAGGGAATAAATAGACCCCACCAATGTCTGCCCTGGTGAGTTTCTGTATTATAATTATATATTAACCATAATGTTTACTCCCTTTCTTTCCAGATCTATTGACTGGTTAATGGTATAATTGGTATTTACTTTAACTAATTTAGGAATTCCCAATTCTCCGAAAAGGACCACTTTATAAACCGAGATCTTAGTTTCGTGAAGCTTGTCCTTATTTAATATGGTTTCCATGGCCAGTAATATAATTTTGTATTGTTTCTTGATGGGTTGTTTATTTGTTTTTTTTTTATGGTTATGTGTAAATGTTCCCACCTTTTATGTAATTATTTGCTACTATTCCTGCCCACCACACCACTCAAGAATTAGCTGTTGTAGTAGTTGTTGTATTTTTCATTCTTTTCATGCATCTTCTTCTGGCTTTTGTGCTTAATCTACTTTTTAATAATTATATGTTGTGAGACGTACTATGTATACCTTCTTAGTTGTTGTAATTGTATGCACCTTTGATGTTTTTTTATTTACTGCCTTTTTTTTTGTATTGAATCTTCAGCTGGTGTTGTATATAGTAGGTGTAGCCTAAAAACATGTGTACTCAGTATTAAAGAGTGGTTGGATGCAGGGAACCTCGAAGTCCAAACAATCATGCTTATTCGCCTTTTATCTAATCACGAATCCTTATTCCCCGAATGCTTCACTGTACTCCTTGTGCGAAGAAGTTTTTTCATCAATTTAAGATTTTGTTTAAGGAATAAGTTTTTTCATCATTTTAAGGTTTTGTTTAAGGAATACGTTTTTTCATCTGGTAAAGGTTTTGTTTAAGCATCAGCCAGTCGCTTGGGGCCATTATGTAAGTAAATTACACACACACACACACACGCACATATATATATATATATATATATATATGTGTGTGTGTGTGTGCAATGTAGTAGCCTTTTGATTTGTTTCACCCCGAATTAATTATATTTGCGTATATTTATGCCATTCATGGCTTTGTTTTAGGAAGACGGGCACCGGTTTTGCCTAAAAGGCGAAGAAGGCGAAGATGTAAGTGGTTTCACTAATGTTTTTTGAATTCGATGTGTCCAACTATTTTATTTTTTATATATATTTTCATCTTGTTCTTTAAATCTGCCTGCTGGTTCTGCTGGATTCCCCTCTTGTTAAGTACCCCTAGATTGGAGTGAGATGGTTTGAAAGCAAGAGAGGTAGGCGGTCTTTCATAAATAACCGTGCAAGTAGTGCTCCTTGACCTTGTTTTCTGATGTGGTAACAAAATATTGATTTGTCATTTATTGACGTGATTCTTAACTATCTTCTTTTCAAAGGTCAGCGTCGTACCTCTTGTTTTTTGAAAAGTTGGACAATATTGGAAAGCCAGTGCTGGTTAAGTAATGAAATTCACTGCTTTTAAATTATGAAATCGTCATACATTCCGCATGTATTCTCATTTCCTCGTCTAACTTCGTAGGATATCCTCAAAAATCCACTCTCTACTAATGAGCTATACCTGATGATGGTGTAGTATGTGTTGGGCAGTAACCCTCAGCAAAGGGACGCGCCGTGGTCTGAGTTAGAAAAGATATATGGCATTGCTCATTTATGTGGAAACCATTAGGCTGCGTACTGCATGCATCCACTCGATCCAGGATTCTTTTAATCAACGGTTGACACTGCATTATATGTGTTGTGCGTTTAAATGAATAACACAAATGTAAAACAGTGTTGAGAATTAGTCCTGATTTTAACATTTATCTTGTGCATACTTGTCAAATCATTTTTCCAACTTTCATGATGATCTAAAGGGGTTAAAATGAGTGGCGGATCCTTTTAAGGGGGTTTCTTACAGCCCGTCAATTAAAATGCCCAACATGATTTAGAAATGAAATAGAGAAAGCCGAAGATTACTCATAGCTTACAAACCATAAAAGCAACAAGCATAACCACTTAGATTTATTTGGTTTCTTACATTTTCCAAAACCTCAAGTTACATGAAAAGGCCAGATAGCATCGATAGAAACAAACAGTAAGAAATCAATTTGGCTCTAATATTAAACAAAGTCAATAAAATAAGTACCATTCAATAATACTCATCACATCTTCATTTTTCTGAAGTGACAATTTTTCATTAAACCTGGACCGTTAGAGCAAACCTTCAATTAATAAAATTTATATGAAACCAACAATTAATACAGTTTCGATGCAAATTTTCTGCCATTTTTGCAAATACTCCTATACAGCCCATTTCTAAACTCAATTAAAATTGTTATCATTTTTTGTTGGTTCGCCATTTTCATTTGCATGTGTTTTTTTATTACCAAATCCCATTGAATGTATAATGTCATGCATCCTTAAGTAGTTATCATGACGCTGCGTGCCATTTACAAAAGGTATTGGCGCAACGGATGGTTAATCAAGTGTTCTTATGCTTTTATCATCCTTTTAGTAATTCATACAAGTTAACTGGAAAAAAAAAGTAATTCATACAAGTCGCAACAGTATTGCTGCCATATTTGCATCCAAACATTACCATAGATTTTGAGTGACTCCGAGAGTCGAGAGAGAATTCGAAACTTCAGGCCAACCCATATGTGGATGAATAAGTAATAGTCATTAATATTTATTAATTATAATTTCTTGATACTTGCTAAATACAAAGATTTTAAGACTTCCAATCACCCATGCATAAATCGATTAATTGGATATGTTTGTACGGAAAGTGTGGAAGTATTCTGCAACCACAATTTTGGCGAGGTAATTGTTAAAATTTGATCGTACCTTTGTGTTTTTAGAAACAAATTACAGTAAAATCTCTATAAATTTATAATGTTGAAACCATGTAATTTTAATAATTTAGAGAGATATAAATATATCGATAAATTAATAATCTATTAATTAGAAGAGAGATTTTAAAATATCAATAAATATTTTATTTCTACTCATAATTCTCTTATGTATTGAAATGACATGTCAGCATTAGTCCCACCGGAAAATATGACTGTGGAAAAAATCAGATAAAATTAAAAGGTTGAGAATTTAGAGGCAGATTTCAAAGGTGTGGATTAAAACAAGAATTTTGAAAAAAGTGGGGATTTTTTTGGCAATTAACCCAAAAAATTATGTATTTTAATTGAATATATTCATGCATCGATCAACTTTGAATGCGAAAGAAAGCATCAAATACGATTATCATGCTTACGTTTTTATTTCAGCTGAAGAACTCGACATTAAAAATTCGAAATGCAATTAGAAAAATTAGATATGTAATTCACTTGGATTTAAATTTAAATGGAGAACTCTACAACCTTTATTTTGGATGTAGTTAGCAACTTAAAGATGAAATTCACCTAAATTTAAATTTCAAGAAACACAAACAACAATGAATTCACACTTTAACAAATCATTATAGTAAATTTATTGTAATAATTAAGAATTATTAATTTACAATATTAATGAGACCTGTGTCCGTATAAATGATATATTCAAAATGTTAGTATATTATTATCTTATTAAAGTTGATGATTTTTAACAAGCGTTCGAGTTCGGACTGGACAGAATTATTATATTAGAGAGTTTTATAATTTATAGAGCATTAATTTCTAGATAATTTACTGTATAGTTATTGAATTTGAAAATGAGAACCAAAACTTTCATTTTTTGCATTTGCACTACAATATCGGGTCAAAAACTAATTATTTGGGCTTTTTTGTGACACCTAAAGCCTGTTTTGACGCGTTGTGCCATGTGAACCCTTTTGGCAAAGTTTTTTCATTTATTTCCTCTTTTTTTGTTATTATCTAATTGGAATCACCAATTACTTAAACCCTGTATGATATGGCCAACGGACATGTGGAAGCAAGATCCGAACACACGTCAATTGAAAGGTTGATTCAATCTAATTACAAACTGAACTAATAGAGGTTAACACCCGAACACACATCACTGGACCTCTAAGCTGCAATTCCGGGTTTAATGCTTCAGTGCTAGGTCCAATCTTATCACTGTGATCAACCAATTTAGTCAAATAAACCATTAAACAATAACTCATTCAACCTTTGCTATGCGAAGTCTTTCCATCAATATATGTTTTCCTCTTCAGTTTATTTAATTTGTTGTCTTTAATTTGAGCGTTTGATGAAGTTAATTTATTTCAACTTTTTAAGGCTGTTTATTTAGCTACATATCTTTTGTTTATTGTTTATAGTTGATCGTTTTATCTTGTATCCATGGTGAATAGCAGTTGTGAATGAGTTCTTGTGATTATTTGTTCTGATTGGTTGATCACAGGGTTTAAGAGATCTAATTAGTGATTCCTTACATCATATTACTTATCATCAAATAATATAGCCCAATTCATAGATAAACAATATAAATGTGCTTAGTGAAATCATAAATCATGTGTATACATAGCGTGTTGATTGTAATAATCGGGTTTGTAACTACAACTCTGAGAACTTAACCATTATCGCTCTTCATTGCAACCTCACTTCTCTTTTCAATTCGTAAGACCCTTATGTCAATGCTTTCGGATATTTTAGATTATTTGTGCTTCAACTGACCTCGTAAGATGAAAGAATATATGAATGATATCTCCCTTAGTCGGAAAAGACAGAATGAAGAAGCACACAAAATATGAAATGTGAATCAAATTGTGAGTAGAATTGTAGAATTGATAAGTAGAAAAATAGTATAAAAATTAAAAATTTATTATTATAATTAATCTTTTGCCACAAATGATGCTTTTGTAACGTCCTACATTAATTAGTTGATTTATATATATTAATGATTAATTAGTATTATACCATGCATAGTATAATACAAACATATCGGCCACAAGTTACTAAACATGCATGTGAATTTAATACCTGTATTCTTTTGCAGGGGAGTAATCCGTTTGAGGCATTTGTGTCGACACATGTGGTCTCCACAAACAGGATGGTGAGGTATTTGGTGGATGTAAACGGTGGAAAGAGTAGTCCTTTCAAGGCTAACAACTTCGGACAGGGAATTCATGTACCACATGGCGAGGGCACTTCAAGGGGAATTGCAGGCATGGCGGATAAGGGGGAGTCTTTTAGCAGCTCTAGATGGACCAAATTTCTCTGCAATGAAAACCTATCAGCAGAAGTCAACGATGGTCGTAGGCAGTCAACGAATTCATTTGTGGAGAGGGCTCGTTTGGGTGTTGCTGTCATGGAGCGAAAAGCATTGAATGACAGGGATGAAGACTTCATAATGGAGTTTAGGGCAGGATGCAAATAGACCATGAACTCATACATGGATGGGGCTACGCACGAATCTGCTCGCACTCAACAAAGCCGTGACAATCAGGAAAATGATGATTTCCTCGCAGAATTCAGAGAAGGTCTTGCATTGTCGCAGAAAAAATCCAGTCATCATGGGGCTGCAGAGTGAAACACATTGCTGTTTGACAACGTTGTGGATGCGAACGTAACAGACTGCCATGTTGGTAAATCAGTGTGCAGCGATGAACTAAATTGTGCTCAGCACAGGAAGCCAAATATTTGGAACCAATTTCAAGGAGGATTCGTGCATGAGCCAAGAACAGATAAAGCGAAGGAAATACGGACATACTCAGGTTTGAAAGGGAAGGGTAAATATGTCCCTGACGGTGCAAACTCTAAAGAAAGGATTGAAATAGGTTCACATGTTGGAAAGAAGGCGGGAAATGCATCAACCGGAGTATCCCCAATGAACATGGCAAAGGAAAAAGGGAAGAGTAAGATGGAGGAGTCCGATGATGCTGTCGTACCAGTTGTGGATTTGGCCGAGCCCTCCACCAATGGAATAATAACCCCGGTGGTTCCGAACAATGAAATTTTCGATCCCTTTCAACATCCCGATGCATCGTTGTTGAGTGACTTTGTTTCTTGGTACGTGAGTGCCAAGGCCGGATACATGTAAGTAATTTCCAATTGTGTATTCAACTACTTATCTTATCTATTGTTTAAACTCTTCTGTGTTCATGACAACGAGGTTTAAATATTTCTGTACACGTTTGGGCCAATATGAAATCTGTTCTCAAACTCGTGTGATTATTATAAACAAAAACTGACCATTCCTCTTCTTTTACGTAGTTGTGGCAGCATGAGGGTGCCCTTGCAGTTTACTGGAGTGCTAGATGTCAACATGTTCGATAGAATTATCAACCCTACAGCGTGGCTCTCAAATACAGTAAGTAACACCAAACATCGCACACTATATTAATACTTCAATACTTATTAACCAAAACGAACCTACAATTTATTAGTGAACAAACCATCTGATTTAGTAAAATACATTTTGTAAATTTATTTGAAGCTATAGGAATTACTTGAAATTTGTAATGAATAGTTGACACTATTGGTTTATTTTTGGCTATGATTTTTGTATGATTCCTTACTAAGTTAGTTAGAAAATTTGCTTTATTATTTAAGAATGATTTTGGTATCAGGTTGTTTTTATATATATATATATTGCAATTAGTAATTTTTATTAGTAAAATCATTTGGTATCAGGCTGTTTATGTATATATTTTGCATGGATGTATGAATGTCTGAGCATCACTCCCATACTACCAGTATTTTTTTTACCTTGAAATTGCAATAATGAAAGTTAACACTGTATATTTTTAATGAAAAGAACCAGGACATGCTCATCAACCTGTTTATGTATCGTGCATCCGCGAATCCACAGTTATTCCTAAATCGTTGGGCGGTTGTTGATCACTTGGCATGGGTATGACGCTTTATTCTCGCATGCTCTATTTTTCACATTAAACATCATTATTTCTGCAGAATCACTTTACATGTACTTTTGCATGAAGTTTTGTGTATTTGAACATGTTTATTTTACATTTCAGACTCGGATGAGCGATCCGAATCACGAGTCGGCTTGGCCGAGGATGGAAGGATATGTGCGGGGGGACTGGCTGAGGCAGAGGCTATGCCGTGGGCTGCCGTAGATTTTGTGTTTGGTGTTGCACACCTCACCAAAGGACACTGGGTAGCCTACCAGGTTATCTTTGCGGAGGAAAAAATTGTTGTGCACGATTCCTTGAACCGGGATTGGGAAAGAGTCAAACTTGCATTCTCGAACATTAGCATGTTCCTACCGTGGGTGTGCAATAGGGAGGGCATAATGGAGGCACAAGAAAGATGCCAGTCGTCAAGAGATGAGTGGGAAGTTGCGGCGTACCCGGATTCACCCCAACAAAACAACTACCACGACTGTGGAATCATGGCAATGAAGTATATAGAGTGTCTAGCCTCCGGTGTGCTTGTTGAAGTGATCCCAGTAGATGAATGTGGAAACTTCCGCGATGAGTACCTCGTTCAGTTTTGGAAGTTGAAGGAGTAGCTGGTTCGAGCTAACTTTGATTTGGCTGGAAACTATTTTGTTATTATGAACTCTTTTGTTATGTAAGTGTGTTCAAGTATGTGAGCGAATATGGTCCAAAAACTTATATTAGGGCTTATATTCTATGTGAGCGCCCAATGTAAAAATTATGTAAGGGCTAGTGATGATTTCACCTTTTTGTTCGAGTGGGTTGTTTGGGTCGAGAATAGCGGCGAGCCTCTCGCTGTTGTTTTTTATCAAAACATATTCCATTTGTGTGAAATCCTTTTGGTATGGAAATATATTGTGTTATAGTATTATTGTGTTGTTTTGATCATGTTATTTCAAGCATAATAGCAGTTTCCTCCAAAAAAAAAAAAGAGATTACTAGCATCATTAGAATTGTTCAAGTGGTGGGTGCTGCAAGCGAGAACCTTCTAATCCCGTCGTTAAATAAGACATAATTTCTTCTTTTTTATTAACTAAAATAAGATGCAAATTTGTTGTTTAACCCTAAAACTAATAGTGGAGAAAAAGAAAACAACAAAATGAAGATGACCTTTAACACTACAACTGATGCTTCAATAGAGAAGGTATAAACAAATTATTTTCCCTGCCAAATATATTTTGGTGGCATTCCTCGTAATGAGCAAGAGCAAATGGATAATCCTGAAAGGAAGTAAGCTTTAATTTTTTTATTATATTTCTTTTAAAGATAAGTAACATTCGTAATAAAATACGTATATTAACATGTCTCAACGAATTTGGCAATTTCGAAGTTGTATATTGCGATTCCCTCATTCAATAGTTTGGGCTTTATTGGATTTGGGATGTAGAGAATGTGTTTGATAAAATGCCACAAAGAGATTGGAATATGGGGTTGTCAATAAGGGGGATTGAGCTTACTAGAAGGATGATATAATATGGTTGAGAACTGATGAATTAAAAAACTTATAACCTATTTTATTATTTAAAGTAATGCAAGTATATTAAGCCAAAACATATTTGTTAGTTAAGAGAGATTAAAGGTTGTTCACTAATAATTACGATAATGACCTTTATATAAACTATCAGACGCAACGGGGGTTGCACGTTTTAACTAATTTCATACTTGTATGGTGTGAATAATAAACATATGAAAGCTTGTGTTGCATGTAGCGTACGTAATATCCTACTAGTTAGAGAAAATTGTACAATTGAAAATTGCAAATTATATTACCGATTTTAAGGGAGTCGGGTTTGTAATTATACGGACAGAATAAACCGATTATGTAGTACACGATATGTCTCATTATTGACTCGCTTCACTAATAAACATTTGGAGCTTGTAAATACAGTAAATAAACATATGGAGCTTGTATTTTGGACCCGATTCGAACCCTTGTAAAAGATCATGAAATGTAATAAGATAATAATATAATAATTTTGTAGAGATCTATAAGTATATAGGTTTATTCAATAATATAAATCTATAATTCTTCTTTATTATAGTTATATATAATAGGATTATTTGTTAAAATAATTTTTATTTGTTACTCTTAAACTTTAAATTTAAATTTAAGTAACAACTTACAAATACCACTGAAGTCGCATATTTCATAAATTAGCATACTAGGGCTAGCTAAGGGTGGGTTGTTGGCGCCGCTGCCAACTAATAGTAATCTGAAAATTTATATGGACACATTTAAAACAGCGAACCACGTTCAGCAAATTTTTTTGAAAACAGACATGAAAATGAAAATTTTCATGGCGCGAAGGTGTGGAGAAGCATGAGAAATCAACATAAAAAGGATGAGGACGTGAGACAAATATCATAACAGACGGCAACCAAAAATAAATACTAGTAGAGAAGAACAGTAACATAGAAGCAACATGATAGCTACAAGTTCAAATCAAGTTTCTCCATATGGGGCAACACAACGACTAACGTTTGGTTGTCAAGTTATTGATAGCAAGTTCGGCGGTGGCGTGTGTTGCAAAGGCATTACAGAGATAGTGGCGGAGAGTGGAGTAGGAAAAACACAGATGGCACTTCAAATGTTGCTGATAGCGCAATTGCCGCGAAGTGAGGGTGGATTAGAAGGAAGCTCCATGTACCTGCATGCTGAAAAACCTTTTCCCTATCGGAGACTAAAACAACTTGCAGAAAATAGGGCAAACTTGACGGATAAAGCGATGGACAGAGTTTTCGTGAAACATATTGATGGTGTCGAATGCCTAATCGATGTGTTACTTCGAGTGGGTGACACAGTACAGAAAAGTAATGTAAAACTTATTGTTATAGACTCAATTGCAGGCCTTTTCCGTGGAGTCTTCTCCATGAAGCATGAAGAATTAGCATTAAGGAAGGAATTTTACTACAAAATCACAGCGTTATTGAAGCATATCTCGAACAAGTACGGGATAGGAGTTGTCGTAACCAATCAGGTTATGGACTTCATATTGGCTGATTGCCAATCATGGGTGGTGAAAGAGGAAGGATGGATATCGTCAGGACCAAAGGTGAAACCAGCTCTAGGGCTTTACTGGGCAAATTGCGTAGATTGCAGAATATTTTTAAGATAAGAACTAAGGCAGAAGGAGAGAAGGGAAAGAGCTATAACAGAGGTTGCAACGAGGAGGATGATAGAAGTTGTTTTCGGACCAGACTTACGACAGCCGTCGTGTGAATTCATAATAACACGGTTTGGTTTAAATGGGATCGAGTAAAGTTAAATAGTATCCACTCTACGAAATTCTTAATTCATAGAAAGAATGTAACAGAGCTCTCCTTAGGCGCATGTACTAAATATTAATAAAGGATATGCCAATTCTCAAACTATTCTGTATCATGAATGGAAATAAACCTGCTTACATGAATAATGCAAATACTAATAAACATAGGGGTAATATATGTAGAACTGAAGTTTTCATTCAACCTTAAGAAAAATGGATTAACATTAACAGACTCAAACATGTAAAACTCTAACCTACACAATACTTACCACCACTTTCAATCACATAAAATCAAACCTTGTACTGTTAAATATGTTTAGATGTCGCAGAATACTTGCACAGTAAAATACAATAAACATAGACAAAATGGACAGTACGAAAGCGTCTATGGAAAACGGGCACAAAAATAAAATCAATGTAATCATGGTTCAGATCATCACAAATAAAAGACACGAGAAGAAAATAAAAGAAGATATAAGAAAAAATTGTTTCAGATAATTATTAACTACCTATAACCAAAGTCGATTACAAATGATTTCACTTAAACGTTGTATCAATATAGATCTTCGATGCATGGACTGGGTCAACATTAACTTTCGGGGGGTGGTACTGGGAGGATCAGGGATGTAATCAGGTGGGACAACTGGCAATGGTGTGGAGGGTGGCTTCTTCATCTTTTTGCGGCGGCCGTTTACTGCACCATATCTCACATATCAAGAGAAAAGCCATTTAATGGAAGAAACAAAACCACAAATTGAGGATTATAATACACAAATAATGAGATTGGTAGTAGTTTTACCCGTGGTAAATTTGTTAGCCGCCATTTCGAGAGAGCGTGAATTGCTAAAAAAATTGTCTAGAATCGGCTTTGGATCCTTAACATATACACCCGTAAATGTATTGGAATTTAAATTACTCAAACCTTCCTTTTGGCTTTTTCTTTCGGCTTCCTCAGCATCTCAGACAACTCGCGACCAAGTATTTCAAGCTGCTTCAGAATGTGAAAACATGCATCCTCATCATCCATGCAAGGACTAGCCATGTCGTATAACTGCCTCAGTGCAGTGTTCAGAAAGAGCATTCTTGGAAGCCTCGACCGAATTTCCAGACCACAAATATCGGTTCGGAATCCATCTCGTGCTCTTTTCGTCCGTCTCTTTAAAATTTGACCTTCAGGAATATGAAATAAATTCATAAAATAATACACCTTAATAATGTGACGGCATAAAATACCCTCCGATTCCAACATCCTACAGGAACAAGTCGTATTGTGTGTGTCCTTATTATAAATTACTTTTCTACAACGTCCTCCCTTCAGAGTTTTCACAGAGATTGAGAGGTTTCCATCACCAATGTCGTCCATGTCGTGCGAGACTACAATGCCTAAAGCCTTTGTGGCTTCATGCTCAAACCATTTATAGATAGTACGGGTATATACTGACGCAGCCTGAGAAAAAAGATCATTATCGCTAACAAACTGACCGGGATCCTAAATGCCGAGTGTGTCCTCCTCCCTTTCCTTTCTACGCCAATGACCCTGAACCTCCTCATAATTCTGAACAAATTCATACAAGGTGCTATTTGATCGGTGGAGTTTTTTCATAACACGTTTGGTAGCTTCACTTCTTGAAGTTGCAAGCATACCGGCGGTGAAAATGCCTCAGGTGAAAATAGAAGCCCATCTATGACGAATAGCATACATACTATTAAACCAATTTTGGCACTTCAAATCTTTGCTATCGCTCATCTGTTTCCAAACTTCATCAAACTCTGCTTCAGTCTTGACATCATTCATACATTTGTACCACAATCTTTTAAATACAGAATTGCCATTCAACGACCCAAACTTTCCGGCTGCATTTCGATTGATGTGCCACTGACATAGACGGTGTGCGGCGTGTGAAAATTTATTATCTAAGGCATTCATCATGGCCCTACACTGATCGGTGAAGATAACCTTGGGTTCTACACCGGACATTGACTTCAAAAATGCACCAAAAAGCCACTCAAACGTACTGCTCGTTTCATCAGATAAAAAACCAATTCCAAACAACACGTTCAATGCGTGGTGATTCATTCCTACAAAGGGCATACAAATCAAGTTGTAACAGTTAGTCCTATGCATGGTGTCCACCGATAACACGTCACCAAATGCACGGTAGTCCTCGGCACATCTAGCATCACGGAAAAAAAATTCATTATTCGGTGATCATCATCCAATTGAACTTTCCAATAGAAAAAGGGATCCTCGTTAGTTTTCTTGCTGAAGTATTCCAAAAGAGAAGTCGAATCGTTGTTTGCTAGTTTTGTCTTTCTTTTCTTAGACCTCAAGTGATCATACGATGCCTAGTAAAACCAAGATTTTGCGGACCCCCACATTCCCGTTCCATGAATCTACATGCATCGCTAACTCCAATACCAGCAGAAGTAAGCGCTTCCAGAATAGATTGCTTACGATAGGATAAATTGCCCGAAGAACGCAACATATAGACCTGATCACTAGGTACCAACCCATGGTTGTATTCAGTCTCGAATATCTTTACGACCCAAGGTTGGTCCATAAAACGAGCAATCCTTATTTTGGCTTTACATCCAGTATCGCAACAATAATTTCTTGTAATTGGCAACCTTGACATTCGGCTTATCATTAACTCCGTTGCAGCTACATATAAATTCCTTCCACTTAAGAACGTCTGTCTTGCCAAAGTGTCGCTGCTCTCCCTTCCGTACATCGAAACCTTTAAGACGACTGTACTCACAATAAATGAGATAAGCTTGTTCTAAATCATCAATAGTTGATCCAACCATCAACCGTTTCTCGATCTCTATCGTCAATGGATTAACATTTTGTTCTTGGTCATCAACATCAACCGTAGGACCGCCGGATTTATGCAACTCCACATTTTCGTCATCAGGTTTGAGATTCTCTGGAACATAATGTTCAGACCTCTCTTTCGAAGCAACACCAATAGTAATCCTATCATTAACACCTGCGACAAATTCTGCGACAAATTCTTCTCTAACAATATGCTCTTCAATATTATCTTCATCACGATTTTCAGCAAAACCAGCTAAAATAACATTATCATTATACTCTGATTCTACTACTCCATCACCAAGTTCATCGTAAGCACCATCAAGGGGGTCAAAATCTGACAAATGTTAATCTGCGTTCAGGTCCAAATCCATTCTAAACGTGGGCATAAAATGTATCGAGAAGGAAAATCATGATTCATCCAAAAAAATATTATAAATTACAAAATAACAAAATACATAAGTTAGCGGAAGATAACTAGAACAAAAAGTGCAAAACCACACAAAATTCGTGGATCCTACATATTAATAACCAGCAGTAGATTATTAAAAATACTATATCATGCCATCAGAAACTAACCTCGAATGTCGCTCTGGAAGCCTCATTGGTATAAAGACACAGAATGATGAAACAAGAGATCGAGTAACTTAACCGATTATAGCAGAATTAGGTAGCGCACCAAAATTAGCCTATGACGATAAATTTAAACTCTTAAACACACAATAAAAACAAAAATAAAACAAATTAACAAATTAAAGCAACGGAGACAACATTACCGGGAAGATGATGTTTGAGGAAGAATCCGACAGAGGGATGAAGTTGGGGATGATGGCTCCAATCACATAAGAATTAACCACAGAGGGATGATTTGGGTTTATGGAGGAAACGATATAATCAACAATTTCGCATTAAATGACAACATAAATTGAAATTAAGGATAAATCTTGGTTTTACACAAGGATGCAGCAAAATTTTGTGAGAGATAAAAATGAGGGATGAAGGTGAAAGCATGGAGAGAAATATGGGTAGTCGGCGCCACAAAAATCTGGAAACAGGAAACCAGGAAAAATTAAGGTGGGTCCCAACATAAATAATGACATCAATGTATATGTGAACAGTTTAATAACTATACTATAGTGAAGTTTTAATAATCAAAAATTGAAAAATAACCAGATATTAAAAAAAATGAAAAAATAAAATACATTACCACATGTATGGTAGATTTGGGGTAGATGCACATTTGTTGGTGCCACCATCCAATTTACCGTGTTATTTTTGTAATTGTGGGGTTATTTGAATTTGAGCTATGGTTTCCTTATCATGTTAGTCGACTTCCCATCAAGGATCATAGACTAGTTAGAATTTTACAAAACATTATTTTTGTGTTTAGAATGAACCATCGAATATTGCGAAAGATTTTTCTCATGCTTTATTAGTTTTTCCCTCGTAATATAAATGGTTCCTTTTTCTTAAAAAAAAAATGTTCGATCCTAAAACCTTTAAACTCGTCCCAAGGTCTACTATTTGAACTCGCCCAATTTGTTTATTGTTAATCAATAATGATATCTGTCAATAAAAAAAATCAATAATGATATCTTTTTTTTTTTGTAAGAAACAGGAACCAATTTATTACTTACAATCACATGGTAAATGAAGAAGACCCTCCACATCAGACGGAGGTTCATCCCAAACATGCGGATTAGAAAAATCAATTGACATTCTAGCAAACTTGTGGGCCACCATATTGTACTCGCGCCTCACATTTTTTACAATAAAATGAATATTATCATCCATAATCTCTCGACAAGCCTCAATGATAGCACCAAACTCAGAAGAATCCCTCGTGTGTGAGGACATGGCATCATAAACGACCTTACTATCAGTGACAAACTCAACCTTGTCTAAACCTTGTTGTTTGATCCACGAAAAAGCCTCGTGTAAACCCATCGCCTCACCTTCTTAAACCCTCAAGACACCCTGAAAATAAATTGTTTTGGCTGCCATAAACTCACCCCATCTCATTTCTAATAACAATACCAATACCTGTTTGGTTAGAGGTTGCGACAAAAGCAGCGTCAACTGCACACATAAACCAGCCATTATGCAGAACGTGCCATCCTCTACAAGTTGTTCTAACTCTTTGTTGTTGAGTGACTCTCAATCTACCATTCTGAAAAAGTGATCATTCATTCAAGTAGTCCATAGCCATTCTCTGAGCAATATGCGGAACATGATGCTTATTGTGCCAAACCTTATCATTTCTGCACTTCCAAAACTGATAAAGCAACATACTCCACTTAGCACTTATACCACCATCATTATGGCTAATGATATAGAAGATAAGGTCTATAAACGAAACGCTTTCCGCTATACCACGCTGCATGATATCACTAAAACCTGCTGTTTCCCAAGAACCCTCAGCAAACAAACACGACACAAAAGAGTGCCAAGAAGTTTCATAACCACATCCACAAATCTCGCAGTTCGGATTAACTTGTACAGCTTTACTCAAGAGTTTCTCTTTTGTTGGTAAACAGTTGTGTGCAGCCCTTCAAAGAAAAATTTTAACTTTAGGAGGAACCCGCACTTTCCACAGTGCCTTCCAATTTCCATTAACAGCAAGATCCCTATCCAATGTCATAGAACAACCCAACTCATAAGCAGAGCTTACTGTGTAATCACCCTTCCGAGAATAATGCCAAATAAGTTTATCTTCTAAAATATTAGGACTTAATGGGATGCTAAGAATCTGATGTGCATCTCTTTCATCAAATAAATCTCTTATACAATCAAAATCCCAACATCTGAACCCGGGCATCATAAGCTCTCACACACGAAGGTCTCTTATCTCCGGATCATGCGGTGAAGAGATAAAAAAACCTCCCATCTTGTCTGACGGATCACAAAAAACATGCACTTTATCTCCCTCTCCAATCCTCCAACGTAATCCACATCGCAGAAGATCCTAGGATGAGCAGATGCTCCTCCATGTGTAACTTGGACTGTGCCCAACATTGACATTCAAAAAATCTCTCTCCGGATAGTAACATCTCTCTAAATTATAAAAGATGCACACTTTTCATTTTGGTCCGTACACGAAAAAAATACATACTCTATTTTTAATAATTATCTTTGGATATTCGATATCCAAACCTATTTTAATATATATATATAAGATAAAAAAATTACATATATAATATATAATATAATTATAAATATTAATATAAGTATTAATAGGTTTACGATTTTATATCAAGATTCCATCAGAATCGTGTATTTAACTATCTCGGTTTCGTATATAAGTTTATATAGAATTCTCCTCTACTTCTTCTATAAATCTACTTCACAAAATATGACGGTGGAACGGCATCAACAATAATCCATAATCTTCTTCTTTGAGATTAAGTTTAGTAAAATTCTACTTATATTTTAATCGTATTTATAGTATTTTGTTATTTGATGTTTCTTTTTTAGCATTCGGATTTTGGCGGGTAATTAACAGGTAGTACCTAACGAGTTTTGGGTTGGGTAATACAGGTTTTAAAATTATTTTTTTAATCAAATTTGGGACGGGTTTGGATTTCGGAAATACTTAAAGGGTGGGTACCCAACTCATTGACATTCATACAACACACAATCCATTATTTAAACACAATTTAAAATTATATCCATCCATAATAAGTGGGATATTTACTTCACTCACAATACACTCCATCTATTTTATTAAACTCTGTGTCTGTCTCAACTATGCAATTTTTTTGTGGACAGTTAGAGTATTTTTTTTTTCACATGCAACTTTGGCGCACAAAAAATTTGAAAACTGAACGTCTGTTAAAGAAACACTCACATACATTTTCCTTGCATGTACTATATCATTTTGCACACTAAAAAATATGTGGTAATCCATAAAAATGCACCCTTTCACGATGTAAAAATGAAAAATACACCCTAATCTTAAAAACAATGAATTTTACACACTTTTGAATATTTCAAATATAATCTTAAACGAACCTAAATGTAGATATCGCTCGGACAAAAGAAAATCCTGCTCGACAAGTGTCAAATCCCGCTCGAGCGGGATTTGACACGTGTCGAGCGGGATTTGCTTCTGTCCGAGCGGGAAATGGCAGAAAAGTTGGTCAATATACAGAATGATGGCTGATTGGTGCTTGGCATGAATTACTTGCTTGTGCAGACATTAGACAGGGAAAATGTACAATTTTCACGTGAAATGCGGAAAAAAATCTGTATAGCATTCACAACTCTATATATTTCACCATTCACACGCCTCTTTTACACACCCAAATTGACAGCCATTCAAATTCATCACATTCGAAAGTGGGCAACAATCTTTGACAACAATATCAGTTGAGGTATTTTTCCGTCCTTGTAATTTTCCTCTAGTGTCCACATAATTTTATGGATTGTCACTAATTTTTATTGTACGTGATAAATTAGAAAATAAGACTCTTTAATATTCAAAACATTGAAATTTATATGAATGTCGTATAGATTACATAGCAAGTGGATTTTATCATTTCCCGCTCGAAATTGAAATTTTCCGCTCGTGAGTTTTAATCCCACTCGAGCGGGATTTAGGTCTGCCGAGAGGGATTATGTAGGCGCCCAAAGGAAACCAAGAAAACGCTCCTAAATCGTCCACCAACTTCCACACCCAATCCGCAACATACTTCTTCTGCTCAAAACCAAACAGTAACATATACAAAACTAACACGTGCGCGACCTTCAGGTATAGCTGTCCACTCAGATCTGTCACATGCCTCAGGCAAAACCGATCCGGAGGTCCCCTACACTAATCGGCACACCGTTCGCAAACTGCCGATACACTTGCACATCCCGTAGGTCGTGGTTGTCTGAAGGTCGGAAATCAGACGTGCCGAATGACAAACCGGTAACAATGGCTACTCCGCAGAAGAAAAACAAAGGTTCGCCCCGTTGATGTGAAACCACATGTCGTGTGGCTCGCCCCATGCAACCGAAATCTGATGGGATAATACGTGATGCACGTCCATACCGCACTTCTGCCCCGACTGCCAATAAGTAAAGTGGCCAAAACAACCTTCAAGTCACCTCTCCAGAAGATCCTGTCCCCCAACCTGCATCAATGTAGACTCAACGTTTTCTAAAACGTTGTGCATGTAGGACGTGCTAACCGTGGACTTCCAGTCAATAGTCTCGGGCCTCTTGAAAATAATCTACACGAATAAAAATTTAAATTAAAAATAAATATTAAAATCAAACTATACACAGTATTTAATACGTAAGAAAATAATTTTCCGCTCATATTAACAAATCCCGCTCGAGCGGGATATCAAGCAAAATATCACCACATCGAGCGGGAAATGATGCACAAAGCATACAGATAATTTTTTGCAATTCAGCTAACATATCCCGCTCGGGCAACCTATATCCCGCCCGAGCGGGATTTAAGCCAACAACAGTTAGTCGAGCGGGATTTAGTATAATTAACATGTGAAAATTAAGGGAATAATTATGAGCAAATTACGCATTTAAAAAATTCAACAGTCTTCGGAATAAAAATTATTAGTATACATTCAACATCAAACAATTGAAACATCAACAATTTAGCAAATTAGGGATCTAGGGCAGGTTATACACTATTATTATTATTAATTAAATATGAGAATAAATAATTTCCCGCTCGGTTATGGAATATCACGCTCGAGCGGGATATAGTTAAAACTAGGGCTTATCGAGCAGGAATTGCATAAATAGCACGAAGAAAATTTTTGGAACTAACAGATGTAATCTCACATTAAAATTCGAAGGCATGAAATTTATCTTATGGAATTCGTACAAAATACGAATAATAGTCACTAAAAACAATAATAACAGCATTTATAAAACTAACATGTCCATTATTTGTCATGTTGTGAGGAATATGAAACCGCCGCCGAAAATTATTTGTGACGGTGGAATTGCTGTGGAGCGGGATTTGTGGGGGAGTGAAAGTAAGGTTTGGGTGTGATAGGAAGATGAGGGAGATGGAGCGGAATCTGAAAAGAAGTAGGGGTAATTTATGTTGAGGTGGTGGGGGGTGGGGGGCGGGTGGTAGGTTGTAGGTCAAAAGTTAAATACATGAAACTTTGGGCCGAATATAAGGTAGTAAAATAGACAAAATAAAACAAAACAAAACACAAGTCAAGTGATTTGATGTGCAGTCAGCCGATAATGTAAGCTTTGGGAGACAGTTAGTGGGTCATCTCTTGTAAGTGAGTAAATTTCATTGTTTTTCAGAAAAGGTGTATTTTTCATTTTTCCATCTTGCTTTAGTGTGTTTTAAATTTTTTCCAAAAAATATTATTTCACATACAGATTAGGCTATCATTTTTATGAAAAAATCGAAAGCACTTGTCCTCGCTCTTTGGAAAGTGTTCTTGTGGTCATGTTTGGCTTTGAGGATGAAATTATCACTCAATTTATAGATCAAAAAAAATATGTCTCTCAAAACAAAAACAAAAAAATACAAATATATAGTTATGTTGAATTTTTTCATCAAGAGATCCTTATCTTATCAATCGAACCAAAGGAACCCGTGAGCTCTGGATAATTGTTCATCGGGATTGTCAATTGTGCATGAGATAACTTCACTGTTGTAGGCTTACTCAAAAGGGAAAAAAAAAAGGAAGAAGAAGAAGAAGTTCGGGCCAGAGCCCACTATCAGTTTCTCAGCCTATCCCTTAGATAATATCTAAGCCCAAGTAGTGAAATATAGGCCTAAATACTTAAATAATTAAATGAAACGCCCAGACAATAGAAAAAACAACTTTTTTGCATGCGAATAAAATGACATATTTCTTTCACTTTTCTTAGTTAATTTATTTATTTATATATTTATTTTTTAAGATAAATTTTGAAATAGTTATAATGATCATTAAAATATAAATTTTGGCAATTTTTTTTAATTTCGGACAAAAATGCCCTTAATGAAACGCGGAGCGGGTCAGGTCTGACGCGGGAAAGCGTGGGTCGGTTCTGGCCAAATTGCAAAGAAATTCCCCATTATTTTTCAATTTCTGATTTATTTCCTCACTTTTTTTTGGTGTAAAAAAATTCTCAACTTTTTTCTTTCGCAAGTAGATCCTCCGGCCATTTTCCGATGAAGTAAATGCTTACGTGTCATGATTTCTGCTTATGTGTTTTTATTAATCTGATTTGTTATGCTTGGTGGCTCAAAACGACATCGTTTTACATTACATTACCAAAAAAAATAATCAATTTACACGTCATCGTTATCTTCCCTATTCTCTCTCACAAAATTTCAGCAACAAACCCGCCTCACCTCCGCCTTTCCCTCTTCCCCATTCTCTCTCTAAATTCTTGATCCCTTTTCCCTCTCCCTCCGCTCTCTCTCTTCTTTCTCCCTCTCCTTTTTCTCTCTCTCCTCACCTCCGCTTCCGCCTGCTTCCGCTTCCGCTCGCGGCAGTACTCCTCGTAGTCGTCCCTTTCTCTCTCCCTCCACTTTCTCTCTTCTCTCTCTCTCTCCCTCCTGGTATGCCGCCGCGTTTGGATTAGGGTTTCTGTTCTCGTCAGCAGCCGGCTGCGGTTGGACGACGAGCTTATTGGCCGGGCGGCACACGGTTTCAGTTACGGATGTTTGGGACGGAGGATAGTTTGGGGAGGGACGAAGGGCTTGTGGAGCGTCGGTGGCGCCATCTTGGCGCTGCTTGACCAGACATTGGTGGTGGAGGTGGTGGTGGCTGAAAGTGGCGGTGGTGGTGAACGACGGTGGTGGTGGCTGAAAGTGGCGGTGAGAGAGATAATAGAGAGAGAGAAGGGAAGAAGATGATGGTGTGGCATTAATTAGGGATGTGTATTTTAATTTGTATATTTTTTAAATTTTTTAATCCTAAAACGACGTCGTTTTAGGATAAATAGTAAACGACGTCGTTTATGTTATCGTGAAAACTTGCCAAATCAGCCAATCCGGCTTCCAACTCAGCGTCAAATTGGGAGAAAATGGCCGGAAGGATCTAATTGCGAAAAAAAAAGTTGGGAATTTTTTTACGACAAAAAAAAGTAGGAAAATAAACCAGAAATTGAAAAAAAGTGGGGAATTTTTATGCAATTTGCCCAATAATTAAATGAAACGCTCCAGACAATAGAAAAAACAACTGTTTTGCATGCGAATAAAATGTCATATTTCCTTCACTTTTCTTAGTTAATTTATTTATTTATATATTTATTTTTTGAGATAAATTTTGAAATAGTCATAATGACCATTAAACTATAAATTTTGGCCCACCTCTTTTAAAAATATAAATTTTGGCAATTTTTTTCAATTTCAGACAAAAATGCCCTTAATGAAACGCGGAGCGGGTCGGGTCTGACGCGGGCGGGCGCGGGTCGGTTCGGGCCGGGTATCAGGCATCTGATACATCTGGTACAAATTTAGTCTTATTAGTACCAACTGTTCTAGTAATCTAGTACCAATTTAGCCTTATTAGTGCCAATTGTTCTAGATTTGATACAATTAGGACGAATTATCGAATTAGTTCCAGATGTTCCAAGTTATGAAAAAGCACTCTTTGGAAGAATATTCCAATTATTCCAAGTTATACTGCTCCGATTTTGCGGCTCTCCCTTCCACTCCGATTCTATGGCTCCGCCTTCGCTCTGATTATTAATATAAGGATAATCGTCGGGAAATAATTTAGATTTTTTTGGCTCGTTCCAAGGCCTTCGGTTCCCCTCGCTCGAATTTTGACAAAAGAAGAAGCTACAAACAAAAAAAATGAAGAGGCAAACAAGAAAAGAAGAGGCAAAAAACTGGAAAATAAAAAAAAAGAAAAAAAAAGAAAGAGAAAACGGGTCAAAAGAGTGATGGATCCGGATAGAAGAGGGAAAGACGTATTTAGGTCCTAAGTTCAAAAAAATGGCCATAATTTATATTTATGAAGTGGGTGGGACCAAAATTTAGACTTTAATGTTCATTATTGCTATATCACATGATATTCTCTTATTTTTTTCTATAACGGTGAGTTT
Organism: Schizonepeta tenuifolia; assembly: GCA_029490685.1. Taxonomy (NCBI): domain Eukaryota; kingdom Viridiplantae; phylum Streptophyta; class Magnoliopsida; order Lamiales; family Lamiaceae; genus Schizonepeta; species Schizonepeta tenuifolia. The sequence goes on along the minus strand of CM055958.1, from coordinate 11,473,852 downwards.
GCATGCAAATATAACATAGTACTACCTCCGTCCGTTTCAACTTGTCCCATTTTGCCATTTCGGGTGTACGTTTCAACTTGTTCCATTTCCTTTTAAGGAAATAACTAAGAAATCACTTTATTCACTTTATATTACTTAAACACCACTTTATATCACTTTATGTCATTTCAACACCATTTTATATCACTTTATCAATTAAAAAATGCTTTATATCACTTTATTCACTACACTAATCACACCATTAACCTATTAACACTCTTTTTCTTAATCTCTGTGCCGATTCCAAATGGGACAAGTTAAAACGGACGGAGGTAGTAATTTTTATCATTTTTTCACTCTTTTCACATTTTCTATAGAGCATAATGTCACGAATCGAAACTCGAGTCCCCCGAGATTTCTTTGCTCGTGCGGTCCTAGATTAGTTCGCCCCGAGACTAGTTAAGCAACCACTCCACCAAGTTACTTGGCTAGGACACAAGAAGGTATAGAGAGAAAACTCTTGGAGAATGCTAAACAGATTATATTGCTCAAAATCTTGAATGCTTGGATGATTACAAATGAATAGCCAGGAGGCCTATTTATACAAAGCGTGAAAATTGGCTCATGTTTAAAAATTTAACAAAAATATCTCCAAGCCAACGTCTCGAAGGAGGCTCGAGACGGGTACGGATGGAGACCGCTGCATTGCAAGGTGGGCGGGCTCAAGACCTGCTTGAGGTGGCAAGACCGGCTTGAGCCAGCGCGTGAAGCGCACATGCCCGCCAGAAAAAAAAAATTAAAACACGCGCATAACGGGTAAAATTGAAAAATTCGAATGTTTTCCAATGGCTACAAGCAGATTTTATTTATTTATTTTTAATTCTTTTTTTACACTATAAATACATCATCATCCCTCATTCATCCCACAAAAAAAACAACCTTATTTTCTCTCTCAAATTCAACTCTAAAAAGATGTCTTCATCGAGCACTTCAAATTCGTCCGTGGAATATGAAGAGAACGGCACAGACGACGAGGTCCTGGAGATGATGGCGAACGTGGAACGAACCCTCCGTGCACACGTAGCGGCGCAGAAGAAGAAGAAGAAGAAGAGGGCGAGGTCGTTCGTCGACTGCGACCATGAAGCGGCGTGTGCGCTCCTACACGCCGACTACTTCGCTGACAACCCCACCTACGGCGAGCGCTTTTTCCGAACCCCGTTTCCGGATGCATAAGCATCTATTTTTGTTCATCTGCAAGACGTTGTAGGACAACGTCCACTTCTTCACGCATCGACGAGATGCACTTGGACGATGGGGGCTGAAGTCGGTGCAAAAATGCACGATGGCAGTGCGACAACTAGCCACCGGTGATGCTGCAGATGTGTTCAACGAGTACCTGAAGATCAGAGATAGCACGGGCCGACTTTGCATCAAAAAAATTTGCCGAGCAATGATCGACCTCTTTGGCGAGAGATACTTGAGGAAGCTAAACGCTGCCGACACTGCTCGCCTGCTCCAAATGCACGAGGCGCGACATGGGTTTCCCGAAATGCTCGGGAGCCTGGATTGCATGCACTAAGCATGGAGGAACTGCCCAAAAGAGTGGGCGGCTGCCTACACGTGCGACGATCATGGCAAGCCCACCTTAATTTTGGAGGTGGTGGCGTCGCATGATTTGTAGATCTGGCATGCCTTTTTTGGGGATGTCGGCTCCAACAACGACATCAACGTCCTCAATCAGTAGCCCTTGTTCGCCGACGTGCAACTTCACCGTCATGGGTCTGCAGTACGACAATAGGTACTACTTGACCGACGAGATCTACCCTTCTTGGCCAACACTAATCAAAGTGCTGAAGGTTGAAACTAACCCAAAGACGGCGAGATTCAAGAAGATGCAGAAATCGACCAGAAAGGACATACAACGGGCTTTTGAAGTTAAAGATAATGTTCTTAATGAAAAGATATGGAGGGAATACAAGCTAATTAATTTGATTGGCCTCACTTAAAAACATTAAAAAAAAACACATTATGATGCTCCAATTATAAAGTAGAAAAATTGCTCTCATTTGATATCATTGAATAATTTAATATAATAATTCTAAATTACAAAATTAATTGATATGATGATTTGCATTGGACCATAATATATAAAAAGAGAGTTTCTCTATACATATATATAGAGGTGTTCATCCAAATTGGAATCGCTTGGTTGGAACCAGAAACCGTGGTTAACGGTTTTCGAACTGAAATCGTGGTCACCGGACCGGTTCCGAACGGTTCGGAACCGTACGTAGGATGGGTTGATTCTGGTTTCAATGGCTAGGAACCATGAATCGGCAGTTCCAACAATTTTTTATTTTTTTCTTTCTTTTTTAGTTTTAGAATATGTTTTGTACTAAAACATTTTAATTGTATGGTTTAGGAAGAGAAATGATAATTATAATGATAATTGGAATAAGAAAGACCAAAAAGAAAAAATATATTTATATAAGGTTTAAACATGAACCGGAGGTTCCGGTTCGGAACAGTAAAACAGTGTGAAAATATAAGGTTTTTAATTGATCACACATTGTATAAATGAAGATATATTCTACACATTACATTGAAGAATATGAGTTTGAAATACATTATAATTTATATTTTCAATGATATAAAAAGAAAAAAAGAAAATTAAAAACTAAAAATTTGACGGTTCGGGTCCAGAACCGGCGGATTGGAACCCAGAACCGTGACTACGGGGGTCGGTTCCAAACCGAAACCGTGACTATGGCGGGCTGGTTTAGGTTCCAACATTAGGTAGTGGAGGCTTTAATAGGGTAGTGGGCTTTTAATTTTTAAATAATTAATCTATAATTAATTATCAATGAAATGTTGTAATTAAGTATTAATCTATAATTATTTTCATTTGCAACTATTATTAAAATTAACAAAATAAAATTGAAAAATTAAAATAAATTAAAATCAATCATTCGATCAACCTAGATCTATATTAACCCCATTGTAAAATTTTCAACCTAAGTCTAGGTATATATCAACCCAACTGTGGATGATCTAAGGCAATACTGTATGAAGATAAACAATAGTTTTCCCTTAAAATGAAAATCAAGAAAATAAGTATGAAATGAACACATATTAACTGCCCCTTGAACCGATGATGACTACTCTATAATCTATATATAATATTGGTGAAAGAGTTTTATTAGGAGAAGGATTCTTATATGAGGAGTTTTTACATAAATTCTATTAGGATATATATTTAATATAGATTTACAATATTGTCCTTAAATATAAATAAATATAAGAGGAAATACACTCATATACCCACCTTCTACCTTAACAATACAAATATTGCAAATGGATTTAATTTGTACAAATTTTACCTACTTTTTGTGTTTTGGACCCTTTTACCCTTACTAACCCACTTACTCTCTTTCTTTCTCTTTCTTTTCTTCTTTTTCTCTTTCTTCTCTTTTCTCTTTCTTCTCCTCTATTCCTCTCACCCTCACGCAACCTACTTCTCTTTCTCTCTTTCTTCTCTTCTTTTTCTCTTTCTTCTCCTTTCTCTCTCTTTTTTCTACTTCCTCACGCAAGTTTCTTTTTTTTTTCTTCACTTCTCTTATTCTCTTCTACTTAATCGCATGGAATTTTTACTCTCTTTCTTACTTCTCTTCTCTTTTGTCTTTCTTTCTTCTCTCTTTTCTCTTTCTTAGACTAAACCCTTCACCATGTTTCTTCCATAGATTTTCTACTGGGCGGTGGCATACTTTTTTTTTTCTTCCATTTCGTAACTTGTTACATTTCTTAATTGATATTAGTGGTTACGAATTTAGCTTCAATTATCTTTTCGTATCTTATGTTATGATGTACTACTACAGTACGAATTAATCATTTCGTAACTTATATTCAGAATGATGTGGTATCACAGTAAGAATTAATAATTTCGTAACTTATATTCAGAATGATGTGGTATCACAGTAAGAATTAATAATTTCGTAACTTGTTACATTTCGTAATTGATATTAGTGGTTACGAATTTACCTTCCATTATCTTTTCGTAACTTATGTTACCATGTTGTGATGTGGTAACCCACTACGAAATAATCATTTCGTAACTGAGTTACCATGTTAAGATGTGGTAACTCAGTACGAAATAAACATTTCGTAACCGGGTTATCATGTTGTCTTGTCAATAAAATCCAAAATCCTAAATCTCGACGAAATTAATGGCATATTTGTTTAATGATATATCGATTTTTCATATGATTTCTTGTGATTTTTTATGTATTTTTTTAGGTTGATTTCTAGGCATATTGAGATAAGGTAACCCAGGTACGAAATGATTATTTCGTATCGAGTTACCATGTAGTGATGTGGTAACTCACTACGAAATAACCATTTCGTAACTGAGTCACCATTTTGAGATGTGGTAACTCAATACGAAATAAACATTTCGTAACTCGGTTATAGTTATTTCGTACCAGAGTTACCATTGTATGTTTTATTTTGCATTTTCTATCAGCGTACTGATTTATTTCATTGTTTGTTTTATGATAGGTCGTATGAAATTTAGCCAAAGAGTGCATTCCTATATCGTCGATCGTTATAGCGTTTGAAGAGTTATTTAGTGAGTTTGAGGTGCGACTCAAGAAGGATAAGAGCATTTGTACAACTTGTATTTGAATTATGTTGTAAATAAAATAGGTTTGGTTGATAATGTTTTTAGGTTATGTACTACTATTAGTGAATACGAATTTACATTCAATGATCATTTTGTAATTTATATTAGTGGATACGAATTTACATTCAATGATCATTTCGTACATGAGTTACTATATTATGATGTAGTAACATAGTACGAATTAATCATTTCGTAACTTATATACGAAATAAACATTTCGTAACTATTTACATTTCGTAATTTATATTAGTGGTTACGAATTTATATTCAATAATCATTTCGTACATGAGTTACTATATTATGATGTAGTAATATAATACGAATTAATGACTTCGTAACTATTTACGATATTACAAAATTGGTAACACCGATACGAAATTGTTGCATGTTAATATTAATGGTTACGAAGTTACAGTAGTACTTTTTAATTATTTCGTGCGGGGGTTACGATATTATGATGTTGTAATCTAGTACGAATTTACCATTTCGTAACTGGTATATGATGTTTTGATATGGTACCACTGTACGAAATAAACATTTCGTAACTATATACCTTTGTAATTATGTGGGTGATGGTCTTGTTGTCGTAGATAACATTTTGATCTAGTTTTTCGCATGTTTATATTAGTGGATACAAATTTACATTTAATGATCATTTCGTACATGGTTACTATATTATGATGTAGTAATATAGTACGAATTAATCATTTCGTAACTGATATACGATGTTGTGATACGGTACCACTGTACGAAATAAACATTTCGTAACTGTGTTACCATATTCGTCCGCATTTGTGTTACCATATCGATAGGTGATCACCCCATTTAGATCTAGACATGTTATATTTTACAAAAAAAATTGTGATATTTTTCATTTATGGTTGTTTTGAAAACTAGTGCACGAATTGGTAAACTCGTTCCAAATTTGTCATTTCTTACCAAGTATAAATTGAAATAATTGGTAACCCCTATAAGAAGTTTTAATTTATTACCGAGTTTTAACTCGGAACAAGTAGTAAATCCGTTACGAATTCTCTTTTCGTACCAGATACAACTTGAGAGAATTGGTAGTGATGTTACGAATTTGTAATTTCTTACATCTATTAAATTTGAGCAAGTGGTAAACCCTGTTACGAATTCTCTTTTCGTACCAGATACAACTTGAGAGAATGGGTAGTGATGTTACGAATTTGTAATTTCTTACATGTATTAATTTTGAGCAAATGGTAAACCCTGTTACGAATTCGCTTTTCGTACCAGATACAATTCGTAACTGATAAGCATATCCAAACATTAACAATACGTTAAACCAGTTACGAAAAAAATATTTCTTAACGAGTTACCAAATTCAAACAATTTCTAAATCGATCATTCTGGCACACTGTTACTATTTGTTCAATTTGTAACTGATAAACAAATATTAGCATTAACAATACGTTAAACCAGTTATGAAATAAACATTTCGTAACAAGTTACCAATTCCAAACAAATTTATACCAATCAACGTGGCACCCTGTTACTATTTATTCAATTCATAGCTGATAACTAGATTCAAGCACTAAAAATACATTAAACCAGTTACGAAATAAACATTTATTAACGAGTTACTGCATGACAACATGCTACTCACGTACCAATGTGTGTTAATCACCAATATTAGTACTAAAATGTACGAAATGAATAAATCGTAACGACTATAAATTCGTAACAACATATGAAATGCATGTAGAACACCAATACATCTAAATCGCCTAGAAATCAACCCAAAAAATATGATAATTCAGTTACGAAATGTTTATTTCGTATTGAGTTACCACATCTCAACATGGTAACTCAGTTACGAAATGGTTATTTCGTAGTGGGTTACCACATCACTTCATGGTAACTCGGTACAAAATAACCATTTCGTACCTAGGTTACCGTATCTCAATATGCATAGCAATGTGGATTCACACTAACGTTGTACGAAATGAATAAATCGTAACCACTGTAAATTCGTAACCACGTCTGCAAATATGCGAAAACTAGATCTAAAACACCAATACATCCAAATCGTTCGGAAATCGTCATAAATACACCAAAAATCACCAGAAATCATATGAAAACAAATAAATCTATAAAAACATATACGAAAAAAACCATTAATTCCGACAAGATTTAGGTTTTTCTAGAGAGAGATAGAGAGAAAGAGAGAGAGAGGTGGCGGAGATGGAAGGCGCCGTGGAGATGGGTAGCGGAGATGGGAGGCGCGGTGGGGAGGGGTGGCAGAGATGGGAGGAGCAGCGGTGGGGATGGGCGGCGGAGATGGGAGGCGCGGTGGAGATGAGCGGCGGAGATGGGAGGAGTGGTGGGGATGAGTGGCAAAGTTTGGAGGAGCAGTTTTTTTTGGGTTTGTCGATGGAGAGAAAGAGAGCAGAGAGAGAAAATAGTGATTCAAAATGTTGTGGGAAATGTAATTGGGAGTAATATTAACTTTCACCTCTTACTAAGGGTATTTTCGTCCTAATATGCAAAGTTTGGGTAGAATTTGACCAAATTAAGTTACATGGCAAAATTTGTATTTTTATGGGTGCTATAGGCTAAATCATGTCTTCTCTCTAAATATAATAATAGAGATAAATTTAATTCGGTAAGAATGTGAACTTTTATAATAGGTATAGATTTGGAGAGATATAACAACCCTGACTGCATTGCAGATTCCTAGTGCATCTAGAGTTGTCTTCATATTCGTCCAGATAGTTAGTGCATGCAAATCCCGTGGTTTTTAATTCTTCAGCAGATTCAAGAACCAGACTTCGAATGGCCAACCTACACACGACCCTTATATCAAACACTTGGTGTGCATAAAAACTTTAAAAAGCAAGTATTAAAGGAGGTACATCTAAAGCCCCACCTTTACAGTAAGCCATGTTATGCCACCTCCAACTATCAGAATATCCTCTTCGTGAATCGAAGGTTCCATCTTTTCCGTTCGTTGCAGAGAATCGAGGGTGAAGATGAAAGTATGGAAGGTAGGATGAATGTTTGTTCTTCCAATATTGGGGTGTAGCAGATTTGAGAATTTTTTTCTTACGCGAATGCATGATATACACTTGAGTAGAATTTTATGTGGTCTGCCACATAATTCGGGATCCACATAGATAAGCATGTGCTTATCACGTGATAAAAGACCCGACATCCAAACCATTACACAATGCCAATTTACTAAATTATAATTGATTGCTCTATTAGTATCTGTATGAACATGAGAAATACACCATGTCAACCACACCTTGTTAAACTGCCACTACCGCTTAAAGTTGTTCATCAAATAAAGCGTCCACAGTATAATTTTAAGTTAGCAATGTACCTTAACTTTCAAATTATCATAACTAACCTAAAAAATATTATTTTAAAATGCTCCAATATTGATATTACTGCAAATCTATAATGAACTCTAAATTTAAATTCAATTATTGGAAAAATATGAATAGTATATTGATTCAAAGTCGACATCACTAACTTTTAATTTGATAAAAAGAAGGAAAAAATGTATAATTAAACAGAAAACGGGTAGAATATAATGAGTTAAATTAGGTTTTCTATTTCTTGTAAACTCTGCAAATATGAGAGGATATAGCTCATAATAATAATAATAATAATAATAATATACACACATATATATATATATATATATTCTTTTTTTTTTTTTCCAAAATCTCAAGTGGTCCAATGACCCATGCCCACCCCCTCCCTCCGCCCCTGCTTTGGCCCAACCGTCTCCAACTTAATACAAGAAAACTGTCCTAAAGTTAGTGTTCTACTTAAATTTCACCCTCAAGTAATGATTGCAGTTTACCATCCTCAATTCGTCATAGTAAATGAGAGCCAAAAAAGTAATCATGCATCATTATCAAACATTTGTAATCAGTGTCTTCTCACAATCTTAACAAGATTTTGTGGGGGACGGCGAATTTCATGATGGTTATGGCTGTTTTCATTTCACCCTTTGCACACTATCAAATCTTGTGTAATTGCCAATTTACTCTGCATATTAATACTAGTTTACTACAAAACTTTTTATTTTAAGTGTGTGTATATGGCTTTGAAAGGTAATCAAGTATTTATCATCTACTTCTGTTTCTAGATTTATCCCAACTCGTTTCCATCCCACATCAGCGCTCAACAGCGACATTAATAATGTAACATTCTTATGTTATTAGAGGATTAAGACATTATATTGTCATTTTACAAACTAAAATATCAATATTCAACACGCTTGCTTTATGAACTTGCTTTGTTCCACTATGCAATTGACTGATGCTTCGTTCCACTATGCACTCTGTCATCACTAGAGAATTCTTATAATGAAAATCTTAATTTTGATGTGTATCCAATTCTCAAATTACATAAGAATACTGACTCTTTTTTTTTATTGGTCGCTAAGGAACAACTAACGTTTTCTTGCCGATAATATAATTTCTTTTTGAGGTAAATATAATTTCTAAAATATTAGAATAATACATAATATAAAATATTATAATGAATAATGGTAATATTGACAAAACGTGAAATGTTACTCTGAAAGATGCTCAACGAAAGATGAGCGTCATATCACTTTTATGTATAGTATATATGTTACTATATATATCTAAGAATCCACATGGGTAGAAAGGTGATTCCACATTGTTTGAGTTTAAGGTTATGAATATGATTAGATCGGGAATTTAATATGCCTAATTAAGCCTAACCTATATATCTTTTTCCGTAATATTATATACACAATGGATTAGGTTGAGAACAAACTTTTTGCTGGCATTGTAAATTTTAATGTAATTCTAGGTCTAATTTAAGGTCTATTAGTGTAGGGTTTAGTTCATAAACTTTATAATAATGCAATTTGGTCAAACCTCTCTAATTTTTAATTAATGTGAAGTAGTTGGAGCAAAATATAATCCAATTTCACCATAAATTAAGTTTAAGATCGATCTTGATTCTTGTAGGTTTATCTTCTATACTTTATAATGCCTTGTAACTCCTACAACTAGTTTAACTTGACATTATCCTTTCTATTAAGTATTGTTTTAATTTAAGACCTTTTGCTGTTCGTTCTAGGCCTCCAAAATGTCAAGATAATAATATATGGATGCATTTATCTCTGATTCCATCTATCTATGATGGATAAGGAAGAGGGGCTCCAAATTAATTAAGAAATATATAAAAGATGTAATTAAAAGAAAAAGTAAGAATTAGTCCCACTGCATAGGCTATTGATTTTGAACCCATGAAAGATGCACGAGACAGTACTGTCTTTCTATATTCTTTCGGAGCGACAAATAGAATAAGGAAATATTCTCTACTATACTTTATACCAACACACAAACAAGACTACACAACATGCATATCATACATAAATATAATTTACATGTAACATATAAAGAAATAAAGCTAATGTTACGTACCCACATTGAAAAAGATGATTTTGTTGCTCTTTAACGTTGATGACAAATGTGATTTTTGCTGACAAGAATATTTCCTTAGGCACTGCACATGCATCAAACCCTAACTTCACCTCCACTTTCTATACTTTAATGTGCATCTACATTTCCTATAAATTAAATGATTCGCGATTCTTTGTATTTATCAATTATCAGAAATATAGCTTCTTTTCTTGAAAAATTAGAGGCAGATTTCCTAAATTCATAATTTTGTTTGAAATGTCCAAAGAATACATATACCTAATTTTAAGAAACTAAAGAGTATTATTTACTCTATCAATCACTATCGTAATGTTGATGTTTTAAAATTTGTACAATAAATGCTGTTGGCACATATTAGTGAAAGAAACTAGACAGTACATAACATTAAAAAAAAACTTTCATTCATATCAAAAGGCAGAGGTTACACATAATAAGCCATACTGAAAATTGCATACAGTTACCCGACCTTTTCCAAATTCCGGTTCTGTAACAAACTTTTTAAAATTCGCAAACAACGTAGTTAGCTTCCAATTTGACGCAATGTCCATCCGGTGAGCAATTCCGGCAAGAATGTTGATGCTTACATGTCAAAATTATATGATGTGGCCATAATTTATCTGATTTGGACATATTTTATGTGATTTGGACCAAACGACGTCGTTTTGTACATGACCCAAAACGACGTCGTTTGGTTACTGCTATTTTGACTCCCACGTGACCCTCCACTTCAAACTTAGATTATTTTTCATTTCAGAATCTCGTAGAGCCCTAGTCCCTTTGTTCTCAAATTCTCATTAACACTAAAAAATTCTTCGAATCTCAGTCGAAATCATTGTTTATTGTTCGAATCTCAGTCGAATCGTTGTTTATTGTCATTTTGAAGCATCTTTGTTGCGAGTGGTCCCAAAAGCACGAATACGACAACAGCCATGGGGAACAGATAGGTCTCGGTTCTCATTTCATATGTATTATTGTTGTGTACCTTTATGAAAAAATCGATATTTTGCACCAAAAAAGTTTAATTTGAAATTTGTCTATATTAGGGGTGCAATCAAATCTAGGGTTTGTTACTGATTTTTTTTTTCTTGGTGTTTGTCAGCTATTTATTTGCTCTTTGCATTCATCATGGTGGTTGATTTCTGCAACTTGATAAGACAGATGTGTATGCTGGGGGTGAATCTGAGGGGAAATTTCATCTAGATCTTGACACATTTGGGTATTTTGATGTCGAAGACTTAGTTGAGAAATTTGGGTATGCTTCATGGTCAAATATCTAGTGGAAATTTCCTAAATCTCGGTCATTTAGAGTCCTGAAAAATGATAAAGATGTTATAGAAATGTTGTCTTGTATTGATTTTGAAACTAGGGTTTTACATATTTATGTTGATGGTGGGATTCTATTTGGTGATGAGGGTGAAAATCCTGAGGTTGGGGGTAGGGGTAGCCAAATTCGATTTCAGTTCCGAACCGGAACCGACGGTTCTCGGTTCTACTTCAGAGGAACCGGAACCGAACCGCCTACCTCTTCGATTTCGGTTCCAAACCAGAACCAACGGTTTCGGTTTCAGTTCGGTTTTTCGGTTTCTGGTTCCAATTTGGAACCGAAGTTTTAATTATATGTATTTTTTTTATTTTTTGCTACCTTTTTCTTCTATAAATGTATATTTATGCATTCTAATAATAGTATTTGGGTGATATAATATGATTTATGATATAAATATAAATAAAACCAAAATAAAAAATAAAAAATATAGAGAAACCATCAGTTCGGAATCGGAACCAAACCGAAACCGACAGTTCTCGGTTCCACATTCTTGAAACCGGAACCGAACCGCCTCAACAGCGGTTCTCGGTTCCAAAAAGGAACCGACGGTTTAGTTCCGGTTTTGGAACCGTCGGTTTCGGTTCGGTTCCACCGGTTCCGGTTATTTTGGCCACCTCTAGTTGGGGGTGTTTCTGAGGGTGAGAATGTATCTAAGGTTGATAGGGTTGGGGGTGCTTCTGAGGGTGCGAATGGATCTAAGATTGGAGGGGTTGGGGGTGCTTCTGAGGGTGGGAATGTTACTGATGGGGGTGTTTCTGAGGATTCTCTTGAGACAATGTTTAGAGCCATAGATGAACTTGAACCCTTATCTGATAATGAAGTAGAAAAATAGTGTATTGATGAGGATGATGGAGATGCTAGGTTTCAGGGGGATGCTGGGTTCAGTGATGATGATGATGAGCACTACCATGGAAGGTGAATCATCTGATAATGAATTGGCTTATGATGAGCTTGTGTTTGATGATAAAGAGTATGTTCAGTCTAGGTAAAAGGTGAAGTCTAGAGTTAATCTATTTGACTTAGTTGATGAATAAGTTGATAAGGGGATTGGGTTTAGCCAAGTGTTTGAACATGATCATGCTGAATCTGATTATGCTAGATCTGATGGTGAGGTATGCTTAGATTCAACAGATAAGGAGAATGAGGGTAAGAGGAACAACAAGTTTAAGTGTAGCTATGATCCTAGGACAAAGCCCAAGAAACTGAAATTGCAACTAAGCATGAGATTTGCAGATTGATAAAAGGGTAGATATATCAGATTTGGCAAAGTCACCAAAACATCTTGCAGAGCCACATGTAAGAAACCATAGACAGGTTGAAGCTCATGATGTCTTCATGATCAAGACATACTATCCCACACATAGTTGTACAAGGAAAAACAACAACAGGTCAGTGAGTTCTATATGGATAGCAACTAAGTATCAGAATGTGTTCAGGGTGCAGCCTAATGTGCCTACCAAGCTATTAACTGAGGACCTTAGGACAAGGCACAAGACTGCTGTTGGCAAGGACAGATTGTACAGAGCAAGGGGGCTATTGCACAGGAGATGATGAGAGGATCTGTTGAAGATCATTATGCATTGCTGCGGAGATATGTGGCTGAACTGATCATGGTGGATAGGGATGGGAAATACCTGATGAATTTGGGTGAGGGGGCAGTTTTCATGGGACTGTACATAGGTCATAGTGAATTGAGACATGGATTCAAGAAGAGCTGCAGGCTAGTTATAGGGCTTGATGGGTGCTTTCTAAAGACCTACTTAGGTGGAATTCTCTCGTGTGCAGTTGGAAAGGTAAAATTTTGATGCTAATTATTTCTTCTTTTGATGCAATCTATTTCATTTGTTGATGCTAATTATCTCATTTTTTGACTTAGGATGGGAACAACCAAATAATCCCAATTGCTTGGGCTATTGTTGAAGTTGAGAATGAGCAATGCTGGCAGTGGTTTATGGAAATCCTCCTTGAAGATCTTGCAATATCATATTGCAATGGCTGGACCTTCATTTCTGACCAGCAAAAGGTACTCATTTTCATTTACTGTAATTATTTAAGCTTATAAAGATTTCTGCACTGACCTTACTCTATTGTGTTTGTTTGTAAGGGATTAAGGAATGCAGTTGTCAAGTTGGCACCCTTGGCTGAGCATAGGAATTGTGAGCATTGTGAGGAGCACTTATGTGCAGAAGTACAACATGCGCTTAGCGGAATTGAAGGCTGAAAATGCAACAGCTTATGAAGACTTTGTGGCCAGAGATGTAAGTAGAGTTTGTAAGGCCTTCATTTCATCTCATTAATGTAGTGACATGATATCTAACAACATAGCTGAGACATTCAATGGGTACTTACTAGAAGCTAGAGGGATGCATATTTTACATATGTGTGAGCAGATAAGAAGGGACTTGATGGTTAGGCAGGTAGAAAAGGCTAAGATGATGGCTATGGTGTCTGATAGAGTGTGCCCTATTATAATGAAAAAACTGGAGAAAACAAGAAAGAAGAGTAGTCAGGGTTATGTTTTTCCAAACATGCAGAAGAAGTATGAAGTAAGCTTAAAGGGTAGGGGTTTTGTTGTGGATATGGTTGAACACACTTGTTCATGTAGGGCTTGGGAACTGACTGGCATCCCATGTGTTCATGCATGTGCTGCCATTCATTTTGTGGGTGAGGAGCCACATGCATATGTACACAATTATTACACTGTTGAAAGGTATCTACAAGCATACAAGTTTGCTATGGAGCCACTGGTTAGTGAAGAGATGTGGCCTCAGGTTGAGGGGTATGTGGTGAAGCCACCAATAATTAGGAAGCTGTCTGGTAGGCCTAAGAAAGTGAGGAGAAGGGATCCTGAAGAAGACCCTAAGAACCCACACAAGCTCAGGAGGTTCGGGCTTGTTATGACATGTCAAAATTGCAAGCAAAGGGGACACAACGTGAAGACATGTACAAATGAGAAGGCCCCAGCGCATCCTAAGATATTAGTTTGTCTCATTTTTTTGTCTGCCTAAACTCACATCAGTTTTAACAATTTCCTATGTGGTGAAACAGGGCAAAAGTGGAAGACCTCGAATACACCCAATCTAACCACCAAAGGCTAACAAAAGGGTAAGAGATCAGACAACCACATCCTCAATGAGTGATCAAGCAGGACCTCCCACTAGAAGAGCAACAAGAACAAGTACAAGGCTGCAGCAACATTAAACCCCATCAACAAGCAACAAAACTGGAAGAAATGAAGGACCATCAACACACGAAAGTAGGAATCCAACTGCTGGTTTTAGAGCTGTGATTAAAGGGGAAAACTTAACCTTTTTTGTAGTCTTAATTTCACCATCTTCTTTAGTAACCATTCTGTCAGGCCCTATTGGAAACAAATACATTTGTCTTTCTTTTTTGCTTTTTTTTGTGACTTTAAGTACACAACAGTTGTGGGTATTTTGATGATGTCTTATTTTGTTTGTGACTGTAAACAGATACACAACCCCTATTTTGTGACTTTATGTTCGAAGATTTGTTCAATTTTATGCTTAGCACATCCCATATTTTGTTCCTTTTTACTTATACACTTTATCTTTGCATAACTGCTGCATTTGCAATAAAAACTTCACAACAACAACATTAAATCCCATCACATTCAAATACCAACAACAACATTCAACTCAACACAATAACCAACATTGAATTCCAACTACCAGTAATTCTAACTACATGTCATTCAACTACAACTAAGCTTAAAACAGTAACTACAAGTCATTCCAACTACAACAGCTACAACTTCAAGTTTTCTAACCTTCCAAAATACATGAAGTTGATAGCAACAAAACAATAATTACAGGAAAAAGGGTTATAACCTTCCAAAATACATTAAGTCGTCTGCAACAAAACAGTGCAAATATCACCAAATTCCAACTACAAATCAGCCTAAAACCATCCAAAATATACCATTATCACCATGCAGACAAATCCGAGATAGAGAAATTTTATACTTTTCTCCACAGTTACCATTTTTTTCCCAAGCTGCTTCATGTCAACAACATCTTCACAGGCAATTCCCTTGGACTCATCAACTTCTTCACTTGCGACATCTTCAGGTTCCTCTCCCTTTGAATTTTCATTTTTCTTCCTCTCCCGAATGTTATCCTCAAGAGCTATATCCCTTTCAATCTTGAATTTTAGGAAGCAATCCTTATAGTAAGGAGATAGCTCGGGATCAACCCAATCCCAATATTTACAATCTCCTTGCTACAATTCAAAAAAAAAATCAACGACATAGCTCTTTCGAATAAGGTAACTGCAATACTTACCCGACCCCGACGACGGCAATGGTAGTAACGCCTCTCAGGGTTTGCCACGGAATTTGAAGCCTGCATGAGGCAAGGCTCTGGTTCTTCACATCGGCAGAGCCTGATAGGGGGAAGATAATTTATTGAGCTTATTTGTGAAGAAGAAGCCATCGATTAATCTCTTTTGGATGCAGGTGCTGCTGGAAATTTGATGGCTATGGCGAAGAATTTCGTCGACAAAGATGGGAGAAAAGGATTGGAGTTCTTAAATGAATTAATCGATCTCCTCTGCCCTAATATATTGTTCATATATAAACGACGTCTTTTTTATGTTTATAAACGACACCGTTTTGGTCGCCGAGAAATTTTGACAGGTCAGCTTTCCGGAGAGCCACCTCAGCTTCGATTTGGGGGGAATTGCTCACCGAACCAACATTGCGTCAAATTGGAAGTTAAATACATTATTTGCAAATTTTAAAATATTTTTTATAGAATCGAAATTTCGAAAAAGATAAGGTATTTTTATGCAATTTTTCCTAATCAATATAGTCTAATTCATGTAATGTGCAGCTTGGTATATATAATTCTCGCCGATTGGAAAATGTTGTTGGCGCATTAAATGTGACTTGAATAATTATGGAAGGCATCTTTGATAAAGAGTCTACTACTTTTAGGTATAACATTTAGACTGTCACTACTACATAATACTTAGGTATATCTATAGGTAGGTATATATAAGATTTATTTAGACTGGCACTACATGTATATATTATGTGTGTGTGTGTGTGACTCACTTATAGATGAAAGAGCTAGCAGGAACAAGTACAATGACCAATAATTGAATATGTAGCAAATGACCTTCTATACTTCTTGATATCAACAAATTAAAAAATCTGCTTAAAAAAAAAAACGATACCAACAAATTAAAATTAAAGTCGGTGTTTGCTTTCTTAAATGTAATGGTCTGCTAACAATTCAATCCTTTATTTCATGATAACAGAATTATTGGATATATATATGTACAGGTTCGTTTTTTTTTTCCTCGTAATGCAGGCTCTATCAAACCTAATTGCACGGATGCGTGAAAGTGGGTGAGGCCGATACGATACGAATATGGGGATATGAAATTTTAAAAATCACAGGATGTGATTCATTAAGGATACGTCAAATTAATAATATTTAATTATATGTGACACTTATAAAATAAATATGAATTTAAAATATCATAAATCAAATATATGTAATTCACAAACCTAAAGCTTAAAATATTTTCAATTATATAATTTAACTATACAATAAAGTAAAAATTCAAATATCATTAAGTCAATACATAAATCAGAGTGCTATCAAATAACTTACATTGCTCACATGATGGAAAATTAGTGTAACGTGGAATCATTTACGGTTATAAGCTAAATATAGGTATTACTATACTAAATAACTAATTGATCGGCGACCAAACGACTGTTATATAATGTCGAAATTCGTATATAAAATCAAACAATTAAATGATTTGCATTCAGCAAAAGGGTGGAATGAAAAAAAATTAATAAATTTATGCGGTCATAATATGATTAGTCATAATTTAGGTTCAAATAAAAAATAATAATAATTTATTTATAATTTTAAGTTATAAATGACTTTTAATAGTTTAAAATTTTAGTTTATATTAATTTATATTGATATATTTGAATTTGGAGGAAACAAAAATTTCGATATAGAAAATAGAGTGAATACAAAGCTTTTTGTAGAAAAAAATAATAGAGTTATATATCTACACTAATAATGACAAAATTTAAGTTAAGAATATGATAATAACATAAAGTATAGAGAATATCACTCAAACTAGCACTTTCTAGATAGTTTCTTTAAATTTTAACACTTTTTTAAGTTCTTTAAAATCCAACACTTCATGACATTTCTAACCCTACTTTATCTTTCTATTTCCTATTTTGACTCTTTCCTTTTTGTTAATCTACTGCTTTCATTCTTTTTCCTCCTCTCTCTCTCCTCCCTCCACCCTTCTCTCTCTTTCTTCCCTCTAATCCTACCCATGTCACACTCCCTCTCCTCCACCTTCTTCAACTCTACCCCTCACCTTCTCAAGACCACCTGCTCTCGCTTCCGCCACTTCCGTCGCCGCGTCTCCCTCCCCCTCTCCCCCGCCGCCGATTGCATCCTCTGCGACGACGAATACTCCTCTGCCTCCATCATTCTCCTTCTCCCCCTTTCTCTCTCTCTCTCTCAGATCTACGTCCACCTCCTTTTCTTCCCTCGGCCTTCCTCCTCTGCTCCAACTTATCCTCTTCTATTCGCCACCACGGCATCCGTCCACTCTCTCTCTCTCTCTCTCTCTCTCTCTCTCTCTCTCTCTAAGATCTGTAACTTCCGAAAGCTTTGGCCCTCGCCACCACCACCTACAGGTGTGAAACGATGAGGCGAAGCTAATGGTCTTGGTCCCAACCCTCGATTCAAAGTGTCGTGGCCGGAATTTGCGAAAAACCACCACCAGCATATCTGTAATTTTTATTTTTTTGTGATTTCACAACTAAGTTTTTGGTAATGATCAAAATTTTGTTATTGATCAAAATTTTGTTACTCATCAATGTTTTATTTTGGTACCTTTGTATTATATTCCATCCGTCCACGAAATGGTTGCCACATTGTGGCCGACACGGGTTTTAAGAAAAATGGTGGTAGTGAATTATAGTGAGTATTGTTGTGAGTAGAGTAAGGGTCTCATAATAAATGTGAGTGGAGTAGCAAAAGTGGCAACCATTTCGTGGACAAACTTAAGTAGCAAAAGTAGCAACCATTTCGTAGACGGAGAGAGTATATTGTTACTGATAAAAATTTGTGTCTTACTCATCAGAATTTTGTTTAAGTACCTTTGTCTTAATTTATTTAATTTTTTATTGTGAGTCACAAATAAATTTTTGTTACCGCCAGCTCTGATTCACACTATAATTATTATTTCTTCCCACTTTTTTTGGTCAGTCACAAACTTTTTTTTTTGTGACCACCGCCGACAACGGAGGTGGTGATGGTGGCGGCTACAGAAAAGTGGTGGCGGCTTTCTTTTTTTGGTGAGTCACAATTTTTTTTTGTGACTATCGGCTATAGCAGCGGCGCTACGGTGACGACGATGCCAGAAAAGTGGTGGCGGATTTTTTTTTGGTGAGTCACAATTTTTTTATGACCATCGGCGGCGGCAGCAGAGAAGTGGTGGTGGAATGCTCTTTTCTTTGGTGAGTCCTAATTTTTTTTTTATGACCGCCGGCGACGGTGGCGGCGGTGGCAGATTTATTTTTTTTGTGAGTCAATTTTTTTTTCTGTAACCACCGACAGTGGCGGCAACAGAAAATTGGTGGCGGAATGTTCTTTTTTGGTGAGTCACAATTTTTTTGTGACCGTCGGTGGCGGTGGCAGATGTTTTTTTTTTTGGTGAGTCAATTTTTTTTTTCTGTGACCATCGGCGGCTGCAGCAGAAAATTGGTGGCGACGGAATGTTCTTTTTTTGGTGAGTCACAAATTTTTTTTGTGACCACCGACGACGGTGGCGGCGTTGGCACGATGGCTGCAGAGAGGTGGTAGAAGTGAATGTACGTTTTTTATTTTGTTATCGGAGACTAAAATCATAGTACGGGTAAAAATATTTTTACGTGACAAAAGTGCTAAAATTTAAAGGAATTAACACAAGTGCTAAAATTTAAAAAAACTATTATATCTTAAGCGTTAGTCTCAAAATTCTCTCTAAAATATATATTTGTTTTTTTGTAAAATAAATAAAAAATTTAACCAAAATTGATCTATCTTCACATAATTAACTAAATTATAGCTAGCCACGACTAAAATAAATCAAAAATGCTATGTCCACCTTTATTTCAAAATAGGACAAGGATTGAGATTGGAGTAAGAATAAACTTGATCAATAAATGAAGTTATGAAACTGCTTTCTGTGTCCGAATTATTAGCGTGGACGTAGACTGGCACAAACTGAATTACAGTTGTTCTGAGGTTATGACCGAGATGATGATTTCATATTGGTCCAACCAAAGATGTATATGCATTGGGGAGAGAGAGAGAGAGATGATGATGATGATTGATGAAGAAGGTACACATGCATGCAGGTAAGAAGCAACAGTGACGGTGTCGTTTTTGGTCGTGCAGGAAATTTTGCAGACGCCACATAATCTCCCCTACCACTGGTAATTTGGAAATTCAGCATCTGTCTCTGGCACATAGAATCCCCATTCCGACCCCACCTCATTTTTTTATTTCCAGATAACTCCACCGCACTAGCGGTTTCTCTCTCTCCTCTCAATATTGTGGGCTGCTGCGTCCATGGGTTTTCCTTTTTGTTTTTTTCGATTTCAATTTTTTTCCATTTGCCCCAAGATTTGCTATTATTATTCTTTGATAAACGAAAATATGATGCCACAGCCTGCATTATTGCTTGTATATTTTCATGTCTTGGATATGTCAAGGGACAACCCTCAAACTTTTTTCCTCCTTTTTAGTGAATCAATCAAATCTATCATTAGTATAATACTTTCAACATGTATTTATTCTTAAAAACTTTTTGCTTTTAATGTAGTAGTAATTACTTTATCTTTATTGTATAAAATTGTTGAATGAATGTAAATCATGTTTATGGTGGATCAATAAATTAAGATAAAGTGACCTACTAACCTAGGACGCGATGTATTTGTATATTAATTTCTCAAGAAAGTTGTGTGGAAAGAATTCCAATCATTTGCACGAAACAGGAAAGGGTTTAATTTATGCAGGAAAAAGAAAGAAAAACAAACTAAGCTTTAATTTCATTTCATCACACTTAAATTTGAAACTGACGACACACCGTCAATTATAACCGTTAACACATTCTAAAATATCTCAAATCATTTGTCATTTATTCAAAAAAGTTACTACTACTAATTGCAACTGTATATACATGCATGTATTATCATTAATTACTCACGAGTCCTCGAAAGATTTATTACAAATTATGGCTAATTATTTGCTCAGTTTCAATTTCAAAACTTGAAAATCTAAAACAACTCATTATTTGCAATTGTTACATTAAATTTAAAAACCGTGTCATGATAAGCTTGAACATGAGAATTTTTAGCCTCAGATTAAGTACATTACCGTTGAGTTAACATACGCACGCACAATCCATAATTTTCAACTCTACACAATTACTGTTGTCAATGACAGCGGCCCTGCTAATTGTTTTGGCCTCGTAGTAATTGAGTGTTCTTATTGGCCTGGTTTTGTATGTGTTGGAGTGTTTGTGTACGTGGTTGTTGCTCCTCCAACATCAACTTCTTATGTGAGTTTGCAATCAACAAATGAACAAAGCCTATATCACGCTCATCGCATTCTTCATCACCTTTTCTCCTCCAGCAATTGACACTACTTCGAGAGCTTGCCGGAGTACTACATTGTCCCGACATCGCAACCAAATAATGTCGATGTCGGGACAATGAAACTCTAACCGGAATAATCATGTAATATTTGAAGTTCATGTATCGTTATGACGTTTTCAATAGTATATACTATGACTTTTTAGATAAATGACAAAAAGTTTGAAATATTGCATAAAATTTATGCTAATATTGAAATGTCTCATATCTTTAACGTCAAATATTTCATTATCGTGAATGACTATACAAGTAGTACTATTTACTGACCAATAATTGCTCGTTAAAATTTGGAAAAAAAAAACACAAAAAACACAAAAAGGATTGCACAAATTGCAATTAGTAAGATACATGACATGTATTTTAACCACCATATCTATATACATTTCTAATTTCCTATAGTATCTCTCTAAAATACACTAATTTCTAGAACTAATACTTAAATACATATGAAATTAGTTTCAGTGTAATATTTTAGTGTGAACATTAGTTGGATGAATTGAAAAGAATTCGGTATTTTAATTGGTTGAAGATATAAACAAGAAGCGTCTATTCAGAGAATACTGGTGAGTTTGGAATTATAGCCGCCGTGGTTTCTATTATGTGGTTTAAATTAAATATATAATTAAGTACTACTCCTTTTAAGCAAATCTAAGACAATTAGTACAATTATTAGAGGAATATTATATATATATATATATATATATTCCTACAAATTAGAGACACATGTAACACAATCATGTCTAGAGGTTCTCATCAAATCATTCATTATCTTCACCTTTTTCTAGTTTTCTTACCCACTCTAAAATTATTATTATTATTTTGGTAGGGCATATCATATTTTCAACAAAAGTAAATTCATTGTATCCTCTCCAAACATTTAGGCTAATTATTCCATCTCACGGCTGCTATGACCTTGACATAGTCAAATATTCAGTAAAAGTTAGAAGTGAAAATCTTTAGTTTATTTAAAAAAAAAAAAAAAAACCCTAGAAATCACTCGTTAAATTTATTGAGCAATAAATGCAATTAAAAATCAGTTAAATAGCAGGTCTGTGATTATATGATGTTTTTATTGCATGGCGATACATCCCTTAATAATCAAACAAAAATACGTTTTTCTTGTTTCTTATATTTTTAAAATAAATTTTGGTACTCAACTTAGGTACCTTCATTGTTTTTGAGAGTCTAAGTAAGGTCTTTTTCTTCCATTAAATCCCAATAAGGTAGATCTTTGACATCTGATTGCTATCTAAATGGGTTACCTTCCAAAATTAAAACCTATATAATCCACCCATTATTTACTCTTAAGGGGTTTCAAAATAACTTCAGATTTAACATTATCTATATATATATGATTATCCATATTTTTTAAGAGAATTAATAAAATTACAGCACATGCTCCAAGCTAGTTATGAAGACTTGATCTTCAAACATTTATAAAATAACAGAGGCTAAATATAGGTTGCTTTTTGGGGACAGCCTTAGCATAACTTGTGATCAGAATGAAGAAATTAATTTATTTCACTTATTTTATGATTGGAAAATTTTGGCAACATTCGAAGTTTTGACAGCTTGATTAGTGTACGAAGAGTTACATCCACATGTTAATTTCTTAGGTGAAATATTCACGTGATGGTGCTCTAACCTCTTCTTAATATTTGCGCCTTTTCCCCCTAACTAGCTAACATTAACACATAGATAAATAGATGAACATCAATATATATATATATATGTACACAAACAAATATTGAGGTAATAGTGCAAAATAACCATTTTCTAGTCAAAAATGTTAAAATAGCCATCACATTTTAAAAGTTGTAGAATAGCCATTTAGTTTATGAAATGACATAAATACCCTTAATGAGTATACAAGAAAGCTAACTTTAATTTGAATCATACAAGAACACTAACTTCATGTATGAATTTCCGGCGAAATTTTCCGGCCAAAAAATTCCGGCGCAAGTTTTCCGGCCAAAAAATTCCGGCGAAAGTTTTCCTGTCCAAAATTCCCGGCGAAATTTTCCGGCACGGCAGCGATTTCGAGCATACAAGAACATATCATACACGAACATACAAGAACATACAATTTTCCGGCACGGCGGAGCGATTTTCGGCACGGCGGCGATTTCGAGCATACAAGAATAGTTTCATACACGAACAAATCTATCATACAAGAACAAAATCATTCATACAGGAAAAAACACATACATGGACCAGTTTAGCATATGAAACTTGCATACAAGACCAACTCAAGCAGACATGAGCAATTACATACACGAATTTGTGGCTTCCAAAACCGTGCATACATGAACAAAGCATTCATGCAAGAACAATTTCATACATGAACAAATCTATCATACATGAACGACTCAATCATACAGGAACAAATCAATCATACAAGAACAAAATCGCGCATACAGGAAAAAAAAGCATATAGGGACTAGTCTAGCATACATGAACATATCGAGCATACAAGAACATATCATACAAGAACTGGTTCATACACACGAACAAATCGATCATACAAGAACAAAATTGTTCATATAGGAAAAAACACATACATGGACCAATTTAGGATACAGTATAACATATCGCGCATACAAGAACAATATCATACAAGAACAGTTTCATACAAATCATACAAATCGAGCATACAAGAACAAAATAGAGCATACAGGAACAAAATAGAGCACATAGGAAAAAAAATCGAGCATAGAAGGCAAAAACGAGCATACAAGGACATATCAAACATACAAGAACAGCATTATACATGAAATATGAAAATCATGGGTCGGCATATACAAGGAAATTTTCACCGGAAATTGTTGGCCGGAAAATTTTGACCGGAAAAATTTCGCCGGAATTTTTTTGGCCGGAAAATTTTGGCCTGAAAACTTCGCCGGAATTTTTTGGCCGGAAAAAACATACACGAATGCATATCTCATACAAGAGTAGAGAGTATAAAAGGGTATAAATCCTTCTTGTATACCTATAAGGATATAAAAGGGTATAAATTCTTCTATAATAAAGGTATAAAAGTCCCAAAATAAAACAAATAGCTATTTGGACACTTTTTTTGTCAAAGTGACAAAATTTATCTTTTGTTTTGAGGAATGACTATTTTGACTTTTTTCTCAACAATATTCTTGGAAAACTGTAAAAACAATGTTAAAATGCAAACAATATTATTTTCCCCTTATTTCTTTATTCATATTCTTCCCTTCTATTTTGCCATTTGTAAATCGTACGTATGCAACCTTTTTCTTCAAATAGAACTAAATTTTACTACTTGCATAGTTAATTGCATGTATCTGAAATTGGTTAGTTAGTTACATTTAGAGTATCAAATCAAGCAAAGTAACATATATATAAGTTTATAACTATTTCTCGCCCCAAAAATATATTTTTCTCATATTCTCTTTTTTCGTTTTTGTTTTGATATCGTGGAAATCCGCAGCTGCTACCTTCGGTGTGCACTGGGTAAACCTCCATCCCTTGTGCAGTAGCGTGCAAACCACACAGGGCAGTTAAACCACACTTTCCAAAATATTTTTCTCATATTCGACTTTATAGATACACGCCCTTCGGAACACATGGATCCTCATTTCTTATCTCCTGCGCGCATATATTTAGAGCTATTATAACATTATATTTAAAAGACCTCATGGACTAGAACAAACATATAAAATCAAAGTAGTTAAAATTTACAATAGGAAATTTTGTAGTATGATATATACTGATATTAAAGGAATAGGATATTGAAATTTTGAAATACTCATTGCAGGAAGGGTAATAATTCACATGATGCACGAATTCTTCAAAAAAATATCATATTATCGTATCAGATTCTTATTATGGTGCGATTCTCGTCCGGTTCTCGTGGGTTCGCACCCGATTCACCACGTGGTGTATCCTTTCAAATAAATAATAAAAAGTAATCAGTTCACGAATCTCGTGTGGAAAATTTGCGAATCCTATGGATGAAGTGAGTATATGAGATTGACTTTGAAAATTTTATTTGATATTTGAATTGTTATTTTATTGCTTAATAAAATTAAAAAATTAAAATGTTCAAGTTTGAGATAGAGAAAGTGTGAAGTACATACATACATTCGATTTATGAAAATTATTTTTTAAATATTTTATAAGTATTACATATAATAAAATATTAATAATTAGATATATCCTTGTCTAACTACGTCCTATAATTTTTAAAATTCTATATCCTTGTACAAGTATTGCATCTTCCCGCATCCGCCTCACACACCCATGCAACATACTGTGTCGTTTCTCTTTTTCTGTTGCAATCTCCCCCCTATACAAATATGGAACAAAAAAGGAGACATAATAATCACTCAATAAGAAAAGTTAAAATCCTCCATCAAATAAAATAACCCTAGTTAACTTTCCACGCAATCAAAATCTTTCAACTATATTAATCTTTTTCCTATAAAGGAAATGAACTTTTGGAATTACCAATTTGCTCCACTCTTGTTTTCTTTCAAGATTTCGAGTTGTCTATTTTTTCCTTATGAGGTTTTACATGAGAGGGTTTTCCTCATAGGTTTCAATGAGGCCGTTCACGGTTCACACGCCATTAGGTTTGGACAAAAACTTGGGTGCAACTATTCCACCGTTGAATACTCGCCCATTTAATTCGACCCGACTCGACCCGCTCCGATCTGTTTGACCCGGTCAAACCCCCATTTGACCAGTTTTTTTTTCCAGTTTTTTTTTTTATTATTCCATTTTTTTTGTTTGCCGTTTCTTCTTTGGTTAAGACGCGAGCGAGGGGAGCCGAAGGCCTCGGAGCGAGCCATAAAAGTCCAAAATGTTGCCCGCCGATTATTCTTATTTTAGTAATCGGAGCGAAGACGGAGTCGTAAAATCGGAACCGAAGGCTCAGCCGGAAAAAATAAATCTGGAATTAAAAAAAAAATTAAAAATAAAAAAAAATATTGTAGTGCGTGAGACCCACGCGTGGTGCGTGGATCTCACGCACCGGGTCAGTCAGGCTCGTGGCGGGTCGGGGCGGGGCGGATCGGGTTTTGTACTGTGCAGACATATGCACACAAGACTTACTCTTAGGTTTGCGAGTATTTCCGATCGGTCGGTCTTTTCATTGTTATATTCTTTATTCTTACTTAATTTGATCTATATATTAGAAAATGAACTTTTTGTAGCAGTTTACAATATGGTACATTCTTTTTCCCGAATTTATAAATTTCACACATTTTTTAAATTTTACAATTGTAAACTTATACTACCTTTGTCCACGGCCCATTTGTTTACATTTCCTAAAATGGGTATCGATGAAAGATTTTCCTAACTCCATATATCGCACACATTACATATTTTTAACTTTATTCCCCTTCTACCCACAAGTGAGTAAGTCAATCTAATTTTTTCATGCGTCAGTCAACGTTAGACAAATTGATCATGGACGGGGAATTAGTACGTTTTGCAATTGCATACCTGATTTTACTATAGTGAAATTTGTCCAACATGTGTTAGGAAATAATAACCACACACACAATCACGAGAAAACAAGAAAAGAAACACAGAAAATGTTTACCCAGTTCAATACGATGTGTATCTACATCTGAGGGCGATGCTAAGCCCAGAATTTCACTATATTTTTTTGGATAAAAAATTATAATGGGAGAGAATCTATTTATAATAGCTCAAACTGTGTGCTAGCCCTAGTTAAACTAGAAAAAAAAAACTTGTGAGCCAATAAAGGAGAAACCTTGTGGGTCGAGTAATCTTTTTCAGGCTCCATACACCAACATATATCAGTAGAATGATATAATTTTACCTCAGAGAAAATTGATCGGATATCTTAAGAGCATGTGTAACATTGTTGTAATTAACAATTATTGGTAAGAAGCTTAAAATATATGCATACTAATTATGGAATAATCAACACTAGTAATAAGTTAATTAAAAATCTTAATTAATTAAATCTAAAAATTATAAGCTCTAATAGAATTAATGAACCCTTTGTTAAATTAAACTAAAAAGCAAGTTTAAAGTGAAACTGATGGAAATAAAAATAAAAAAAATAAAAAAGTTGGACGCTAAAAGTGGAATCGAATCATTTCAGAAGTGAAGTACACAATTTACAAATTCGGACAAATTGACCCATTAAAATACAATTACATATACGAAGCAAGAGCGAAACTTCAAGAGTATAAGCATCTATCGTAATCCGGATTAAGTTGATTAATAAATGCATTAATCCAATCAAAAAATATCGAATTAGGGAGCCAATAATCACAAAGCATAAGACAAATACAGGTAAAAGTTGCCAAGCTAAACAACATTTATTAATTTTGGAGATAGTGATTCATGGCAGAGCAAAACTAGAATACTAGTGCACTGACACAAAAGTGTCGATCAGATATTTAATTTTTGTTTAATTTTAAAATTGTAGTATTATGATAATGATTAATACGTGAATCTGCAGACAGAGAGAGAGGTCTATAATGCTAACTTTAACCTTTTCGTTTTAGACAGATTTGTGGGTCAAACCTTTCAGGTGCAACGTGACTTAAGAATGTAACCCTGTCTGATTGTAGATTTCATTTACATTTGGGTGAGAGAGAGAGAGACTTTTTCCAGAATTAAATTAAATAAATATATATGTATGTATATATATTAATATTATATTATTACTCCTTGTACTCACTCCAGAGCATGTGTGTGGGGCGAAATTGCACGCGCCCACTGTGTGAAAAATTGACATAAAAATATTAACAAACAAGAATTTCTTGGAGATGTGAAGAAGGAAAAAGCAGATTCCATCCTTTATTATCTTAATCCTTCTCTAGGTCTTATATTTACACTAAAATTAGCTTAAATTCCTCAATAATCATCCCTATATATATTCTCTCCACTTCCCCCAATATTCTATCTAGCCTTCTTCCATTAGCCTTTCTTAACGTTAATTCTAGAGAGAGAGATGGAACTTACTCATCAACACAGTCTCTTAGAGGAGCTAATCATGGCTCCGAAGATAGATTCCTCTTTCCCGACTGAATTGTTCCCAAACACTTGGAACTTCACTCCGTTGGATCAAATACCAGATTTCCACATGCCATCGACAAATCCCTCATTTCTAGACCTAATCTCGCCGGCGGAGTTCGCCAATCCTTGCCCCTTCGGCGAGTTCCAGCCGTTTCTCGACGCCCTAACTTCGCCGGAATTCTACGAAAAGGACGATCTGCCGCCAATGTCGATTCAGGAAGATTACGCGATTATCGGAGAATCGCCGTCGTTTCTCGACGGTAATTACATCAACGGTTTTGACGGCGGAATCAGCAGCTTCAAAGCGGAGAACGCGCAGATTAATGATAGCCTGAACGTCGACGAGTACAATAATGTAGGTCCGTACGGTGAGAAAAAGAGCAAATCGAAGAAAGCAGACGGTCAGCCGTCGAAGAATCTGATGGCGGAGAGACGGCGGCGGAAACGGCTGAACGACCGCCTCTCCATGCTCCGATCGATCGTACCGAAGATTAGTAAGGTAATTAATTAGTGATAAATTAAATGATTAGGTTAATTAATTATGCGGTAATTAATTAATGAGATGAATTGAGTAAATTAAATCAGATGGATAGAACTTCTATACTGGGAGACACGATTGATTACATGAGAGAGCTGCTTGATAAGATTCAGAAAGTGCGGGAACAAGGCGTGGATGAGACCACCGCCATTATGAACTACTTCAAGGACCACCAAATGCAGCTTAGAAACCCTCCAAAGGTATAATCTATAATACGTACGTTTGTTTTGTATTAATTAAAGCGTCGATCGTCTTAATCGGGTTTAACGTTCCCTAATTCGTTTAATTTACATGAATAATTTAGTAATTTGTTACAAGGCTTCTAAAGATTGTCTCTATTTTCATAAATAGGTCTTACTTTCCATATCGATGGAATAGTATATACCCAACAATTTGATTTTGTTTTCAAATGTAGATCGAGTCTACTTTCAGTATTGGGTAGTTGCATTGGTTAGTGAAAATTTGTGTGGAATTAAACTAACTTGTCGGCACTGTCTAGATTTGAATACGAAACTGATTATTAAGTATTATTCTGTCATTGTAGAAAGTGTGGCAGCTAGTATTCCAAAAAAAAATAATTAAACTTTGGATTAGAAAGTGATGTTAATCGTTAAAATGTTGTATATAGGCTTTATTTATTTCACACTCCATGATATGTAAGAATCTATTTATGCTTAAAATTGTTCATAATTTTTACGTGTGGGTCGGATGTGGCATTTTGGTATTAGGACGTAAAATAATGAAATAGTGTGTGTTTGCAGTTTGACGTTGAAAGGAGAAGGTCGGACACCCGAATTGAGTTATGTTGTACGGCAAAGCCAGGGCTATTATTGTCCACACTTACCACACTCGACGCCATAGGCCTCGACCTACAACATTGTGTTATCAGTTGTTTCAACGATTTCTCTTTGCAAGCTTCTTGTTACGAGGTATATATACTTGGACTATTTATTTTATTTTGTTTATTTCAGTCATAAAAAAAATGCTTGAAATAAGTTCGATTGTAAATATGTATTTTGTCTAAAAGTTTTGGTTGATGATTTTAGTCGGCGGAGCAACGATCGATCGTGAGTCCGGAAGATGTGAAGCAAGCGTTGTTCAGAAATGCAGGATACGGAGGAAGATGTTTGTAGAGAAACTATGCATGGAATGGAATGGAGTAGGAAATTCTTGGAGTGATAGAATCAGTGTGTGTGTGTGTGTTTATTTTATTTGTTATTTGTTTTGGAATTCCTTTACTTGAGTAATAATGTTTGCCCTCCTAAATGTGTTCGGGGGAATTGTTATCTGGATCACGATTTAGGTTGCGTATATTTAATTAATTATGACCTAGAGTCCAGAGACAATTATTGGTATGAGATTGTGTCAAACTCAAACATTCTCAACAAATTCTAATGTACAGATAATAATTAGTATATTCTGATGAATATGTTAATTTTCTGGGAGAGAATTGTTTTGGCACCACGATAGAAATAAATGTGTATGTGGACTTGTGGAGTAGCAAGACCGCAATTGGCTTGCGTAAAACGACTTTTTCTAGAGAAAAACAAAATACATATAGGAACGGAGCATTTAATTATATGGGATATGATTCAATATGCATATATCAAAAGTTGACCAATATAATTAATTTGTTTGATTTCATGATTAATTTCAAATATATATGTTCCGTTGAAATATAATGATGAAACGGAACACGGTGGTAAACAGTGAAACAGAAGATCAGCATATAATTAAATTTCAAAAATATGTGTTTTTGCCTATATATATATGAGTTGCACTCCTGTGCATACGTCTGCACACATATGCACAGTACCCAATCTGACCGATTCGCCCCACGCGTCTACCCAATTCGCACGTGGTTCTCACGTGCTTACAATTTTTATTTTTATTTTACTAGATTTTTTTTTCGGACCGAGCCGAAGGCTCCTATTTTACGGCTCCGCTTCGCTCCAATTACTAAAATAAAAATAATTGACAGGCAATAACTTGTATTTTTTCGGCTCACCTCACTCGAATATTGACCAAAGATAAAGCAGCAAACAAAAAATAAAAGGTAAAAAAAATTGAAAAAAAAATGGAAAATTGAAAGAGAAGGTCAAAAGATGTTGACCCAGGTCAAACACGGGTCAAACGGGTCGGATCGGTCAGGCGGACGGGTGTTGCAGGGTGCAACATTTGCACAAAAGTTTTTGTCTAAATATATATACTGTACATCATATTACTACATGCAAAAGGAAAATTTGCAGATTTCGTCCCTAGAATTACACCAGTTGTCATGCATCTCGTCGTTTTGCAACATTAGTTGGTCTCTCCTCTCCCTCGACTAACTAAATAACGTGGTAGTATTAATTGCAATTTTTAGTCCCTTGGTTTCCATTGTTAATACTTCTATTTTGCTTGATTTTTAGTACTTCATCTTTTATTTTCGAAATTCTGGTTAATTTAAAGAAAAAAATTAAATTTAATTAAACGTGGAACTTTCTAAAAAATATATATGATAATATGTTTGTGGATAAAGAATTACAATTCTTTTTTTCTTCTTTGAGGAAAAGATCACTGATTTTTTATTCATAACTACAAACGCATGGAACAAGAATATACTTTAGATATAGTGTCATATTACCAATATAAATTTTAATATCACAAGTATGATTAAAAACTAAATAAATTGCAATTTATATATATATATATATATATATAGAGAGAGAGAGAGAGAGAGAGTTAATGAGAATCTTATGATTTATCTGAGTACTTTCCTTATAAATAATTGATTCTATTAAGTGTAATTTCACAAAATTAATTTTTACGGCAACAATTTTCTTAATGTTATGAATTTTAAACAGTGGTGTCATCTTTTAATGTTACTAGTATAATTAACGTGCAATTAAAAATAATAATTATTATAAAGTTAAAAATAAATTTCATAACTCACACTAATTAGCCATTTGATTTTAGAGTTCAAAATAAAATACACAAATCTTATCAAGTGCTTACTCTGAAAAAGAAACTATTCTCTTCAAGTAGATTTGTTATCCCTGTTTTTGCATTCGTTGCATGAAAAAAACACATTTTAAAAAAATTATACATTATTGTCATTGTCTAATTTCAAATCTTTTATATATATGTCAATTCATCATTCTATTAATTAAGAACATACAATTAGTTTCAATCTCTTCATGTCATTCTAGCTGGTTTTAACTACGTCACAATATAGACCACAAAATGTGATCACCTATTTGACTAAGCAATATTAACCGCACTTTATCGGATTATTGTAGCAATAGAGATCGAGTTATCGTATCCCCAAGGACTATTAGCCGAGTTTTTAGTGGAAATGAAATTCATGCACATTCCTACTATTCAAGCTCTTTGAACAAAGCGATTTGGGATTCATTCAACTCATAAACAATAAATCAAAACTAAATGAACAAAATAAAAGATGAAATCATTCAAAAACGACAAACAAATGATCAAACAAACGATTAAGGAACAATTACGAGAAATGGTTGGTTCTAGGAATTCATTTTGATTCTAGATAGCTTGATCAACACTTACTAAATCATACAAACCATTTTTAATCCTCCACTTAGGAAGCAATCCACACAATTATCCACTAATCTCTCTCGACAATTAGTAAAAGAGGATCATTCAATCAACTATCTCTTATTAAGACTCAAGCCAATCAAACAACTCCCAAACGCACAAGGATCATAAGCTACCATGCATTGAACAATCACCTACTAAGTCTCAAGCCAAAACATGAAGTGAAAATGGGATTCCATGCAAGCAAAAACCTATTAGGAGTTTTCACAAACACTAAGCATGCAAGAAAGGTGATCAACAATTCCCACATGAATCAAAGCACCAAATTCACAACTAAGAAGAGGAAGGATAAGAGAAATAGCAAGATATGATCCAACTATCAACAAATCATCACAAACCCCTAAAAGCAACAATGAATCTAGCTAGACATAATGAAAATCAACAATAAACAAAAGAGAAATGATAGCATAGATAAAAAACTAGGAACCCAATGTTGAAATCTTCACAAAGTCTTCAAATCCAAGCTTAATCACTATTACAATGAATTAAAATGTATTTAGAACCATAATTGGAAACTATTTGAAATGGAATCTAGGATAGGAGATGTGTTCTCTACGTTTTGGGGCTGCCAAGAGGTTTATATAGGATGGAGAAAGTGCTATTACATGTTAAAATCGCGAAAAGGGGAAAAAACATGAGTTTGGGCGAAAACAGGATTAATAGGCGGTCTGCCCCTGCTTTTCGACGGTTTGGACCGGTTTTCGGCGGTCCAGGGCTGGACCGCCGACTCCACCGCTGATTTGTGGTTTCTTCATGGCTTGAATTCCAGTGATTTTCGGAGGGCGGGTCGGCGGTTGGAACTGATTTTCGACGGTCTAAGGCTGAACCGCCGGAAATCATCCATGAATACCTCCATAATCTTCTCGATGAGTCCATGGAAGATCGCCATCATGCATCTTTGGAAAGTAGCCGGTGCATTGCAAAGACTAAACGATATCCGTCGACAAGCAAATATTCCATAAGGACAAGTGAAGGTCGTCTTGTGTTGGTCCTCCGGAGCTATGGCAATTTGGTTGTCGCCGGAATACCCATCCAAGAAGTAATAATACTCATAACCGGCTAGCCGATCAAGCATTTGATCGATAAAAGGAAGAGGAAAATGATCCTTCCTTGTGGCCGCATTCAACGCCCTATAGTCGATGCACACTCTCCAACCCGTTTGCAAACGAGTGGCTATTTGTTCACCACTCTCATCTTGTACAACGGTGACCCCGCCTTTCTTGGCAACCACTTGAGTCAGGCTAACCCATTCACTATCGGAGATAGCATAGATAATTCCGGCATCAAATAACTTCAAGACATCTTTCCTCACAACCTCTTGCATAACCGGATTCAAACAACGTTGAGGTTGGACCTTCGGCTTTGCATCATCCTACAATAAGATCCGGTGCATACAAATAGAAGGGCTAATTCCCTTAATATCGGCAATAGACCATCCAATAGAAGATTTATACTTTCTCAATACCCTCAATAACTTATCCAACTCCTCATCTTTAAGAAATGAAGAGACAATGACCGAAAAAGTTTCATCCTTACCCAAAAATGCATACTTAAGGTGATCGGGTAGAGGCTTCAACTCCAAAGTCGAAGAAAAATTCGGCTTGGGTGCTTCTTCCGGCACTCATCCATCAATAGGTGTATAGAGATCTAGATAAGCCAAATTCTACAAAGGAATTCCTTGATTAGCATCCAAATAGGCTATAGACTCCAACAATTCATCACACGCCTCATCCAATTCCGAGTATGAGTGAATAGAATCAACAATGCAATGCTCCAATGGATCTTGAAAATAAGATGAAATAGAGTCAATGAACTTACACTCTTCAAGCTCCAACTCTTGAGGTTTCTTCATGGCTTCATAGATCGAAATAGTCATCTTCTCATCATTATAACGGAATGTTAGCTCCCCATCTTGAACATCAATCAATGCCCTCCCGGTTGCCAAGAATGGACGGCCAAGAATAAGTGGAGTATTGTCGTCTTCGGGCATGTCAAGTACCACACAATCCGTAGGGAATATAAATTCTTCCACCTTGACGAGCACTTCTTCCACTATTCCCCTCGGATAAGAAATAGAGTGGTCGGCCATTTGCAAGGCAATCGACGTGGGCTTCATCTCTCCAATTTCCAACCTTCTAAAGATCGAGAGGGGCATGAGATTTATGCTAGCCCCTAAGTCACACAATACTCTACCAAATGTTTCACTTCCTATAACACATGCAATAACAAAGCTCCCCGGATCCTTTTGCTTCAAAGACAATTTCCTTTGCAACACGGCACTACATTCCTCTGACAAGCTTATGGTCTCAAATCTCCCAAGTTTCCTCTTTCTCGAGACCGCATCTTTCAAAAATTTTGCATAACCGGGCATGTCTCGTAAAGCATCAAGTAAGGGAATGTCGATTCGTACCTTTTGGAACATCTCCATGAATTTAGCAAGTTTTTCATCCATCTTTGCTTTTGCCAACCTTTGAGGGTAAGGGGCTTTAAGAACCACCTCCTTGCTTGGTTAAACAACTTTGGGATCACCTTTTTTGGGATTGGAGGCTCCTTGATCGGCTCTTGAAGCTTCTTCTCTAGAGGAACGGGCTCCTCCAATTCCAATTCTTCATTCACCATCCCTTCTTGCTCTTTCAATTCCGAGTAATTCTTGTAAGTCGTTCCACTTCTCAATTGGATGGCATTGCATTGGTTCTTTGGGTTCACCTCCGTATTACTAGGAAATTGGCCCGACTTATGTTGAGAAGCCACTTGATTAGCCATTTGGCTCACTTGCCCTTCCAACATCTTCACCGATTTAGACAAAGCCACAATAGTCCCTTCCAAACTAGTAACCTTTTGCCCCGTCGAACCCATGAATGCATTTTGATTTTGGAGAAGTTGTTGCATCATTTCCTCCATAGTCGGCATGGGCTTCTTTGACTCATTGATCATCCCTTGAGAAACCGAGAATCCGGGTGGTGGGATGATAGCATTGTTCGGGTTAGCATACTACAAATTTGGATTCCTATAATTAGGATTATAGGCTTGATTCCCCGGAGGAT
Source organism: Schizonepeta tenuifolia (assembly GCA_029490685.1). NCBI lineage: Eukaryota > Viridiplantae > Streptophyta > Magnoliopsida > Lamiales > Lamiaceae > Schizonepeta > Schizonepeta tenuifolia. The sequence goes on along the minus strand of CM055958.1, from coordinate 11,438,483 downwards.
AACTCGAACGGTTGTAGTTACTATACCCCCGTTGATTGACATAGTTGGCATCCTCAACTTGTGAATACTCTTCACCTCCTTGATGCATTGGTTGAGCCACCATCTTCACATCAAATCTTCCTTTTCTTTCGGACTCGTAGTCTCTCTTGAGCATGGTGAATTGCTCAAGAAGATCATCATACTTCTCATCCGAAATGGAAGCAACTCTCTTTGAAGAACTTCTCTCTTGTGGCCAATGAAAATTATTGGCCGACATTTCCTCCAAAATTCGAACCGCCTCTTCATAAGGTCGGTTAGTCAAGCCACCACCGGCGGTGGCATTCACGACCTCCCGTGTATGACTAGTAAGCCCTCGATAAAAGTTCAAGATTTGTTGCTCCTTTGAAAATCCGTGTTGAGGCCATCTCCTCAACATCTCTTTTTATCTCTCTCATGCTTCATAGATTGATTCATCTCCCGATTGAGAGAAATGGGAGATGTCCGAGATCAACTTTTGTGCACGAGATGGAGGAAAATACTTGGCTAGAAATAGCCGGCAAAGTTGCTCCCATGTAGTAATCTCCGAGCGGTCTATGGTCTTGTACCAAGCTTTGGCTCTATCCCGCAAAGAAAATCTAAACAACCTCAATCTAATGGCATCATTCGAGACCCCTTGAATTTTGATAGTCTCACACACATCCAAGAAAACACTCAAATGTGCATTAGCATCTTCATTAAAACCTCATCCGAACGACTCCGCTTGCACCATATTGATGAGTCCGGGCTTTAACTCAAAATTATTGGCGTTGCACCGATTGCCCCAACCTCCATCTTGGAACATATTCACTTGAGGCTCAAACATTTGGTTGATTGGAGGCGGATGTGCTCTTTCTCTTTGAGCTTGTTGCTCCTCCATTTGACGGCGGAGCTCTTGCATTTGGCGCTCCAAGTCGGCCATATTATTAGGCCCTTGACGCTCCATTGCTCTCCTTCTACGTTCCCGGCTAGCTCGTTTATGTGTGATTTCAATCTCCAAGTCCAAGGGTATAATTTCTCCTCCCTTTTTCCTTGTGATCATACACCAATTCACCTACGCAAACCCACCAAGAACACACTTAGATTCAAACTACACAAATAAGTAAAGTATGCTTGAACTAGTACTCTAAATGCAAAGATCATTAACACTATAAACTCTGAATAGTCCCCGGCAACGGCGCCAAAAAGTGATCACCTATTTGACTAAGCAATATTAACCGCACTTTATCAGATTATTGTAGCAATAGAGATCGAGTTATCGTATCCTCAAGGACTATTAGCCGAGTTTTTAGTGGAAATGAAATTCGTGCACATTCCTACTATTCAAGCTCTTTAAACAAAGCGATTTGGGATTCATTCAACTCATAAACAATAAATCAAAACTAAATGAACAGATAAGAGATGAAATCATTCAAAAACGACAAACAAATGATCAAACGATTAAGGAACAATTACGAGAAAGGGTTGGTTCTAAGGATTCATTTTGATTCTAGATAGCTTGATCAACACTTACTAAATCATATAAACCATTTTTAATCCTCCACTTAGGAAGCAATCCACACAATTATCCACTAATCTCTCTCGACAATTAGTAAAAGAGGATCATTCAATCAACTATCTCTTATTAAGACTCAAGCCAATCAAACAACTCCCAAAAGCACAAGGATCATAAGCTACCATGCATTGAACAATCACCTACTAAGTCTCAAGCCAAAACATAAAGTGAAAATGGGATTCCATGCAAGCAAAAACCTATTAGGAGTTTTCACAAACACTAAGCATGCAAGAAAGGTGATCAACAATTCCCACATGAATCAAAGCACCAAATTCACAACTAAGAAGAGGAAGGATAAGAGAAATAGCAAGATATGATCCAACCATCAACAAATCATCACAAACCCCTAAAACCAACAATGAATCTAGCTAGACATAATGAAAATCAACAATAAACAAAAGAGAAATGATAGCATAGATGAAAAACTAGGAACCCAATGTTGAAATCTTCACAAAGTCTTCAAATCCAAGCTTAATCACTATTACAATGAATTAAAATGTGTTTAGAACCCTAATTGGAAACTATTTAAAATGGAATCTAGGATATGAGATGTGTTCTCTACGTTTTGGGGCTGCCAAGAGGTTTATATAGGATGGAGAAAGTGCTATTACATGTTAAAATCGCGAAAAGAGGAAAAAAACACGAGTTTGGGCGAAAACAGGATTAATCGGCGGTCTGCCCCTGCTTTTCGGCGGTCTGGACCAGTTTTCGACGGTTCAGGGCTGGACCGCCGACTCCACCGCCGATTTGTGGTTTCTTCATTGCTTGAATTCCAGTAATTTCCGGAGGGCGGGTCGGCGGTTGGAACTGATTTTCGGCGGTCTAAGGCTGAACCGCCGGAAATCATGCCTGAATCGCCGGTTTTCACTGGTTCGCTCCGTTACGTCCCGTTTCTTCGTCTCCGCTCTTCTATGACCTTTCCCTCTCGACTTAGCCTCCTATGCTCAACTTACACACATGCATTAGCACTACCAAAACGTGAAAATGATCCAAAATAGTGAAATTAATACAAAACCGAACACGTTTTAAGGGCAAAGCAATGCAATTAAAAACATGAAAACACGTTTAGTTGCTACAAAATGGACGTTTATCAAAATGCATGCTTATATTACAATGAAAGAAGAACGTAAAGCAAATTAAATTTCATCCATATCTTTAAGCAAAAAAATACTTGTTGCTAACTTATGATACTTATACAATTATTTTCTTTCTATCTCGGCATATAAGAATTTTTAGAATTGTCTAATCATGTAAAATAACAAAATATATCACATACTCATAAATTGTCAACTTCTAATAACATAGAATAAAAGAGAAATGCAGCTATCTTCGTAATCTTTAGACATAAATAAACCGTTCATCTCATACAATGAATATCATGTTGATCTTCCTAAAGTAAAAAAAGAATAAATCCTAAAGATTTCACTTTTTTTGTTCTTTCAAAATTGAACTCATTAAATCAAATTTTGAACGATCATATAACACAATCTAAAAGAAAAGGGGTTATCAGTAATAAACAAAATCGAGAAAAGAAAAAAGAAGCAACTTATATTAGAAAGTGAAACATGAACAGTTCGATCCTAAAGATATATAACTCTTCATCAAATTGCTGCTCTCTTTGAATGAATAAATTGTGTTAAGAAATTTGGTGAAAAATTAAAAAATAAATATAAAAAAATTTAATAAAGTGGCTTTTTTCATCTCTGTTTTCTTTGCATTAATAAACTGGATTCTTCTTACTTCTGTCGAGAATAAAAAGAATATATTAACAAAAAATAGTTAAGTATACCACACAAGTATATGTATAGAGAAATTAACATAATATGATTTATCATGAATATACACTATACGTTTACGTTTTGAAATATGCAGATGCAATAGACATTTTTGATGGACCGTGAGTGAGAATAGAATCACTGTCAAGTTTTGGTACTCGAAAAGATTAAATAATTTACTCGGATTGATTGAACCTAAAAAATATTTAAGAATTTTAAGTTGCCCTGTTGAAGATTGGAGGCAATTTGAAGTTGCAAAAGTAAAGAAAAAAAAGCTGCACAATAACGTGAGTAAAATTACGTATGGACGAAATAATAAGATTGATATCACATATTAATAAGGATATAAACATGCGATATGTATATTAATAATATATTTCTTTCAAATCATAATATAATAGTATAAGGTAATAATAATATATATTATCGATAAGGTAAGTTTGTATTTCTTATGGCATATTATTCGTATATCTTATATTACACTAACTCTTAATTTTGATAAGTAGTAAGGATATTTTAAGCGATTCAAATTTTGTAAAATAAGGCTCTTTTTAGAGATAATCCATGAAACTAGCACTTCCAAGTTAGTTTTTTCAATATTTAGCACTCCTTATAAAAAATTTAAAATTTAGCATTTTATCTCTTTTTTACCCTTCTACACAATTTGTAATTCCCATCATATCCTCAAATCTACTCTTTCTCTCTATATACAATTTCTGCTCTTTCTCTCTCTTCCCTTCCTCCTCTCTTTCTCTTTGTAAAAAACACCCATCTCCAGTGGCTCTTCTCCACCTCCTCGCCACCGCCAAATCCATCAACGCCACCGCCGCCTCCGCTTCCTCCGCCGTCATATCGCCGCCGATCGAGCTTACGCACAGCCGCAACTCCTCCTCCGCTTCCATTAAAAACACAATAACTCTCTCTCTCTCTCTCTCTCTCTCTCTCTCTCTCTCTCTCTCTCTCTCTCAGATCTGTAATTTTTGTTAGATTTGGCCCTCACCACCACTACCTACATGTGTGTAACGATGAGACGAAGCTAATGGTCTTCGTCCCATTCCTCGATTCAAAGTATCGTCGCCGGAATACGCGTAAAACCAGACGGACGGAATTCGCGAAAAAAAATAAGCAGATCTGTAATGTTCAATTTTTGTGACTTCACAAATTTTTTTCCGTTTTTTTGTGACTTCACAAAATTTTTCATTTTTTTTGTGACTTCACAAAGTTTTTCATTTTTTATGTGACTTCACAAATTTTTCCTTTTTTTTTCTGTGACTTCACATATTTTTTCTGTGACTTCACAAATATTTGTTACTTCACATTTTTTTTTGTGACTTCACATATTTTTTTTGCTGACTTCACAAAAAATTTGTGGTGGCGGCAGCGCCGGCCACAGTGAGAAAGTGGTGCTGTTTTTTTTTTGTTCAGTCACAAATTTTTTTCTGTGATCGCCGGCGGCGGCGGCCGGAAAGTGGTGGCAGGGTGGCGGCGATAATGGGTTTGTGGTGGTGGAATGTTTTGTTTTTGTTCAGTCACAAATTGAAGAAGATGAAAATGAAAAGATGGGGATATGAAGGGAAATACAAATTGTAAAGGAGGGTAAAAAAGTAAGAAAGTGCTAAATTTATAAGTTTTTATAAGGAGTGTTAAATTTTAAAAAAACTATCTAAGAAGTGCTACTTTTAAAATTCTCTCCTCTTTTTATATAAGTATAGATATAGATAGCCATAAATAAAGGACCTCGCCCAAAAGATTGGAATATAATACAAATATTTTGTCGACGAATTATCAGTGATTCAGGACCAGGAAATAAAGCAAGAAATAGTTTTATTGAGTATACCTGTAAACCAATGGATCAGGACACCACGTGAAATTCCTAAGCCCATTGAACAAAATTTACTATTACTAATTTGAAAAGGCCTAATATTATTAGATGATTCGCAGCGGCTGTCTTGTCGGCCGTCTCGAGACAGCAGCGGCGACGAGACACGCCGCTGCAAGCCCCTGTGTTTCGAGGCTGTCCCGAGCCGACGAGACTGTTTCGAGTCGGCGCGTGTATTACACGTGCTCGACTTTTTTTTTTTTTTAAATCGGCGCGTGTTTTGCACGGGCCATACATAAAAAAAAAAAAAAAAATCGGACAACGGCTAGTTATTCAAACGGTTGGAAACGGCTAATGCCGATTTTTTTTTTTTTTTTTTTTAATTTCCACATTTACAACTATAAATACCACATTTTATCACACCATTCTCACACCATTTTTACATGTAAAGTTTCCATTTTCTCTCCAACAATCCCATTTTTTTTCGCATCAATTTCATTATATCTCGCAAATGGATTCCACCAATCCATGGTCGTCGTCGTGGATTCCCCCCGAAATGGCGGACGACGCACAATACGGCGGATATACCGGGGCGGGCCTCGATTCTATAAATCTAAACTCGTCCGTCGGCGAGTCCTTCAACACAGTGTTGGGCGACGAAAACAGTCCGTCGTCCGAGCCGGCACCAAGCAGGGGCAAGGGGAAGGCACGGGCCAAAGGCCAAGGGAAGCAACGGGCCGATCTCACCGTCGCAAATGTCCCTCCTCCACCGGCGGATGTGGCCAAACCGAAGAAGCGCAGTTACACGGTGGAACAAGGCACCGCCATCGCCCAAATCTGGAAAGAGGAGACATGCAACTCCATCCTCGGCAAAGATCAACACGCCGAGAAATACTGGGGGAAGGTGGCGGCGAGGTACAACGCCATGTTCAATGACGATATCAACCCAAAGACAGCGAAGAGTTTCTTCGGGCAGGTCTCCCACTGAGTGAAGGAGTGGATGATAGCCTTCGAGAAGGCGGAGAAGAAAAGACCCAGCGGCGCCTCCGACGACATGGTCAAGGAGCAAGCCCAGGCGTTATACTACGCGCACGAAGGGAACACCTTCAAGCATTTGGTGCCTGAGAAATTCTGGCGGACTACCCCAAATTCCTCCACCAAGAATTTCCCGATGTGCCGTCCATGAAGCGGGCGAAGAATAAGGCAGAGGGTGCCTACACCTCATCCGGAACGCCGCACGGATCGAGCGAGGCAACTGAACAGGAAAGCACGGCTCCCCCTCGCCCACAGGGACGAGACGCGGCAAAGGCGGAGGCGAGGGCGGCTAGAGGAAAGGGAAAGAAGAAGGTGAGCGAGGAGGCGGAGTTCACTGAGATGGTCAACTCAACAAATGAAAGGCTCAGCGGCATCATCGCGGCGAAGAACAACCTCGCCGAGGCAATGAGGGAGCGTGCTCGGGCAAAACAAGACGCCGCCGATTTGAAGATCATCAACACGGATACGTCAAACTATACGCCGGAGCAGCTGCAGTTTCACTAGATGTTGCTTGACAACGTCAAGCGTCGCCGCGGATGGGCTTAGTTTTTTTTTTTTTTTCCAACGACTATGTTTTTTAAATTTTAGTACTGTTTTTTTTTTTATTTCTCGTATTGTTTTTTTTATTTGTAGTAATTAATGTATTTTTTTTATTTGTAGTAATGTATTTTTCTTAATTTGTAGTAATGTATTTTAATTTAAATTAATGAAATTTTCAAAGTTTCAATTTATCTTATTAAAATTAATGCAAAATAGAAATTCAGAAAATCCTTAGAGACACCCAAAGAGACAGTCCACTGCAGCTCACTGTCTCTATCTCTAAAAAATCCTTAGAGACACCCCAAAGAGACAACACCACTGCATATAGTCTTATATACTATTTTTTAACAACAAAATATAGCTAGTTTAACGCTTAAAGCTGCTGTGATGACACAACCTAAATTTCCTAATTATATGTAGCTTAAACTTGAAATAATGTACTGTCTCAACTTGTCCAAAAAAAAAAAAAAATGAGCAGGAATTATGGAACATGTTGCCTCGAGAGCTATATAACTTTTCAGAATTAATTCAATATTGATGGCGACCCGTATGTACGTAGTTTTCATAATTAATTCAAAAAGATAGTTCATGAACTTAGCACAAAAACTTTATTAACAATAATATGATTGACAGGAGATTAATATAGTAGTAGTATTTGTACCTCTCACTTTCATTCTTTCTCTGTCATTACAGAACATCTTGAGCCCACACCTACTTCAAAAATTTATTTGAATAATACTCGATTTGACCATAAGATATATAGCTCCTTTCAAACATAGCATATATCTTATCACATGCCGAATCTATAGACTAATAATTCCTAGATAGGAACTTTTAAAATTTTCCCTCAAAAAAAAAAAAAGAAAAAAAACAAAGGAACTTTTAAAATTTATCGATTACTAGTAAGGTTAGCTAGAAGTTTGTCGAGTCAATTTCAACAGTAGCATATTTGAAGCTCAGTAGTGTTTCGTTTTGTTACCAAAACTGATAACTATACTACTACATGATAAGATCGAACATGAAAACAACACAATACGAATCTTATTGACACGACAACAACCCGGTATAATAAAAATTAACAGTTCCTAATATATATTTTTGAAAATACATATTATATCGAGATGATATGATAACGTTTTATTTCTCTTACAGTGTCATAACGATGACAACATAAAAACAATAAACCTAAACAAGAATAATTTAATTAGTGTTATGTTCATATCTTACTTTATACTCCCTCCATCCCCTCTATCTTGAACTTTTACTATTTGTTGTGGAAATTATGGTGAAAAATACAAAAATAGAAAAATTGGTAGGTTTTAGAATTAATTATTTCCTTATTAGAAAATTGATCAAGATTCATAAGACGTCTCAATATGAAAAGAGATCGGAATAGATTGGACAGAGAGAGTACTCACGTACTCATGCTTTATTTCGTGTCAATTTAAATTTTTTATAATTAAATTTGACCTCAGCCCAAATCTAAAGAATTCAACTTTTATTAATAGGCCCAATAAATGCATTAAACTCAACTTCTCAAAAATCGTACTACTAACAAAAGTTATTTGAATGAAGCCCATATAAAAGACTGTCTGCGTTTCCCTCCTCCTTTCACCAATTTCTCTCTCTTTTCATCAACCCAATAATCTGTTTTCCGCAACGTTTTACATGTCCTCTGTTCCCTGTTCAGAACTCGAAAGAAATGAAAATTTCACATAAACTTTAGACTTTATTTTATTTTGGAAATATAATTCGTGGTTAGGGTTTAAATTGTCTCAAATAACTTTCATAACAATATACTAGGGATTAATATCGAGAATGTTTATTTGAGCTTTAATTAAAAGGAACAGATTATCTCTAAAGAGATTAATAATAGTACATGAATTTTTGACGTGGAATTGAAAAATTAAAATAAAAAATACTTTCTCTGTCTCATTATTAATGTCTTAATTTTCTTTTTTTGTTTGTTTCATTATTAATTTTCTGTTTTAAAAAAGAAAGAATTATCTTTGCAAAAGTAGGAGTGTACCTAGTATTTTTTTTTTAATTTGTTTCCTTAATAATCATGCCGAAAAGAAATAAGACAACATATAAAGTATAACTTCTATAAATTAATAATTTTGGGACCATGAAATTTTATTAATTTAGAGAGATATTAATATATCGATAATTAATATTCTATCAATTAAAAGAGTGATTTTCTAATTTCAAAAGGAAATTTTTTAAAGATTATGGGTAGTAATAAATATTATATAATTCTTTAATGTATTGAAATTAAATATATTTGGTATTTTTTATAACATAACTGAATATTGGCATGCATCAATCAATTTTTAACGAGAAAGAAAACATGAATGTAAATATCATGCTTAACTTTTTATTTCAGTTGAAGAACTCGACGTTGAAAGTTTTGGATGCAATAGAAAAATTTAGATATGTAATCCACTTAGATTTAAATTTAAAAAGTTAGAGATTAAATCCTCCCACATTTAAATTTTAAGAAAAACAGATAACAATAGATTCATACTTTAACAAATTATCATAGTATTTATAATTAATAATTAATAATTATACTAATTTATAGTATTGATGGGATCTAATATACTTATAAAGGGGATCTCTAAAAAATTATTTATATTATTATCTTATTAAATTTAATAATTTTTTACGGAGCCCAAATTGGGACAGGAGAAAATTATTACTCCATATTATAGAGTTTATTAATTTATAAAGTACTATTAATGTATGGGAATTTTACTGTATTAACTTACACGGTGCACATGTTATCAATTCTCCACGGCATATGAAAGGGTAATTTTAAATATAGCCCCCGTTTTACTCCTTATAGCCTCCATTTTATTTAAATAATTAAAATAATTTTAATATTACCATTTTATCCCTATAATCCAAAAATAACAATTAACTAATAACACACCGGCGCATTAATTTTGTTTTTCAGTGAAATCTGCATTTTCGTTGGAGGGCTATGATTAGCAAACTCTGCATTTTGGTGGAGGGTTGTAGATGGGTTTCCACGAATCGGTAAAATGGTTATGTTTGTGTTGAATTTTTTTGCCAATAACCACAAAATAAACCACAACAAAAAATCGTATAACCCCAACTCACAATCATCTTAATTCTTAACATTCAGAAAACTCAGTTGATGATTTAAAAATATAAAACTCACAGCAACTATTAACAAAAGCAAAGTTGGAAAATTAATCTTTACTGATAAACGTCAATATGTGTGAACCAAATTATATAACTATCGATATCTTACAAAAATGAAACCAATTTTTCAATCTCTAATAGTAGTAAAGCAAATCGAGAAAATCATAAAACATATAAAATCCCAAGACTCAATAGGTTGAACTTGAACAACAGTTTTGTGAAACTGGTAGAAGTATGATGTTATGTGCAGAATGGTTTTTGTCATTAATTTCTTATTTATTGGAAATTTGGGATTCTTTACGATGACTTGCATCAACGAGCATTAAGAAAGGGGCCGACGACAGCGTGTTGAGAAGCTTGCTTGTTTCTGTTTGGAAATTTAGTAAAGTTTTGATTGATTCCAAAACCAACTGACCCCAACCGAGTAGATGTTGCCAGATCTTAATGTTAGTATTTAGTCTCGCTGTTTGAGAAAGGTTCAGATTTTATCTTTACAGGACTCCAGCTGAAGACGGCAACATGGCTTTACTCGGATAGAGCTTCAGATGGAAACTCGGATGGAACATCAGATGTGAAGCCAACTGATCGGATATAAAACATCAGGTGTAAGAAAGACAACTGAGCGTTCAAGATATAGAACATCAGATGTAAAAAAGACAACTGAGCGTTCAAGATATAGAACATCAGATGTAAGAAAGGCAACTGAGCATTCAAGCCAACTGTTCAGATGGAACATCAGTTGCAAGACTCAATCCGATAGATCGACAACATGAAGTTCAAGGCAGCTGAGAGTTCAACTGTTCCTCTTCAGACAGAATGTCAGATGAAGGAAGCGATCAGATGGAACATCAGCTGAAGGCCACTCGGATGAAGATCAAACTTCTCAACCGACCAACCAATGTTGAAAGACAAAGGTTGAAATTTGAATTTCGAAAAGGAAGTCACGTGAAGGTTTGACGTTCTGTCATTACCTCATTTGGCCCAACACAAGGTTGTCTCAGATGGAAAGCAGAAGTTCACAATTGCCAAATCGGGAAAATCTGCAAAGATGAGAGACAAGCCATCGCTTTCACAGAACAGAGATCAACGGCTCATCCAACGGCTAGTTGATTCTCTCCGCCTATAAATAGAGGCCTTCATTCATTCATCAAGACAGAAGACAGTGCAGAGAGCAAACAAACGAGCAAAAGAACAACTTTATACTGCACACAAGCTAAACTGAAAATAATCTCTAAGAACATCACCAGTTGAGAGTTCATAGAGTGTTAGAATCTGTCTTGGTGTTTTTTATCTTAGTTTGAGTCTTCATTTGTTCAAGCTTAGATCCTAGCTCACTTCTTTGTTCGAGCTAGTAGTTGGAAAAATCCACCCGTATACACATCCCCTAAAAAGGTTGTTAGGATCCTACTCTTCCCGAAATTGAGTAGACAGGTTGATAAGTACCCGTAAACTTATCTGTAAGGTTGATAAGTACCCGCAAACTTATCTGAACGGTTGCAAAGCCCGCGTAAGCTTTGTGGTTGCAGTCCTAAAGAATTTGGACTGAGTTGTGTGGACTCACAACTCCCCGTGGACGTAGGAGTTCTCTCCGAACCACGTAAATCTTTTGTATGTTTGTGTTTTCTGTTCAGTTACTTATTGCATATCCAACTGACCAACTAACCAGCACTCAAAACTGCATTTTTACATTCTCAACTGATTTGGTTATTGACCGACCATGCATCTGAGCGTGAGTTATTTTATACGAGTTATTGTTTCCACCACATTCCGCACAGCACCACTCCTCCAGCTGAGTATTCTTACTCAGTTGTGATTCCAGCTGAGTCGTCTTACTCAGTTGTGATAATTTTGAGGGGGTTGTTTCAAAATTCCTAACTGGTGTATTCCTCCCCCCCATACACCAGAACTCGTATCGGGACCATCAGTTTCCTTTCGATGGAGAGGTTATATTCGCTCCAATATTGTTCTCATCCATTATTTTGTTGGCTATACTTCATTCAAAAATTCGTAAGAATCTGTTCTCTTCAAACTCGTGCATTATTTTGGGGGGGGGGGGCTATACTCTTACCTAGATTTCTGAAACGATAATGGTGTAATCCTTGATTGGGGTACAAGGGTAAAATGGTAAGATTGATATAATTTTAATTATTTATTAAATTAGGGGCTATGAAGAGTAATTTGGGGGATGTGTTTAAAATTACCCTATATGAAATGGGTGGGAACTTTTAAATTCTTCATTAAAGAATGAAGATCGTGTTAAGGCCATTAAATGAGTCATTTTAGGCTCATGAGGATAAACAACCCAATTCAAATATGGATGCTCCAGTGGGCCATTAATCCTGATTTACTTTAATTTTCTAAAAAAATTAATTTTCAAGTTGAATTTGTACACTCACTCTCCCCGCCACCCCCGCGACCAACTACCATCGCAGAAAAAGATTATAACTCGATTTCGCAAACTCTCTAATCTAAGTAGGTTGTTTATATATATAAAAAAGAACATGCTATGTTTATTGAGGTACATTGTTATTTAGGGCTCCTTTGATCTAGCTTCATAGTTTTTGTTTTTTCTTTCTAAGACTAAATTGATAATCTATTACTATATTAAAGCAAAATAATTTGCAATGCATTTTCCCTTCTTTTTTATATGCCACATGCAAATAATTGTACACTTTTCAATGCAAATTCATGACTTTACATATTCTTATGACATTTCAATTTTTAAAATTCAAATGAAGCTTTGAAGCTTAACAAATGTAGTTCACTATATAATGATGTGCATGCTACATTATGATACTAAAATATAATTGTAATTATTTTATTATCTGTCACGTTAATTAATTTTTTATGTTTGATAAATTTTATTAGTTTTAAACATTTAATATAATATTAGATGTAATAATACCTAAATAATGTTCTATCGACATCTAAAAAAATTAAAATTAAAATACAATCGCATGATGTAGTGCAAAAGGCGCTGGTAAATCTAGTCAAGATGATAGTAAAATAAGGAAGAAAAATTGTAAACTGAAATTTTTACAAAATTGTTTATGAAATTATGTCGAAATTTTAAAATGTCTCAACTCTCTCTCTATCTAGTCTCTCCATCCCCGCGCTACACCTGCACTTTTCTTCTCTCTCAAGTCTCGACCCTTCCACCGTCACCACCGTCACATCGCCATGGCCGTCACATCTCCCGCAGTTTCATGTTTGGTTGATTTCATAGCACATGATTAAAGCTCAAGTTATTAGTTACTGCAAAAAAAACTCTCAACCTTTAATTTTTAAGACAAAAATTTGGGTGTAACATTTGCACCGTGCAACACCCGCCCACCCGCCCTGACCCGACCTGGGTCAACCCCCTTTTGACCTTTTTTTCTAGTTTTTTTTTTATTATTTGCCGCTTCTTCTTTGGTCAAGATTCGAGTGAGGGGAGTCGAAGGCCTCGGAGCGAGCCAAAAAATCCAAATTGTTGCCCGCCGATTATCCTTATTTTAGTAATTGGAGCGAAGGTAGAGCCATAAAATCGGAGCTGAAGGCTCCGCCGGGAAAAAAATCTGGAAAAAAAAACTAGGGCGCGTGAGACCCACGCGCGACGCGTGGATCTCACGCGCGGGTTGGGGCTGGCGCGTGGGCAGATCGGGTCGTGTTATGCACCATGCATAAGTATGCACCCAAGTGTTGCTCAATTTTTAAACGTTCCTTCAATTACAATTAGAATGAATAATCATGAAATCCAAACGAAAATTAACATTAATAAACACCTCTCTCAGAACCATTAATTTGTGGTGCCTCATTTGTGTAGTTAAAAGTAGTTGTTCTCCAATGCGCTTGATATATCATTATTGACTGTTAGATCAAAAGATTCTAAACACTGGCCACTTATTGAATGTGAGGAGATGGAGTATGGAAAGTGTGGATCCTATCTATATGTCTTTTCGTGGTTATGATTTTAGCACATCTCACAAAGTTCTTTTCAAGCATTTTAGGAGTAATTATGGATTTCAATTGATCATTTGCTACCTTCCATAACTTAAACTACTATTATAAGATATTTTATGAGGAGCTAAATGAGATACCTCCACAATGCATCTAGAAAAATGACAACAAAACAACATTTATTGGTTAGAAATCACCTCACCTCCCATGAAGTTGTATATTATCATAATAATTATTATCATCTTAAATTGCACCATATATTGTTGATTTAACCATGAGCATGCAAGAGCTTTTCTGGTCTATTTAATAATAAGAACTCTGGAATCTGCCAATTAAAGAGCTGAGGTATTTAAGTTTGATAAACAGGTATTGAATAATTAATGGTTGTAAAAAAAAACCAAATTATAACAGAACCAATGTACCCTTAATTTTAAGATTTCTTTTTATATAAATAAAGTGAACATCTCAAAATTTTTATAGACATATGAACACTTAGTTTTGAATAACCAATTGATGATAAACATGGTAATGTGATTGTAGAAAATAGTGAATGCACAGAGGACAGATGTTGCTGTAAAATGAAAATTTGTTGATGATCGAGTATTAGACAGGTTAAAAAGTTATGGATTTGATTTATCTCCTCGGTTTGATTATAATTTCTAATGTCATAATGTTTATTAGAATCTTTAGCCGAGTTATATAATGTAGATCAAGCAACCTTCAACATAAATGGTCGCACAATCGTGCCGACCTTAGACGATGTTTCATGTATTACTGGTTTTCCCATCGATGAGATGCCCGTATCAGGGAAAGATCTGGATAAGGATTAAACTAGAGCATTGTGTCTTAGATTGTTAGGTAATGACAATGATAGTTTGGTTTGCACGTCTACACTGAAAATTAAGTTTTTGTTAGATAACTATTAGAAAGTTCTGGACGGTGATCTAGATAGAGATAAATATGTCCAGGCGAATGTGTTATTTATTATAGGTAATATTATTTTTATTGAATTGTTACAATACCTTCAATGTGTTTGAGTCTACTAGAAGATGTAGATAAAATAAAATGAAAATGCCTTCGATGTATTTGAATCTGATTGTCCCAGTAACGAGTATCTGGTGTATAGGGGGGAGAAGGGAATACACCAGTAGCAATTTTCGATTTGCTAAAAGTCTTTTCACTAAGTTGAACTGCTCAGGTCAGTTGGCTCGACAACTGGAAAAGTCAGTTGGAGCGGCTCTACAACTACTGAGCACACACTTGGGGGCACAGGGTTCAGGGTTCAGGGTTCCCCAATCCCCAAGGGTTGGAGGTTCGGACGTAAGGGTTGGGGGTTGGGGATTTTCTAACTAGGAAGCCTTCAAAACTAAGGGAAGTGGAGGTTTCAACTTAAGGCTACAGGCTCGATCTTTTGGGAGAGAGTCTGTTGGGACACAAATTATGCAAGAACCTATACTCTAGACTCAATCAAAGAAGGGGCTTTTTGAGAGGCTAGAAGGAAGAGCAAGAAGATGTATGAACACTCTACTTCTACTGGACTCCGATTGAGGTCTTCTTGCTGAGGAGAGAGGTGGTCTGTTGTTGCCGCTACTTCACCTTTTTCTTTTCTCTCAACTTTTACGCATATGTGCGTATCTTCAATTTGCGTCTCTAAGCTTGAATGTGGAGACCTCTATTTATTGAGGGAGATCTAACTAGCCGTTAGAAAGAGTCGTTTGACCTCTGCCAAAATCATAACACTCCACCTGCTTTTCTAGAAACTTCCCTAAAATGGAAACTGCGAGCATTTCTTTTTGCACGCCGTTGTTATCGATCCATTTATAGTAAGTTCTCCAGCTGAATTGTGCTTTCGAGTAGATTTGAATCTTGACTGCAACTCTTCTGTCTTTTACGTCTTCAAAGTCTTCTCTTCTCCGCTTTCCGACGTCTGACTTCAACACAACTTCTCTTCACGCTTGAATTGTATGCCTTCAGCTGCACGGTTCAGTTGTGTAGTCAACTGAGCTACTGTCCAACTGAATCTGTGTTTCAGCTGAGGTTGATGTCTCAATTGAGTTTGCGCGTCATTTGAGTTTGGGTCTCAGCTGAGTCTGGGTCTCAGCTGAGTTCTTCACGAACTTCCTTCTTCAATCTGGATGTCTTCTTCTGCTTGAAACTTGTAAAGATAAAATTCCTACGCTCAAACAGTGAGCTAAGATCAGACTAAAGGCATTCATCTACTCGGTTGGGGTCACTTGGAGTTTTGGTATCGTTCGAAACCTTTTACTAATTTTCCAAACAGAATCTATTCCCTCAACCAATTTCGGTTGGCAAGATCTGAAAAGGAGACGAAGTTCTTAGCAATCTATTCAATTTTTTTAGGTACTCTTTTTTTTTGTTCTCGATTAGAAAGTAGATAATTTTATACATATTAATCCTAATTTCTTTTATAAACATATGTTTTTTAATACATCCCACAGATTATAACAAATATCTTCTCAAAAGTAGACGACTTGAGTGACATGCAAAAGTCAAAGATTTCCCCATAGGTGCATATTACACATGCAACCTTGCTTTCTATAGCAATGATAACACGAATGTGGTGCCTAAAGATTTTGTTGAAGCATCACTGGAAATGGTACATGTAAGTAATTTAACTTTAACTCATCGATAACTACCTAAATTGTCAGTTTTTGGTTGCTTAATTTACATTTTGCTACCACTCTGTGCTGGATCACTTAGTTTATCGATCATTAACTGACTATTTGTCCGGACACTTAGTGTCCCAATTGTGGACGACGTTTTGCTACACCGTTCACTATTGTTTCAACGATATGGAGTATCACTATCCTCATAGATATTTCTGAAGGTTGGGGCTTAAGGCCTATGATTTGAAGCTAGTTCATTAATCCTGAAAAACGAGAACAAGTAAACGTAAGTATGATTGGTCTGTTAGGAACAAACATGAAGTTCAGTCGTGGCTCTAAAAAAGAAAAGTACTTCATTACATGAAGATGACCAACATTTGATGAGAAAAATGTTGATGATGGAGATGTTCTCAAGAATAAGTAGTTATTTGAACGAAGTTATTATTTTTCTTTTTCTATTTCAATATGTATTTTAACTTTTGATTTGGAATCTTTCATTTTGTTGCATTAAGAGATTATGTCGTGATGAAAATGAAGAGGTGTTGTATGCATCACCATTCTACAATGAAGATGGCCATTGCTATAAGATCCGGAGGTGCCATTGCAAAAAGATCTAGAGGCAAATTGAGAAGATGAGGAGCCTCATACACCGATGAATAGGCTATCCCTACACAATCTTGATGCAAATTAGCAAGACATGGGCCCTCATGTACCATCGACGGACAATGAATACTTGTGGTTTACTCATACACCACCAGTATTCCATGTAGATGAACCACTTGATCAACCGCAAGATGAGCCTGATGAACAACAACCTGATCAACCGAAAGAAGGGCATGATAAACAACTATCTAATGCTCTCCCAAAATTTAGCGCACAGATACCCAAATCAAAATTGTGGACCTCCAGTCCGATTCAATGATTATATGTATTCAAGAACTAGAATACATAGGATTTACAGTGAGTGAGTTTTTATGCGCACAAATTAAACTAAGATTTCCGATAGAAAATTATTATTATAATAAATTTATATTTAGTTTATTTCTCTACTTCCAGGATTGTACCCTGAGAAACCTACTAAAGTCAATGTTGCACTTACTGCTGCGAGCTGTAGACAGCTTCTATGCAAGGTCAGCCAAAATAATAGCATGAGAAAGTTGTGAACACATGATATCATACAACCAAATTACTTGTTTAGTGTTCATCTAATCTTTGGCAGACCCAGAAAAAAATGTCGAAGGGTGCTTTACTATTTTCATATTTTAATGCAGACAAATAAATATATTTAAAAAGTTATATTATAACATGAAAAGTTACAATAATGTTAGTGATAATAAAATAAAATAGTTCATACATTAAAGGCAGTCAAATACACGTAAACTTACCTAAGAATTTGGTAGTTGACACCTACGTGTACGTAACCTTTGAAAATTTTGTAAGATCCGCTCGTTATCAATTGTAGAAAAAATATCCTTCTTAATGTACACAACTAAACTATCATTCATCCACTGCTCTCCCATTTGATTTCTCAAGTGAGTCTTGATAATCTTCATTGCGGAAAATGCCCTCTCAACAGAAGCAGTGGCCACAGGTAAAACTAATGCCAATTCAATAATCCAATGAACCAAAGGAAAAATTGAATTCCTACCAGTTTCAACCATTTTCTTAGCAAGACTTCCCAAATCGGCTAGTGCAAAAAATTCGGGATCACACTGTACATTAGCAATGAAGTTGTTAAGTTGCTCAGGAAGATATAAACATCGCTTTTTGAAAAATCTTCGGGGTATAAACTAGTGAAATGCATCACTTGAAGATCACTGAATTTAGAAAAATGATTTCTTATATCAAAACACATAATGCATCTTAGCAATTCAATGTCAGTTTCAGAAAAACGATTATTCATCTCTTGTATAGTTAAATCAATAACCTACAAAAACCATGATCAAGTTAATAATGATTATAATAATTTGATAAACAAGCTGATTAAAAAATATTTAAATTTTCAAAATAATACATGATAAAAAACCTCGATACGATAATGATGCAAATTCGAGATCAATTCTGCTTCTTGCCTTTTATATCCACGGTGCGGTATAATATCATCCATATCAATCACTGAAATATTACGCAACTCACAAAATGTGTTCGCTTGATCAAAAATGATTTCCCATCCATCATTTCTAAAGCTTTGTAATTGATGTTTCATCGAAAGAATCAATGACATAGCTTGGACAATATTTTGATCCTTTTGTTGCAAGGCAAGAGACAACTCATTTGTTATTCCTAGTAAATATTTCATCAAGTGCAACATAAATACAAACTCGTAACTATCCATTTTCTCAATCAAACCTGCAACAATATTTCTACTATTAGAACAAGTGGCATCATGTTGGGAAATTTGAGTAAAAGTTTTGATTGATTCCAAAACCAACTGACCCCAACCGAGTAGATGTTGCCATTTCCTAATGTTAGTATTTAGGCTCGCTGTTTAAGGACTGTTGAGATTTTATCTTTACAGGTCTCCAGCTGAAGACGGCAACATGGCGTTACTCGGATAGAACTACAACTGAGCGTTCAAGATATAGAACATTAGATGTAATAAAGACAACTGAGCGTTCAAGATAGAACATCAGAGGTAAGAAAGACAGCTGAGCGTTCAAGCCAACTGATCGGATGAAGAACATCAGATGTAAGAACGACAACTGAGTGTTCAAGTCAACTGTTCAGATGGAACATCAGTTGCAAGACTCAATCTGTTAGATCAACAACATGAAGTTCAAGACAGCTGAGGGTTCAACTGTTCCTATTCAGACAGAAGGTCAGATGAAGATATCAATTAGATAGAACATCAGCTGAAGACCACTCGGATGAAGACCAAAACTTCTCAACCGACTAAACAAGGTTGAAAGACTAAGGTTGAAATTTGAAATTCAAATGGGAAGTCACGTGAAGGTTTGACGTTCTGTCATTACCTCATTTGGCCCAACACAAGGCTGTCTCAGATGGAAAGCAGAAGTTCACAGTTGCCAAATCGGGAAAATCTGCAGAGATGAGAGACAAGCCATCGCTTTCACAGAATAGAGATCAACGGCTCATCCAACGGCTAGTTGATTCTCTCCGCCTATAAATAGAGGCATTCATTCATTCATCAAGATAGAAGAGAGACAAGTGCGAGAAGAGACTAAAGAGCAAAAAGAAAGACTTTATACAACACACAAGCTAAACTGAATTTATTCTCTAAGAACATCACTAGTTGAGAGTTCATAGAGTGTTAGAATCTGTCTTGGTGTTTTTGATCTTAGTTTGAGTCTTCATTTGTTTAAGCTTAGATCCTAGCTCACTTCGTGTTCGAGCTAGTAGTTGGAAAACCCACCCTTATACACATCCCATAAAAAGGTTGTTAGGATCCTACTCTTCCTGAAATTGAGTATAAAGGTTGATAAGTACCTGTAAACTTATCTGTAAGGTTGATAAGTACCCGCAAACTTATCTGAACGGTTGCAAAGCCCGCATAAGCTTTGTGGTTCCAGTCCTAAAGATTTTGGACTGAGTTGTGTGGACTCACAACTCCCCGTGGACGTAGGAGTTCTCTCCGAACCACGTAAATCCTTTGTGTGTTTGTGTTTTCTGTTCAGTTACTTGTTGCATATCCAACTGACCAACTAACCAACACTCAAAACTGCATTTTTACATTCTCAACTGATTTGGTTATTGACCGACCTTGCATCTGAGCTTGAGTTATTTTATACGAGTAATTTTTATCCACCACATTCCGCACAACACCACTCTTACAACTGAGTTTTCCTACTCAGTTGTGATTCCAGCTGAGTCCTCTTACTCGGTTGTGATAGTTTTTCAGGGGGTTATTTTAAAATTCCTAACTGGTGTATTCCCCCCCTCCCCCATACACCAGAACTCGTATCGGGACCATCAAGTGGTATCAGAGCAGTGGTTCAAAAGACTGCTGACTCTGTTTCACGATGTGTGAATCGAGGTGTTTTCTTCAGTGGTCAACTGAATAGATCTTTTTCACGCTAGTGCATATCTGCTTGCATCTGTTTTCTGTTTGTTGTGTGCAGATGGATGTTAAAGACAAGATTGTTATCATGTTCTCGGTTGTGAACTATACTTCATGGAAAACTCGGATGAAGAAGATTCTACTGTCCAAGCATCATCGAATGCAACAAGTGATCACATCCGGACCGATCACCATCATAGAAAAGGTCATCCGTACTCCTACAAATTCGAATGATGGGGATGCAACTGAGGTGATGGTTGAGAAAAAGCCAGAAGACT
This sequence comes from Schizonepeta tenuifolia, assembly GCA_029490685.1. NCBI lineage: Eukaryota > Viridiplantae > Streptophyta > Magnoliopsida > Lamiales > Lamiaceae > Schizonepeta > Schizonepeta tenuifolia. The sequence goes on along the minus strand of CM055958.1, from coordinate 11,417,711 downwards.
TCACTCCTGAAAGGAAACGAGTACAAGGTGAACCGACGAAGATCAACTCAGTCCTCGGTGCAGACGAGTCGACATGAGGATGTTGGTTCAGCAATAAAAACAGTAGCACTTCGAGCTGACTATTCCAAGCCGCGAACATCAAGGGCAACAAGATCTGCGGACACAGCTTCGAAGGAGCCGAGCAGAGAAAAGCTGCAACAGAGTATAGCCGCCTTATCAAAGAAGCTAGCTGACATGGATACTCGGTTCGGAAAATATAAGCGGTTCTATAAATCCAACCGAGCTCGAGATAACTCAAAGCCTGTGACCAAGTTGCTTTGAATGCGGCAAAGAGAGACACTTGAAAGCTGATTGTCCAGATCTGTCGAAGAAAGATAGAGAAGCGTTGAGGGCGAAGCAAAATGCAAAGAACAAGGCCATGGTTGCAGAAGAAGCAGCTGATGACATGGACATCTTCACTGACACCGAAGATGAGGACGAGCTGACTTCCACCAACAATGCTATCGGACAGGATCAATGTCTCATGGCATTTGGAACTGACCAGGATGATGCTGAGGTACATTCTAGTTCAGTTAATTTAAATTTTTCTATTGCTACTAACATGCAGTAAACAATAGAGGAAGAGTTGGAACCCTCTTGGGGTGACTTCCTAGAACTCATTGAGGAACTGCATCAGCAATCGGTTGAGTTTAAGAATCTTCAAGAACAGTTTGCCAGACTTGAAGAATCCTTAACCAAAAGGACGATCTGATTAAGAGTCAAACTGAAGAGATTGATAATCTCAAAAGTCAACTGAATGAGGCCAACCAAACTAAAGCTCCAACTAATGAGGAGTTGAAGAAGCAGATCAAGGAGCAGCACGATCAGTTGAACAAGCAAGAGGCTCAGATCGACCAGCTGATGAAGAAGTAAGACACACAGACCGAGCATATAGCTGTTCTTCTCAAGGATCTACAAATTGAGAGGGACAACCTGATAAAGCTATATCAATCATCCAAAATCATCGAGAATCTCATCAGTTATCAAAGACAAATGAATGATGTGTCTGGACTCGGTTACGATGTGCTCAAGGACTCTGGAATTCCACCCGCAACCTTTATCAAGGCTGTGGATGCCACGGTTGACAAACTAAATACGGTTGAGTCTGCAACTCCCCAAATTAATCCAACCTCCACGACACAGCAAGCACAACCAGCTAAGGAAACTGCAGCTGAGAAAGGAAAAGGAGCTGTGGTTGGAGAACTGAAGAATATCGGTTGGGATAACAACCGAGGGGGAATGTTTCAGGACTCAGAAGAGGAACCAGAGACGTCGGAGATACAATCAGAACCGACCTCAGAACCGACCTCTGAACCGACCTCTGAACCGACCTCAGAACCGACCTTAGAAGAGATGGAATCAACAGAACCGACAGGGATTCAACCATCTGAATCAACATCAGTTCCATCATCAGAACAATCAGAGGTTCAATCAGAGTCAACCAATGTGGAATAGTTCCAACAGCTGGAGATATTCATGCCAGAACATGAATCAACAACAGGGCATGAACAACTGTCGTCAACAGCCAGGTCTATGAAATCAGACTCAGCCACAAAGATTCTAAAATGGCATCCGACCTCGTCAACAAAACAAGGGGAACGCCTCTCCTTCTAAAGCCCACAATGGGAGAAATCAACCTCCTCCCAAGAATCAGAACGTCAACAACAACAACAACAGCAGGAGGAGGAACAACTGAGGAAGAATAAAGCATCACATACCATGTGGGTGATGGATAGTGGATGCTCGAAACACATGACAAATCTGAGGGATTTGCTTGGAAGTTTCGTGGAGAAGGAAGGACCATCAGTTACCTTTGGTGACAACTCAAAAGGTTACACCAAAGGCTACGGTACCCTTGAAACCAATCATGTATCTATTTCTAATGTTTCATATGTTGATGGATTGAAGCATAACTTGCTCTCCATCAGCCAATTCTTTGATAACGGTTCATTGTCTTTGAAATTCAGATGGTTGAGCCTTTTGGGATCAATTCAAGTTTGATGCACAGGGCTGCAGGGTTAAAAATGTCAGAACAAAGCAAGTCATATTGTTGGGAAATCGATCCCAACCGAGAATGTCTACTATGCAGATTGGAATAGTAGTCCTCCTGATATCTGTCTGTTATCAAAGAACAGTTCAGATGTGAGCTGGCTGTGGCACAAAAGGCTCAACCATCTGAATTTCAAGACAATGAATCGACTTGCGAGACAGGAACATGCAAAGGGCATTCCGAACCGTGTGTTTTCAACCACACATATCTGCAATGTGTGTCAGCTGGGAAAGCTCGCTAGATCCTCCTTTCGGTTGAAAAAAATTCCCTCAACCGACCGAGTATTGCAGCTGATCCATCTGGATCTCTTCGGGCCTGTTACTCCCAAAAGCATGAATGGTAACGAGTATACACTTATTGTTACTGATGATTTCTCCAGGTACACGTGGACCATTTTCATGCGTCACAAGAGTGAAACCCGAGATGAGCTACCCAAGCTGATGGATCGGATATCGAACCAACAAGAGATGAAAATCATTTCTATCCGATCAGACCGTGGAACCGAGTTCCTTAATGAAACCATCATCAAATACTGTGAGAAGTACGGAATCACTCATCAAACATCGGCTGCGCGTACTTCACAACAGAATGGAGTAGCCGAGCGAAGAAACCGAACGCTGAAGGATGCTGCAACATCCATGTTGACAAGCTCAGCTCTGCCAAAAAGATTTTGGGCTGAGGCAATCAACACAGCTTGCTACACCCAGAACCGGTCTCTTCTAACCAAGCGGTTGGGAAAGACTCCATATGAGCTATGGAGACGCAGGAAGCCTGATATTTCATATTTTCGCATTTTTGGTTCTAAGTGTTATATTCACAATAATGGGAAGACTCAGTTGAAAACTTTTGACGCCAAGGCTTCGAAGGGCATATTTCTCGGATATGCCGCTCGGATCAAAACTTATAGAGTTTTCAACAACAGCTCTCGTGTTGTGGAGATAACACCTCATGTTAGTTTTGATGAATCTACTTTTGAGTGCATGGAACAGGCTAAAGGACAACAAGCTGATCCACATGTTCCACCAGCTCTCACCAGATCGCAGGTTCTAAGGCCCAAGAATCTAGCTGAACCATTGGTATGGGCAACTGAGGATGATGATCCTTGTTCCTCTGAAGATGAATGTGAGGACCCCAGCTCATCTCAAGGGGGAACCTCAACTGATGTTACTCCAACTGCATCAGCATTCGAAGCCCAACCGAGCCCGGTTCAAAATATTGTCCATATTGAGGATCCAGACTCAACAACTGATAAATCACCAGTTCTGAAGATCCCAGCATGTCCAATAGCTCAGGTTATCCCATCAGTTGAAATCACGGAACAACCACTGTTGGAAGAAGAAGGAAGACACAACAAGAGATGGTATGAAGATCAATCTAAGAACAACATCATTGGAGATCCAGCCAAAGGTGTGAGTACTAGAAGCAGAGTTGCAAATCCAGACTCAGCTGAGAAAGATTCCAACACTTACGCCCAATATGCTGAGGAATTGGCAGTTCTTGAGGAATTCGATGTTGCCATGATTTCATGTTTCGTAGCTGATGTGCCAGAACCGAAGAATGTTATGGAAGCTCTCAACTGTGTTCATTAAACAACAGCCATGCAAGAAGAGCTGAATGAATTTCTACGCAACTGTGTATGGGAGTTGGTAGATAAACCAAATGGTGTCAAAGTCATTGGATTAAAGTGGATTTTCAAGAACAAGAGAGACGCCATCGGATTCATCGTGAGAAACAAGGCAAGGTTGGTAGCTCAAGGATATTGCTAACAAGAAGGAATTGATTTCGAGGATTCCTTCGCGCCTGTTGCAAGGTTGGAAGCTATCAGAATATTTCTAGCCTATGCTGCATTTCACAACTTCAAGGTTTATCAGATGGATGTGAAGTGTGCCTTCCTCAACGGTGATATTAAGGAAGATGTTTATGTTGAACAGCCTCCCAGTTTTGAGACTGGAGATGGAAGAGTGTATAAGTTGAAGAAAGCTATCTATGGCTTGAAGCAAGCACCTAGGGCATGGTATGACACTCTCTGTGGTTTTCTTCTGAACTCGGGGTTCAAACGAAGGTCAGTTGATAAAACACTGTTCACCATAAAAGTTGGAGAAGACATACTTGTTGTGCAAATCTATGTTGACGACATCATATTCGGTTCCAAGTCGGAGGAGCTGTACGAGAAATTCTCAACCCTCATGAAGGAGAAATTTGAGATGTCGATGATGGGCGAGATGAATTATTTTCTTGGGCTACAGGTGAAGTAGTCATCAAAAGGGATTTTCATTAATCAGTCCAAATATACAAAGGAGCTCATCGCAAAGTTCGGTTTGCAGTCAAGTAAAACCACAAGGATCCCGATGAATACTAATTGGAAGATTGAACCCGGATCTGAGGGAAAACTCGTGGATGCCAGTAAGTATAGAGGGATTATTGGTTCTTTGCTATATCTAACTGCCAGTCGGCCAGATATATCTTACGCGGTGGGAGTGTGTGCTCGGTTCCAAGTTCAGCCGAGGGAAGCACACATGTTGGCAGCAAAGAACATCATCAAGTATCTGAAGGGTACTGTTAATGTTGGGTTATGGTATCCAACTGACGACAATATCCAACTGTCCGGATACTCAGATGCGGATCTAGCCGGAGATCGGTTGGACAGAAAGTCCACATCTGGACACTGTTAGTTCATGGGAAGCAAGTTAGTCTCATGGTTCTCCAAGAAACAAGCATGTGTTGCCACTTCTACAACTGAGTCAGAATATATGGCTGCCGGTAGTTGTTGCATGCAAGTGTTGTGGCTCAAGCAACAGATGAGAGATTATGAAGTAGCAACTGGACAGGTTCCCATCCATTGTGATAGCTCAAGCGCCATTGCTATCTCTTTGAATCCTGTTCACCATTCTCGGACAAAGCACATCGACATCCGACATCATTTTATCCGAGATCATATTGAGAAGAAGGACGTATCTGTGGAAAAGATTCCAACTGAGATTCAGAGAGCCGATATCTTCACCAAACCTCTAGCCGAAGCACGGTTCAAGATGTTATGCGATCTCCTTGGATTGTTGGATCCATCAGATGAGGAATCAGCCGAGCTGAAGAGATAGGTATCCATCTGATGGGGAAGCTCAGATGAAGAGGGAATCTCAGATGCGGATCGCCAACCGAAGACATCAGACGTCAGCTGAACAGACGAATTCGAGTTAGCTGATGGTATGCCGCAACATTGGAACACAGCTGATTCCGACATCAGCTGGCAGGTACACAGCTGATTCCAACATCAGCTGGCAGGTATCATTTATGGCTGAAGGTGTTTGTGTCTTAAATGAGAATGTTTGAAATAAATTCAAACATTCCTGAGCATGTCAGTTAGATTAAAATAGCCATCATAGCGCATTTAATGTAAAGTACAGCTGAACATCAATAGCCTTACTTTATAGTGCGACTGGGCTGACATAATAACAGTTCACCTTCTCACTCGCACGTATTGAAACTCAGAATTCAACGTCAAGTCAAAGCTAGTCAACAGTCGCGAGATCTCAGCCGTTGATGGATTTGCGCCATTCAACCCTGGCCGTCGATTTCAATCGATCCACTAACCTATAAAAGGAGGAAAATCAGGAAATGATTTCTTACCTTCTACATTTGTGTTTATCTGCAGTAACTGTTCATCATCGTCTCTAATTTTGTCTCACCATTTTCTGCAAGTTCTTGTTTTCTTCTCTCTATATATATACTTCACAACAATATTAAATGGCACCAAAAGCTTCTACTCAATGAAAGAAGACGGCATCTTCTGCACCAGCTCTTGTCCCGTCTTTATACGAGGAATCCTTTGATATGTTGTTATCCAAAATTCACTTCGAGCAGATTCTGTCAGAAGACGCACTGGACTCGCCGGTGCTATCTCCCATCACCGATCTTCTCAGGGAAAACGGCCTTCTTGAGTGGGCGACGCTCTTCCCTACTCACCTTCTCAGGCGACAGGTCGGAGAATTCTACCTAAACCTGAAATCTCCCATCGACAGCCGAGATGGCCTCATGTCAGAAGTATCTTGTCGACAGCGCGACGTTCTTGCCAGAACGATCCGCCGTGTCACCGCCTCCATTTCGGTCTCTGATATGCTACGCTCCATCATTCCACCAAATATGACCGCCACGGACACCGTAGAGAACATCACCGATGCAGATGCCGATCAATTTCTGGAGAATGCTCTCATCACTCCAGAAAAATTGAGGAGCAACATGCAGCAAACGAAGTTGAAGCCCGAACATCGACTTTTGTTCGATGTTGTATCCAAAGTCATCTTCGGATACAGCGGAGCCTTCGGAGACATCAGCCGACCAAAGCTCAAGCAGCTGATTGCTTTGGAGCACAAGCACAAGCACAACATCAACTGGTTTAAATACTTTGAACATGAGTTGATAATGGAGAAGCAGAAGATTACAGAAACCACAGCTGACTCTGGAGAGAAGTTGTTGAGTGTTAAGGGAACTCTCAACTTCGGAGTCAAGATATCTGCCCTGATCCTTCTTGCAACAAAAGATCAGAATATGGTGTGGGAAGACTGTGAGGAGACCCCAGTCAAGAGACAGATGCTCTTCCCAATAGCTAAGAAGGCTCAGGATGTGATACGGAGTGTCTATACTCTCAAAGAGAAAAAGGAAGCTGTGAAATCAGCTGAGGAAAAAGATTCAGCTGAGGAGCTGCCTCCAGCTGCCAGGCGCTCCTCCAAATCGACAGCCGCACGCCGACTCAGGGATGAGTCAGACAAGGAGAAAGAGGAAGAGCCAGCGAAGAAGAAGTTGAGACTTCGTATAAAAAAGAAGTCAGTTGCGAAACCAGCTGATGAGGTACCAGCTGAGGAGGAGCCATCTGAGTCAAGTCACTCAGTTGACGTGGCTGCCTTCGAGGTTGTTCCTCACAAAGATATGATGGAAGGGATGGAAACTGAACCAGAAGATGAGCCAAACATCTCCTCGGATGTATCTTCTTCTTCCAAGGAATCCGAAGATGTTCCAACCTCCCCCACGGTAGGAGCTGATGCCGTACAGTCCAAAGAGATCCCCTCAACTGACACACAGCCAGATATTCCGAGCTCCCCGCTCGATGCCAACATTGAGACCATTTCTTTGGCCAATGTTGAGGAACCTCTTGATCCCAACCTTCTCACACAGTCAGAAATCCCGAGCTCCCCGCTCGATGCCAACATTGAGACCACTTCTCTGGCCAATGTTGAGGAAACCCTTGCACCGATTCCATATGAAAATCTCTCTCCCTCTCCCATTGACGAAGAGGCTGATCGTCAAGCTGTCGCGCTGGAACATGAAGGCAAGCTGGCCTACTGCTTTCAGAAGCTAATCGGAATGTTCCCGAGGCGCGCGACATGCCTACCTTTGCTACTCTCGGAACTGAGCTGCTATATCAATTCAACATCATATTCAGCCACTGGTATGTCAAGGAAGATACCATCCGCATACACAGTTGGAACCAGCTCAAGGCCGATGAGTCACGCATAAGGGAGTACTTCAACTACACCAACCTAGAGGTTGCATACTACAATAAGATCGCTCTGCTGACTCGCCGACTGGACATCAGCAAGGCAGAAGGAAGAGACACGAGGGAGACAGCCGAACAAGATTGTGTCGCCTTCCTTGACAACATGCTGGTCAAGTCTGCTGATTTCATGGATGACCTTGATGCAGCCGCTGCAGCAGCCAAGCAGGAAGAGAAAGAGCTTCAACAGTACCTGGCCAATCGCTAAGCCATGGTCACTGTTGAACAACCAGCACCATCTGACCAACCTGCTCCAGCTGATCAACTAGCACCCTCCACAGATGAAATTTGCGAGCTGATCGCTGAGAGGGTCAATCAGCTGAGGAAGGAGATGCTTGCCAACATCCAGCTCAACAAAGAAGAACAACTGAAGATGATGGAAGCTCAGGAGGAAAAGCACAAGAAGTTGCTGGAAGACAATGATGCGCTGAAGATGAAGCTGGATGATCCTTCAACATCCACCAGCAAGGACATCTCAGACCTGAAGACAACCGTTCTGGGAATCAAATCAGAACTGAACGTGTTCAAGTCCATCTCTGACTCAAATCTTGCCAAGTCTCAACAGACGCAAGATGAAAAATGGGATTCTCGATTCGAATCCAGATGGGCTGAGTTTGTCGCCTTCCAAACCGAAGTAAATGAAACCTTCGCTGCAATAAAGAAAGCTGATGAAGAGCGCCGTGACAAGGATTTGGCGAAGAAGGTTGAGATGGAGTGTGCAGTCGATGAACTCTTCAACCGGATTCAGCAAGCTGAACAGCAACTCACCTCTCTGGATGGCTCAGTCGCAAGCCTTGTTGCTGATGCCAAAAAGGGGGAAGATGTGATGCAGCAAGATGAGATCGGGGAAGATGAGACACCAGTCGAAGAATCTCAGCTGAAGAAGACCTAGCTAAAGAAGAAAGCTCAGAAGAAGAAGTCCGCTCCGAAGCCAACCGACAAGAAACAATAGCTGAAATTAATTGTTGTCGGCAGAGATGAAATGGCAAAGGACATGGAGCAAGCGAAGGAATATGGAGTTTCCTACAACTTCATAGCCGAGATTGCAGTCGAGCTCAATGCTGAACTCGACGGTATCATAACCGAAGAGTGTATTGCTGCTGCTAAGGCTATGGATGTTCCGGAGAAAGACTACATGAATCCTGAATGGATCAAGAAATTTGCTGCCAACCAAGCTTCGAGAGTGAACAAATTTGAAGAAGAGCTTGCCAAGGTTACCAACAACTTGGATAGGAATATTGCCTCTCGCAGCCGACGACGAATTGAAAAACATCAGGTAAAGGCTGAAGCAAGGTTGAAGCAACAGAGATTGCCAGGGAAGATCAAGCTCCAGGGACGCTTTAACCATGTGGATAAGTGGATGCCAGCTGAATGGAATGACGATAGGGAATCATTCAAGCAAGAGTTTGTGAATGATTTCTACTATAGGAAGGTGTACACAACAGAGGATCTGAGGAAAGCCTTCAAAGAAGCCCTGACTGAGCTACACTCTGGGGATCCGGGCATGTTCAGCCAGTTCAGACGAGCAATGATAGATGCAAAGCTGGATATGAACATGGTCCCCGTCCCTCAGAAAGTTACATATCTTCCTCCTTTTATTCCAGACACAAGAAATCCCAACAGGACGAAGATTGCAGCTGAAGCCAGAAGAGTGTGTTAGGAACATGGGATAGATATCTCAAAGGAGTCAAATGCAAAAAGAGAAATTTTTGTCAGGATTTTTGGAAAGTATGGGCTGAAGTATTAGCCATGTTAGAGTTTTTGAGCAACTGATGTATTTTGATTTCTATGCTTATCTGTGTAATCATCAGTTGTAATGAAAATTTTCATCTTATATCCGATTCACCTTGACGTACAATCTCTACTTGTCCAAGCTCTGAATCGCAAAGTTATTTCAATACCATGTTATAACTGTGCTAACCCTTGATGTTTAATCTTATAGACTGTCTAGAATTTCAGCTGAGATTTTAGATAGGTCAGTAGGGTTTAGATCAGTAGGGTTTTGGCATCATCAAAAAGGGGGAAATTGTTGGGAAATTTGAGTAAAAGTTTTGATTGATTCCAAAATCAACTGACCATAACCGAGTAGACGTTGCCATTTCCTAATGTTAGTATTTAGGCTCGCTGTTTGAGCAATGTTGAGATTTTATCTTTACAGGTCTCCAGCTGAAGACGACAACATGACGTTACTCGGATAGAACTACAACTGAGCGTTCAAGATATAGAACATCAGATGTAATAAAGACAACTGAGCGTTCAAGATAAAACATCAGATGTAAGAAAAACAGCTAAGCGTTCAAGCCAACTGATCAGATGAAGAATATCAGATGTAAGAAAGACAACTGAGCGTTCAAGTCAACTGACAAAAGCTAACACCTTTTCAATTGAAGACCACATAGAGCATAGACAAAGCAATGTCAAGTAATTTTAGCCCCACCGAGTATCTCCAAGTCTCGCCAAACTAGTTTTCTGATTTTGACCTCTTCCACTAGCCATTGTTCCAGCATTCGGTTTTTCGATTACTTTGTCATGCTGAAATTCTCTAAGTTGATCCTTTCTTTTACAAGATGCTCCAGTCGTATTCACTATCATGGAGACATAGGTAAATAAATCCTTGACAACCCAATTACCCTTAGCAACAACAACAATAATTAATTGGAGTTGATAAGAGAAACAATGGATATACATGGCATATGGATTTTCTTCCAATATTAAGGCTTTTAATCCATTAAATTTGCCCCTCATATTTGAAGCTCCATCATATCCTTGACCTCTCACTTTGCTTAAAGACAAATCATGTTTTGCAAATAATTCATCAATAGCATTTTTAAGGACAAGAAAGAAGTATTAGCCACATGTACAAGTCCAAGAAATTGCTCAATCACACATCCATCATTATTCACATAGCGTAAAACAACTCCCATTTGTTCTTTCAATGAAACATCTCGAGCTTCATCAATCAAAATTGTGAAAATTTATCTCCAATGTCTTTAACTATGGCAAGAGTGACCTCTGAAGCACAAACACGTGTTAAATCTTTTTTAATTTTCGAAGAAATCATTTGAGCATTGGCAGGAGCATTTGGACCCAAAACTTTAGAAACAACATCATTACGTTGACTATACCATTGAAGCAACTCAAAAAAAATTACCTCGATTTGAAGAACTAGTTGTCTCATCGTGCCCATGAAAAAACAATCCATACTTCAATAAAAAATGAGTCACATCCAAGGAGACTGTCAAACAAAAGCAACATCCATCTTGCGAGCATTTGATCGGTACATATTTGCCACACTTTGGTTTTGATTCATGAAAGCTTCAAGTTGTATTCTAACATCATTGTGGCAACTATTTATAGCCCTAACATGAAGAGTGAACCAATCTAATACTTTTTGCCAATTGCCAAAGCCAGTCTTAGTAAAAACATCTTCTCCAAATCGACCTCCTTTATTTGATTTCTTGAAAAGATGGCACCAAAAACAAAATGCAACATCTTTTGATATGCTATACTCTAGCCATTTAATGTTGATACCAAGTCCTTTGGAAACTCCTCTCTTGATTACCATAGGGCTTTTTCGGATATATATATGCCCAGCTGGTTGACAAGGTCCCAATGACAAGCATGCTCTTCGTGCATCATCTCTAATTGCAACATCAAACTCCTCAATCGGTTTCACATTCCCGGATCACCAATTATATCGTTTAAGTCTAATTCAATTTCTTTTCTATTTACCATAGGTTCAACAATAGGTTCTTTAGGAGAAGGGAAAAAGCCATGCAAATGTAATTTATAAATAAGTGTAATTTATAAATAATTGCAAATTCATAGGTTATAAATAAATGTAATTTATAAATGAATAGGTTCTTCCCGGATCACCTTTTTATTGTAGTATCGCTTCAATTTCTATGAAAAAATAAATGTAATTTATAAATAATTGCAAATTCATAATTTTGATAATGTAATACATTATTGCTTATCACATTATTGTGAACATCTCATTTGAAATCAAACATAACAATAAAAGTATTATCATCACAATCTGTAAAATGTTTAAGGAAACATAGCAGAAATCCAAAGTGGCTCCACACTTTTAATATTGGGCAACAAACCAACCATTTAACTTATATACTGCAATTTCATATGACTAATACATGATTTATAATTAAAGCAATCAAATGTTTTGATCCAATGTCTATTAGTAAAATACCTAATACTGATTCAAACCCTAAAAAATATAATTGTTCACATAAGCTAAGATAATTCACAAAATAATTAAGAAATCAATAAAGTAATATGATAATTAATCTTAATTAGAGAAAGATAATAAACAAACTTACAAAATATTATCGGAAAGATCAATAGAATTGTGGGGGCTGTGATATTGAGTATTGAGAAGTGAGAAGAAATGGACAAATAGCAGAGAGAGAATGTGTGGGTACTTAGGGGACTTGGGGTTAAAAATATTTTAATTTTGTTTGATTTGATAAAGGGCACGTATGCCTCTCTCTCCCATTTAAAGACTTTTTGTTTTGTCACTGAAAAAATGTGCTAACACATTTTTAACTAATCCTTATAATATTGTATTTCATTCCACTTTTGTTTTGCTTCATCTTCACAAACCACACCTCTCACCTCTGTATTTCCAGTCGGCAACGGGCGATGTTTAAAAATTTGTCGGCAAGTATCGATAGTAAAAAAAAAAAATTGTTGGTGGGTGCTTCAACACTCCTTAGCACTATGCTAAATCCGCCCCTGCCCTTATTTTGTCGGGAAGTATCACATTGAGCACTTGATTACTGCATTATACTTTGAATTATGGCTTTTTATGTGCTCCATATATGCATGATTCTTTTTCTTTCTAGCAAATAATATTTGCGAAATCTTATTTTTTGGAAAGGTTATTCATATCAAAAGCCATTCTCGGCTTGTAACACCCTTCAAAAATCTGTCTAAGAAAAACCCAATAAATTAAAACATTTTAAGATAGGTCCTGGAGGTTTTAAAAGAAAAATTTCTTTGAGTAAGGAAGATGAAGACTTTATTAATAAATTCAAAATGGGGTTTTATTTAAAATAAAATCTAAATTTGTTTTCAAATAATTTCATCATCATATTTTTAAAAACGAACACGAGCATAAACTTTTACATTCATTGCACGACATCCTACATGTTGCATTCTAAGTAATGATAAATTATTGATGTGAATTATCTGCGATTTAATTGTTACGTAATTATGGAGTCGGCCAATTAAGCTTGACTATACGCAATAAATTAGATGGTGTTGCGTTAGGCAATTAGGTGAGCTTAACGAAAATAAATAAATTATAATTGTACATATGATTTTTAGTTAAAACAAATTATTAGAATTTGTTCGATAATTTTTTACGGGTTAAATTGCATACGAGCCGCACTGTTTATAATATTGGGATAGAATTAGCGTAGGGGAGAAGGAGAAAAAGAGAGAAAGGTGGGGACCCCTCATAATTACCTTTTAGCTAGTTAAAATAGAATGAAATAAAACCACCTATCCCTCAAAATCAGCGGCCCTTTCTTCTCCCCTGTAGAATCTCGCAGAAACAAATGATTATTCTTCAACTCACACTCAACCCCCTTTTTCTCTCTATATCTCACGCCATCACCACCACTCTCTCTCCTCATTGTACATTTGCAAACTTTTGCCCCAAAACCCTAGCCACCACTCTTCCACCTACTGCTGCCGCTGCCTTGTGCCGCCATGACCACCACCACCGGCGCAGCCTCGAGGAAAAGAAGGTGGAGCAACATATCAAGGGAGGCTAGAGAAAGAAAGTAGACGAGAAGGAGTGAGAGGCAGAGAGAGAGAGAGAGAGAGAGAGAGAGAGAGAGAGAGAGAGAAAAGAGGAGACGAAGGCTAGGTATAAAGACTAAATCCTCGTTTCTCCTATTTCTTCCTTCTTTTCTATATCCTAGAGACATGTTTAGGGAAACAAAATGGTGGAACCTTCGGCCTTGTTGTGAAGAAGATGATGTTTATGCTATTTCCATAATGTAGTGAAGGCAAGGATAATTTTGTATGGTCTTGATGCTTGTTGTGAATTTATACTCAATTATATACATCCTTGGAAGAGCATGACTTAGGAATTTGTGTTCTTCATAATCATATGGTTGCTATAAACAATATGTGAGTGTGTGTAGGCTGTAAATCGTGTATATGTTGTTGTGTTGGTGTTTTGGATTTGAATAAATGAAGCCTGGAATGAATCGTGTACGATGTGTGAAACTGCACTGATTAGAATTGCGCGTTTCTATGAGTTATACGTCGGGTTTTACTCTCAATTTTTGATATGTTATATATAAGTATGTGAAGATGCTTGAGTTAAAAATTTAAATTTTTCTTTCGTGTAATGAAGCTAGGTTGAATTTATCTTGTCTTTGCTGTAATTGAACCCTAACGATCTGCGCAGCAAAAAGTTTTGAACTACTGCTCCTTCGCTAAAAAATTTTCAAACTCCATTTGTTGGAGAAGAAAATAGACTTCCTAAGGTTTCCAGATTGTTATTAATCTCGTTTTGTTGCCAAATGAGTAGAATTTGGTGTGAGTTTCAAATTGACTAACTTTTCAGCGAAACTGGAAATTTACAGCTTCTTCAATTTGTAGATGAAGCCCCGTTTGGGCTAGTAACGCTTAATATTTTTGAAATATGAATTTTTTTGGAATAAGATGTGCATGATAGGAGTCTCCAGTAGAAATTTCAAAGCGATTAAAGATTGTTTTCTATTTATTTCGGATTTTACGGTGCTAAGTGTGTCGCTGAAAATTTCAGAAATATGTTTATTATTTTTTTATGCCTAAATTCGATTTTCTGCTTAAAATAAATAAATATGTGAGCCTCAATAATGTGTTAAGTAATTTTTTTTTAAAATGGTATGATAAAGTATGATTTATTTGGAGATTATAAATTTATTTTATGTGCTAAATTGCTTAATAATTAAATTTGGCCTAAGTTACTAAGTTTTGGGACGCGATAATTTTCTTTGATTTGGACTTGAGGTATTGGACCAAATTTTCAGATTTCATGAATATGTCTTTATGCTTGGATCGAATTAATGATTTATGTGTGGACTACGTGGTTTGGGCCTTGACCAGATTTGTTAATTAAGTCAATATAAGTTTGTATCATATCTTTACTATTAAATTATTTTTTTCTTTAAGAGGTCCAACCTATTTAATTAATCATTATGGGCCAAGACTAAAGTTAATTTAATGTTGTGACTAATGTGCTCATGTTTATTATTATTTTTATTTGATAAAGCCCAATATGATTATTATGTGCTAGCTCAATTTGCATGTTTATTCATGTGACCCATATGCTTATGATTGTTAAGCCCAATAAGATTATTATTTATTTCTTGGACCTATGTGTTTGGGCCTTAGGCCAATTTTGCTTAATCAATTTAATGAATTTATTAAAAATAGTCAAAACATTACTTTATGATTTGAATTTCTTAAAGGTTAATTAAATTATTTAATTAACTTATATTTCAATGATTACCATGTACTTATGTTGTGACTCGATTAATAATGATAATTAAATAATTATTAATTAATTATTTTTACATTATTAATTAATTAATTTCCTTTTAATTAATTAATTATATGCTAATTGCATATATGTGTGTTAATTAATTTGATTAATTAACTAAGTATGTGATGAAATATGTGTGCTAAACTGCTGAAAGTATACTTGTTGAAGCATGCTAAGTAATTTCTTATGTGACATGATTAAATGATATAACATGTATGCATGAGTTTAATTGTATAAGTAAGATATGATATCATACATGATTAATTATGTGACATGCATACTTATATGAATCAAAATAAAACACAACATGACATTTAATAGCAAGACATGATTTTGAAATCAAGTTTTGATTAACTTCTAAGATGCATATCTTGACTAAGGATCTATAATTCGATTTCTATAAATATAAAACCTCAAGGCCATGCCTTGATAGATTTTCTATAGCAAAAGTTAAAGACCGGGAATAGGTTGATCTTTAGAATTAACGATAGACTAATTGACCCCTAGAGTCAAATGCTCAAGAGTCTAGATTGTCTTGTAGGAGGCACCAAGGATTAGAGACGCAACAGGATACTTTACACATTAAGGACAAAAGGTGGGTTCTATTTTCAAAACTGTGGGTTATAAGCCCCATGTAGGTAACTTTTCGAGTTAATAAACCCTAACTGTTTTCATGAAAAGTGATAATACATGCTAAATAATTTTGTTCTCTACTTGAGACCCGTACACCCCAAGGTAGTGCGCACACATGTACTTATGACTGTTCGGAGAGTGGGAGTGGCTCCCCACTCGAAGAACCGGGGAAGGTAACACGGTAGACGAGTTGTGTTGCGCGCAAAAGTTAAAATATTTTTGCATATGCATGGGATGAATGTTTTCTTTTTAAAAGATATTACCCGTGTATATGAAATGAGCATGCTTTATCTTTCAAATGTCTTTGCAAAATATTTTTCAAAAAGGGGCACGAACTTCACTGAGTACCAAAAGTACTCAGCCCCAAAATGTTTCTTTTTCAAAACAGGTTGAGTGACGATCGAGATGGAGGTGTGTTGGCATCGAAGATATTCTGGATGACGATTACTCGGATCGTCATCTCTCATTTTATTGAATGAATGATTCTATGTTAAATTTCAAGTATGAGTTTAACGTTCATTCAAACTCCGACTAAACCAATCGCCATTAGTTTCAATCGACGCTTTACGTCCAAGTAATGACATGTTGACGAAGCCTCATCGGTTCCTTATGAAGCAAAATCTTTTGAAAACCTCATTGCTTGTGTAAATCAACGGTTTATTGTACGGTTTTAAGTGACGGTCCGATTATCCGCATAGGCCGGGTATCAGGCTATTACACGGCTTTCCAAACATTAGAGTTGGAACCCATCACCATAGCCATCTGGTTCACCACATCTTATCTATATCGAAATTTTTATGTTTTATATATTTCTAGATTGCTTTTTATGTCTGCTTAAATTTATATTTTGGCACGAGCACGAAGATTGAAGATTTGGTTTCTGCTAATTTCCATTTTGACTAAATTTCTTGAATTTCCATTGAGTTTGTGCCCTAAAATTTTGTTTAGTTTGATTGAGAAGAGCATAAATTATTGATGTCTGCATTCTTATATTTTTCAATTTTAAATAATATTTTATTTGCATTCACTGGTGGAGCCATTTGGGAACAAGTGGGTGCTGCTGCACTGATGAGTCGGGGTCCAGAACAGATGAATCAAACTCGGAGTTGGAGCTGAGAGGTCTAGTTACAAGATTAAGAGCCAAGAAGCTGCAAGGCTATTTCTAGTGCATTTTCCGAAAAAAACTGGAAGATGAAGATGTTGGTAACTTGACCAGTATCCAAGACTGATGATTATGATGATGCAAGTTTCGAACAAGTCCTTTTAGTTCGAAAATTACGCTTCTTTTTATTTAATCATTTTATGTTTTATTTGAATCGGGCTCAAACTTTGTCTTACTTAATTTAGTTATTTTAAGTTAAGTAGCAAGCCCAATAATTAGTATTTATTCAATTTAATTAGTAGCCCAATTGTCACAACATGTTAGGTGATAAATTGGCCCAAGACCTTTATTATTTTCGAACCCTAGCTCTAGTATTTAAGTCTTTGAAAAACACAATTCACAACAGACTTGTTTGAATCAAAAAGCAGTTTACGCTATTCACTTGTCTCATAAAAATTCAATAAGTTCTTGGTAGAGTTTGTCGTTGGCAACTTTAACCTTGAAATCATTTGATTCATTCGTGATATGCAATAGTATTCGGGTTAATCAAATCATCGAAGAATACTCCATAGGAGCGTTTCGGATTCGTGTTGATTCGGGGTTCCTTTTAGGGTAAGCTTCACAATCCTATTTCTCATTTTCATCAACACCAGGTCTTTCCACACCATCACAACCTTCATATACATCCCATACTCCCATAGTCATATCACCATCGTCCGTATAGCCTCTCGAGTCCAGTTTCAACCACATAAACCGATCGAGCCAAATACAAACTCTAATAGTCCCAAAATTAACCACCGTGCCAATTTACAAACCACCCGTGAAAATTTGCTGAATTTTAGATATGTTGTTCCTGACTTCAATTGATAACTTGTGTTATAATTTGAGCTTAATCGGAGTTGATTTGCTATAGTTTCCAATCGAGTTTTCTTCTAGGATTTTAGTCGTCAGTTTTGGCATTGTTTTGTGTCTTGTTTTATTTCTTGTTCAACTTTCGATTTAGATCAATCCAATAGGTGTTTTAATTTGTATTAGTTTAATTTGTGTTTGGATTGAATGAACCTTTCAATTGACGTGTGTTCGGGTTATTGCTTCCGTACATTTATTGGCCGTATCATGCACCCCCAAAATAAAATAAAATAAATAAATAAGTTTACTATATGTCTTAAAGATTGACAAAAAAAATATATATATTGCACCGCCATTGCGATTTTTATTTGGGCAATTATTGAATTTCAATTTTAATTTTTAAAACTCATTATAGACAACACGTACTAAACTATAATAAGTTCATAAGCCCAATACAAAAAAAAAAATCTAAAGTCCAATAACAATAAAAAGTTAAGCCCACAACAAAATAAAAATTAAAAAATCACTAGACTCTAGACAACAACGGGAAGAAAAATGCAGCAACAAGAAAGAGATAGAGACAAACAAATGAAAAGATATTGCTCCAAAACAAAAAGAGAAAACTTCTTCATTTCATTTTTTCTGATCAAACCAACGCCACAATGCCACTACCACACCATAGCTCAACTATTGAGGCTTGAGCTCATCTTTGTCTCTTATTTGGCTCTCATCTATAAATTAAGATATTTACTATTAAACTCTAAAATTCTAAATTAATGGTTAGTTTTTAGTTCTTTTATTATTTTAATTGATTGGCTCAATGTTGAATTGGTTATTGGTGTTGGTTTTATTGAGCATATGCAAATTTTTTGTAATACCCCGGATAATTATTCCGTCATTAAAATAAAACTGTAATTAATAATTAAGGCTTTGCACGCCTAAGTTAAAGATTTTCGATTCTAAGACTGACGGTGAAATCCATTTCTGAAAATAAATTCTAGAAGTCGGTCGAACGACTACTGTATTAGGGTTTTCGCGTCCGATAGATTTTTTGTCCGAAAACTCAGATCGAAAAATCGTCAGAATTTACATTCACTTTTTCTTCGATACGAGTTCACCGGAAAAAGTCAATTTTTATAATTTTTCCGGGCGAATTTTAGACTGTCTTATCCCGACTTTTTATCGGATTTTGAAAAACGAATTAGGTTTTCCGAGTATGTGATTTATTTCTAATCTAACGGTCGAATTAGATTTCGTCGATTACGTAACTATCTAAGAAATTATTTCTCGACTTTTATAACATCGTTCTAGACCCGTAAACGAGATATTTCCGGCAATTAAATCACCCCCAAAACCGCCTACATGAGTCATCACCTTTGTTGAGATATTTTATCACTTTATCAAATAGTATTAACCTTGTCATCACCTCTCCTCTCTCTCATTCACTACCGCCCACCCCTCTCTCTCTATTCTCTCTCACTTTCTTCCATTGAAGACATTTCTTCAAGCTTTTCTCAAGCTCACAAGTCTCTCGTCTACCGATCGATCTTAGATCCGATTCCATATTCGACAAGGTAGGCACTTCTTCTACGTATTGAACCGAACAAAAATAATTTTCTCTCTACTTATTTTTTTCGAAAATTATGGAAAGGAAGTAAGATGATGAACCTTTGTTTAATACATGTTATAGTATGATTAGGAATGATTCTATGGATTGAAATCATGAAGAAATCATCCCTCCTAACCTATTTGTTATTACCGAATTTTTAGGGAAATTTAGGGGTTTTATGTAGTTTGATTTTTCTTGATGTTTGATTGATGGATTAGTGTTCTATATGATGTTAGATGACTACATGAATTAATTTAAAATTTTCTAAAAGTAAAAGTAGAAGTGTAAGAGAGAAAGAATCGATGTTTTGATGTAGAAGATGTTATGATTTTCATGAATTGTTAATAGAAATGAGATGTAGTATGTATGTGGATGACTATATAATTATTTGGAATTTTTCTAAAAATAAAATGAAAATCGTAAGAGACAAAAATCCATCGATAAGTCAAGATTCGTTAATGATATGAGTATATGGTTTGCATATTAGTGATTTTTGATAGATAATGATCGATGTTGTAAAGTTTGAACGAAATCGGAGAACGTCGGATTTTTGTTAAGGGACGAGCAATTGTCGATAAGTCGAGAATAAATAATGATTTAGGTTTATGATTCGAATATATGATAATCTTGCTAGTTGGTGATCGTAACCGGAAAATTTGAACGAATTCTAGGAAGGTTCGAATTTTGATAAGAGACGAAGAAACGAGATTAAATGCCGATAGAAAAGTCGAATAAGGAAAACCTTTTTGATAATAATGATTGTTGTCGTTTGATGAACGAGTTTGTAGTTAACGATATTTCCATCCGAGATACGAGATAATATAAGTTATAGTTTATAAACGAGAAGTTGTTGATTGAAATAGAAATTGAAATTGAATTGGTTTAGTAATTGGGTAGTTGAAAAAAGGACGAGGATATGCTCGTCGTTTGTTTAAATCAAAAGACGTGATTGTGTACCCGATTGAGGGACATGCATGTAGACTACCTTAAGATGGAAATTTCGTAAGAATAAAAGAGGAATAGCATTAAACGAACTTAGAGAATCGTGCGTTGAGTTTTGTCGAGCATTAGGGTTTCGCGCGGACTGTTTTGCGACCTTGCACGGAAACTGTCATAACTTTTAGCTCGCTTAACAAAATCGAGATCCGTAAATTGGAGAGTAAACTAGACACCCGTGGATTTCTTTTGGTATAAATTTTATCCCCTGTTTTAAAGTTCTCTGTTCTGTACGAACTCCAGAACCACTGCCTTGTGCAGAAAGTTTCCAAAAAACTTAAATTCTTAAGTTGAATCCTTTTCAACTTCGTTCCTTGTGAACTTCTAAGTCGTTATAAGTTATCGACATCCATTATCTACTGTCCTAAGGGCCGAGTAATGAGCCGAGTCAGTTTGTAGACGAGAATTGATCGAGTCTCGTTTATTAGTTAATCGAAAGAAAGTAGTAAAGTGCAAAGGCCTAAAAGACTAAAACCGATTTCGATTTCCAGTTTCTTTTATCGTTGCGATCAAGTTATTAAAGTTTGTTTAATTACGATAAAAGGGGGGGGGGGGTCAGCACCGAGGATAGGACGGAAGACCAAAGACGGAAGTTCATATTATAGTTCTGTAATCAGTAAGGTAGGCTTTTCTATATACGAAATAAAATGAGCGATGCTCGAAAATCTTTATTTACAGCTTTGATAATTGTGTTTTCAACGTGATAATCAGAGCATGAAATGTTTTGTTTTTATGTGAGTTCTCTTGTACCCTTCTGAGTTAGCCGACCTGCTATCCAAAATTATTAGTTAGCCGACCTGCTAACTAAAACGATCGGACTTTGAGTTAGCCGACCTGCTATCCAAAGTTAGTGTACACAGTAGCCGTTGTGTGTGGAACCCTGTTGAGGGGTGGCCAGCCACGGTGATAATTATTGGGCAAGATTGAACGTAACATCTGAGAAAAATGCTTGCGCAAGCTATATTGTAAAAATGAGAAAAAAATGTTTAGTAGACACGGGTATTTTATTGAAAAACCCCGATGTGCGACAAGAATGAGATGCCTGATTTATCTATACTTATGATATGTTTTCGGCAATGTGCCCACTAAGTGCTTTTGTACTTAGCCCTGCATATGTTTTATAAAATGTGCAGGTTGAGTGGCGGGAGCGGCGGTGGTTGATGTTGAGTTAAGAAGTCGTAATTAGAATAAAGAACTTGTATCAAGCTTTACGCTTTCCGCTGCCAATCTTTTTGATGTTAATGTATCTATCTGTTGGGTCTAAGCCCCGTACAATGAACTCAGTTTCTTTTTTGAACAACTTGTCGAGTGATCCTTCGAGATCAACTCTTTCTTTTAAATGAAGTCTTGTTCATAGAAGTTATTCTGTTATTAATGTCGGTTTATTCATTCATTCTTATTCATCCCCCTTCTTCCCCGCTTCTTTAATCCAACCCCTAGTCGCACCCCGGCTTTACCGTCCCTCGGGATTTGGGGCTGTGACAGAGTGGTATCAGAGCAATCGTTTCTGCTCTACATACGAATTTCTTTCGAGTAGTAAGATAGAGTATTATGAAACTAATATATCAAAACTAATATTCTTTTTGATGTGTATATATTATATATATGATGACCCGAGAGTGGGCTTTGATCTTATGAAAAGTTTCGTCTAAGCGCGATTAGAAGAAAAATATTAGATGAATATTCCAGTTTAACCGAGAAGTTAAAAGTTTAAAGAGCTAAGTATCGAAGCTATTATCAAGTTTCTTTCCCAACTTAAAACAAGGAATTGTTAAGCAATCAAATCTTCAACAATTTATGTTCAAAAAAGTAAAATCTTAAGGGGTTCATGCTCTTCAAAGATAGATGATGCGATTCGTGAGAATTCTTCTAGTGATTAGAGGAAAAAGAAATTATTTATGATGTTGAACTTCTTTCTCATCATCCAGAAAAAAAAAATGGATTATCCCTCAAATGAATGAGATATAATTAGAACTTAGAAGAGCATACATCCTTAAAAAACTTTATCAACCAAAAACTCACAAATTTCCTCAAAAAGACATTGGAGGTTCACGTTGATTTATTGCTTATTGGTTTGATAAATGAGATTGGCTAGAATATTAGTATTGAGAAACATGCCGCATTTTGTTTTGTTTGTTTCTTGTTCAAGAATGATGTTGAAACTAATGTGGGAGAAGATGCATTTGTTAATGGAGGGTTTAAGTCATGGAATAAACTGGATAGATTAAGGAAACATGTTGGTAGCGTAGAAAGTTCTCACAATCTTGCTTATGAGAAATATGTGAATTTAAGAGATGGCAAAAAAAAAAAAATCATTGTTTCTTTTGATAATGCCAATGATGTGACTCAAAGACAGTATGAAATTCGCTTGAAAGTTTTCATTTCTTATGTGTGTTTATATTGTGACAATGGTTGGCATTTCGAGGACTTAAAGAAAGTTAGGAATCACATGATAAGAGAAAATATTCTTGAACTTTTGAAATGGTTAAAGTCACAAAATGAAATCATTACAAATGTTGCTTTAGAAAATTCTCCTAAAAATTGTCAAGTGGCATCTCCAATAATTCAATTAGATATTAGTATTAGTTGTTGTGCTGAAAAAACAACTAAGCAAATTGCGAATGAGCTTGGTCATGACTACTTTGCTATATTGGCCGATGAGTCGAGTGATATCTCCCAAAAGGAACAACTAACTGTTTATTTGTGTTATGTTGAAGGTAAAACGGGAAATGTAGTGGAGCAATTTTTAAGACTCGTTCATTATGGTAATTCACGGCTTTGTCTATTAGAAGTTCAATTACGTATTTAGTTGTTGAACATTCATTGAGTCCATCTAAGATTCGAATGCAAGGGTATGATGGAGCTAGTAACATGAATGGTGAGATAAATGGCCTTAAGACTTTGATTATGCAAGATACTCCAAACCCCTATCATGTTAATTACTTTGTTCGTCAATTTCAACTAACTCTTGTAGTCATTACTAAAAAGAACAATGATTGTGCTTGGCTTTTTAATACGCTTGCAACCTTGTTGAATGTGATTGGAGTTTCTTGTAAGAGAAAAAAAATTATTGGAGAATTTTAAACAGAAAAAGTTGCTCAATCACTGGAGAAACTTGTTGGAGTTCTCATTACAAAATTGTTTTGTAATTGCTAAAAACAATTGTATGGGGGTGTGGAAGACACACGTTTCTAACTTGAACACCAGGGTAATTGCTAAAAATAATTGTCGTCGTATTTCATAAAACGGAGGTATATTATTAGACGGATATGGTCGGCAAATAATATCGTCCTATATGCATGGAAATAAACTGATATGAGGAAAAATATCCTAGAAATTTAGTTCTTAAATAATTATGGCCAAAACCAAATTATAAATTCAAACTACCCAACATCAGAGGAAAAATATTCTAGAAATTAAGTCTTTAAACCCATTATGGTAGAAACAAGATTTCACACTCAAACTACCCAACATTTTAATCTATTTTAAAACAATTATAGCAGAAACAAGACTCTAATATGTCTAATAAACTATATTAAAATTACTTACCACAGTACAAGTAGCCATGATGTCCTTAATTATCTCGAAAGTGAGGTTGTTTTTAGTATTTGCAAGAAAATCTTGTATAATCGTTGCCACATCTTTTATCACCGGCCAATTATTTATCGCAATATCTTTTTCGTTGATTCCAAATAAAGCACGTAGTGACTTCACGTGAAGAATTATAAAAATCTAAAAGAAAAAAAAATTCATATATTTAGGTATTTAACAATAAAAAAACATTTAAACAACATTGAAACACTTACCATTAGTGTAAAGACTGATTCCGAAGTTGATGAAGATTGAGTTTTCTTTTTTTTTTTTGTTTAATCCCTCATAAATGGAGGTCATCATCAACTCACCCCATGCGTATCGCTCAATGCGATCAATACTGGTGAGAAAAACTCCGAAGTGTGCGTTGGTACATGATGATGAGTCAGCCACATCTTTTATCACTGATGCGTCTTCGACTTTTGGGTCTTTTTGGCCCCATTTTTCTTTTCTTTTGTGTTTGTATGAGTCGTATAGGGGAGAAAACAGATATTTTGGAGGTGGAAGCTCAGAAATGAGCATATGGACGAAATATGAGCGAAATGGGCATTACTGAGACAAATCAGCCCAAGTTGCATCTGAGCAGCGATGATTTCCAAAGTGTACCACCTGGTGCGAGGCTAACCGAAGAATGCAGTCAATATGACCATGCTGGACAACAGCAGTCAGCAGCAAGAGCCAAATATGGAAAGACGCGTGAAGGAGATATTAAGGAGATTCTGGCGAGTCCTAACAATGGAAAGATCTGGAAAAACGTGGAGTCAACTTAATCAATCAATAATTGATGGTCAATCACCAATCAAATCAATCAAGGATCAAGCTAAATATGGAAGGTGATCATTCATGTTGGTAAGGCCATGACAGACTGTCCCAATCAGCACATATGGGCTATTTATGGAAAAAACGTGTGAAGAGCCAAGGATGGAAGGTTTCAGCGAATCTGAGATATCAACAACAAGAGAAAGATAAAGTCAACTCAATCAATTAAGCCAATCATCCCTAACAATCAAATCAATCACGATCATCTATTTATGGAAAGTCAGTCACAGGGATACTGTCAGACAGCTGGGTTAGGGTTAGACTAACGTCTGTCAACTATATAAAGCCAACAAGTGTGGCTGACAAAGGTGGCTACTCCCCATCGTGTTCTACTTCATTTTCAGTCCCAAGATACAATTTAGTTCAGTATTTTCTTTTACATTTTCGTACCAAACAATTTACTTGCTTTTATTTCAATTCCGTTGTGAAGAACAAGCCCAAGGCGGTTTGCCTTTGGTATTTATTCAAGTATTTCGTATTTTCTTCTATTCATGTGTTCATTTTATTTTATGTTTATGTATTTAATTATGTGTGAGTAATTCCCCTGATGAGATTTGGGTGGGGAAAATGATTAAGTGTTGATATGTGAAATGTTCGCGAGGCATTTGTGCTATCGGTTGGATCCAGTGGTTCTAGAGAGATCTGAGCAGAATCCATGGGCAGTTCTGATCCAGCGGGTGATCTCCGCTCGGTTAGAGCTGTACCATGACAAGCAAAGGCCAGGGCATGACAGACGGCAACGTTCAGTATGCCTATGACCGAGTAGCTGAGCAGCGCCTTCAATGGTGTTGTAGATCTGGATGGTGAGGAAAGGGCAAGAGGATACTGCGTCCTTCTTCGGTCTTGGGCTTCTCTAACAATCACCCATCAACTGTGACGAGGCATCAAGCCATGGTTATCGACCAAAGGACTCATCTCGCGTATCGTAAACATATCAATGACCGGTTGGACGTAGTACTGGAAATGAATATCCCGCGAGTTATGTCTACTCTGTAGGTGCGGACATGGGAAGTTTGGAAGAGAAGGTTGGTGAGGGTCATACTTGGAGAGATCGGGTATGACTACTATCTAAGGAGGAGTGAAGCACGGCCTTGTGACCGGGGTGAAGCGTGACCTTCGGACCAAGACGACAACAAGGGACTCAACCATCCCAAGTGTGGAGTATGAACTCTTGAAACGCCCCAATGTCTTTGGGCCACGCCTTGAGTTTGTATGAAGCATGGACGGATCTTCAGTATGCCCATGACCGAATAAACATATCAACAATGATCATGACCTACCCCAAATCTTACCCCCTTTTTTTATATATGATTTCCGTTTAGTTTATTGTGCAGATATACAGGTTGAGACCGTGACAACTCAATTTGTGCACCGAAGAGTAAAGTAGTTCCTCACTCTACGTGGGATCGACCCTAGCTTGCCACTAAGACTAGCCAGTCCGGTAGTGGGCTCAGGAGCGTGTATTGTCCGTCCAGGGCAAACACAGGTATTTTGATCGTACCGCACGACGGGTGCGTGTCAAAATTGGTGCCGTTGCCGGGGAGTGACGCGCAAGAATTTTACTCTTCATAATCCATCATCCGCTTACTGCTTGACGTTGTACGGCGAGGCGCGGGATGGCAGCTGCTGCCCCGCAGACCATCCGTCAGCTAGCATTCCCAGCTGACCTGAATTTGAAACCCAGCGGTATAACCCTACCGACCATCGAAGGCCGGTATGACCTGAAACTAGACCTAATCCAATTCCTGTCCAAATTCCATGGCATACCTGAAGATGACCCAATCACACATCTCCAAGACTTTGAGATGATATGCTCAACGGAGGAGAACCAAACATCAATGGGAGAATACATTAGGTTGGTGTTGTTTCCTTTCACACTACAAGGAAATGCAAGGAAATGGTACTACAACTTGTCCGCTGGTTGCGTGACCACATAGGCTGAGATGCAGCAAACATTTTTGGAGCGGTATTACTCAGCAGCCAAAGTGTTTAGTATGAGGAGGACCATACAAAACATCAAACAAGGAGAGCTAGAATCACTCTACGAGTATTGAGGCCGATTCAAAGGATTGTTGGAAGAATGCCCACACCATCAAATTCCTGAAAATAATTTGGTGGAACACTTCCCATTGGGACTCAAGAAATACGAGAGAAAACTTGTTATTGCGGCATGTGGAGGTTCGATGTTCGACAAAACACCCAAGGACGTGTTGCAACTATTTGAAAGTATGGCCAGAGAGTCGGGAGCATATGAATGCAACCTGGAAGCACCAAAGAAGATGGAGGATGACAACCTCATTGAGTTGAGAAAGGAGATCAAAGAGATCAAACAACTCGTAGCAGCTGTGACCACACCGAAGAAGGCTCCTCTGTATGACCAATACAACATGACTGGACATCAAACTGATGAATATCAACTCTTCTTAGGGGATGGACCAATGGAGGATTTTGCTATGGGAGAAAGTGATGACCAGCACAAAAGGTATGATCCATTCTCTCACTCTTACAATGCTGAATGGAGTGAAAGTCCAAATTCCCAATGGCGACATAGAGGATGGGAGAATCAGCAATTGCAGCCAGTACGGGGCATACTGCAGACACCCTCGTACCAGTCAGAACTACAAGAAGGACCAACTTGGGAAGAGTCAATGAAGGATGCCGAACTCTTCGGACCTGAAACAATGGATGAATGTAGCCAAAAAATCTGCCGTTGGGATGATATTATAGCAAAAGACGTGGAGAATCAAAGGAAACTTCCACCGGAAGAGATCAATCTGATCGAGGAAGTTGATGAAGCAAAAATGCAAAAGGAGAAGGACCTCGAAGAATGGCATGACGGTATGACCAAACCGCAAGGCACTGTAGCAGAATTGACAGGAATAGGCATACCGGAGTCTGATGAATCTGTCAGAGCAGCCCATACAGAAAAGGCCACCCAGAAATTGCCAACTACTGCACCGCCTTGTCCGAGTATCTTGGAGGAAGCTAATGATCACAAACGCCCACTACCCCAAAATGCCATAACTCTTTGTGGTTTTCTTCTGAACTCGGGGTTCAAACGAGGGTCAGTTGATAAAACACTGTTCACCATCAAAGTTGGAGAAGATATACTTGTTGTGCAAATCTATGTTGACGACATCATATTTGGTTCCAAGTCGGAGGAGCTGTGTGAAAAATTCTCAAATCTCATGAATGAGAAGTTTGAGATGTCGATGATGGGCGAGATGAATTATTTTCTTGGATTACAAGTGAAGCAGTCGCCAGAAGGGATTTTCATCAATCAGTCCAAGTATACAAAGGAGCTCATCACCAAGTTCGGATTGCAGACAAGTAAGACCACAAGAATCCCGATGAATACTAATTGGAAGATTGAACCTGGAACTGAGGGAAAACTCGTGGATGCCAGTAAGTATAGAGGGATTATCGGTTCTTTGCTATATCTAACCGCCAGTCGGCCAGACATATCTTACGCAGTTGGAGTGTGTGCTCGGTTCCAAGTTCAACCGAGGGAAGCACACATGTTGGCAGCAAAGAACATCATCAAGTATCTGAAGGGCACAGTTAATGTTGGGTTGTGGTATCCAACTGATGACAATATCCAACTGACCGGATACTCAGACGCAGATCTAGCCGGAGATCGGTTGGACAGGAAGTCCACATCTGGACACTATCAGTTCATGGGAAGCAAGCTAGTTTCGTGGTTCTCCAAGAAACAAGCATGTGTTGCCACTTCTACAACCGAGTCAGAATATATGGCTGCCGGTAGCTGTTGCATGCAAGTGTTGTGGCTCAAGCAACAGTTGAGAGATTATGAAGTTGCAACTGGACAGGTTCCCATTCATTGTGATAGCTCAAGTGCCATTGCTATCTCTTTGAATCCTGTTCACCACTCTCGGACGAAGCACATCGACATCCGACATCATTTTATCCGAGATCATATTGAGAAGAAGGATGTATCCATGGAGAAAATTCCAACTGAGATTCAGAGAGCAGATATCTTCAATAAACCTCTAGCCGAAGCGCGGTTCAAGATGTTATGTGATTTACTTGGATTGTTGGATCCATCAGATGAGGAACCAACTGAGGTGAAGAGATAGATATCCATCTGAGGGGGAAGCTCAGATGAAGGGGGAATCTCAGATGCGGATTGCCAACCGAAGACATCGGATGCGGATCGCCAACCGAAGAGATCAGACGTCAGCTGAACAGACGAACTTGAGTCAGCTGATGGTATGCCGCAACATTGGAACACAGCTAATTCCAACATCAGCTGACAGGTGAACACAGCTGATTCCGACATCACCTGGTAGGTAACATTTATGGCTGAAGGTGTTATGATCTTAAATGAGAATGTTTGAAATAAATTCAAACATTCATGAGCTAGTCAGTTACATTCAAATAGCCATCATGCCGCATTTAATGTAAAGTACGGCTAAACATCAATAGCCTACTTTATAGTGCGACTGGGCTGACATGAAAAACAGTTCACCTTCTCACGCGCTGGTTGGAACTCGGTTCGTGACGTCAAGTCAAAGCTAGTCAACAGTCGCGTGATCACAGCCGTTGATGGATTCGCGCCATTCAACCCTAGCCGTTGATTTCAACCAAGCCTAAAACCTATAAAAGGCGGAAAATCAGGAAGTGATCTCTTACCTTCCTCATTCGTGTTTATCTGAAGTAACTGTTCATCATCTTCTCAGATTCTGTCTAACCATTTACTGCAAGTTTTTCTTTCCTTCTTATATATACCTTCTCAGACGTATTAAATGGCACCCAAAGAAAAGAAAATGGCTTCCTCCGGACCCTCTCTAGTCCCCACATCTTATGAAGAATCGTTCGACTTGCTGATTTCGAAGATACACTTTGAGCAGATCCTTTCAAATGATGAATTGGAGTCGCCAGTGTTGTCTCCCCTCGCCGATATTCTTAGGGAGAACGGCCTACTGGAATGGGTGAAGCTCTTCCCCTCCCATCTTCTCAGGCACCAGGTAGGAGAGTTCTGCGTGAATATGCAATCGCCCATCGACAGCAGGGATGGAGTAGTTACAGAAGTTTCTTGCCGTCAACGGGATGTTCCAGCCAGAACCATTCGCCGTGTCACCGTCCCTATTGCAGTTTCCGATATTCTTTGCCAAGTCATTCCGGCGAATCATACCGCCACATACACCATCGACAACATAACCGATACGGAAGCCGATGAGTTTCTGGAGAGTGCTCTCATCACTCCGGAAAAATTGAAAAGTAATATGCAGAGGACGAAGTTGAAGTCGGAGCATCGACTTTTGTTCGATGTTGTCTCCAAGGTCTTGTTCGGTTACAGTGGTGCCTTCGGAGACATCAGCCGACCGAAGCTCAAGCAATTGATTGCTTTGGAGCACAAACACAAACACAACGTCGACTGGTTCAAGTATTTTGAACACCAGCTGACTGTGGAAAGGCAGAAGATCTCCGAGACCACAACTGAATCCGGGGAGAAGTTGTTGAGTGTCAAGGGAACTCTCAACTTCAGTTGCAAAATCTCCGCTCTGATCCTGCTCGCAACCAAGGGTCAGAACATGGTCTGGGAAGACTGCGAGGAGACCCCTGTGAAGAAGTTGATGTTGTTCCCAACAGCAAAGAAGGCTCAAGATGTGGTTAGGAGTGTGTATACTCCTAAGGAGAAGAAGGATGTTGGGAAGACAACTGAAGAAAATGATACAGCTGAGGAGGTACCAGCTGTCTGCCGCCCCTCAAAATCGAAAGCTACTCGCCGACGCGGAGCTGAGTCGAAGAAAGAGAAGGAGGAGGAGCCTACCAAGAAGAAGCTGAGAGTTCGCTTCAAGAAGACGGTTGCAGTACCAGCTGAGGAGGTTCCAGCTGAGGAGCCAGCTGAGGGTACGCCAGCTGAGGAGGAGGTACTAGCTGTAGAGGCGCTAGCAGAGACGGCACCAACTGAGGAGCCATCCGAGTCGAGCTACTCAGCTGAGGCAGCTGCCTTCGAGATCGTTCCTCGCGCTGCTGGAATTGATGAGGCTGAAGGGATGGAAACAGATCTGACCTCGGATGCTTCTTCCTCCTCTGAGGAAATTGAAGACATTTCAACCTCCCTCACGGCAGGAGCTGATGCCGTACCGCCCAAAGAGCCTCTCGCTCTCACAACTGACTCACAGCCAGAGATTCCGAGCTCATTCCTCGATGCCAACATTGAGACCATCTCTTCGGCCAATGTTGAGGAACTTATTGATACCCCCCTCCCCACAGAATCCGAAATTCCGAGCTCCCAGCTCGATGCCAATGTTGAGACCGCCTCTTTGGCCAACATTGATGAAACCTTTGAACCGATGCCTTATGAGAATCTATCTCCCTCCCCAATCGATGACGAAGCTGATCGTCAGGCCGTCGCGATGGAGCATGAAGGTAAGGTGGCCTACTGCTTCCAGAAGCTGATCGGGATGTTCCCTGAAGCGCGTGACATGCCGATTTTTGCTACGCTTGGGACCGAGCTGCTGTACCAGTTCAACCTCATCTTCAGTCACTGGTATGTGAAGAAAGATACCGTAAGGGTACACAGCTAGAACCAGCTGAAGGCAGACGAGTCACGCATCCGAGATTATTTCGACTACACCAATCTGGAGGTTGCCTACAACAACAAAGTGGCACTGCTGACGCGCCGTCTGGACCTCAGCAAGGCGGAAGGCACAGATACCAGGGAGAAGGCTGAACAAGATTGCATCAAGTTCCTGGACAACATGCTTGCAAAATCTGCTGACTTTTTTGATGATCTTGATGCAGCCGCCGCAGCCGCCAAGAAGGAAGAAGAAGAGCTTCAACTATACCTAGCAAACCGTCAAGCCATGGTTATAGTTGACCAGCCAGCTCTGATTGAACACCAAGCTCTAGCTAATCAGCCAGCACCCTCAACTGAAGACATTTGCGAGCTGATAGCTGAGAGGGTGAACCAGCTAAGGATGGAGATGTTTGCCAACTTCCAGCAAAACAAAGAAGATCAGCTGAGGATGTTGGAAGCACAGGAAGAGAAGAACAAGCAGCTGCTGGAGGAGAATGTTTCACTGAAGATAAAGTTAAACAAATTCTCAACCTCTTCCAGCCAAGACATTTCTGATCTGAAATCAACTGTTCTGGGGATCAAGTCCGAACTGAATGTCCTCCAATCCATTTCTGATTCCAACCTCGCCAAATCCCAACAGACTCAGAATGAAGAATGGGAGTCTCGATTCGAGTCACGCTGGGCTGAGTTTGTTGCTTTCCAGACCGAGGTCAATGAAACATTCGCTGGATTGAGGAAAGCCGAACAAGAGCGCCATAACTCTGAACTGGCGAAGAAGGTTGGAGTAGAATGCGCGGTCGATGAACTCTTCAACCGCATCCAACAAGTTGAACAGCAACTCACCTCTCTGGATGGCTCAGTCGCAAGCCTTGTTGCTGATGCCAAAAAGGGGGAAGAGAAGACTGGGGATGTTGAGATGCAGGGGGAAGATGAGACCCAGGCTGAGGAAGAGATTCCAGCTATTGCAAAATCTCAGCCGAAGCGGAGGACAGCCCAGAAGAAGAAATCCGCTCCCAAGCCAACCGACGTAGGTGGAGCTGAAATGGCAAAAGACTTGGAGCAGGCGGAGCAGTTTGGAGTTTCCTACAACTCCATAGTCGAGATCGCAGCCGAGCTTGATTCAGAACTCGACGGTATCACAACCGAAGAGTGTATTGCTGCTGCCAAGGCTATGAATGTTGCAGAGAAGGATTACAAGAATCCCGACTGGATTAAGAAGTTCGCAGCTAGCCAAGCTAAGCGAGTCAACCAGTTCAAGGATGAGCTGGACAAAGTGACTAAGAACTTGGACCGGAACATCGCCTCCCGCAGCCAGTCGCCGAATAGACAAACATCAGGTTAAGGCTGAAGCTCGGCTGAAGCAACAGAGGCTGCCAGGGAAGGTTAAGGTCCAAAGTTGGTTCAGACATGTAGATAAGTGGATGCCAGCCGAGTGGAACGAGAACTGGGAGTCGTTCAAGCAGGAGTTTGTGAATGACTTCTATTATAGGAAGGTATTCACAACTGATGATCCGAGGAGAGCATTCAAGGAAGCGCTGACCAAGCTGCACACTGGGGACCCGGGCATGTTCAGCCAGTTCAGGCAAGCCATGATAGAAGCAAAACTGGACCTGAACACAGTTCCGGTCCTTCAGAAGGTTACATATCGGCCTCCCTTCCTCCCAGACTCCCGAAACCCCAACCGACAGAAAATAGCAGCTGAGGCAAGACAAGTTTGCCGAGAGCACGGGGTTGACATATCGAAGGAGTTACAAGCTAAGCGAGAAATTTTTGTTAGAATTTTTAGCAAGTATGGGCTTAAGTTTTAGCTCAGTTAGTTTTTGAGCAACTGATGTAATTTTTGATTTTGTGCTTACCTTGTAACCATCAGTTGTAATAAAAACTATTCAGTTATACGATTCAACTTGACGTACAATCTCTCATTATCCAAGCTCTGAATTGCAAAGTTATTTCAAATATCATGTTATAACTGTGCTAACCCTTTGATGTTTTAATCTTATAGACTGTCTAGAATTTCAGCTGAGATTTTGGATAGGTCAGTAGGATTGAGATCAGTTTGATCTGTAAAGTTTTTTTTATAAGGGTTTTGGCATCATCAAAAAGGGAAAAATTGTTGGGAAATTTATTAAAAGTTTTGATTGATTCCAAAACCAACTGACCCCAACCGAGTAGATGTTGTCAGATCCTAATGTTGGTAGTTAGGCTGCTGTTTGAGCATTGTTAAGATTTTATCTTTACAGGACTCCAGCTGAAGATGGCAACAAGGCTTCACTTGGATAGAACATTAGGTGTAAGAAAAACAACTGAGCGTTCAAGTCTCAAAACAACAGCTAAGTATTCAAAGGGAGAAGATGCAAGAGAACATCAGTTGTAAGAAAGACAACTGAGCGTTCGAAGCCAACTGATCAGAGTCAGATACAAGAAAGACAACTGAGCGTTCAAGATGGAACATCAGTTGTAGGACTCAATCAGTTAGATCAACAGCTTGAAGTTCAAAGTCAGATGAGAGTTCAACTGTTTCTACTCAGACAGAAGCATTCAGATAGAACATCAGCTGAAGACCAATCAGATGAAGATCAAACGACTCAACCGACTATCAAATATTGGAGGTCAAAGGTTAAGATTTGAATTTCAAATAAGGAAGTCACGTGAAGGTTTGACTCTCTATCATTACCTCATTTGGCCCAACACAAGGCTGTCTCAGATGGAAAGCAGAAGCATGCAGTTGCCAAATTCGGAAAGTCTGCAGAGATGAGAGACAAGCCATCGCTTTCAAAGAACAGAGATCAACAGCTCCTCCAACGGCTAGTTGATTCTCTCCGCCTATAAATAGAGGCCTTCATTCATTCACCAAGACTAACGAGACATACAAGTGCAAGAAGAGATATAAAAGCGAAAGAACAACTTCATTCTGCACTTAAGCAAAACTACAGTTGTCCTCTAAGAACATCATTAGTTGAGAGTTCTAGAGTGTTAGATTCTGTCTTTGTATTTCTCGATCCAACCTTGAGAACATCACTAGTTGAGAGTTCGTAGAGTGTTAGATCCTAACTCACTTCTTGTTCGAGCTATTAGTTGGAAACCCACACTTTCACACACCTGAAAAAGTTGTTAGGACCCTACTCTTCCCGTAATTGTGTAGATAGGTTGATAAGTACCCGTAAACTTATCTGTAAGGTTGATAAGTACCCGTAAACTTATCTCAACGGTTGCAAAGCCCGCGTAAGCTTTGTGGTTTGTCCAGAAGAACTTGGACTGAGTTGTGTGGACTCACAATTCCCCGTGGACGTAGGAGTTCTCTCCGAACCACGTAAATTCTTGTGTGTTGTGTTTATTTTTCAGTTTCTTATTGCATATTCAACCGACTAACTAACCTGCATACAAACTGCATCTTTCCATATCAACTGACTTGGTTATTGACCAACCTTGCATAAAAGCGTGAGTTATATTTTTACGAGTTGTTATTTTCCACCACATTCCGCACAGCACCACTCTTCCAACTGAATACTTTTACTCAGTTCTGAATCCAGCTGAGTCCCTGTTTACTCGGTTGTGATTGTTTTTCAAGAGTTGTTTTTAAAAGTTTTATCTGGTGTATTCCCCCTCATACACCAGAACTTGTATCGGGACCATCAAGCATCTTTTGGTTGCTTTATAATTGTACTAGTTCTGCTTTATAATTGTAGTTTTGTTGTGAGTCTAGTCTTATTGAAAGTAAAATAAATTGGAGAGGACTAATATAGTACAGGACATGCATGTGAAATACATATTTCAACATTCATTATTTTCAACACAAAATTTTGTATCCGGGCTCTACTAATACTAAATTGGAAGGTAATTAGAACTAAATTTTCATTAGAATACTATTAAATCATAATCAGATCTAGTTGTTTGTCCATTCTAAACGTTCGTACATGAGATCGTCTATCTCATCAAGTTTTTGCATCTTGATGAGATCATACTCGAATATACGTTTGGTTGTTTCTAAAATTAATACTAATACTAATCATTTCATTAATATATATGATACTACTAACATTTAAAAGTGTACACATATCCGAATAACAAATATCAAAAATCTTGATTAGTAGATGCCATGATCATCCCAACAAAACCTCACTGTTTTTGTTGCATTATCTTGAAGATTATATTTCCATCAATATTCCAAAAATAAGAAAGAAAAAAAAAAGTCTGGAATTGACAGATCTTAATCAAACCTAAAACCTATACGTCATAAAGCAATTGTTTGTGTCGCAAGATGAGTCAGATGACTAGGCTTCGCACATTGGCCACAAATAAAAATAGTAAAATATTTAGGTTACAGCAAACTTATTTTTTAAAGGCAGCAGCTTTCACAATCATTAAGGAATCCCACTCATCCACTTGATCGTCACAAATTTATATAATTAGTACTAATAAATAGTAAATATAATGACTACTCACGAATCTGACCTAATCTACTTTTATTCCATCAATTAAATAACTCATACTACTAAGATTCGAGAATTTATATAAATTATCTTATTTTCTGATCCCAACAAAAAAAAATCCTGAATTAGGGCAATTTGCATATGAAAATTCATACTACTATACTCTCTGCGGGTATGAAGAAATAACAATAAAATTAGCTTTGAATAATTGTTATATTTCGAGATTCATAAATAGTTGGTGTTGAATTTTCATTTTGTTTTTTGTCAGCATACAAATTTTTTAGTAGTTTTGTTTTTCATATAATAATTGGAGGTGAAAATGATAAATTTATCCATATTCTTAATATACAAATTTTAACATCACTAACCATTTATTCAGAAACGGGAGGATCATCGGTTTTCTGTTAATGAATGAATAGGGCCAAAGAATATAAGAATTGTGCAAGTTGAGAGGTTTTTTTTTTTTTTTTGAGAGGATAAGTTGATGGTTTTAAACTGGAACTTTTTCTTTTTCGAAATAAATAGATTGTGGAGTTAGCTCTAAGCTGGAGAAACAAAAAACTTTATTTGATAGAAATATATATGTAGAACATATATACTTCCTTTTCAGTGTACCGAACTTTGTACATGGACTTCCACTAAGAATGATGGAATACACAAAATTATAGGAAGTGACTAATCTCTATATCCGCATCATCCAAACAAGGTCTTTTCATTTGTTGGGACAAACCTAATTTCTCGTTAATGGTTATGTTAAATAAATGGTCATTTGGCAATGTTAATCAACAAATTATGTTCCTAAAAAACTACTAGTATCATGTAATTGGTCTTGACCACATGTATCTTTACATACAACCATTCTTTCACGCAATTGACCATTTCAACTAATAAAAAATTAATTCACCAATTCCGTGAAAAGAAAAAAGAATGTCGTGGTGAAGAAGGAAATAATTTAAACAATACTTTAATCAAATTAAAGATTTTCACATCATTATACCAAATTATCAAAATGAAAATTTATGTCGGTATGAGTTTAGACTTTAGAGTTCTTGGTATTTGATCCACAAAATGAAAATGAAAGCATGTATATATATAGGTGTGTTAGCCCATATAGATCTGATCTTATATATGAAATGTAAGAATTATGTATTTAATCACGTCGAATAAATGCAGGTACTCCATACTTTATTGCAAAATACATTACTTTAACGTACCATTATATAAATGCACAAAACTCTAATACTTTAATATATCTGTTAATGTAGGTCATATATCAAAAAAGATTAGTGGTCCAAATTTATTTTTATTTCCAAGATATCACCTCATTTGATATTTTTAGTATTTGTAGAAAGTGAATCGTAGGTTAGTCGCTTAATTATCGTCGGGAAGAGGAAAAAAATTGTAAACAAAAATTTGCAATAGTTTTTGTATATTTTTTATTTGCATTCTTGAGGCGTACTTATTTTATAGACAGCGAAGCATGTGAGCACGTAAATTTCTGTTTTTCTGCATGCTTACGTGAATCGCGTTATACGGTGATAACATCGTTAATTATTAAGATACGGAAAATATTACAAGTCACTTTTATAAAATACATATTTATAGCACATTTTATTATATGTGTACATAATATATGCTACCTACCGTATTAAATTATTAATTTCACAAATTTATACTAATATTTATTAATAATTGGATTAACAAAGCATAACTAATAATTGCGAAATTGAACTAAAACGTGAAAAATTGAAATCGGAAAATAGTGTATATATATATATATATATAGAAAATTGAAGGTGAGGTGAGATATACGTACGAGACGCCAAAATACGATAGAAAATATCAAATTTAATACTATGTGCCTCATCATTATATTATTATAGAGCAAGGCATCTTTATACGGAAATTGGAAGATAACATGGGATTTGGACACTAATCTTTGTCCACATATATAGCAGGCAAGAGTATGCATGAAACAAACCCTAAAGGCTGATTATCATTCCTTAATTGTTGATTAAATATGACCCATTCATAATTATTAATTTAATAACCCCCACTACACTCTGTCTCCAAAGGTCCCATTTCCCATGTGATTATTTAATACAAAAGGCTTCCTTTTGAATTTCGTAAGAATACGTGGAACTTTTTCTTTTTATTTTTATTTTTATTTTTATTTTTATTTTGGAGGGACCTGTTTGTCTCATTAGTTATTACTACTATATATCCGTACTTCAAAACCTTTTGCCACTTTTAAAATTTCACGTAACTATATATGGTTGCTAATAAGAAAATCGATGCAACTTTGCGTATCATGACACAACCGTGCTCTGCCGGTTTCTAGGAAAATATAATAGGTACTATAATTATTTAGTATTTTTTTTATATGCAAAAACAATGTTTGAAGCTGTGTAATAAATCATATAGAGATCAACACATAAATTTTCAGTAATACTAATTATTCGTTTACCAAAATAAATAACACTTCGCATGAAAATAAATGTGCTTAGCTCACATCCATGAAGGACCTACTACAGATTTATACTGACATTAGAGTGGTCATTAGTATTGTGTGATTAATTAGTAATAAGGTATCCTAAATATTATTCCATTCCGTTATATATTAGTATTAACTTTTATTTGGTCTCGAAAAAAATTTCATTTGATTAAAGTGGATATGGATGATTCCACATCTTTTATTCCGCTATGCCTAATTTAACGTTATATTACTTTCACAAAGCTATGGAAGCTTATAACTTGCTTATTTAAATGAATAATATGAATGAATGCTAATGTCACGTACATAGACGCAAGCTATAAGCATCCATAGCTTTGTGGAAGTAATACACTTCAAACGTGAAGTAGAAGGATAAAAAATGATAAGTGGATGATTTATTTAATAAATTAGGGAAAGAATGAAAGGAGGAAATAGAGAAGAAGGAATGAGTACAATTGATTGTACTGCGGAATCTGCAGACCAACAAAAGCAATATATACAGTGAAGTTAGGTCAGGGGGAATAAAGTAGAGCCCAAAGTCTTGATGAATAATAATGATGTTGACTCATTAGTATAGTAAAGTTTGAAAGATAAATTACAGATCTTAACTTTATTTAATGTCCCTAAATAAAATAAAAAGAGAAAAGTCCATTTGAATACTTTATTATTTCTAAGACTATTGCGTCTTATCTCCGGATTTACTTTTTCTACAATGTTCATAATTAGCACAATTTTTCATTTGAGATTACGTTTAATTAGAGTTCTCCATTACAATAGACGTCAAACGCGATAGGAAATCAAACGCCCATTCAACTAAAGTAGGGAAAAATTACTACTAATACATAACTAGCAAAACATGAGATGCTGAGTTCGCACTACAAAACATGTTACGTATCAAAATATTAGTACGTTTTAAATATTACAGTAGTAGTTTATATATATTTTTGGAATATATACTAACATCCCCAATGTTGAGAAACTCACTAAATATATTTATTATTTAAAAAAGTCCTCATAGGTTGAATCTCGTTTAGTGCGGTAACGTCCAATAGTTACCGTAATATTTTTTTGTTGTTGTTATGTCAATACGATTTTTTAATGTGGTAAACTAACTTACTCACAACAACTCCATTAATAAATCTTCTGCATCACACCATTTATATCATCTTTACAAATGGATGTGAAAATGGTCACACTATGCATAAAAATTAAAACATTAAAATAAAACTGGTTCCTCGTTTGTCGATAGTCATTATTTAAATTATGCGCATAATTCTTGGCTTTTGGATATTGAATTTTTTGATCTTGAGTGATTAATAAATTTGATATTTCTCTATAAAAAAATATACCCATAATGTTGTAGAGTACTAATTGCAAAATTGAACATGTCTAATATATATTATTGATTGAAATCCGTAAGAAAATAGTACTCATTGAAATTGTACTAATATTGTGTTTATAATTATTATTTAAATAAGTTGATCGTATCAAATCGAAGCGTCTTTTTGTCTATCATACTGATTTGAATTATACTAAATTACTAATCATGTGTTGGGTAAATTAATTAGTACGAATGCTATATAGAATTACATAATAATACATGTAGATAAAACTAAATATACATGATCAAAAATCAAATTGCAACTCTCATTTCAATTTAGATCAACTTGAAGATAATAGTTTTCGAATTTGATGGGATAGGGTCAGAAAACAAAGCAAGTTTGAGGAAATATATATTTACGACCAAAATATTTCAAATTACTAATATCCAACAATACTCCAGATTGTATATAGTGGCTACCACGCTACCATCAGGATAAATTAATTTTTTAGACATGGATTGGATGCCAAATGTCAATCAATATACAGTAACTATTGCTCTATCCATGCACCATAAGTGTGACATTCTTTCCTTTACGAGCCATTCATAATAAATGTGACATTTCCATAAATGGAAATGATGCCACTTAATATAGTACTCCCTTCGTTTATGATAAGTTTGATTCGAAGCTTTTTGGGCCGTCCACTATAAGTGTGATCCAGCCAAAAATGAACATGATCATTTACCACTTTATTCTTAAAAATCTCTTTATTTTCCAAATAACCTTGAATTAATTGATTCTCCATCACACATAACAAATAATTATGGATCTCAATT
Organism: Schizonepeta tenuifolia; assembly: GCA_029490685.1. Lineage (NCBI taxonomy): Eukaryota > Viridiplantae > Streptophyta > Magnoliopsida > Lamiales > Lamiaceae > Schizonepeta > Schizonepeta tenuifolia. The sequence continues at coordinate 11,377,285 of CM055958.1, read as the reverse complement.
CTCATTCTCCACCCACAATATTTTTTTCCTTCTCCGCTCTTACCCAGTCTCCGTTTCTTAAAACCTGTTTCTTTTACACTTATGGGATAGCACTATATATTTCTCAGCTTATATATGAATTCGTCTCAATTTTAAAATAGAATCGTAAATAATTCGAATGGTTGAGATTGCTTCATATTCTGTTTAGACATATACTTGTTCAACTAATGTTAATTATCGATCTAATTAAAAATTAACTAGACTATAAAAAGACTAACTTGAATTAGAAAGAACAATTCATATCCGAATGTGGCGGATCTCTTTTACCGTTTTACGGAAGAGCAAAGATAATTAACCACAAAATTTTTGGAAAAGAAATAAAAATGGAAAAATAAACCAAGGACAAGAGCTGGTTATGTTGATGAGGATATGATTGTGAAGAGAGTACATACACTTTATTTTCAAAAAAAAAAACAAAAAAAAAAACAAAAAAAAAAAAAAAAGAAAGAAAGGAAGAGTACATACACTTTTAGTTCAGCAATTGGATCATACAGCTGGTTTCTTAACACTACTTTAACCAATTTATCAAACAATTTCCATCATCACAATTTTGAACGCGCTTTACCCGACTTCAGAGTTCAGACCACAGCTAGTGGAGCCAAATTGAATTGAACCGGATTGAGTCGGATCGAATTAAATCATGTAGAGTGTTGAAATTACTTATTAATTTTCAAGTCCAATTGTACATTTTGGGACACACGAGCTTATGGAAATTAATTGAATTTAAACAAGCTTCTAGAATCTAGATTTGAGTTTAAATATTCATTTTATTGAAGTATATAGCTGTAGGGTGTGTTCACTTGAAAGTATAAATTTATACCTCTATTTAAAGGTAAATGGAGGGATAAACAAAAATCTCACCCTTTAAATCATTCATTCTTTTTTTAAATCTCTCATTTCCACCACCACAAAGAGGGATAATATTATCCCCCCTAAATTGGAGTGATAATATTATCCTCCTTGTGGCGGTGGAAATGAGTGATGTGATAATATTATCCCTCCTTATGGTGGTGGAAAGGAGAGATTCAAAAAAGAAAGGATGATTTAAAGGGTAAGATTTTTGTTTATCCCTCCATTTACCTCTAAATATAGGTATAAATTTATACTTTCAAGTGAACATACCCGTAGCATATAAACTTTAAATAACATATAAAATATAAATTTTGCCATGTCCATAATGTATTACTATTTACGACAATTTTTAACGAGCTTACATACGAGCTGACAAATCAAGTAGTGTTCCAGCTCAATTTTAACTCTTTTAAATACTCTAAGTTAGTTGGAGTAGCTAGCTTGGTAGATTAACAGATAAATACGATAAAAATTGCTAAAAATCGCCTAATGGTGTGATAGATAAGTGTTTGCTTCTTTTTTGGATTTTTTTTTGAAACAGATAATTAAAGGTAAGTAATTATTTTGAATTTGAGATGACTCATTTAGACTAGAGAGTTAAGATATAACTCCATGGAGCAAGTAAGCTAACCTCTCTGAAATTTGTAGTACGAGGATAAATGAATTATCCCAGCAAAATGCCATTCACAAGAATTAGTACTAGTTTACTTTTGGATTCATTGTTCTGTTAAACAATAACTAAGCTAGACAAATGGAGTTTTGGAATTATAGAAAAAATAAATTAGCTTATACTTATTAGAAATTAGTTGTGGGTCAATAATTACGCCAGATAAATGAAATTTTAGGATTTTAGGACATTGTGGATTCTAACTAATTATAGTGAGACATTTAATTCCGAGTCAATAATTAAAGACACGAAAAGTTGAATTTCAGGAACGTTATGAATTTATATTAATCAAAATTTTATTATCCTTACTCTTTGAGTAATTGTTATTAGATGAAATAAATTCAATTGTTAGTTGTCTTGTTGAGAAAGCAAGGAAAAAGAAAAAGAGTTAAGAAAAAGTTGATTTATATTGTAATTAATTAATCTCTAAAAATCTATACACGATGGAACGGAATGAACTCAACCGCGCCGGCCACCATTTCAGTAGAAAGGCACGGCGATCTACGGCGGCTTCGGCGGCAGTTTCTGCGGCTCGACGACGACGTTTCCCTGCCGCGGCGGCTGGCACGGACACGGCAATGCAATGAATTTGGGAACATTATCCCCCGGCATTATAACAGGCAAGCTCTGATTTTCCTTGTGCTTCAAATTCTGAAATTCGAAGAAATAAAATTAAATTGACGAGCTCATCTCAAAGTATAGGGATAATTGGATTGATCATACAAAATAGAATTATATGTACCGCGGTGGGGAGTTTAGGCTTGGTAGGGGTGAGATCAGCGTCGGCCTCGATGTCGGCGGCGTTGAGAGAGAGAGTGCGGCGGAGCTTGTCCCAGTGGTAGCAACAGGAGAAGATGCCGCTGAGGCTGAATATGACCACCAGTAAAAGGGCGGTGCCGAGAGGGAATCCCAGGGACGGCCGTGAACCTCCGCCGTGGCTGGAGGATATCGGCGGACCACCGTGGTATGGACTCTCCATCGTCTAATTTTTGTGTTGAACCTCTTTTACAACTTCCCGCTCCCCTCATCCGGGGTGCAACACTACCTAGAAAATTTTCCGATGTTTTACCACAAATATATAAGTATATGATTTTGCAATAAGCTAGCTATGGGAGGAGAGAAAATTGAATGATTAATTAATGGTGTAATGCAAATAATGAAATTATGATGGTAGAGAAGGGAGGGGCGGAGGCAATTTATAAAAAGAAATGGGGGGTGGGGGGTGGGGGGTACGTGTTGAGTGAGGTACATTGGCTGTCCGGGGTATGGTACGGAAATAAAATGGTGGACTACTAGTACTAATAGCCAACTAAGTTTGGTGCGGGTGTACATCAAATTCTCTCTCTCTCTCTCTCTCTCTCTCTCTCTCTCTCTCATTTTTTCAATGTTTTTGGTGATGACCCATTTTAGTGGATAATTGGTGGGCATGAAAGCGCCCTTTGATTTGCTTGTATTATGGGGAAATTATTACAGAAAAAAAGATGCCGGAGATTTTTGCCAAAGCTAGTGTAAAAATTTGGAGGGTAAAACAAAATCGAAGCAATTTTTAGTCTTTTTTTGTTGTTGTAATTTTGCGTCTCCATCATCATTACTTAAAGCAGTAGTATTATTTAACCATAGGACATTAATCAAAATTTTCTAAGGATTAGGGAAATTATGATTATGTGATTGGAGTGGTTAATGATTGCAGGTAGCTAATACTGAATGTGTTTATGTTGGCCTAACAGGGGAGGGGTAATCTTCCAAGTCAAAAATCTTGGGTTCAAATTTATGGTAGCACAGTATTTAAATGTAATTGTTAATTTATCAAATATAATTGAACAAGTTTGACATAATTTCAATTTACATATAATTATAGTATATGATTCCATCGAAATTAATATACGTTCGCACGATACAAAAGACAACTGTTCCCTTCTTCGTGTAAGATACCAAACACTATTAATAGGAAATATAAATCCAAACACATGATGGATTTTAATATGTATATGATCACGTATCGTGATATCATCTAGGACAATTCGTAGTTATATATTAGTGCATTACATCATTTTCGTCAATCTTAATCAGACTACTGGATTAGAAAGATACAAAAATAATATTCTTACATGCCAAACATCTTTTAGGAGTTTGATCTAATCACTTGGTTTGAAGTTATGAAACACTTGAATCGATAAGATCTCATTATCCTATATTGTATATTCGTATTTTAGCCTCGTACAAAACTTACTACTTGAATTTTTATTTTTATTTTTCAACATGCATAAGTATTAATGTAAATTTGATATTAAATAAATCAGAAGGGACACATTGGGTTGAACCAAATTGCTGCTGTGGTGACCCTTGGAGCATCTGAAGGACAAAATTGAAAATATCTTCTTCTTTTTTCACAACTGAAAATATCTGTTGGAGAAGAATGAATAGTTGCAATCGAATACTCCACTTTTAGTTTATGTTTTGGGGTTCACTTTTAGTTTATGTTCAAAATTCAAAAATCAAAATATGCCACTAATATTTTTTTTATGGATTAAATCCAAATAACGAACGTTTGTACAGATTATAGCTCTAAATAATCATGTTTAAAAGGTGCTAAGCCATAGTAAATTACTATTGTTTTGATGTATACAATTACAAATAAACAGAGTTCAAATTGGATTTTGCAACGATTTTCCATTTCTTAATTATATGTCAAAAAGTTACGTACATTATTTGTGAAATACGTACTGTTCAAGTCTTTTGTCTTTCCCTTTCTTCCATCATTTTCTTCTTGAAAATCTTTCGAGTCTGTGGCAGTGGATTCAGTAGTAGTGACATACAGTGGCAGTTTGGCGGAAAAAAAAATATTAATCTACTATAGATTGTTTTAATTTTCTGCAAATACGTTAAATTATTTATATAATTATATATGGATAATCATACACATGACAATAAAGAAGGGGAAAACTTACATGTACAAAAACTATATTTGGTGTTACAAAATTATACTAAGACTGTGGACAACGGCGATCTCCTCTCTCGCGCTCGCAAGCCCGCCACATCATAGCGAGTGCGCGAGCTCGCTGTGGTGGCAGCGGCGAGCTCGTGTTTATTATTATTTTTAATTAATATTTAATTAACATAATTAAGATAATTAAATTAACATAATATTTAAATAAAAGCTAATTTCATTATTAAAAATATAACTACAACGAAATAACTAAAAAAAAAAAAGACCCTAAGACCTAAAAACGTCGGGCACGTCCTTGATAAGATTCCAAACGTCCAAATGCTTGAACTGCTCGACATGGAGGGACACTCATTCATTGAGCGTCGAGTTGAGCTACATCTCGCTAGTGGTGCCGTCTGGAGCTTGGTTCTTTGTACGCTCGTACATCGCGTTGAAGAAACTGCAGGAATTTCGGACCCGGGCCCAGTGGTGTCGCATCTGCGTATCGTTGCGCTCCAACGAGTACTGGGGCCGATTTGCATGATAGCGAGTCGCCACGCATCCAAACGGCCCTGTTGCCGCCGTCGCCATTGTTGACGTAGATCCAGGCCTGCGCCAATTCGAGCGTTTCGGCGTTGGTATAAGGGTGAGGAGCCATAGCACGAGATCGCCGGAAAAGGAGAGATCGCCGAGAGAGAGTGAGGGAGAGGGAGAGTAGGAGGTGTGAATGGTTTGAGGGGGGAGAGTGGGGATTTATGGGGGGGAAATTGCACACCAAAAAAAAAAATTAAAATTGTAACATTGCGATCGCCAACGGTCGTCTGGCGACCGCTAAGCGAACGCCACGTGTATACTGCAGTGTCAGCGAGCGCGAGCTTCGACGATCGCTGCAGCGAGCACGCTTGCAAGACCGCCGCGCTAGGCAATGGCAGGCGAGCGCGTGTTTGGAGCTCGCCGCTGTCCATGGTCTAATGCTTTTCACATTGGTCCACCGACTTAGCAGCTTCTATTAAAAAATAAAGACCTCTTCAAATTTGCTTTTAATTTGCTACAAAATTTATGTAGGAGAACTCATTTTTATAAATTTCATTATAAATTTAACCATTTCCGGGCCACCGAAGGAAGCGGGGATTAAAGTATGCTGAAGCTCCTTAAATTGAAAAAATACTTTTACATTCATATAGGAGATTGTTGGAATTTGTCACAACAATCTTTTGGCAGTTCAAGATTATGATCTATTCTAACTTATTTATTTTTAGTTCAACAACTGCACTCGGTTACGGGAACGGCTCCTTCAATGGCTAGGAGCGTTAGTAGCGATTTGAATCTGCCATTTCATAGACAGTTCAAGATTTTAAATAAGAAAAGAGAGAGTTAAAAAAAAAAAAAAAAAAACTACACGCGCTGGTCGGAATGGCTCCTGACGGATCGAGTTGTGTGCAAATGGATGTAGGCTTATGCACCCAATTCCTTCTCACTTTAATTTGTTGTAGTGTGTGTTTGACGTAAGCCGAACAAAATTGATGGCTTGGGCCTTGGGTTAGAATTACATGATGTTTTCCACTTTCTCTCTCCATTTTACTACTACTTTGCAGTTTCTTGAGCTGCTGAATTGGTCCACACGAACTAGTACCTACTCTGCTTTCGTCACCATTTCCATTTTTTCTTTTTTTTCTTTTTTTCTTTTTTTCTTTTTTCTCTATTTTTATCTTATCATATTCAGTCATTCAGATGCAAAAGCAACACCTCGCTTATCAGCAAAGAGCAAATCACTCAACATCTTTTATTTAATTAATTAAGATTCGGTTATAATCAAAATAAATTTACGTATTATGTGTAAAATAGTTTTATGCGACTACACTCAGAGAAGCTATGGTTATCATTTTTAGGACCGTCTTAATTTATATAGCAGCCAGCTGTCTAATTGCTGCAGGTTGTTGAGAGACTATTAGTGTAGGTATATAGTAGCAGATCGGATCTTCTATTGACTCTTGGGGTGACATCTCCTATTATTTTAATAAGAAGATGACACGTGTCAGCACTAAGGGTTCAAGATTTAGAGTTTAATAGAAGATTCAATTAACAGTATTATTTGTAATAGTGATTTGTGCCGAATGCAATTAATTTCCGAAAGATATTTAGTAGAAGTAACTATTAGCATATTAATAATTTTATACTATATGTATTAATATATATTAATATATAGTGGTTTCTTAGCTGTGCAATTTCAGTTTATTGCTTTTTTTTGTGGTCATGGCAGCACTGCGGCTACTCTTGTCGTCTCTTTACTTTATTACTAATTTATGTTATAGTACTATAAATTTACTTTATAATATTAGAGTATTAATATACTTTATAATTTAAATACTTATAAAGAAATACAGCTATGCTTTGCCGCGTATTGGGTTAATTGGGAATGCCGTACAATATATGTGCACATTTCCAAAAAAGAGTATTCTTAAATTTAAATCTAAATCTTAATCTTAATCTTCAACTCTGCAAAATTAATATTTATCCACTTTTTAGTTTTTAGTTTATATTTATACTATTAAAGGTGTTGAAGTTTTTGTTGTAGTAAGATTAGTAGCTGTTTATGTTTTCAATTGGAAAAAATACGATCAATATTTGAGAATACATTTTGAATAAATCTTTGTTCGTGCAATCGGTGACAGAGCCAGAAATTGTCGCCACGAGGTCTAATTAATTAATATTTATTATGTCCTCAAATAAGTGTTTTAGGTCACCAATTTTTATTTTTTGTCACAAATTAGTGTTATACTACTATAACATAATTTACTCAAAATTGTACGAACTATCAAATTTATTACGTACTTTTTTTTTCATAAAAAAATATATACTCATCTACTTAAAACAAAATTTACTTTATTCTATGCAATATGTAGGTATAAAAAAGGTCACTTATCCATTGTTTTAATTTACATAGAGCTCAAAATTATATTTATTTTCCTTGTACGCATTAATATTAATGTTCCAAAGATAGTAGTAATTGTTATCACAATATAATACAATTATCAATGTACACATCTTAAATATTAATTCACACTATAAATCTATAATAAATTTAAGATCTAACTTCTTCCTAAATATAAAATTAAGTATATCATTCAAAGGAAATGATAATAAAAAAGAAATTTGAAATACACAACAAGAATGAAAAGGAAAATAGAAAGTATATAAATTATGGAAAGATAAGTGGAACTTAAAAATTAGATTAATTCTTCTATTTTTATATATTTCTTAAAATAACAATTTGCAATTTCTTCTTAATAATATTATTTTTAATTATTGAATATACAAAATACAATATATTATATAAATACTAATTTTTATAAAAACCCGAGGGGTCCAGTGACCCCCTACACCCCTCTCCGCCCCTTCGTGCAATCATACAATTATATAGTAATTAATAAAATCACATATATAAAAGAGAAAACTTGAATTATACAGTGACATATCATGTATATATGATGCGTTCAATCCCAAAAATATTAGGTATAATTTAAATTTAGCAACGTTCTTTTAGAGCATTCACAAACAAGGGTTGAGTAAGACCTATATTGATTTTTTCATATTGGTGGGATTGAGTAAGACCTAGATCTATAATCATTGGCAATAATTGAATAGATTTTATTTTGTTATTATTTTTTTATTTGTAATAAATATTATAAAAAATACTTAATTAAATTCAAAAATTAATAAATGACAATTTTATTGAATTTAAAAAAACTAAATCATACAATAATAAAAAAAATTATAATAATTAAAAAAAAATAGTGCAACTACTTCCACTGAAATTCCTTTGCAAGTTTGCGGACGACTTTTTCGTGTGCCTCCTTTTGAGCGGGAGTAAAATTCGACGTGTTTGTAATATAGACACCGTACGCCCACCTCTCCTTCATTGATTGGGTCTCCGCTGCGAAGTTCTCGGCTACGGCTGCCAACTCTTTTCTCGCCGCCTCCTTTGCCGCCGCTTTGCCCTTCCTCCCCTTCTCCACAGCTTTCACTCCTTCGGGACGAACCTGCAACGTGTTTGCATCGTTCGCGGATGTGGTGGATGTGATGCCGCTAGCAGACGAAGTATACTCGCCGGCTTCATTTTTCCGCATCCGCTTTGGAGCTATTGGCGTCTTTGGGTTGGAAAAACTCGGGATATGCTTCAAGAGTTCCCACGCAGCCCTATACTGGAACTCTTTCTTGTATTGGGCCTGGTAACTATCTTGCGCCTTCGTGTACAGATTGAGGTCGTTCCGCCTGCTTCCGAGCTCGTCTTCTTCTCTGATGTAGATGGCGGCGAAGTTTTGGATCTGTTTCTTGGCGCGGCCCGTTGCGCTCTTCATCGCATCCTTTTCTCTTGGCACGGCGGGAGCTATGAACTGGTTGAAGCGGTTACATATTTTCTCCCAGAATTTGGCTGAGGTTTGGTAGTTGCTGGTCACCGCGTCCAGCCCGAAATCAATGTAGCACCGTGCGAGGAATTCAATACTAGTGGGTGTGTAGTTAGGACCTCGATGTGGCTTCAATGAAGTGCTTGAGTCTTTGGGCTGTTTGGTGCTGCGGCGTGCCCTTCCCTTCCTCATGGCCGAAGAAGTGGCTGTCCTTGATCTTGGGAATCTTCGTACGCCTCTTTCTCTTCCTGTTCCTCTTCCTCCACCTCAACATCGTTGTTGTCGTCATTGAGGTTGAAACGTCTGAATCGAGCAGTCTCCGATGGCGGCGTGGAGAATTGGGAGAAGCAGGATGTCGAGGGGAATTGAGAGAACCCCGGCGACTGCGAGTAGCCATAAGACAGCGGGAATTGGGTGTACCCCGGAGACTGTGAGAACCCAGTCGATGGGAGAAATTAGGAGTACCCCAGAGACTGCGAGAACCCAGTCGACCGGGGGAATTGTGAGAACCCCGGTGGCTGTGAGAACCCTGTCGACGGAGAAAATTGGGAGAAATTCGGTGACTGCAAAAAAGATGCGAACTCGGTAGGGACCTAGTATTGGGAAAAACTGTGAAACCCCAAAACTCCGACCCTAATTTTTTTTTATATATAGAAAATAAATAGAGGTCATATTCCCAAATGTTCTAAACGAAAATGATTTCTCTTTTGAAAGAAGATGAAAAGTTCATTTATAAGATAAATAAAATGATATCATTTAAATCCTTGTGCATTTGCATAAGCACAAGCATTTAATTTGATCAATGTTGGATATTGTTATTTGGATTTCCCTATGACATTATTTATTTTAGAATTGTATATGAGCTTATATGATTATGTGATTGCGTGATTAATTAGAAATAGTTAATCTAAAGAAATAAGGTTATATTCGTTAATGGCGGATTATTCATATGTTTGCTCGTGTCTTGTAAATTGTTTTTCGATTTAATATGTTAAATGACTCGATCGAAATAATGAAGCGGCTAAGGAACGATGCGTGAATGATCTAAGAGACGAACCCAAGGTTATTATAAGATATATATATATATTTAGTGTTGAGATCTGGTGAGAATAAATTTTATATGAGAACGTGAGAATGACACATTTTAATGCATTTTTATCACATTGGAAATGCATATATTGCAGAAATGTAATGCATACATATTCTTATGCATAAACTGCAATAACTTAATGCATTAACATCATAATGCATAAATTACATTAACTTAATGCATCGTTAAATCTGAGCCATTGATTAAAAAAGATCAAATGTCCAAATTTATTCTCATTTCTCACCTAAGATAATATTCTCACCTGATCATCTTCCTATATATGTGTGTGTGTGTGTGTGTGTGTGTGTGTGTGTGTGTGTGTGTGTGTGTGTGTGTGTGTGTGTGTGTGTGTGTGTGATTGAGATCTGGTGAGAATAAATTTTATATTAGAACATGAGAATGATACATTTTAATGCATTTTTATCACATTGGAAATGCATATATTGCAGAAATGTAATGCATACATATTCTTATGCATAAACTGCAATAACTTAATGCATTAACATCATAATGCATAAATTACATTAACTTAATGCATCGTTAAATCTGAGTTATTGATTAAAAAGGATCAAAGGTCCAGATTTATTCTCATTTCTCACCCAAGATAGCATTCTCACCTGATCCTCTTCCTATATATATATATATTAGTAAATAGTCAATATTGGGCTCGTTGAGACCGGAATAATTTCATTTAGTAAATGGTTTGATCGAATTTTTGATTCGATTAATAAATATAGGGTCACGGCTCGAAAAGCAAAACGAGATATAAAAGAATAAAATATATATTATATAATAGGTATGTTATGTGTATAGTATGAGTGTACGTGTGTATGAGTGTGTGTACCTATGTGATATGCGCGCGTGTGTGTCTGTTAAGTGCGTGTATTAGGAAGTTTTTATTTATTTAATTAAAAAAATAATTTGTAACTAGTAACAAACAAAAATAAAATAAATGGGATTAAGAGGAGAGAGGAAAAATTGGCTGTGGGGGGGAGAGCAGATTTGCTTAGATTTTTTTATCCCGAACACAATTATTATATTTTTACACTCCCAAAACCACCTCCCGTAATCCCCAATGAGAGAGAGATAGGAGTAATCATGATCATAATCGCAAAGACTTTCATGCAATGGTGCACTGTATGAGACGGGTACGACCCGCGTGACCCGACCTGACCCGTTTCGACCCGATCCGGTTCAAGAAAATATATAAGCAATTTTTTTATTTTTTCAGTCTTTTCCTCTAACCTTCGTTCTTTCCTCTTCTCCTCCGACCTTTCCTTCGTTCCTCCGTTTCTTCTTCGATTCTCTCCATTTTTTCTTCAATTCCCTCTGTTTTTTTCTTCGATTCTCTCCACTTCTTCAATTTTCTTTTCTATTCTCCATCTTTTCTATTATATTTTTCGTTTTTTTGTCATGGATCCGCGTTCGTAAAAAGTTGTAAAACCCTAATTATTCGCGTTCGGAATTGGTTCGATTCCACTGTCTTTCCTCCTTCTCTCAAGCCCATTCTGTAATTTGAAGGTATTTTTTATCTTATTCTGTATTTTGTGAAAACCCTAGTTATTTTCATTCGAATTTTTTCCGATCTATTATTTGTGTTTTGTTTTTAAATTTATATGACTTTTATGTTGAAATTGTTGTTAAGGTAAAAATGTCTGTTTATGTTGCAACTTTCATTATGTGGGTTTTCATAAAATTGACAGTTTAGTACTTCACCAACTTCAGTTCTCTCTAATGATCATAAAATTTCAAGATAACAACATTTTACTCCTCCTAATCATATTTGTTGTACTTGGTAGTTTTGTTCTGTTATAGAGTAATATTCATATTTAATAAAAGTAAGCATTCTTATGAATAACAATTTGATTTCGATTTATATTGACAGTGTGATGATTATTCATTATTACAATGATGGCTCTATTACATTTTCCTATTTTCCTTTAGTCTTGTGATTTTTTTGATTTAATACTACTATTTTCATCACATTTTTTAGGTTCTAAATCATGGTGAAGAAGCGAGCAAATAATGGAAAACAGATTGTTCTTTCTTCTTCTAAAATTACTCCTAGTATGAGGTATGTTTATTGTAGGCTATACAGTTTCAATTAATTTACAATTTCTACATTGGTATAAATTTTTATTTGTCTTTATTGTAGCTGATACTTGCTTTCTTTTATATATAGTATTTCTAAGAGAAAAATTAAGAGAAGTCCTGCTGATATTATTAAGAGGAAGGAAGAAGTACAAGTTGTTGTTAAAGAAGAACGGTATTTCTGTTTTCACTTATTTTTAACTGTAATTATTGGTTAGTTTTTTATTTCTTCAGTAATTCTCACTTCAGTTTTCTGACTACTACTTTCTTATCTTTGCAGATTCTCAATCAAGTGCAAACCTTCTAGGCTTTGCGATTTGATATCTGTTCTAAATGATGATATAAAAAAAAAAAAAAAAAAAAAAAAAAAAAAAAAAAAAACTCAATTAGAGATGTAGATTTTGGTGGTATTTTGACTTTGTCCGAATGGAAATATGTGTCTTGGAACAAATGTATTTGGTTTTTTGAAAATTTCAACCCATTGTCACGTGTCTTGAGTTTCAAGGGAGGTTATAATTTGGTTATCAAATCTTCACATATTCAAGATCTTTTTCTTTTACCTAGGCCTATTGATGGGAATGTTAATGTGGAGCCCTATGGTAGAAATGATGAGACTGGTGCTACTTTGATAGATGATTTCAAGAAAAAAAATTGGTTTGTCTGGTCAAGTCACTCACAAATGTGTCTTTGATTTTTTGTCTGATCCAATGGATGATAGATTCAGAACTGGGGGGATGATTTTGTTATTTTATTCCTTCTTTGTGCATTTTCTACATTTTTGGCCCCTACTGCAAACACATGTATGGAGTTCAGTCTTTTGAAGTCTCGGTTTGATGTTCCTAATATTCGAAGTCTAGATTGGTGTGCTTATGTGCATGAGAAGTTGTGCAAGGCATTGGATTCATTTAGGCAGAATACTTATAGTGTTGTAAATGGTTGTGTCTTAGTTATTCCCTTGCTTTACTTTCATCACTTCAAGTGGCAAGGTAAGTCTGAGCCTCACACCTTGTCACTGATAAAGCACTGGACAAGGTCTAAATTTAACAATCGGTTGAAAGCTGAGTGTGCTAGTTATTCTGATTTTGGTAGTGGTGAGTGGTTGGTAGGTGTGTTTCCTGTTAGCGATTGTCTCAATGTACAAGATGATGTTGTTCATAGGATGGGTGAGGGTTCTAAGAAAGGAGAGGATGTTCTCTGATCATGAAGGCGTTCCTTCAGATTTACCAGTTGATCAGTACATTACTTATAAGCTTCCACCGGGGAAGAAGTCTGATGTTGATATTGAATCCATTTCAAAAAATGTAAGTGTATTTATTTTCACATCAATTCTATAATTTTAATTTCTGCTATATAAACTAGAATTTATGTGTCAAAGTTGATTAATTTTGTTAATTTTTGTAAGATCTTTAAAAATCATTTTTGATGTTAAAGAGGGATTTCAATGTGATTGTTTCCAATCACATTGAAAGAGTTGACAATTTCAAGAAAAGCAATTATGTAGAACAAGATCATCATGTACCAGCTTCCTCATTTCAAATTCCAAATGTGAGGGAAAATGATGAATTCTGGTTTGAAGAGAATGTTCACAGAATCGTTGATGATTTGATTCTGAACTTTTATAAAGTTGACAAGAATCAAGTTCAAGCTGACAGAGAAGCTTGTGTGGAGGATGTAGTTGTTGAGCCTGCCACGATTTCTGAAGAATCTGTTCTAAGTACGTGTATGTACATTTTTTTTATATTAATTATCTATTTCTACATTAACTTAGTAGTAGTCGTATAACTTATCATTATGTTTGTTTTCACGAGGAGAAGTTGCAGACAATCAGAATGTAGTTGATGATCAACATCCTAATTATCAAGTCATTCAAAAAGACAAGCAGCATAAGAAGAAAAGGAGCAGGGATATGGATTGTCCAAGCTTTGAGCTTCATATCGAAAGCTCATCGTCAATGTCTGATTCTGACTCTGATTCATCTCATACAGGTTTGTATTTCCTTTTTATTTTACTTTCTTTCTGTTTTTCTTTCTGTTTTTTTTTTATCTTTATTAAGATTTTTATAACTTGTGTTAATTTAAATTTTGAAATCTGAAGTTAAGGCAAGCAAGAATGATATTGAGGATCAAGTTCCAACTGAGCAGCAGAAATGTGATGATTCTGAAAATAATGTCTGTCAGCAAGAGTCCATTTGTTGTCCTGAAGTCTCTGTGTCTGAAGTCCATAATACAGAGGAAGGTAATTATTATATTAAATCTGGTTTTTAACAATTATGAAATGTAACAATTATGTATGATAGGAGTAATCATTACATTGAAGAAAAGTATCATTTATGCACTTATTTAGACTCTGATTTTTCTCCAATATCTAGTATTATATACTTATTTACTATGTTTTGTATTATTTTTTACAACTTATATTTATATGACATTTTAAATTTAGTTGTGAAGTCCGTTGAACCTGAAAATTCAGAGCAAGTTGCAACTGATCGTGTGAACTTTTCTGAAATTGAAGCCATTATTGATTCAACGACTTTAGAAGATGTTCATGATTTAGAAGTGCAACAGAATATGAGGACTCGTTACAAAGAGCAGAAGACAGATGAAGGTATGCATCTTACTTACATATATTGATTATGTTTTTATTGTTCTTTCTTTCAGTAAATCTCTGACGATACTCATTTTTTTTATGTGTTGCAATCTCCAATTTTTCTGTCATTGATCCCATGGTATTGGATTCAGATGATGATTGGCCAACAGCAAGCGTACATTCAAGTCGAGGTTCATCCATAACAATGCCAGATTTTTTAAGGAAATTTCCATGAGAGAAATGGACATTGCTGATTTTTGTTTCCATCATCATCGTCCAGCAAAGACGTATGTTTTTTATGTCTATTTCTTTATTCATATGAAAGTATTTATGTTTTACTTTTATATGTTTATTAATTTTTAGTAATAATTTGCAGGATGAATGTATTCAGTCACTCTCTTCATTGCTAGAATTTTTATCTGAATATCCAAGGAATGAAATCTCTGAATGATAGCTGTTTTCTTGAGAATAGTGTGGTTGATGCTTGGGCATTGATTCTTAACAAAGCAGTTAAGTATCAATCTTTCATACATGCAGCTGATACAAGAGTGTTCTATTTCAACACTCAGCACTCGGTATGCTACAAATTTTATATTTTAAAATTCAATTTCTGTTTTTATTCTTACTTTTTTACTTAATTATTTAACGATTATTTGTCTGCTCATTATTTTTTTCTAGCCTTATGTTGAGAAATAATCAACTTCCCGAACAGTGAGCTTGATGAACTCTGTTATAGTGTGTAGGGGTGAGCATCGGTCGGTCGGTTCGACCGACCGAACCAAAACTCCCAAACCGACCAACCGACCCGATCGGATTTTGGCCAACCGAACCAACCGAAACCAGCTGACTCAACCGAACCGAGCCGACCCGATCGGTTTCGGTCGATTTCAGCCCAAACCGACCTTATTTCAACAAATACAACTAATTTCTCTTAAAAATCTACTATCCACCCATTTCACTCCAATAAAAAGGTAAAAACCTGTTGTGGACCACATTTCAATTCAATAAAAACACACAAACATGAAACATCCTTCCCAATATCCAATAAAAACACCACATTACAATTCCAAACTTAAAAGTCCAAACCAAATACAAATAAACAAGTTTTAGTACATCATGTTCCTTCAAAACAAATAACAAAAGAAGTTTTAGTAGATGCTCCTTCAAACTTCAACCCCTTCATCCTTAATTTAGCTTGGATTTGTAGTCTCCAATATGGGATTATCAATCTCATCTACACCAATGCCAAGACTTCGCAAAGCTACAAAAGAGAACATAACAAATAGTTAAACAATTACAATTTACAAATGAAATAAACAAATAAAAAAATCAATCACAAGTTTAAAGTTTTAAGTTAAAAGGACCTTCTTCATGTTTTTGAATGCCCTCCAAATCCTCTTCGAGTGAAACGGGTTGCTTGCTTTTCCTTAGCCAATCTTGAGTACAAATAAGGCTTTCAACAATTCTAGGAGTCAACGAACTTCTAAAAGCATCAAGGACTCTTTCCCCGACGCTAAAAGCCGACTCGGATGCTACCGTAGAAACGGGAACCGAGAGTAAATCTCGAGCTAGAAGGACAAGGGTGGGCAGTCTAGGTTCATTAAGTTTCCACCAATTAAGAATGTCGAAATTCGGTGAATTATCAATTCCCCTATCTTTCTCGGATAGATAAACATCCAAATCATTAGACATTACAATACCTCCTAGAAGCTTTTGCCTTTTGTACTTCTCAATCAAGACATAAGGAGTAGAAGCCCCTAACTCACCAATGTCAACTTGTGTAGCATTCGTTCTCGATGAACTCAATAGTTTATAACCCTAATACAATTGGTAAAGCTCAGTATTCACACTCCTAACTATCTCTCCCCCAACTTCTTCTCCATACAATTCAATGAGAATGAATTCAACAACATCATACTTGTATCGAGGGTTGATGATAAAACTAAAAAAAATAATCTTATTCATCTTTTTCGGATCACCCCAATACTTATCAAATTTTGCCTTCATCTTCACTCCCATCTCCCTCACCTCAGGACTCGAATTTTGCACCCATTCTTTCAACAAACAATACATATTGGTAATCTCATTCAAGAAATTATTTGAAGTGACATAAGAAGACCCAGAAATCCTATTAGTCAAATCATAGAAAGTTCTTAACACTAGACTCATCTTTTTTGCATTCTCCTAATCCGCTGTTTCGGGAGCATCATTGGAAGATCAACCCTATAAAAGGGATCTTTTGACTCATAGAGCTCAAACACTTTCTCAAATTTACAAGCAACATTCAACATCAAATAAGTTTAATTCCATTTTGTAGGCATATCCAAACATAATAGACTCTTGGAATCAACATTTTCTTCCACACAACATTCTTTAAATCTAACAAGTCTAGCAGGAGATTGTCTAACAAATCTAATAGCTTCCCTAATCTTTTTCACAGACATATCCATCTCTTTAATGCCATCTTGCACAACCAAATTAATTATATGAGCAACACACCTCATGTGAAGATATCTTCCCCCCACCACACAACAACTACGACTAACCAATCTATTTCTCAATGCAACAAGAGCAGTGTCATTAGAAGAAACATTATCAACAGTTACATAAAACACTCTCTTAATCCCCCACTCACGCACTAAAGAATCAATTTGTCTACCAACATCATCACCCTTATGACTCTCTATGGTACAAAAATTGATGATTTTTTTTGTCAATTTCCAATCCTCATCAATCCAATGGGCAGTGATACACATATAATTAATCCGTTGCAAAGATGTCCAAGTGTCTGTAGTAATACAAACACTTTGACCAGATTTTTTAAAGAACTCTCTCAACACCACCTTTTTCATTCTCAAACACCTTAAAAATATCACGTGAAATACTCTACCTTGAAGGAATTTTAAACTTATTTTGCAATGCAGCCACAAATTCCCTAAACCCTTCACCCTCCACAATTTTAAAAGGCAGTTCATCTTTAATAATCATTTCAACCAATTTAATGCTACAAAACTCTTGATCCAAATCTCCATGAACTTAAGTTACCTACTACAACAGACTCATCACCACCCTCCTCAACTATTGGTTGCAAAGACAATTGTGATTGTCGCAAATCCGAACTATTATTAGGATGATTTTTGTATTTACTCATATGAGTGTTGAGATTGGTCGTACCATTGGTCTTGGTGTCGCAGTAGTAGGTAGCTAGACAGTAGTTGCACTTCGCCTTTGTCCGTCCATCTGTATGTGTGAAAGGTGTAAAATGATCACATGCCAATGATTTAGGCCTTCCACCAGGAGCAGCTTTTTTCGACCTCGACTTCGAGGTTACTTCTTTCGAAGGGAATGTAGTAGTCTCATTTGTAGAGGGGTCCTCATTAGTTGGAGGCAGAGGCGGAGGCGGAGGTGGAGGCAGCATTTCTCCTCTATTTTCTGTCATAATCTGCAACAAAATAATAACAGTATTAGTATATATAATTTTCTGCCTATAACTATATTCCTCATAGATGACATCATTATATGCAATCCTATCAATAATCAACTGGCTACAAATTGATAATACATACATACACATACTACTATATCATATCAATAATCAATTGTCTACAAATTGATAATACATACATACCACTATATCATATCAATCCCGCCTCTAATCAGTCCGGCTAGACTGATTCTAAAGCAAAATCCAAATTGAAATTGATACAAATAAAGCAGCAATATAGCACTACTACTTTGTAAATAAATTAAACTACACACTGAGGTATTATCATGTGAGGTGGGAACGAATTCTGTTAATTTTTCTTGTCTTTTTCTATTCACAATTGAGGTATTATCACTGTGGTATTGCATCGCTTTTTCTTTCTTTCTTTCTTTCCCAATTTCATCTTACTTATCATTAAACACAGACGTAGAGACTAGAGAGAGAGAGAGAGAGAGAGATTACTATCTTACTGAAAATATTCTGGAGAAAATATGAGACGGAGGCGGACGGACGTCGCAGACCAACCAGGTGGAGGCGCGGAGGTGGAGGCGCGGAGGCGGAGGCGCCGAGGTGGTGGCGGACCAGGCAAAGGCGGGAGGCGCTAGCTCATCGACGATGATGACTGTGGAGAGATTACGAGTGGGGATGGCCGGATGGGGACTGCCGGACTGGGGAGGAGCCGTAAGGAGGAGAGACGGAGCGGCGGATGGGGGGAGCGGCGCCGGTGATGGAGGCTGCCGGAGTGGGGAATTGAAAGGCGAGAGGCGAAAGAGAGCGAGAGACGGGGGGAGAGAATCAGATATTAAGAAAAATGAAGAGGTGCAGTGGATTCTAAGGTAGGAAAATAAATTAGGGTTACACACATAATAGGGGTTCGGTCAGTTCGGCGTCCGACTGAACGGAACTATGTAAACCGCCAACCGACCGCCCCTTCTTCGGTTTTTGAACCGACCGATCGACATGTGATCGGTTTTCGGTTCGAACAGACTAAAACTCACCGGTTCGATCAGTTTTTCGGTCCGATTTACGTTTTGCTCACCTCTAATAGCGTGCGAAGCTGTTGGCATTTTTCATTGAAGCAAATGGTGCAACTGAACGACTTGAAAACATTATCTTTTGTAAGTAAAATAATTCAAATTTTTTATTAAACAGCTGTTACTGCATTTATTTGTTTGTGTTAATTTTTTTTTTGTTTATAACAGTTCATGATCTCAATTTGCTTTGATAAGCATTTTGTAGCAGTTGTCATAGACTTTAATCAGTCTATTATTCATTATCTTGACAATCAAGTTGATAATTTTGTTGATGGCAGTCGCACTTGGCAGATGGTGGAGATTGTGGTAATTTTTATTATTCAAACCACGTTTTCTGTACTTTATATACAATTCAAAGTGTTGCTATATTGTTCATTTATGCAGAAACAACAATTCTTGACATTTCTTCAAGACATGGAACATCCTCGCACTTCTAATTATGCATCATTTCCTGTGGAAGAGGTTCTTTTGGCATGGAAAAATGCTAAGACAAATGTTGACTGTAGTGTATACCTTATGCACCACATGGAACATTTTCAAGGCCAACCATACATGCTTAAAGATCTTTCAATGGTAGTTTATTATTTGATTTTTGGATGTATAGTCTTTATTTCTATAGTTATATGTGTTTAGATATGTTATGTTATTTGTTTGACATTTTATATATTCTGTTTGGATAGTAAACATTGAAGTATTGTTATTTTTCTATACCATTTTTCTATTAAGATTATGCAAAACTTCTTATTATTAATATTTAAATTTGTTTGTTGTAGTTTGTGGAAAGAAGAAAACTGAGAATTCGTTATTGTGCGAGGATAATTTTATCCTTTGTCAATCATTGCAGAGACTCGATCCTTGCTGATATACGTCGATATGTTGGAAGGACCAAATGATGTAGTTACTGTTTCAGTTATGTTTTTGCTACATTGATGTTTCAGTTATGATTTTTGCTATATTGATGGCTCAATTATGTTTTTGATACATTGATGTTCCTGATACTGTGTAGTATTTGTAAACTGATTTTTGATGTTGCTTATATGTTGTCACTGTAATGAATGATTACAGTTTTTAAGCACTTATGATGAATGTATTAGATTAATCAATCTGTTATTTATCTGCTCTTTATATGTATGTAGTAAATATTATTGTGCAGAAAAGTAAATATCATTGTGCAAAAAAGTAAATATTTTTGTTCAGTAAATTAATTTTTTAAAACATTACATTTCTTTACTTCAATAATTACTTTTGTCAGCAATAATAAATACTTTCCCAAATTACTCTATATTAATACACTATATTAGCATGAAATATTTATCAATATTATTTTGAGCTGCTTAACAAACCCTTGTGAGATGCTTAATGAAGCCATTGAATAAACTTGCTAAATTTTTTTTATTTTGTTTATAAATATAGTACTATATGTAAATTATTTTCCGTTTTATTTTCTTGATTAAGATTTTTTTTGTAATGCCCCGGAAATTCCTTACGATCTCAAAAATTTAAAGTTAATAAAATGAATGGCTTTGCACGCCTAAGTTTACGATTTTGAATTCTAAGACTAACGGTCGAATCCGTTTCTGAAAATAAATTACGGAAGTCAGCTAGACGACTACTGTATTTAGGGTTAGCGTGTACGAAAAGTTTTTAGTTCGTGAACTCAGAACGGAAAACCGTCTGATTTTTACATTCACGAAATCGCGATACGAACTCGCCCGAGAAAGTTCGTTTTTATGATTTTCCGAACGAAACTCGGACTGTGTCGTCCCGAGTTTTTGTCGGAATTAATTTTTATAAATTTTATTTTCCGATTAAGTTTTATACGTTAGAATTTTTGGACGAATCGGATCGTGACGATTTTGTGCCGAGCTACATTTTTCGTCGTCCGATTTCCGTAACGTCGTATCGCGTCGGAAAAGCGCGTATTTTCCCTCCCTTCCCTCTCATAGCCGATCTCTCTCTCACTTTAGCAAGATAGTTCATTTTCTTATATAGTCTCTACTTTTCACCTACTACTACTATTACTAACACTATTCACCTTTACACATATTACCTAAAGTATTATCTAATACACAAACTAAGTCATATTTCCTCCCTCCCTCATCAAAACTCACGGCAGCCTCTCCTCTCTCTCTCTCCCATTCTTCTTCTTCCTCCATTGTTGAAGAAAGCTCCAAGTTCTTGAAGAAAAAAAATCACACAAGTCATCATCCAATCATCAAAACCTATTACTTCCTTTGTTAATCCTCAAGGTATTCATCTCCTCCATGTTTCTATCCAATTGGATTTCTCTCCTTTTTATTTTCTTTTTGATCGAAAATTTAGGGGTGATGGACTAGATGTTTTGATCTTCGATTAGTGAAATTAGAAGTGTTTGGATGTGAATTCTAGGATCAAAATTGAAGAAAAATCATGAACCCTAACTCTATGCCAATACCGAAATTTTAGGGCTTTTTGTAGGATTTTTGGAATTCTTCAATTGATGTTAAATTCATGCTTAGGAAATGTTTAATTAGTGATTAGAACCAAGAGAAATCGAAAGCCCTTTGTTTGATTGAAATCGATTTAGGGTTTAGGGTTTGAAATTGGGGATTTTGCATGATTAATGTGTAATTGGATTTCAATTGATTAATTGAGGATATAATAGTATGATTAATGAATAAATGGTGTTAATTGATGAAGAAAAACACCCTCTTAATCTATGTATTAAAACCGAAATTTATTAGACATTTAGGGGTTTTTCATGTGTTTGATTTAGATGATGTTTGGTTGATGTAATAAGGTTGTAATTGGTATTAATTGTTGATAGGAATTTATTTGAGAATTTTCTAAAATTATTTTGTGGGATGTAAGAGACGAAGAACTCGTCGTAAGTTGAAATATAGTGTTGATGTGAAGTTATTATATGCATGAAAGTGATTCTAGTTAGATGTTGTTTAATGACGTAAAATTTGAACGAAATCCGACAACTTTGAAAATTGTGTAAGAGACAAACAATTAGTTTTAACTAATAACCGAGAAGTCAAATGAGAATTCTAACTTGATATTATTGTTTATGATGGACTTGAGAATAACTTTGTAGTTGACGTCATGAGCTTTCGAGCTAATATAATATGAGTTATAGTGATAGTCGAGAACTAGAACGGGAAATTGATAACTTGTTGGTTTAGTACTTGGTAGTTGAAAGCCGACGTTTAGAACGTCGTGCTATTGGACGAGTTTTGAGAAGGAGTTCATCATGTACGGGAGTACGTGATGACTGCCTTGAGAGTCAAGTCTCATAAGAAATCGAATACGAGAACTTAGAACGAACCTAAGAAGCTATACGTCGATTCTATCGAGCAACTAGGGTTAGCGCGGCAGTTTTGCGACCCTTGCCGGAAACTGTAATAACTTCTAACTCGTTTATCGGATTTGCGATCCGTAAATTGGAGCGTAAACTAGACATCCCAAAATTTCAAACGGTATAGGGCTCATCCCCTGTTTCCAGATCCCCTGTTCTGGGCAGTCCCCAGAGTTACTGTAATGCGCAGTGAAATTTCAGTTTTCATTCTTCTAAGTTGTTTCGTTCGCAACTTAGTTTCTTTAGATCGTTTAAGCCGTAATAACTAACGACTATCTTCCTACTGACCCTAGATTCAAGAAAGGAGCCTTGAGTGCTAACCGAGACGAGTTGGTACCTCTTATCCGTTCAAGTAAAGAAGTTTAGTTAAGCGAGAAGTTGCTTAAGTCGTATAATGAACTAAAACGTAATTTTCCTAAGTTGATTCTTTTCCAACTTAGTTCCTTATGATCTTTTAAGTCGTATCGAGCTATCGACTACCCTCTCTACTGACCTACGAGTCAAGTATGAGACCTTTCGAGTTCTAAATGGAATTTGTACGAGTCTCGTTCCCGTTTAAGTAAAATGAATCTAGTAAGCGTGCAAATGCCTAAAGAATGAAACGACTAAAACCTATTTCGATTTTCTTTGATCGATTATCTTTTACGAATCGATTTTAAGTGTTATTATTTTACGATGAAGGAGGAAGCCAGCAGTAAAGAAAGGACGGAAGATCCGAAGATTGGAAGCTAGTACTTCTTAGTTCTGTATTACGAGGTGGGCTTTTATATATAAAATAAAACGAGCAATGCTCGGAAAATCTTTCTTTATCGCTTTGATATCTGTGTTTTTCAAAGTGATAATTATGGCATGAACTGTTTTACGTTTTATGTGAGTTCTCTTGTACCTATCTGAGTTAACATTCGTGTTTTCCAGATTTAGAGTTAATCTAACTAGGTTAACTAACGATCGGCTCTGAGTTAGCTGCTAAGTGCTTTCCAGAGTTTGTGTGATATCTTGTTGAGGGGTACCAGCCACGGTGAATGAGTTTTGGTCAAGATTGAACGTAACATACCAGAAAAATACTTGCAAGCTAATTTGAGAAAAAGGTCAGAAAATGTTTAATAGACACGGGTTCTTTTTCAATAAAACCCCGATGTGCTACAATTATGAAATGCCATATTTATCTATACTTACGATTATGATTTCGGCATCGTGCCCACTAAGTACGTTTGTACTTAGCCCTGCATTGTTTTCTAAATGTGCAGGTTGAAGCGACGTGAGCGGCAACGGTTGAAGTTGAGTTGAAAAGATAGGATGCTTTAGTTAGGACTCTTCCGCTGCCAAACTCTAAGTCTTTTGAGAACCTGTCTATTGAACAAAACTCTGCAGTATAAGTCTATAAACTTGAACTTAGTTACTATCATGTACTTTTGTCGAGTAATCACTCGTGATTAACTCTTTCTTTGTTATATCCAAGTCTTGTTCATTGAATGTATGGTGTCTTTATGTATGTTTTAGTCAGTTAGTCCCCTTCTTCCCCGCTCCTTTAATCCAACCCCAGTCGCACCCCGACTTCTGCCGTCCCTCGGGATTTGGGGCTGTGACATTTTTTATTAGGTTGAGGCATTCATATTTATCCCAACGTTTGAAACATAAAACGAAAGAATTTACTCTTGCTAAAATATAATTTTAAATCTACAATTAATTAATTATTTATTTCACGATAATGTTTACGTATAATTTCATATTATGTGGTACTTTTTCGTGGCACGTGTGGTAATCTCACATTTATTAACTTTTTAGATAATGCATGAGGTACATGTGCATGCCCCCCATACATATCATGTGGACCGCATGCACCCTTAATTTTTTCCATCATCTTTTTTGTTTGCCTCTTCGTTTTTTGTTTGCGTTTCTGTTTTTTTGTTTATCGTTTTTTCTTTGATCAAGATTCGAGCGAGGGGAGCCGAAAGCTTCGGAGCGAGCCGAATAAATCCGAATTGTTGCCCGACAATTATCCTTATATTAATAATCGGAGTGAAGGCGGAGTCAAAGGCGGAGCCGTAATTTTAGACACGAAGGCAAAGTTGCATTGTTTGTATGCATTCATATTTAGTTGGTTTGTTCATTTTTTTGTTTGCCTATTCGTTATTAATTTTTTTCAAGTAATCATTGCCGTAATGAATTGTAATCATTGACAAGGTGAAAAGTAACGTTTCTAAAATATTACTTTTTTTCACGGTAATGTTTACTTTTGTTCACGACAACTTATACTTTTACTTATTTGCTCAAGTAGTCATTGCCGTAATGAAATGTAATCATTGACAATGTGAAAAGTAACGTTTCTAAAATATTACTTTTCTTCACGGTAATATTTACTTTTGTCCACAACAACTTATACTTTTACTTATTTGCTCAAGTAATCATTGCCGTAATGAAATGTAATCATTGACAATGTGAAAAGTAATGTTTCTAAAATATTACTTTTCAAAAATATTAACTTTTTAGCTGGTGCATAAGGTGCTTGTGCATGCCCCTATACATGTCATGTGGACCGCATGCACCTCTATTTTTTCCATCATCTTTTTTGTTTGCCTCTTCGTTTTTTATTTGCCTCTTCATTTTTTGTTTGTCTCTTCGTTTTTTTGTTTTTCGTTTCTTCTTTGGTCAAGATTCGAGCGAGGGGAGCCGAAGGCCTCGGAGCGAGCCGAATAAATCCGAATTATTGCCCGACGATTATTCTTATATTAATAATCGGAGTGAAGGCGGAGCCGTAAAATCGGAGCCGTAATATCGAAGTCGAATGCGGAGCCTTAATATTAGACGCAAAGGTAAAGTTGCATTGTTTGTATGCATTCATATTTTGTTGGTCTCTTCATTTTTTTGTTTGTCTATTCGTTATTAATTTTTTTCAAGTAATCATTACCGTAATGAAATGTAATTATTGACAAGGTGAAAAGTAACGTTTCTAAAATATTACTTTTCTTCACGGTAATGTTTACTTTTAACCACGACAACTTATACTTTTACTTATTTGCTCAAGTAATCATTGTCGTAATGAAATGTAATCATTAACAAGGTGAAAAGTAACATTTCTAAAATATTACTTTTCTTTATGGTAATGTTTACTTTTGTCCACGACAACTTATACTTTTACTTATTTGCTCAAGTAATCATTGCCGTAATGAAATGTAATCATTGACAATGTTAAAAGTAACGTTTCTAAAATATTACTTTTCAAAAATATTAACATTTTAGCTGGTGCATGAGGTACATGTGCATGCCCCCACACATGTCATGTGGACCGCATGCACCTTATTTTTTTCATCATCTTTTTTTTTGCCTCTTCGTTTTTTATTTGCCTCTTCATTTTTTGTTTGCCTCTTCGTTTTTTTATTTGCCGTTTCTTCTTTGGTCAAGATTCGACCTAGGGGAGCCGAAGGCCTCGGAGCGAGCCGAATAAATCCGAATTATTGCCCGATGATTATCCTTATATTAGTAATCGGAGCCGAAGGCGAAGCCGTAATATCGAAGCTGAAGGCAGAGCCGTAATATCGAAGCCGAAGGCGCAGCCGTAATATTAGACGCGAAGGCAAAGTTGCATTATTTGTATGCATTCATATTTTGTTGGTCTCTTCATTTTTTTGTTTGCCTATTCGTTATTAATTTCTTTTAAGTAATCATTGTCGTAATTAAATGTAATCATTGATCCGGTGAAAAGTAACGTTTCTAATATATTACTTTTCTTCACGGTAATGTTTACTTTTGTCCACGACAACTTATGCTTTTATTCATGAGAAAAATTAATAATTTTGAAATATTAATTTTTTAAAAAATTAATTATTTATTTTATATCATTTTAAATTAATTAATTCTCTTATAATCATTACGAACAAAAAATAATATTTACAAACAGTACATTTCCTTCCTTATAATAATTAATACTTTTAGTCATTAAAATCATTACCATAATATGACAACAGATCTAATATTGAAAAAGTTGACTAGTAAATCCTGTTTAATAATTGTGTAAATATATTTATATCCTGTTTCACAATAAAAAAAATTGAAACTCAAATAAATTATGAGATCTTCTAAGTAAATACAAGAATATTATTCAAGGAATCTAAAAAAATTAAATGACAGTAAATGTATTGTACATAAATATAATCAAGCAAATGACATTATGCAATCTTTAAACAAGCAAATTCATTTTCAATGCAATGTTTCAAATATATAAATGGTAGTTTTGAATTCTCAACAATTCAAATAAATCATGTTCTGGTATGATGGTCCCGAAACGAGTTACTGGTGTATGGGGGGAATACACCAGTTAGAATTTTAAAAACTTAATCCTTAAAAATTACTTCAACCGAGTAAAATGGACTCAGTTGGAATCTCACAGCTGAATAAGCAACCTCAGCTGGAAGAGTGCGGCAGTGCGGAATGTGGTGGAAAATTAAACTCGTTAAAATCAACTCACGCTTTTAGTGCAGGGTTGGTCAACAACCAAAATAGTTGAATATGCAAAGATGCAGATTTGTATGCCGGTTAGATAGGTCAGTTAATAAAGAAATAAATAACTGAATAAAATAAACACAAACACACAGGATTTAACGTGGTTCGGAGACAACCCTCCTACGTCCACGGGGAGTTGTGAGTCCACACAACTCTGTCCAATTTCTTCTGGACAAACCACACAGCTTACCCGGGCTGTGCAACCGTTGCAATAAGTTTACGGGTACTTATCAACCTATACAGTTAAGTTTACGGGTACTTAACAACCTATATCAAGTTTGCGGGTACTTGACAACCTAACTACTCAATTACAGGAAGAGTAGGGTCCTGAAACCTTTTCAGGTATAAAAGATAAGGTTCCAACTAACAGCTCGAACAAGAAGTGAGCTGGGATGTAACACTCTATGAACTCTCACAAAGTGATGTTCTCAAGGTTCGATCTAAAGACACTCAGACACAATCTAATGCTCTAGAACTCTCAACAAGTGATGTTCTTAGAGGCTAAATCTAATTCAGCTCAAGTAAGGAATATAGTTCTTTCTTTCGCTCTGTCTCGTCTCGTGTGTCTTCTCTTGTGTGTCTACCACCTTTTTTTCCAATGAATGGAAGCCTCTATTTATAGGCGGAGAGAATCAACTAGCCGTTGGAGGAGCTGTTGATCTCTGTTCTTTGATAGCAATGGCTTGTCTCTCATCTCTGCAGACTTTCCCGATATGACATCTGTGCTCTTCTGCTTTCCATCTGAGACAGCCTTGTGTTGGGTCAAATGGGGTAATGACTGAACGGTCAAACCCTCATGTGACTTCCTTTTGAAATTCAAATCTTAACCTTCCTGACAGTCAACCTTGGTCGGTTGGTTGAAAGTCTTGATCTTCATCTGAGTGGTGTTCAGCTGATGTTCTGAACTGTTGGACTCTCAGCTGACTTTGAACTTCAAGCAGTTGATCTTCTTGTTCGAGTTCTACAACTGAGGTTCTGAAACTGAACACTCAGTTGTCTTCCCTGTATTTACTCAGTTGGGTTTGAACCCTCAGATGACTTCCTTTTCATCTGATGTTCTCTTCCACTCTACTGCTTCTCATC
Organism: Schizonepeta tenuifolia; assembly: GCA_029490685.1. Lineage (NCBI taxonomy): Eukaryota > Viridiplantae > Streptophyta > Magnoliopsida > Lamiales > Lamiaceae > Schizonepeta > Schizonepeta tenuifolia. Next base: position 11,349,187 of record CM055958.1, on the reverse strand, counting down.
TGATGAACGCTCAGTTGGTTTCCTTCACAACTGATGTTCTGAAGACTTCCCCCTCATTCCATCTGAACAAAAGAACTCTCAGTTATCTTTCAACATAACCGATGTTCTGTCTGAGTAATGCCTTGTTGCCATCTTTAGCTGGAGACCTTTAAAGATAAAATCTTAACTTTGCTCAAACAGCGAGCCTAAATTCTAACAGGCAACATCTACTCGGTTGGGGTCAGTCGGTTTTGGAATTCATCAAAACTTATACTAATAAATTTCCCAACAATTTCCCCCTTTTGATGATGCCAAAACCACTTACAACTTGAAACCACTACTGATCTAAACCTCACTAACTTATCTAAAATCTCAGCTGAAATTCTAGACAGTCTATAAGATAAAACATCAAAGGGTTAGCACAGTTATAACATGGTATTTAAAAGACTTTGTGATTCAGAGCTTGGACAATGAGGGATTGTTCATCAAGGTGAATCTTATCACTGAATAGTTTTCATTACAACTGATTGTTACAAAAGATAGGCTCAAAAACCGAAAATTACAACAGTTGCTAGAAAACTAACTGAGCTAGTATTGTAGCCCATACTTGCCAAAAATCCTTACAACAATTTCCCTCTTTGCAGGTGACTCCTTGGAAATGTCCACTCCATGCTCCTTGCAGACCTGCCTCGCCTCAGATGCAATCTTCGTGCGGTTCGGGTTGCTGGAATCCGAGAGGTGGCCGATAAGTAACCCTCTTGGGAACTGGAACAGTGTTCAAGTCCAGGTTGGCATCAATCATGACCCTCCTGAATTGACTGAACATGCCCGGGTCACCTGAGTGCAACTCGGTCAGCGCCTCCTTGAACGCTCTCCTTGGGTCGTCAGTTGCGTAAACCTTCTTGTAATAGAAGTCGTTCACGAACTCCTGCTTGAACAGCTCCCACTCCTCATTCCACTCGGTCGGCATCCACTTGTCGGTATGCCTGAACCGACTCTCAACCTTGGACTTTAGAGGCAACCTTTGTTGCTTCAACCGAGCTTCCGCCTTTGATTGGATTCTGTTGATGCGGCGTCGGCTGTGGGAGGCAACGTTGCGGTCCAGGTTCTGGGAAACCTTCTTCAGCTCAACCTCGAACTGGTTCACCCTCCTCGCCTGGCTGGCGGCAAACTTTCTGATCCAGCTCGGGTTCATGTAGTCCTTCTCCTCTACATCCATAGCCTTGGCCGCTGCAATGCACTCTTCGGTTGTTATCCCGTCGAGTTCAAAATCCAGCTCGGCTGCGATCTCGGCTATGGAGCTGTAGGAAACTCCAATCTTCTTTGCCTGCTCCAAGTCCTTAGTCATTTCGGCTCCACCAACTTCGGTTGTCTTGGCAGCAGCAGACTTCCTCCTCCTCAGCTGAGATTTGGATGGTTGAGCAGCTGGCACTCCTTCTTCTTGGGTCTCTTCTTCTTCCTGTGCTTCACCCTCCGTCTCCTTCTCTTCCCCCTTTTTGGCATCAGCAACAAGGCTTGCTACTGAACCGTCCAGAGAGTTGAGTTTGGCCTCGGTGGATTGAACACGGTTGAAGAGTTCATCGACCGCACACTCCAGCTCGATCTTCTTCGCCAATTCGGAGTCCTGGCGCTCTTGTTCTGTCTTCTTCAAGACAGAGAGGTTGTCGTTGACCTCTGTCTGAAAGACAACGAACTCAGACTCGAACCGGGACTCCCATTCAGCATCCTGCGTCTGTTGGGACTTGGCCAGATTTGAGTCAGCCAAGGACTTGAAGACATTCACTTCCGACTTCAAGCCCAACAGAGTGGATTTCAGCTCCGACATGTCCTGACTGGTGGAGGAGGAGAGATCATTCAGCTTCGTCTTCAGCTCGGCATTCTCCTCCACCAGTTGTTGGTACTTCACTTCTTGTGCTGCCAACTCCCTCAGCTGGTCATCATGTTGGTGTTGGAGGTTGGCGAGCAGCTCGGTCCTCAACTGGTTAACCCTCTCAGCCACTAGCTCGCAGATTTGTTCTGTTGAAGGAGCGAGCTGAGAAGCTGGAAGGGCTTGAGCAGACTGAGCTAGAGGCTCAGCTGTGACCATGGCTTGACGGTTTGCCAGGTACAGCTTCAGGTTTTCTTCCTCTTCTTTTGCGGCGGCGGCTGCTGCTGCATCGACATCCTCAAAGAAGTCAGCTGATTTCACCAACATGCTGTCAAGGAAGTCGACACACTCCTTTCCAGCTGCCTCCCTTGTGTCCTTCCCTTCAGCCAGACTCTGGTCCATCCGTCTAGTGAGCAGCGCGATCCGGTTGTTGTACGCCACCTCCAAGTTGGAATAGTTGAAGTAGGCTCGGATGCAGGACTCATCAGACTTTAGCCTGTCCCAGCTCAGCACCCTGATCGTGTCCTCCTTGACATACCACTGGCTAAAGATCAGGTGGAACTGGTACAGTAGCTCGGTTCCCAGTATGGCGAAGATGGGCATGTCGCGAGCCGCAGGGAACAGACCCAACAGCTTTTGAAAGCAGTAGGCCACCCTGCCTTCGTGCTTCTCAGCAACAGCCTGCAAGTCCTCCTCTTCGTTGATCGGGAAGGGGGTGAGATTGTATGGTTCGGGTTCAATAGGTTCATCGATATTGGTCAAAGAGTCGGTCACAACATCGGCATCGAGCTGAGAGCTCGGAATTTGGGATTCAGTTGGGGAAGAGGGTGCAATGGTTTTCTCAACATCGGCTGAAGGAGCGGTCACGATGTTGGCATTGAGCTGAGAGCTCGAAATTTCTGGCTCAGTTTGGGTAGAAAGAGCAAGAGGCTCTGGGGGCGGTACAACATTCACTCCAGCTGTAGGGGAGGTGGTAACATCTTCGAGGTCCTCAGATGAGGAGGATGCATCTGACGTCTCCATGCCCTCAGCCTCATCAGCTCCGGGGCCTCGAGGTGCGATCTCGAATGATGCGGCCTCAGCTGAGCGGCTGGATTCGGAACGCTCCTCAGCAGGTGTCGATTCAACCTGCACTCCCTCCTCGACTGGAGCTTGTTCCTCAGCTGGCTCCTCAGCTGGAACATCAACTGACTCATCAGCTGACTCATCAGCTGGAACATCAGTTGGCTCGTCAGCTGGCACCTCAGCTGCCTTCTTGGTGGACTTCTTGAACCTTACCCTTAACCTTTTCTGGGCAAGTTCGTCAGTCAACTCCTTCTCAGCATCAGCTCGGCGACGTGAGGCTTTGGATTTTGCGGGGCGAGCAGCAGCTTGTTCCCCCTCAGCTGTTGACTCAGCTGGCTTTCCCGACTCCCTCTTGTCCTTAGGAGTGTAGACACTCCTCAGCACCTCCTGTGCTTTCTTGGTTGTCGGGAACAGCAACAGCTTCTTCAGCGGCGTCTCCTCGCAGTCAGCCCAGACCATGTTGCGGTCCTTTGTTGCGAGGAGGATGAGGGCGGAGACTTTGCAGCCGCAGTTGAGCGTCCCCTTCACACTCAGCAGCTTCTCTCCAGACTCGGTTGTAGTCTCAGAGATCTTCGACTTTTCCACCATCAACTGGTTCAGAAAATATTGGAACCAGTTGATTTGGTGTTGGTGCTCCAGGGCCACCAGCTGCTTCAATTTAGGTCGGCTGATGTCGCCGAACGCACCACTGTATCCGAACACTACCTTCGACACGGCGTCGAACAGCAGGCGGTGTTCCGGCTTCAGCTTTGTTCGTTGCATGTTGCTCCTCAACCGCTCCGGCTCGATCAAAGCATCCTGAAGAAATTCATCTGCTTGTTCGTCGGTAATATTCTCCAGGAACTCGGTGGCGGTGTGATTGATTGGTATGATGTACCGGAGGACATCGGACACGTCGATGGAGAAGGAGACGCGACGTATCGTCCTTGCTGGAACATCTCTTTGTCGGCACGACACCACCGTGGAAACTCCCTCCGAACTGTCAAGGGGGCGAACGAGATTGACGTAGAATTCTCCGACTTGGTGCCTGAGCAAGTGGGAGGGGCAGAGCTTGGCCCATTCCAGTAGTCCGTTCTCACAGAGAGTGTTGGCGAGAGGGGCTAGGACCGGCGACTCTAGATCCTCGTCGGAGAGGATCTGCTCGAAGTGAATCTTCGATACTAACATATCGAATGACTCTTCATACGTGGTAGGCACGAGGGAAGGTCCGGATGATGCCATTCTCTTGCTTTTCGGTGCCATTAATAATCACTGCAAAGGTAATATATAGGAAAGGAAAGAAATCTATTTGCAGAAACGGGTTAGGCAGAAAACTGGAAGACGATGAACAGTTATAGTTGATAAGCACAAATGAGGAAAGTAGGAGATATCTTCCTGATTTTTCGCCTTATATAGGTCTTTGACTCGGATGAGATCAACGGCTGGGGTTAAATGGCGCGAATCCATCAACGGCTGGGATTACGCGACTGTTGACTATCTTTGACTCGACGTTTTGATCCGAGTTCCAACCAGCGCGTGAGAAGGTGTACAGTTTCATCTCAGCCCAGTCGCACTATAAAGTAGGCTATGGATGCTCAGCCGTACTTTACATTTAATGCGACATGATGGCTATTTTAATGTAACTGACTAGCTCAGCAATGTTTGAATTTATTTCAAACATTCTCATTTAAGAACATAACACCTTCAGTCATAAATGATACCTGCCAGCTGATGTCTGAATCAGCTGTGTTCTTCAATCGAGTTTCTCAGTTGCCGCATACCATCAGCTGACTCGAGTTCGTCTGTTCAGTTGACGTCTGATCCATTGTTGCAGCATACCATCAGCTGACTCGAGTTCGTCTGTTCAGCTAACGTTTGACGTCTTCAGTTGGCAATCCGTATCTGAGATTCCCCCTTCAGCTGAACTTCCCCCTCCATCTGAGCTTCCCCCTCAGATGGGCATCTATCTCTTCACCTCGGCTGGTTCCTCATCTGAAGGATCCAACAATCCAAGTAGATTACATAGCATCTTGAACCGCGCTTCGGCTAGAGGTTTGTTGAAGATGTCAGCTCGCTGAATCTCAGTTGGAGTCTTTTCTTCAAGGAAACGTCTTTCTTCTCAACTGTGATCTAGAAACTCAGTTCCATGATCTGATCGGATGGAAATAATTTTTATCTCTTGTTGGTTCGATATCCGATCCATCAACTTGGGTAGCTCATCTCGGGTTTCACTTTTGTGGCGCATGAAGATGGTCCACGTGTACCTCGAGTAATCATCAGTTACAACCAGTGTATATTCGTTGCCATTTATGCTCTTTGGTGTAACTGGCCCGAAGAGATCCATATGGATCGGCTGTAACACTCGGTCGGTTGAGAGAGTTGACTTTAATCGGAAGGAGGATCTAGCGAGCTTTCCCAACTGGCATGCACTGCAGATATGTGTTGTTGAAAACACTCGGTTGGGTATGCCTCTTGCATGTTCTTGTCTGGCGAGTCGGTTCATTGTCTTGAAGTTCAGATGGTTGTGCCTTTTATGCCACTGCCAGCTCACATCCGAACTGCTCTTTGATAATAGGCAAGTGTCAGGGAGGCTGCTGTTCCAGTCAGCGTAGTAAACATTCCCTGTTGGAGATCAATTTCCCAACAATATCACCTGTTTTGATCCGACATCTTTAACTCTGCAACCCTGTGCATCAAACTTGACAGAGAAACCATTATCACAGAATTGGCTGATGAAGAGCAGGTTATGCTTCAATCCATCAACATAAGAGACATTAGAAATTGAAACATGATTGGTTTCGAGGGTACCGTAACCTCTGGTATAACCTTTTGAGTTATCACCAAAAGTAACTGATGGACCTTCTTTCTCCACGAAACTTCCAAGCAAATCCTTCAGATTTATCATGTGTTTCGAGCATCCACTATCCATCACCCACATTGTAGCAGACGCCTTCTTCTTCCTCAGCTGTTTCTCCTGCACCTGCAAAGAGAAACTCGCTTAGGTCCCCAATTTCAGTTGGGTCCTGGAGGGTTAGAACCAGTTCCCGCTGGAACTGTGCGTCGCTTTTCCCGGTAGACTCGAATAGCCTTGTCATTCCAAATGATTTGCCCATTTTCATCAATTATAACAACACCTCGGTTATCCTTAGGCTTGTTGTTAGAAATGATGCTCTGTTTCTTGAGAGGAGTTGGATTTCTCCCATGTTGGGCTTTAGGAGGTGAGGTTTTCCCTCTATTTTGATGGCGATTCTTATCCTGTTGAGTTTGTCTGTGAGGTCGGACGCCATGTTGGAATCTTCGTAGCTAATACTGATTCTATCTTTCTGACTGACGACGACAACTGGTCATGCTCGGATGTTGATTCAACTTGTGGCATGAATATCTCCAGCTGTTCGAACTGTTCCTCATTGGTTGACTCGGTTGGAACCTCTGGTTGAACTGATGATGGAACCGCTGTTGATTCAGATGGTTGAGTTCTTGTTGGCTCTGTGGTCGGTTCCATTCTTTCTGTGGTCGGTTCTGTGGACGGTTCAGAGGTCGGTTCTGATTTTTGTTTCGGTTGTATCTCCGACGCCTCTGGTTCCTCTTCTGTGACTTGGAACATTCCCCCTCGATTGATGTCCCAACCGATGGAACGTTCTGTTCATCCATTGCTTCTTTTCCCTTCTCAGTTGGAGTTCCCTTGGTCGGTTGAGCTTGCTGAGAAGTGGAAGTTACATTACTTTGGGGAGATTCATATTCAACTGTGTTAGGTTCAACAACCTTGACCTCAACAGCTTTGATGAAGGTTGCTGGAGGAATTCCACTATCTTTAACCACATCGTAACCGAGTCCTGACAAGTCACCCGTCTGTCGGCTGTAACTGATTAAATTCTCTATGATCTTGGATGACTGATATAGCTTGATCAGGTTGTCCTTCTCAGTTTGCAATTCTTTGAGAAGAACAGCTATATACTCGGACTGTTCGTCTGACTTTTTCACCAGCTGGCCGATCTGCGCCTCTTGCTTGTTCAACTGATCTTCCTGTTTCTTAATCTGTTTCTGTAACTCCTCATCAGTTGAAGCCTTAGGTTGGCTGGCAGCATTCAGCTGATTATTGAGATTGTCAATCTCTTCCTTTTGGCTCTTGATCAGATCGTCCTTGTCGGTTAAGGATTCCTCAAGCTTGGTGAATTGTACTTGAAGACTCTTAAACTCAACCGACTGCTGTTGCACTTCCCCATTGAGTGCTAAGAAGTCGTCCCATGAGAGTTCCAACTCTTCATCTAGGGTTTCCTGCATGTTAGAAATAATTGAAGAATTCAAAATAGCAGGATTAGATTGTACCTCATCGTCTTTGACATCCATCTGCACACAACAACAAAAGAAGGGTGCAAGCAGATATGCACTAGCGTGATAAAGAGATCTGTTCAGTTGACCACTGAATAAAATTCCTCGAATTCACACCTTGTGAAACAAAGTCAGCAGTCTTTTGAACCACTGCTCTGATACCACTTGATGGTCCCGAAACGAGTTACTGGTGTATGGGGGGGGGAATACACCAGTTAGGATTTTAAAAACTTAATCCTTAAAAATTACTTCAACCGAGTAAAACGGACTCAGTTGGAATCTCACAGCTGAATAAGCAACCTCAGCTGGAAGAGTGCGGCTGTGCGGAATGTGGTGGAAAATTAAACTTGTTAAAATCAACTCACACTTTTAGTGCATGGTTGGTCAACAACCAAAACAGTTGAATATGCAAAGATGCAGATTTGTATGCCGGTTAGATAGGTCAGTTAATAAAGCAATAAATAACTGAATAAAATAAACACAGACACACAGGATTTAACGTGGTTCGGAGATAACCCTCCTACGTCCACGGGGAGTTGTGAGTCCACACAACTCTGTCCAAGTTCTTCTGGACAAACCACACAGCTTACCCGGACTGTGCAACTGTTGCAATAAGTTTACTGGTACTTATCAACCTATACAGTTAAGTTTACGGGTACTTAACAACCTATATCAAGTTTGCGGGTACTTGACAACCTAACTACTCAGTTACAGGAAGAGTAGGGTCCTGAAACCTTTTCAGGTATAAAAGATAAGGTTCCAACTAACAGCTCGAACAAGAAGTGAGCTGGGATCTAACACTCTATGAACTCTCACAAAGTGATGTTCTCAAGGTTCGATCTAAAGACACTTAGACACAATCTAATGCTCTAGAACTCTCAACAAGTGATGTTCTTAGAGGCTAAATCTAATTCAGCTCAAGTAAGGAATATAGTTCTTTCTTTCGCTCTGTCTCGTCTCGTGTGTCTTCTCTTGTGTGTCTACCATCTTTTTTTCCAATGAATGGAAGCCTCTATTTATAGGCGGAGAGAATCAACTAGCCGTTGGAGGAGCTGTTGATCTCTGTTCTTTGATAGTGATGGCTTGTCTCTCATCTCTGCAGACTTTCCCGATATGGCATCTGTGCTCTTCTGCTTTCCATCTGAGACAGCCTTGTGTTGGGCCAAATGGGGTAATGACTGAACGGTCAAACCCTCATGTGACTTCCTTTTGAAATTCAAATCTTAACCTTCCTGACAGTCAACCTTGGTCAGTTGGTTGAAAGTCTTGATCTTCATCTGAGTGTGTTCAGCTGATGTTCTGAACTGTTGGACTCTCAGCTGACTTTGAACTTCAAGCAGTTGATCTTCTTGTTCGAGTTCTACAACTGAGGTTCTGAAACTGAACACTCAGTTGTCTTCCCTGTATTTACTCAGTTGGGTTTGAACCCTCAGATGACTTCCTTTTCATCTGATGTTCTCTTCCTCTCTACTGCTTCTCATCTGATGAACGCTCAGTTGGTTTCCTTCACAACTGATGTTCTGAAGACTTCTCCCTCATTCCATCTGAACAAAAGAACTCTCAGTTATCTTTCAACATAACCGATGTTTTGTCTGAGTAATGCCTTGTTGCCATCTTCAGCTGGAGACCTGTAAAGATAAAATCTTAACTTTGCTCAAACAGCGAGCCTAAATTCTAACATTAGGTTCTGGCAACATCTACTCGGTTGGGGTCAGTCGGTTTTGGAATTCATCAAAACTTAAACTAATAAATTTCTCAACATGGTACTTGTATAAAAATTTCCAGTAACAATTTTAGATTATCCAGCCTTCATGTTGTTTGATTTCTTCTCTCTTTGAAATCAGTCCCCTGCATATTATATTTAACTGAAATTAGCACACACATAACAGGACTATATGATGTAACATATCAATCATATAATGAAATCAATATATGATTAAAATTGAGAAATTTTACCTAATAATCAAAATGCTATCAATTAATCATTCTAAAACAGATGTGGATTTGGAGTTTTTGAACCAAACTCATTTGGTTTAATTGAAATTGATTCTCCAGAACTCTTCATTTTCTTCTTTCTATTTTTCTTTAGATGTCCTTTTATTCTTTGCTTCCGTCCCTTTGTTACTGTTTTCTTAGGATCTTTCACACTGATACCCAACCCAATTGATCCCACATCCTCTTCACTCTCAATTCTTTCTAACATTCTAGTACTCAACTCAGCAAGTGTTGCTGACCTCGTAGCTTGTAAAGCACCTTCAAAAATTGTCTTTGCCTTGTCATTTTCCTCTATTTGTATAATGAGGTTCAAGCAACTTCTCATCATTTCATGCCTCCAAGCTCAAACACTTTTCTTTTGTTGTTCGAAAGTTTTATCCCACAGTGCTTCTTTTGCACTTTTAGTCCACATTTTGCTTATGTAGCAATCTGGTATTCTGTTCATTGAATAACCGTGCAATATCCTCAAAGAATGGCTGCATAAGATTCCAGATTCCTCAAACATCTTGCAATTGCAAGTTACCAGAGGATCAACTACATAGAAGCTGACTTTGTACTTTTCCTCATTATCACTGACTTCATATAACTTGAAATCATATTCATCACTTAAAAGCGAAAACGAATGAGAAAGAGATTTAAGGAAGTGCTTCTCAATATATCCATAAAGGGTCAATGTATATACCTCAGCAGCATGTTTCATCATTCCACACGTTGTTAATACCAATGCAGGTTGAGCTCTTGAACATTGAAATTCATCATTCAATTCGTTGCTTCTCCAACGCTTGACTGTTTGGTTGAATATTTGATAGAACTCGGTCAACGTGGTTGTTTTCTTTACTTTGAAGCCTATAGTTGGTTTGTACTTTCACTCCACTGTGATAAAAGAATGCCTGCTGAAAAGTATTATTTATTGAATTCATTTGACCACTTTTCTCTCAACTCATACAACCTTTGTATCCATGAGTTGTTTTGTAATTGATACTGTCTTACCATTTTCATCCAAAACTCTTCAAATTCATCTGCAGTTATGCAGCCATTTATGCATTTCTGAAATGAATCTCCAAACCCTTTGTCACTTTTCAGCCTCCCTAAATGTGACTGTGCATTTTGGTATAAATGCCAAATGCACAGCCTATGTCTTGTCTGTAGAAACACCTTCTCAATGGCTCTTGTCATTGCCAAATCCTGGTCCGTAAATAGAGATGATGGAGTTTTACCTCCCATGCTTTTCTTGAATGTCTCAAATAACCACAAAAATGTCTCAATCGTCTCATTGGATATGAATGCACAACCGAACATAACATTCTTATGATGATTATTGACACCAACAAATAGAGCACATATCAAGTTATACTTGTTTGTTCTATATGTTGTGTTAAATATCATTACATCTCCAAAAATCAGATAATCATCTTTCATCATTGAATCTCTCCAAAAAACATGGCTCAATCTACCATCTTCATCTAATCTCACCCTAAAGAAGAAGTCTTATTGTTCTTCACCCTGTTTTTCTAATATATCCATTAGAGTTTGTGCATCCCCCCTTCTATTGCTAGAATTTTCAACCTATTCACAAAGTTTAGTTGGTCTTTTTTTGTATGACCAACCATATCATCCCCTCCTGCTTCTTTTGCAATATATCTATAGATGTCAGTTTCTCTCATTCCAGATGCAAACATGTCTTCTATAATAATAGCATTTTCATCACTGATTTTTCTATGACAACGATGCATATGGCTTAAATCTGGTCTAGACAGTGTATGATTGTGCTCTAATATATGATATGTCACTACATAAAGCCCAACATCAGCTTTAAATTTGATCTTCAAACATGTTTTACAATCTGTCCTTATGTTATGCCTTTTTATTTTAGCATCATTATTTGCATTTCTAAGCCCTTGACATGCACAAACAAATAATCTATAAACCAACAACCCAGGTGTGTTATTTCTCGTGGTTGATTTTCTTACACTGAATTTGACTTCAAGAGAGTGTCTTGAGTACAAATCATATATATCTTCAATTTTCTCTCTTTTTATACCAATCAAAGATCCAGAAATACAATGGACATTATCTACAAATATTGTTGGAAATTTTATTAAAGTTTTGATTGATTCCAAAACCAATTGACCCCAACCGAGTAGATGTTGCCAGATCCTAATGTTAGTAGTTAGGCTCGCTGTTTGAGCAATGTTAAGATTTTATCTTTTCAGGACTCCAGCTGAAGACGGCAACAAGGCTTCAATCGGATAGAACATCAGTTGTGAGGAAGACAACTGAGCGTTCATAAGATGAGCATTCAAAGTGGAAGATGCAAAAGTCATCTAAGCATTGAAAAAGGAGGAAGTTACGTTCAAGAGAAGTTGCAACAGAACATCAGTTGTAAGGAAGACAACTGAGCGTTCATCAGATGAGAAGTAGATAGGGGAAGAGAACATCAGATGAAAGAAAGTCATCCGAGCGTTCGAACCCAACTGATCGGATACAAGAAGGACAACTGAGCGTTCAGTTTCAGAACATCAGTTGTAGGACCTGAACCAAGAAGTTCAACAGCTTGAAGTTCAAAGTCAGCTGAGAGTTCACATGTTCAGATAGAGCATCAGCTGAAGACTAATCAGATGAAGATCAGACGACTCAACCAACTATCAAGTGTTGGAGGTCAAAGGTTAAGATTTGAATTTCAAATTAGGAAGTCACGTGAAGGTTTGACTCTCTATCATTACCTCATTTGGCCAAACACAAGGTTGTCTCAGGTGGAAAGCAGAAGCACGCAGTTGCCAAATCCGAAAAGTCTGCAAAGATGAGAGACAAGCCATCGCTATAAAGAACAGAGATCAACAGCTCTTCCAACGGCTAGTTGATTCTCTTCGCCTATAAATAGAGGCATTCATTCACTCACAAGAGATAAGACACACACGAGACGAGACAGACAAGTGCAAAGAGCGAAAGAAAGAACCAATTTTCTCACACAAGCTGAACTAGATTCATTCTCTTAGAACATCCTTAGTTGAGAGTTCTAGAGTGTTAAATCTGTCTGAGTGTGTTTAAATCCAACCTTGAGAACATCACTTTGTGAGAGTTCGTAAAGTGTTAGATCATAGCTCACTTCTTGTTCTAGCTATTTAGTTGGAACCCCATCCTTTCTTTCACCTGAAAAGGTTTTAGGATCCTACTCTTCCCGTAACTGAGTAGATAGGTTATTTAGTACCCGAAAACTAAACTGTAAGGTTGATAAGTACCCGTAAACTTATCTCAACGGTTGCAAAGCCCGCGTAAGCTTTGTGGTTTGTCCAGAAGAACTTGGACTGAGTTGTGTGGACTCACAACTCCCCGTGGACGTAGGAGTTCTCTCCGAACCACGTTAAATCTTTGTGTATTGTGTTTATTTTCAGTTATCTTATTGCATATTCAACTGTCTTTCTAACCTGCATACAAACTGCATTTTTCATCAACTGTTTTGGTTATTGACCAACCGTGCATAAAAGCGTGAGTTAATTTTTATACGAGTTAATTTCCACCACATTCCGCACAGCACATCACTTCCAACCGAGTGTCTCTTACTCGGTTGTGATTCCAACTGAGCTTCTTTACTCGGTTGAGTTATTTTTAGGGGGTTGTTTTAAAAAGTCTTATCTGGTGTATTCCCCCCTCCCCCCCCATACACCAGAACTCGTATCGGGACCATCAAATATTAACTTCAATTTAAATCAGTATATTTCCAATTCATATAATAATCTCAGATCTGTTACTTTTATTAACATATTCTTCTTATTCATGCAACAGTTTTCTAATTCATACGTTACATTTTTACTAAACACATATTCTCATCAACAACAACAATTCAATATAGTCACATAGCTTAATCAACAAGTACCACTCTCATGTATAGTTTTTTAGAATATTACCTTTATCACATGATATTATTTCTGTTCCAATTTCAGCAGACTGGCCTTCATTATGCACACTTCTTGAATCAGTATCTGCAGCATATGAATCAGTTTCCACAGTCCTTGTATGATCATTTGTTTTATCAAGATTTTGGACTTCCATTTTTCTACAAACAAAGATAAGAATAACTGAATTTTGGTCATAAGAAAATAATATCTAATAGTGAAAGTAATCATTCTACTGCACAAATGTAACTGTTACAGTAAAACAATGTAACAATTTATTTAAACTATCTTCTTTGTTATGCTACGCATTTATCTCAAATCATGGGGAACCAACAAAAACACTATCTAATAGCAAAAGTAATCATTCTACTGCACAAATATAAGTGTTACAGTAAAACAATGTAACAATTTATTTAAACTATCTTCTTTGTTATGCTATACATTTAACTCAAATCATGGAGAACCAACAAAAACACTATCTAATACTCCCTCTGTCCCGCGAAAAATGAGCCACTTTCCTTTTTGGAATGTCCCACGAAAGATGAGCCCTTTCTGTTTTGGGAAATAATTAATTGCATTCACACTGCTTTTACATTCTTTATTATTTATTCATACTACTTTTACATTCTTTATCAATAAAATACTCCACTAAATACACCCACTACTATTTCTTCTTAGTCTTCGTGCCCAAACCAAAGGGCTCATCTTTGGTGGGATGGAGGGAGTAGCAAAAGTAATCATTCTACTGCACAAATGTAATTGTTACAGTAAAATAATGTAACAATTAATTTAAACTATCTTCTTTGTTATTCTACGCATTTAACTCAACTAATGGAGAACCAACAAAAACAACTAAATTAGGGAGGAAAATATAGACCCTTAGAAGAAGTAGTAAACACATCGAATTAATACCTCTATAAACGAAATCTAATGTTCAATTCACAGAAAATCAACGAACAAAACGAATCATACTAATCACACATCCACACTAATCAATTTAAAGCTTCGATTTACCTGAAATATTGCTGGAGTTGGTGGTAGAGATTTTGATTGGAGCTGGATTTTTTGAATTTCTGTTCTTTGATTCAGTAACTTGAATCTGTTACTAAATTTTTTCCAGAGTGATATCGATGTTGGGACAATTATAATCGGTGCTGAGAGCGTCGTCGCCGGTGTTGGGAGCGGTGATGCTCGTTATGATTGTAAATGATGGTGTTGTGGTGGCGATGGTGGAGTTGTAGCGGAGTTATCGTCGAGGTGAGGGATTTTGTTAGCTTCTGTTTCTCGCTTTCAATTTTTTTATTTATTTGGATCATGGGCTGGAGTGGGTATGACCCGACGGATCCAACCCGTCTCACCCTGTGCAGCTGTGCACCGAAGTCCACCCCGATCATAATTATCTACAGATTCCTCCCCTCTTCATCCACGTTAAATCTGCAAATGAAAACTTCGCCACCATCTGCAAATCATCTTCTCCTTCAAGCCCTAACCCCTTCTTCTTCTACCACCATTTGCCACCATCCATCACCACCACCATATAGGAAAGCCGGAGAAACACGCAGAAAGAGAGAGATGGATGAGCAGTCGTGAGGGAGAAAGAGAAGGAAGAAAAGAAAGCTCGATACAATCTCTTTTTAACTATCTGTGGGTGGTATAGGTAGTTATATACTTATTTTTCTAGAAAGAACATGACTTAGTATGTCCACATATGATACTGTGAGTACATGTATGACTGTAAAATCGTGTAAACAGTGATGTGGTGATATTTTGATTTGAAAAGATGATGCTAATGGTGATTTTATGTGCAGGGGCCGGGTATTCTACCCCAAACTGATCTGCCTCGTTTTACAGATTATACTCTGAATTTTGAGTTCATATTTTAACACAGTGTTCTTTAACATGTCAGTAATAACATATTCAAAATTCATCCCAATCCAATGAGCGTAGCTTATTCTGTAATGTTATTTCAAATCTGATGTATGTTAAAGTCCTTTCCTATGCAGAATATTGTTTGGGGATGTAGCCTCCATAATTCTTAACATCTTTAAGTCTTGCTTTCTAAAAACATAAAATGGACCTCCCAAGCTTTCTAGATTGATAAGCTAATCGATGATATGCATTCTAGAAATAGCATGACTTAGGGTTGTATCTTATACGTTCATATGTGATTCCTGTGCAAAAGGTGAATCTGCCCCTGGTCTGATATGCTTAGTTCAGTAGGTTAGAGGTCGAGTTTCCTTTTCAAATTTTTATATGTTGTATCTGAGTATGACAAGGTCCTCGTGTTAAATTTTCAGATCTTTCCTTCAAGTATTAAATTTTTGGTGAAATAATTTCACCTCTGCTATAGCTTAAACCCTAAAACCTGCGCAGCAAAATGTTTTGAGGTTTTAACCTTAACTCTTCTCCATATTTTTGAACTCTGACTATTCGAGAAGAAAATAGACACCTTGAAATTTTCATATTGATATTAACCATAATTTTTGGCCGAGTGAGTGATTTTTGGTGAGAGTCTCAACATGACTAAGTTTTCAGCAACTTCAAATTCTGACAAATTCACTGTCGTTGAGTTTTGGCTCGATTTCTCCAAGTAAAACTTAATATCTTTGAGATATAAAACTTTCTGGGTAATTCTATGGGTGTTAAGAGCCTCCAGTTAATTTTCCAAGTCCTTTGAAGCTCCTTTGCTATTTTTCCCCGGATTTTCTTTGTTAATGTCTTAAGGAAGAAATTCCAGAAATATGGTTTCTATTATTTTTATGCTCAATTTCGGTTTTAGTGCATAAATGGATACTTAAAAGCCTTAGTGATGTAAGATGATACTTCCTAAGTAAGATAATGAAGTATGATTATTTAAAATAATTAAAGTGAATTTTATGATGAGAAAAATTATTATTTTTCTAAGTGAGATTTTATGTCAAACTAAATGGGTTGTTGGGTTATATGTATGAATTGGGCTAAGAATATTGGCCTTCCCCAGTCTTGCTCGTTTATTTAATTTTCATATTGAGTAGAAAGTCCAACTTGTTTATTTTTTTTATACAAGACCAATGTGATTAAATTACGTAATGAACATATATGATTTAAAGGAATTAGATCCAATATGATGTTGGACTTATATGCTAGAATGGACCACTTTGGCCATTATATTATTGGTCATATTATCTAGGAATGGGTCATGAATGATAGAAGGATGTGAGCTTAGTCCCTTATGTTATTAATTTAATTAAAATGGTCCAATATGACTTGTTTATTTGAAATGGCCCAATAGGACTAGGCATGTGTGATATGTTGCTTTGGACTTTTAGTCCATAAGTGATAAGAGATTAATTGTATACTCACAAGTTTATTAGCTTAATCATCCTAATTAATTAATTAAATACATTTTCTTTATTAATTGATGATTTTTAATTCTTAATTAATGATTAGATAATTCTTTTAATAATAATTTGTTAATTAACTAATGATTAATAATTGATAAAAAAGATTATTAATTAATAATAAATTATATATATCTTTAATAATTAATTAATTCTTTATTGATTAATTATATGTTTTCAATAATTAATTAATTCTTTATTAATTAATTATATGCCCTTGAATTAAATGTCTTCACTAATTCTTATTAATCAATTAAGGTGCTCAAAGTCAATTAAATAAGAGAGAATTTTAGAACATTTTTTTATAGTTTTTTAAAATTTTAGCACTTCTTATAAATTCTTTAAATTTTAGCACTTTTTGACATTTTTACCCTTCCACCATCTCTTTGGTAGCAAAAAAAAAAATTGTGACTGAACAAAAAAATTATTCCACCACCACTTTTCCACCGTCGCCGCTGCCGTGCCACCACCCTAAACCCTAAACCCTAAACCGCCACTGTAGCCGGCGGTCACAAAAAAAATTTTGAGAATCTACAAAAAAAAATTCCACCACCACTTTTCCACCGCTGTCGCCGACGGTCACAAAATTTTTTACACGATTTTTGTGAAGTCAAAAAATAAAATTGAAAACTTTGTAAAGTCACAAAAAAAATGAAAAAAATTGTGAAGTCACAAAAAAAGGAAAAAAAATTGTGACGTCACCAAAACCATGGAAAAATTTTGTGAAGTCACAAAAAATTGAACATTACAGATCTCCTTCTTTTTTTTGCGAATATCGGCCGTTTGAATTTTTGCGAATTTCGACCACGATACTTTGAATCTACGGTTGGAACCAAGACCATTAGCTTCGTCTCATCGTTTCACACATGTAGGTGGTGGTGGTGAGGGTCAAATCTACCAGAAATTACAAATCTGTGAGAGAGAGGGAGAGAGAGAGAGAGAGGGGGGGGGAGAGTTATTGTGTTTTAATGGAAGAGGAGGAAGAGCTGCGCCAGTGCGTGAGCTCGATCGGCGGCGTTATGACGGCGGAGTAAGCAGAGGCGGCGGTGGCACTGATGGATTCGGACGGAGACGGTTTATTGTGTTTGGTGGATTTCGTGAAGATAGTGGAGGGAGCAGGAGAGGAAGAGAAGCAGAGCCACTGGAGAGAGAGAGAGAGAGAGAGAGAGAGAGAGTGTGTAATACCCCGGATAATTCTTCCGTCGTCAAAATAAAAATTTAAATATTAATTAAGGCTTTGCACGCCTAAGTTAAGGATTTTCGATTCTAAGATTAATGGTGAAATTCGTTTCTGAAAATAAATTCCAGAAGTCGGTCGAACGACTACTGTATTAGGGTTTTCGCGTCCGACAAAATTATCGTCCGAAAACTCAGATCGAAAAACCGTCAGATTTTACATTCACTTTTTCTTCGATACGAGTTCACCGGAGAAAGTCAGTTTTTATGATTTTTCCGGGCGAATTTTGGACTGTCTTATTCCTACTTTTTATCGGATTTTGAAAAACGAATTAGGTTTTCCGAGTATGTGGTTTATTTATAATCTAACGGTCAAATTAGATTTTGTCGAAAATGTAACCATCTAAGAAATTATTTCTCGGTTTTTATAACGTCGTTCTAGACCCATAAACGAGATATTTCCGGCAAATAATCCTCCCCCAAACCGCCACCTACATATGTGAGTCATCACCTTTGAGATATTTCTTTACTTTATGGAATAGTAACACCCTTAGTCATCCTCTCTCCCTCTCTCCCTCATTACCGCCATCTCCCTCCTCTCTCTCCACATTCTCTCTCATTTTTCCTCCATTGAAGTCATCTCCTTCAAGCTTTTCAAGATCAACAAGTCTCTTGTCTACCGATCGATTTTAGATCCGATTTCATATTCAACAAGGTAGGCACTTCTTCTACGTTATGAACCGAACAAAAATCATTTTCTATCAACTTCATTTTTTTCGAAACATTGGAGGTGAAGAAGCATGATGAATCCATGTTTAATACATGATATAGTATGTTTAGGAATGATTCTATGGATTGAAATCATGAAGAAATCATCCCTCCTAACCTATATGTTATTACCGAAATTTTTAGGGAGATTTAGGGGTTTGTTGTAGTTCGATTTTCTTGATGTTTGACTGATGGATTAGTGTTCTATGTGATGTTAGATGATCACATGAATTAAATTAGAATTTTCTAAAAATAAAAGTAGAAATTTAAGAGAGGAAGAATCGATGTTTTGATGTAGAAGATGTTATGATTTTCATGTTATGACAATAGAAATGAGATGTAGTATGTATGTGGTTGAATATAGAATTTATTGGAATTTTTCTAAAAATAAAATGAAAAACGTAAGAGACGAAAACCCGACAATAAGTTGAGACTCGTTAATATTTTGAGTATATGGTTTATGTATTAGTGATGCTAGATAGATGATGATCGATATTGTCAAGTTTGAACGAAATCAGAGAACGTCGGATTTTCGCTAAGAGACGAAGAATCGTCGATAAGTCGAGAATGAATAATGACTTAGGTCTATGATTCGAATATATGATAATCTTGCTAGATGATGATCGTAACCGGAAAATTTGAACGAATTCTAAGAAGATTGGGATTTTAATAAGAGACGAAGAAACGAGATTAAACGTCGATAGAAAAGTCGAATAAGGAAAATCATTTTGATATTAATGATTGTTGTCGTTTGATGAACGAGTTTGTAGTTGACAACATTTCCATCCGAGATACGAGATGTTATGAGTTATAGTTAATAAACGAGAAGTTGATAAACGAAAATGAAATAGAAATTGTTTTGAATCGGAAATTGGTTTAGTAATTGGATTAGTTGAAAGACGAGGAATTATACATCGAGATTGTAATCGAGAGATGAGAAGGAATTTGTCATAAAAGATATTGCGTATTGACTGCCTTAAGATGAAAATTTCGTAAGAATAAAAGTGGAATAGCATTGATCGAACTTAGGGAATCGTGCGTCGAGTTTTATCGAGCATTAGGGTTTCGCGCGGACTGTTTTGCGACATTTCACGGAAACTGTCATAACTTTTAGCTCGCTTAACGAAATCAAGATCCATAAATTGGAGAGTAAACTAGACACTCATGGCTTTCTTTTGGTATAAATTACATCCCCTGTTTCGAAGTTCCCTGTTCTGTATGAACTCCAGAACCTCTGCTTTGTGCAGAAACTAATGAAAACCTAATTTCTTAAGTTGAATCCGTTTCAACTTCGTTCCTTGTGAACTGCTAAGTCGTTATAAGTTATCGACATCCATTTATCTACTGACCTAAGTGTCGAGTAATGAGCCGAGTCAGTTTATAAACGAGAATTTATCGAGTCTCATTTATTCGTTAATCAAAAGAAAGTAGTAAAGTGCAAAGGCCTAAAAGACTAAAACCAATTTCGATTTCCTGTTTCTTTTATCGTTGCGATCGAGTTTTAAAGTTTGTTTATTTACGATAAAAGGAGAAAGTTAGCGCCAAGGATAGGACGGAAGACAGAAGACGGAAGCTCGTATAGTAGTTCTGTAATCAGTAATGTGGGCTTTTCTATATATCAAATCAAATGAGCAATGCTCGAAAATGTTTACTATCGCTTTATAACTGTGTTTTAAAGTGATTATCAAGGCATGAAAATATTTGTTTTATGTGAGTTCTCTTGTGCCTTTTTGAGTTAGCCAAAAGGGGTTAACTAATCGATCGGACCGCTGAGTTAACCAGTAAGGGTTTTCCAGGGTTTAAGTGTACACGGTAGCTGGTGTGTGTGGTACCCTGTTGAGGGGTAGCCAGCCACGGTGAATAGAACGTGCGCGGAAGAAGTTAACTCTTCCCCGGCGTTGAAACAGAAGTTGGGCAAGTTTGAACGTAACATCAAGTAAAAGGCTTGGCCAAGCTATATTGTGAAAGTGAAAGAAAATGTTTAGTAGGCTCAGGTATTTGTTGAAAAACCCCGATGAGCTATTTATCAAGATGCCTGATTTAATCTATACTTATTATATGTTTTCGGCAACGTGCCCACTAAGTATGTTTATACTTAGCCCTGCATATGTTTTACAAATGTGCAGGTTGAGTGACGGGAGCGGCGGAGGTTGAGTAAAGAGTTGTAGTTAGGAAGAAGAACTTGTATCTAGCTTTACGCTTTCCGCTGCTAATCTTTTGAGTTAATGTAAACCTATCTTTTTGGTCTAAGTCCCGTACAATGAACTTAGTTAACTTTTGAACAACTAGTCGAGCGACCCTTCAAGGTCGACTCTCTCTTTCTTTTAATATAAAATCTGTTCATAAATATCAGTTGTCGTTTAAATCGTTGTCTGTTTATTCATTTATCCCCCTTCTTCCCCACTTCTTTAATCCAACCCCTAGTCGCACCCCGGCTTTGCCGTCCTTCTGGATTTGGGGCTGTGATAGAGAGAGAGAGAGAGAAGAGACACTGGAGGTGGCGGCGATGAAGGTAAGGCGGCGGTGGAGAGGAGATGGTGGTGGGATTTTTTTGACAAAGAGGAAATAAAGAGGAAGGGAAGAGAGATAAAAGAAGAAGATGGGATAAGATGTGGAATAGAAAATTAGAGTGAGGGTAAAAAAGAGAGAAAATGCTAAATTTTTAAAGAATTATAAGAGGTGCTAAAATTTAAAAAAACTTTAAGAAAAGTGCTAGTTTGGGGGATTTTTTCATTAAATAATTGTTTAAGTGTTTATTCAAGAATCAAGCATGAATGTCTTATGTGCATTGACTATAAGTATGTTCCTTTATGAATGTGTAAGATATAACGATGATATGATGAACCTGACATGAGATATGTGATCATTTATTTGTATACGTGCATTAATATGATAGTATTATCGAATACATGATATGTATAGAAATTACAAGAACTCTATGAAACTCATGCATCATGACATGACATAAAGCATATTGAAATTAAGATAAGATACATGCACATCATGAACACACCATTCATTTACAAAAGAATAGAACATTAAGGCAACGCCTCAAGTATGATCATTTGCTATAAGTTGGGAATAAGCTTGACTTAGAATATTAAGACTTTAGGCAACTTTATGCTTGTGAACCTAAGTGTTTAAGACAACTGACCAAGCAACTCATAAGTTCTCGAGGACTAGTCAAGTAAATCCGAATTAAGGTGGATTCCTATTTTCAAACTGTGGGATTATAAATTCCCACGGAGGTAACTTTCGGTAATGTTTAATGAAAATATGATATGCATGCTGAATGTTTTATGTTCTCTTACCTGTGTTTTCCATTTATGTGAAATTGGATGTTTGTCAATAATATACGACCGGCCTTGAGCTCCGTACAAGCCAAGGTAGTGCGCACAGAAAAATTACGACGGTTCGATTGGAGGGAGTGGCTCCCCTCTAGTTGGACCGGGGCGGTAACACAGTAACGTGAGTTTATATTACGTGCACGTTATGAAAATATTAAATGGTTTTGCATATATAAAGGGTTCAAATATTTTCCTTTCAAAACCCCCTTTATATATGATGATAGCATGCAATATCTTTATGAAAATGTTTTATGAAAAGTGTTTGCCAAAGAGGCAAGAATCCACTGAGTACCTAGTACTCAACCCAAATTTTTTTTATTTTAGATGCAGGATGATCGACGGGCAGGATGGAGGTGTGACGGTGTCCACAGGTTGTTTACGATGATAATATCACAATCTTTGTAATGCTTTATGCTAGTGGTGGTTCCATCCAAATCCTTGTAATAATCCATCACTCGAAACGTTGAAACTTCTTCCTATTGTGTCACCTACCCGATCTCAGATAGTTCATGACGAACGCTTCCGCCGTGCAGGGCCGAAGTCCTCATACTTCGACCTTAGCTAGTATTAAGCTTGGGCAAGTCGATTATTGAACCACCTTTCATTTTTAAACTAATCCATAATTATCATCAATCATGTTAGTTATGTTTTTCCGCTGTCAATGACGCATCAGTGTTATGTTGCTCCACGTGGCGGTCCGGCCGATCTGCATAGGCCTGGGTGGCGGGTCGCCACAGAAACCGGGAGAAAGGGGGTAGTGGGAGTTTGGATTCTTTGGATTGAGAGTTGGATTCGCCGGATTGGGAGGTTGGTTCGGTGGGTTTGAAGCGCAATACTGTTGGTACCACGAATTGAACTGCTCGTCAGACATTTTTTTGCACAAAATAAGATTTCAAGATTGTAATTTTTTGTGGAGAATGAATGGATGAAGAAGGGAATTTGTGTGGAGAATGAATGGATGATGAAAGGATATATATAGTGAAATTTTTTGTTTTAGCCGTTGAAGTATAGCCGTTGAAATATTTTAGCCGTTGCTGCAATTTTTTATTTTTTATTTTAATTAGAAAATTAAAAAAATTGCACGGACCAATAGGGACACGCCACGTGTCCCCATGTTGCTGCATCGTCGAAGTCGAAGGCGATGTCGATAAATCGACACAACCTTCGACCTTCCCCTCGATCTCGCCGGGGTCGAAGCACCCACAATGGGCTCGTTCCCGCCTGGGTCGAATGAGGCGGGCTCGAGCAGCGCACGACACCGCGATCGACGCCACCGCTCGTACCCCGCTGTGGGTGCTCTTACGGTATCATAGTCAAATAACTCTTGTTTGCATCCTTTTCAAAATATATTCACGTCTCATGTATATTACTATTACATACTAGTAGTATTTAGAATAAGAATGGCTTAATTTTTCGAAATATTAGAGAAGCACTACCTTCATTCCATTCAAGGTGTCCATTTCTTTTGCGCATGGATATTTTGAAAAAAGTGATTAAGGAATTAAGAAATAAAAAATGATGAATGTCCATATCTTTTCGTAAATAAAATGATTTCCTGTAATGAATTGACACACTTCAAATATGACTATTTACTATGGAAAGTGAAACAATTTGAATGGGGTATTAATGAAAACAATTTTATCACAAAAACTATAAATACCATTGGTATTATTCCAAAAGAGTACTATAAGACAAGAAAATAAGTTGTGTGAGGGAACATGTGAGACCAAAATTTCATGTGAAATTGGAAGAGAAAGTATAGTTGTTATCAATATCGTCTTTTAAATCTTGAATCGACAATTTTGGGGGACATGTTTGTTGATTATGAAATTTTGTATTGTAATTAATGTGGATGAACTCGAGTGGTCCCACATGAACCAATAACATTACCATCAGCAATTGCATGTCACTTTCTACCCAATTTGGGAAATGAATTTTCAACAAAAGATAAGCTAAAACCCTTTCGAAGATTTTCTTTAAAAAAAAAACAAAACAACCAAGATGCTTCGCCAGTTCTCCCTAGTGAACCACTTGAGCAGACCTTTGACTAACCTGCAGTTCTTACAGCAAGCAGAGAGAGAGAGAGAGAGAGAGAGAGAGAGAGAGAGAGAGGGCTTTAGGTCTTTTAGGTACATATCTTTCTACTCATTTTTCCCAATTGGCAGAGAGGGGTACAACAAGTTCGCTTATCTAGTTGGAAGGGTACAAGTTCTTACGGCCCAATAGTTATAGTCAAGCCCATGGGCTATAAAATATGCTCTTCTTTTTCAAGGCCTATAACTCATGCTTATTAAGTGGGCCTCGGTGTAAGCTGCATTCTGCACGGATCAAAAGAGAAAATTCATGTTTAACCAGCACACTGTCCTTTAAATTTCAAAATCACCCTCAAAGTTTTATGGTAATTGGTATGCATATATATTCATTGTTTGGGCACTGAAAAAGTTTAAAGTTCAAACGCGCAAATTATTGGTGCAATTATGCGGAGACATGCTCTACAGTTGGGATAGACATTCGAGCGCCGGCAGTGGAGGAAACGATGTCGTTTTGCATTTTCTCGATGGGTTTTCATGTATGTCAATAGATATTTTTGCCCTAGCATCTTCCTAGCGTAATATTTTCTCCATCCAGCTCATATTGTCACCGTTTTCATATCTAACCGTCCACTCATATTATCATATTATCAAATTATATTTGAAGCAACCACGTGAGTTAGATTCTAAGGTTTATGAACTTATTATTGTTTGTTTTGATGAAATCTCAAGTACAAAAGCAAAGTTTTGAAAATCGGACTGGAAAGTGAATCAGTCATTTGATTGGATCATTGATCATCGGTTCGACCCATTGAATCATTCTGAAAGTACTGGATGACTCGTTATTTTAGTTATTATTTTATATTTTTCACGTAGTTATGAAATATATATATATATATAGAAATATATAATAGTTAGATTTAAAAACTTTATATATTCCAAATTTTCAACATTATGCATAAACATAAGGGGAAATCGCAGACAAAAAATATGTTTCAATCAAGCCACTTGTGATTAGTAATTTAAAAATCTATTAGCAAGTAAGCAAGAACATTAAGAAAATACTTGATTTTCTTATAAGGCTTGCATAAGTATTTTCCTGAAGACAAAATGTAGCAAAGATAGATGAATTTGGTTGTTATTGTTTCTTTTGTTAATAAGGGTGCGTTTACTTTGATGGAAATGATGGAAAACAAATATTTTCACCTTTTTCACATGTTTACTACAGTTAATTTTTCTCGGGTAGGATGGATAATCTTCTCGGACAACCCCTTTTCCATCAATTTTCCTCCAATAGTGGAAAATATTAACATGGGGAGAGGGGTGTGATGATATTTTCCATACAAGAAATTAAAGTTTTACCCACACATACATATGTGGCTAAAAGTATGTGTATGTGTGACTATAGAGTTTTACCCACACATAATGTAAATGCCAACATGTGTGGTTATTTTTTTTGTAGATAAAGAGTTTTGCCCACACATGTATATATGTGTAGATAAATCATCAAACATTTACCTACACATATATATGTCTCTAAAAATGACTTTTATGTGTGGATAAATACGATTTCGCTGCAGTCTAATGATGAGGTGGAAATGATGTGAACGATAACATGGTAATTTATATATGTGGGTAAATAGTTTAATTTATGTGTAAGTATTTTGCTTGTTTAATAATAAATATTAATCATTTTTGAATTGTATTTAATTTAATACTATTATATAAAAATTATATCATACCTTGTATTAGTCAAATATGATCATATTAACTAGTTAAATGAATCATAAAATTGAATATATTAGGTACACTACTTTGAAATATAACAAGAGTATAATTATGAAATTTTACTAATAATCAATAAAATCAAAGTACACAATACAAAATGAACTTTAAATACTAGTATATCTATAACTACACAGTTAAACTAGAACTACTAATTTACTTTGGAGTTCCTTGACCTCAAGCAATCCCATTTATATTAGAATCGTCAATAACTTCATATAGGCAACACTTCCATTAATCCTGCCAAGATAGTAGAAACGAGGGATAAAAAGTTAAAAACCATCACCAAGTTAGTATAAATTATAATTGAAACTTCATTAATGGGATCAACCTCTAAAACACGAGGGATTAAAACCATCACCAATTCCTTATTTTTGTGTGAAAATCATAACCTGTAGGATTGCGTGTCTCCACTCATGTGTTGGCCATTTCAACCTCAATTGAACTCATCAACTTTATTCTCTGCAAGTGAAGGCCATTAGGTGAAAAGAAATAAATACAACTCAAAACTCTCAATATTAATCGTAAACAGAGGAAAAAAATAAATAAAACCTTATAGAGTACTTACTTATTGATGCAGACACCAATTAAACTCTTTACAGCATCGTTAAGGATTCGCGACAGGTAAGGAATGAGGAGAAATCTAGAATTATCATTAAGAAACAATCAAATTACGAATCATTAGGATCACTTGAAAATTCAATCCTAATGTTCCCTATCTAATAAGTGACATATACATGAGAACTCTTGAACTAATCTAGAATAATGACAATTTCCAAAGAAAAACTCCATTAACATAAAAACAAGTTCAATAACCAAGCAAAGTGAGAAAGGGGAAGGAGATTTTACTCTCTCATTTGCAGAAGACCAGCCGTTAGCATAGCGTAGAGACTCGACAACACCTTCTTGAGCAATTACTTGCGTCAAAGGACGAATATGTAGTCAGATCCCAGATTCCTTGAGAAATATTTCTCTTTCTTCCAATTCTCCTTCTCATCCGTATTCGACATCAACGAGTGTTCTGAAATAAATCCGAGACGACCTCAAATGCTGCCGACTGAGTCTCGACTTTCAAACTAAACAAAATAGGAGAGTGGAAATATGGGAGAATGAAAACTGTCGATCTATATCTCAAATATGGAGGGATATTGTGGAGGGATTTTAATTTTTTGGTGAAGGGCGGGTTAATTGAATTTTTCCGTATCATATGTGCGCCATCCAACTTACGTTTTAACCTTTTTTTTTTTCCTTTTTTTTGCAAAACCAATTGAATA
Source organism: Schizonepeta tenuifolia (assembly GCA_029490685.1). Taxonomy (NCBI): domain Eukaryota; kingdom Viridiplantae; phylum Streptophyta; class Magnoliopsida; order Lamiales; family Lamiaceae; genus Schizonepeta; species Schizonepeta tenuifolia. Next base: position 11,322,320 of record CM055958.1, on the reverse strand, counting down.
TTAGTATTATAAGATAGTAATTATCAGATTTAAATTAATTAGTAATTACAAAATCTATTAACATAACATGTATATTTAGTAAAAATGTGTGACTTATATATTTATTAATTTTCATAGCTAGCATAGGAATGTCTATAAGATATAGATAGAATAAAAAAATAACGCAAAAATATATAATAATATTGCTAAATATTTTTTTCTCACACTTATTATATGTCAATAATTAGTAATATAAATGGTCATTAACCACACATAGGCAATTAATAATTATGTGTGGCTAATAAATTTTATCAATTTGCTGTGTTGGCATACGAAAGTTAAAAGAAAAAGAAAAAATTAAATAAATCAAGGCCAAAATATAGGAGTGGTTAAATCTTTTTCCCCACACTTATTAAATGTCAATAATTTGAGAAAATGAAAAGTTTTTAACCACACATGTATAATTGATAAAAATGTGTGGTTAATAAATTTAAAAAAAAAAACGCCACGTAGATATGACAAATTTAAATATATATTTGGATAAATAGAAGAGATTTAAAATTTTAAAGTTAAAATTAAAATGTGACTAAAAAGTTTTGGCCACACTTATTAAATGTTAATAACCAGTAAAACTGTTCAATTTATCACACATATTCTATTATGTGTGGCTAAATTACCATACATTATGATGTGTGGCTAATAGTTGAATTTCGTGTAATTAGGACAAAAGATATAAAAATGGAGAGTGGGTGAGGGACCATATGATATAATTTTATTTTTCAATCTAGTAAATATGTGATAGAAAAATGTGGAAATGAGAATATTTTTTCATATTTTTTTATCCATCCATTTCTAATGAAAACTTTTTAACAAAAGTAATTAATGCATGCTAAATCTAAAATAAAACCCTATTTGAAGAACTCGAGTTGTATACACTAGTCTGAAATTTGAAAAAACGCAATGCCATTTATTTTAGTTGGTCGTGGATTTTTTCAGGTCATCGTGTGAACGGGTCACCGATTTTTAATTGGATCTTTTCTTATGTGTTCGCCGAATTTTGCGAAACCAGGATGCCGATTAAGCCATGTGAACAATAGCCACTAGGATTACGAGTTCGAAATTCATTTTGTTAACCCAAATCCCCAATCCATCGCCAACGTATTATAAACCATGGTTAAATAATTAACTCAGCCACTACTAAATAATTAACCCAACATGGTCTAAGTGTGTTGAGCGGGGTTACAGGCATTAGGTCCCATTGTCTCCGTACAGCCCTGCGTATATTTTTTCCATTTTTATTTATGTCATCGTGGGACATGTAGCTGCTCCTTTCAATGCACGCTAAATAAATTCTCCTTTATGCCTAATAGCTTACCATACCGGGACAATTATTATAGAAAATACCTCATAAGTATAATATACAAAACTCATCGCTGGACAACTATTATTAAAAAAAAAAAATTAGAAATTCGAAATATGGTGTTTATATAGAAATTCCAAATATGACATTATTATCAAGTTGTTGACTTTTAGGTGAGTCTCTGTACTCATATCGAAGTTTAAATAAATACTCCTTTTCGGCAAAATATAGATGTGAGCTTCCTCAACCTGTTGGATTTGATTTTCGAAAGAATTACAAAGGTGTGTATATTTTTTTAAGAAAAACACTGCACAACTATATACTACTTGAATACTCTACTTTATAGTTTTTCATCCTCTATTTCATCCGTCGAATTTTTTATATTTGGTGATTCACCGATAATTATATATTATATTTGGGAGGATAAACCATAGTCAATGCTATTTATCATTCAACGGAAGAAGAAAAAAAGAAAATAAAAATTTGGAGTACGAAATCCATATTGCACTATACAAGTGAATATTTTACACCACATAAAGATGAGATACCGTATGCAGACGTGATTACTACACCACTACATAAGATGAGAAATATATTACACCACTACATATAGGTGAGATTGAACCCATGACCTTTCATTAAGTAAAATTTTGTTGAGCCTCATCTTTGCCATTTGAGCTAGGTCTCACTGGCGACATGTTGGATATGGTTATTTTGTCGACTTATTATATTTATTTTTCATTCATTCATAGTTTATATTATTTGAAGATTTGATGAAAAATATTTTTTGTCCCTCTTCGTACGAGGGTTTGTCCATTTTAGATTCATCCCAACTTTCCATAAAGAATTTTATTTAGAAGGTAAATCAATGGCAGTGAAATTTAAAAGGTATAGAGACTTATTTTCTTTGTTGGTCAATGCATTACACACTTGTAATGTTTTTGTTTTGCCTTTCTAAAATTTTTAAATCCATCATAATTTTTTCTCAAAAAAGTAAAGTCCATCATAATTACCCGAGTTATTTTAAAAGAGAGTAAAAAAACATAAAAATTCCAAAAATAAATAAATATTTCATCCGTCCACGAAAAAGAGTCCTACCTGTCACATTTTTTTTATCCATGAAAAAGAGTCATACTCCACTTTTTCCACGCACGTCAAATGAGACCTACAATAACTTTCACTCTCATTTTATTTTTTCCACTTACAATAAATGAGACCTTTATTCCACTTACAATAACTTTAATTTTATTTTACATTTTTCACTCACAACAAATGGACCCTTATTTCAGTTACAATAATTTTAACTTAAAAACCACTTTGACCACTCCCAACAAGTGAGTCATCTATTTCACTCATAACAACTTTATCAACTTTCTTAAACACGTACTGATAATTAAATGGTACACTTCTTTGTGGACGAAGGGGGTAGTATACTAATATTATTTCTTGTTGGGCTGAGCGACATATTTAGGTGTTTGATTCTTTGCCATAACCTGTATTTTCAATTTAGATCCACTGTAATAGCGCCGAATCCGATTAAGAAAATCCTTTTAAATACAAAAAAACCATTCAAATTATAGTTCATTTGACCTTTTATATGAATTTATTTCGTTGAACCAATTCCATCAAATTGTTTGAAGAATATTTCAAGCCCAGCCTATCCCAGAATCTCTAACCGTCTATCAAATACAGGCCTATAGATTTTCCATACTCAAATTTAAAATCTAATCACCTAAAACTTGTAAAAAGCATTATGGAACTGTGAACTGCCAAATTGAGTTCAACAATATTTTATATTCTGTAAGTTTTTATTTTCTCAGATTTACAAAGATAGTATATACACATTGGGTAAGCGAATCCCTATCAAGGATGCGAATACTTTATGTTGAGATTATGTGGTTTTGATATAGTGTATCCATACCAAAAGCAATTATAGGAGATCTTAGAGCAGGATTGACTTGAAAGAAAAGATCGGAGAATGGGCTTAAAAAATGCAAATTGTTGGATGGTTGAGTTGAATATATAAAGCAAGCGTGCAAAGTTAAGTGGCAGCTAATGATTCTTGTGCCACCAAACCATACACACTTTTTTTAACACTTAAATACATTAGTAAATAAATCAACTCAAAGCAAAGCATTATACCTTTTGAATCATTACAAAAGGGGAGAGAAAAGACCGCTCTATATATAGTACGTACACACTTTTAATAAAAATATTTGATCTTAAGTTACAAGTTAACTGCACAGTCTGCACCCAAAAACATACTACAGAAATACATATATACATGTTCGTGTGAATAGTTACATAAATATTTTTGATACCAAGAGAAAAATATACTCCTATATTGAGAACAAGAATAAGGTTAATAAAAAAGACCTTACATAATAATTCGGGATTCATAAATTAATAAACGGAGAAGGGAAATTCTTAGAAGTATAGCAACACAATGGGATATGAAAATTTCACCATGTCGTACATGTTAATAATAAACTAACCTTTGATTTCTAACATTTATTGAAACGTCCGAACTCCGAGTAGTCAATAGTTGCGGAGAAGATTGCTTCCACGTTTAACTTGTGATGCGAGATCCTAACTTAACTAGTAGTACTGTTTTTTTTTCGTGGTATGATTTGGACAGCCTTACGCATGACTTGGACGAAGAGTATTCCTTGTCAAGTTCCATTATTTGTTTGGAAAACTTTTGAAGATGGAATTCTTACGAAATGTAACTTGGTAAAGAGAAGAATTACCCCCCTATAAGAATTCCTCACCATCTCAAGCTATCTTGCTCCTTTTCTGGTACCGTATACAACAATATTTGAAGTTGGTTAAATATTCCTTATCTAATTTCATCTTCAATTTTGGAGCACATCTTTGAGTTTGTCAGTTTAGGCAAGAATACGGTTGAAAAGTTGATGTTTAATATCATTTGGCAATATAATACGGTTGAAAAGTTGATGTTTAATATTATTTGGCAATATATCGGTTGGAAAGTTTAGAAAAATGAAAAAAAAATTAAGGATGAATGTCTGGACATTCCTAAAATGGCTAATGATATTATTACTGGCACATGGAAATGGACTAGACAGTGTTTTCACTATTTTGTTTTTTGGCCCATGATTGATTTTTGAATCCCATTGGATGTTTCTATTTTAATATTAAGGTGTTTGACATTGTATACCGTATGAATTCAAGACGCCCAGTACTCTTCTTTAAAATAATTTTTCTTTATCATTCAAATTCTCATTGACTAATTCTATAATTTTTGTCTCACGTTTATATAATTGTTTTCATTTAAGAAGAATTAGAAAAAGTTTGTTGTGAGAAATAAAGATTTACTAAAAGAATGAGACAGATCTTATATAGATCGTCTAATATTTCAAAATTTGTCAGACGAGAAAATATCGCCCCAGTTGAGCCAAACGGGAAAAAGAAAAACCTAGACTGTAAAATTACAAATAATTAAACAGAGTACTAAAACAATTTTATGCACAAAAACTTAGTACGAGGCTAAATCGAGATCACGACTCATACGAACATTTCAATTAGCATACAGTATAATTTTATTTCGACCAAAACGTTTCATGATCTGGTCCGATTCGAAATCGAACATGTCGAGCCAGTTGCTCAAAATCGTAAGGATAAAAATTCGAGTACGATAAAACAACACCTATAATAATAATAATAATAATAATAATAATAATAATAATACACCACTAATTTTGATTATGGAATTATTTGTCCATACAAATCTATATATATATAAAAGTAAAATCACTATCCAAAATTTTCCCTCTCATTTTATTGAATAATGTGCACATAATTATTTTATATTTTCTTCTTTAATTCATTGATTTTTACATCACTTTTGCAGTCATTTTTTTTCCATGTATACTTTAAATTTGGAAGGCCAACATACAACAGTTAATAATTATTACTTGTAATCATTTTTTTTTCTTTTTTTCTTTCTTTGCCTCATGCTTTTTTTCTTGTATAAAAAATATTTGTATATGTCATTATGATTTATGAAGTTAAAATTTAGTTGTGCATCCAATTTTATGGGACTTCGAGTATAAATTCTTCTACTTATTATTTGTTTCTTTTTATATACGGGAAAAAAATTCTGTTTCTTTCTTTATTTTGTTATTTCACGACATAATACATGTATGTGTTATTAAATATATTAATTATTACTCACGCTATTTTTTGAAATGTATTTTGGTAAGTATTCCAAAAATAAATAAAAAATTATGAAATCACTATTTAAATTAGTAAATTATTGTGGTAAAACACATAAGAATTCTTCTCGAACGTGTGTTATAATGTATTCCTATGCATCGGACGGGTCATATTCTAGTTTGAATGAAAAAATGAGAATAAAGAAAGAAAGAGTGATTATAAAAGAAATGAGTGTGGGGCCGGGTGGTGGGGCAGGGTCCGACAAATGAGGTTCAATTGCCGCTTTCCTGTCCCCTGAAAACAATCAATATTTATCCCACCCCCTGTTTTCCTGTGTCCCCTTATTTCCCTTCCTAATCCTACTCTCCCTCCCTCTCCTAATAAATATCCCCGCCCCGCCCTCTCTTTTCTACTTTCCCCATTTTGCCCCTTACTTGCCATAAGAATTACACACTTGCCATAAGAATTACACTATAACCTATTTGATGCAATATCTATAATTAATTAACTTGTCCTCTTAGAAATTGTCTAGGGGTAAAAAGTGAGCGTTTGAGACTGATAGGTCTCAAGTTCGAACTTTATAAAACGTCTCTATAAATCGAACATGTTACACTTGTACTTGGAAAGTATGATTTACCTGTCCTATGTGGTTTGCAGGTTACTGCACAAGAAACGAGAGTTTACCTAATACGCACCAAAAGTAACAGCTGCAGGTTCCCACGGTATAAAAAAAACAAATTAATGAACTTATTTGATGGCTATTCTTAATACAATTCATCTTCAATAAGTATTCTCCTCTTTAAATTTGTACAGTATTTCAAGAAAATAAGCATATACTTACTATATTATGTTTATTTCTAGTTATTGCATGAAGAACCGACTGATTTACAAATTTGCAATTTGAGAATAAGAACAAATTGAGAAGTTGGATTTTTTTTATAATATTTAAAATATAACATGTATTTGTAAATATAATTTATTTTAAAATAAGATAGGTAATTGAATATAATATTGTAATAAACATTGACCTTGTGAGATTTTAGTATTTTAAAAAATTTCAGTATTATCTAGTTTTTTCAAAATTCTACTCCTAGTTTAATTTTTTTCTTTTTAATAGTTTGATATTAAGGTAGTGTTTGGTAGGTTAGATATAGTAAGATTAGATTATTTATCTCACTTTATCTAGTGTTTGGTAGGCATGTTAAATAATCTGAAAAGCCCAAGAATAAACCTAAGCCCGGTACAAATAATCTTGAATTGCCTTTTAACTTATCTGGCCAAATTGGTGGGTTTATTTAACTTGAATCAACAGTAGCAACTACGATGCCTATTATACCCTCTTGTCGCTACTATTAGACGAGTCGTTGCCGTCGTTCTGCACCGTTAAGCTGAAAAGTTTGGCTCCGTCGGTGGCTAAAGTGTTTGCCGCTCCGTTGCTCGATCGGAGATCGGAGAGCGATTCGTACATCGGCATTGCGTGATACTCAAGCAACGACTGCTTACCGTCGGCGCTCAGATTTTTATACTTCGGCATGAAGCTTTTCATGGCGTCGTCACCGGGGCAGAAAACGGTTAATCCGCTCTCAATATTGCTCTCGAAAGTCTGATCCGCCGCCGTGGCGAGCAGCGCGTCGGCGAAAGCCTTGCAGCCGTGAGCCGACAGCGCGGCGGAGATTTGAATTACGGAGAAATTGTAGGGCACGACATCTACGGATTTGACGAATGCGGCGGCGGCGACGGCGCCGCCATTGTCGTCGAGGGAGAAGCCGACTTTGCCGCCTTTCAGATCGGTGATTCGGACAGAGCCGGAGGAGCCGGTGGCGGAGGTGCTTGGCTTGGTAGATGGTGGCAGCGAGGGCGGTGCCGTTGGTGATGAGGTGGAGCTTTTTGGCGTCAAAGTAGTCGAGGAGGACGCTTTTTATGGCGCTGAGGGAGAGGTGCTTCGCGAGGAGATCGGCCATGGCGGCGTTGTCGGCGGCGTTTATGGTTATTGTTTCGCGGCGGTTGATCTCCGGAGCCAGCAGCGTCACCGTGAGGAAGATAAACTATTACTTGAATTCTAATATATATTGTATTAGGTAATATTTGTAAAATATTTATTAGGTTAGGGGTACATATGGTACATTCAAATTTAATCATAGATTTTATCTAACCTACCAAACAACAAAAAATTTAATTTTACATTTTTATCTAACCTACCAAATACCTATATTAATTTATTTATCTAACATATCAAGATAAACTATCTCAAGATTTTTTATCTTTGCATATCCTAACATGACTACCAAACGGGCACTAATTAGTTTACGTGCATTTTGACACATTAAGTTTGTTAAGAATTAAAACAGTAATCCAAACAACTCATAACGGCTATTACACGAATAAGTAATACTAGTACTATTATTAGTAAAAAAGAATTTCACATGAATCATATTTAATCCCAAGATTGCCCTTGTGAGAAAATGGACGCATCGACTTCCGAGTACGGTCCATGAGTGATTGACGACCAGCCGTGACGCAGGGGATGGAGTCTATGGTGTTTATGGTAAATACGTATTTTCATTTCTTGGCAGTAGTATTTAGTTACTCCCTCCATCCACAAAACATCTCTCCATTTAGGGTTTGATATGTAAATTAAGAAAGTTGATAAAGTTATTTTGAGTGTAGTAAAAGTAAGAATGTAGGGGTAGTGAGATAATGACAAAAAAATATTAGTTTTGACCAAAAAATGGTGGTATTGACCAAAAAGTAGGAATAAATTAGTTGTGTTGACCAAAAAGTAGGAATAAAGTAGTTGTGAGGTGGGACCATAAATGACAAAGGATAGTGAATAAAGAAAAAAAAGGAAGATATAATTGTCCAAAAAGGTAAGTAGGGAGTTGTTTCATGGACAAAAAAATATGGGTAAGTAGAGAGTTGTTTCGTGGACGGAGGGAGTATATAATTTGAGGATTCACAACAATGGGCTTTGAAGTCCTAGGGTGATGGCTATTTTGGTAAAGCCTCGTTTGCGGATGCGGAGTTGCTGAAATGACTTGTGCAGCCACCATCTGCACTAGTCTTCGAGCACTTCGATTGGGTTGAGACATTCGGATTGCAGAACCTGAGAATATCCTTCACGATCTCTCTCATGCTTTCCGATGGATGAACTGTTTTCTCCTCTCTGTTTGATAGGCATCGGAGGCCAGCTTGTAGAGGTCGAGGTCACTCCGGCCGCTTGCGTTTTCTCTCGAACTTGATGTATTCTTCGTTGAATTTAAAAATTTCAGTCTTTGCGCGTTTCCACGCCGACCGAATGGTTTCTACACCGCGTGATGGCTGAGGAGCTATAAACTCGTTGAATTTCTCGGCAATTCTCTCCTAAAATTTGTCAAGCTTTTGATAATTCGAATCAACCGCATCAAGACCGATATCAACATAACACCTAGCAATCCACTCAACTTCTTCGGGCGTGTAGTTGCAGTACCAGACGACGATGAGAACGACGAAATATTGCCGATGAATAATTGTAGTGAGGGAATTGAATTGGACGATTGCAAAGAGGAACGAAGATTTTATTGATAATTTTGGGAATACCACTCGTTGAATTTATCATCTCCCATTTTTTAAGAATAAAAAAGAATTCAAGAGAATTTGTTTAGAATGTTAGAAATAGGAATGAAGAAGTAGAGAAGGTGTGGATGTTGAGGGATGAATGAGATGCATGTATAGGAGATTTTTTTTTACCATTTAAAATCCTTCTAACCGTTGCAAAATTTATTTATTTTTTAAAAAAAAACAAAAAAAGGGAGGAGGTGATGCGTGTCCCTCCTCCCTTCCTTCTTCGGTGCCTTCACCTGGGCTTCACATCGCCCGTGCGCTTGTTGCCTCCGTCTGCCCGTCACACCTCCAATGGCCATCACCCGCTTCCTGATCGGTCCATCCTCTTCGCTCGCCGATCGCCCGCGCCAAGCCCTCCCCGGTGGAGGTGCTCCTAAGCCAAAACTTTGAATGTATGATACGGCGATTACTGTCAAATTCAGTAATCTGATTAGTATTAATTAAGTGGCCTCTAAAATGGATCGGAATTACGAAATTGCCCACTGGGTTGCTGTTACTTTCACGTAACCAAATATAATCCTGAACTCCTGATACTATAATTTAGTCATATTTAAATTAAAAATAAATTTATATAGAAGGTTTGAGGAGTATAATTTGTATGGGATTGCTGGACACCTACTAAAATTAGAAACGGGATCTGCTAAAAAAAAGCAACGGGAAAATACTTTTAACATCAATTATGAAAATTCACATGTTGTCGGATAATGATTTTTTTAAATAATACCAGTAAAACACACTACTATTATTTCGTATATGCTATATTTTATTATGGAAAGTGAAGAAAAGAAGGGTAAAAGGAAACATATTTTTATACTCTTTTTTATTCTTTTTTAGCATGTTGTACTTTTACTTTTATAAGTAGAAGAAGATTATTAGGTCCTCAATGTATTAATGTTTTTCTACTTTTAAGCTCGGTTTCCTAAAGTGAAAAGGAAAATGGTAAAAAATAAAATTAAAAAATACACGGGAGAACACTTAAAAAATATTTACTTAAGTATTAATAAAAGAGTCAACTTATAAAATACCCATAATGAGGATTAAAACCTAATTATAGCTATTTTTTAGAAAAAAAATATAAATTCAAGCCATTTTTCTAATTTGGGACAAAAATACCCTTAATGAAGGGCGCGCGGGTCAGGTCAGAGCGCGGGTCGGATCGAATTCAGATACAAGAAGTCGGACACTTTTTACACTAATTAGTGTCAATGTACCAAAGTACCAAATTTACTTTAGTTTTTTTTGTGCTTTCAATTGGCACTTTGACACTAATAGTGCCAAAGTACCAAATTACTTAGTATTTTTTTGTGCTTTTTGTTGGTACTTTTGGCACTAATATGATCATTAATGCCAAAGTATCAAGTTATGTAATTTTTTTTGTGCTTTCAGTTGGCACTTTGGGTCTAATATGGTCATTAGTGCAAAAGTACCAAATTTACTTAGTTTTTTTTGTGCTTGCAGTTGGCACTTTGGGAATAATATGGTCATTAGTGCCAAAGTACCAAGTTACGTAGTTTTTTTTTTTTTTTGCTTTCTGTTGGTACTTTGGCACTAATATGATCATTAGTGTCAAAGTACCAAGTTACGTAATTTTTTTTTGTGCTTTCTGTTGGTACTTTGGCACTAATATGGTCATTAGTGCCAAAGTACCAAGTTACGTAAATTTTTTTTGTACTTGGGTTGGTATTTTGGCACTAATAAGGTCATTAGTGCCAAAGTACCAAATTACTTAGTATTTTTCTTTATATTTTTTGTCGGCACTTATCAAAGAATAAAAAAATACACCACAATTATAAGAGATCAAAATTTACACTCAATTACAGCTCAAAATGAAAAATAACAATAAGCATCATCTAACTCAATTCTTAATGATTTTATCAATATGTTTCGCAATATTATACGAATAAATACAAATTCAAACCCGTCAAAATCAGCAACACTCTCACCCTCTAACACCTCCACAGAAAGATCATCCGATTCGAACATGGACTCATCATCACATCGAGTTTCCAGCCAAGAGGAAGAATCCTTGAACACACCATTGTCATCCCCAGTCAATGAAGAAAATAATCGAACTACAAACGATGAATTTGAAAAATTCAAACTATACGGGTCGCTCGTACTACACGCATAAGTCCCACAAAGCTAAGGGCTTCGTCCATCCCTACACTCGCGGCTGCTCCGCCATCACCCGCTGCCGCCGCTAATTTCCGTTTTTCACCTTTCACATTCTCTCTCTCTCTCTAGAAAGTTCTGGCGTTGGCTTGTGGTGGTTTTGAGGGGCAATGTCGTAGATCTGTTTGGGGGAGATTGTCTGTTTGTGTTTTTGTGTGCAATTAATTGTGTTTAGCAATGTACCAGACCCGAAAATCCGGCCAACCCGCGCCCCAACCCGCCTTTCAATATGGTTAAATCCGTCTGAATTTGCAAAATATGATTATTTTATATATTTTAAAAAGGTAGGCTATATATTGGGTTCTAATTCCCATTGTGGCTATTTTACTATATTATCTCTTAATAAAACCTATCTAAAAATTTGATTTGACTATATCTCTGCCAAACTTTCTAACATGAAATTGAAATCCATGACTGAAAAATACTACTCCCTCCGTTCATCAAGTTATGTCCTATTTCACTTCTTTTTTTTGTTCACTAAATAATGTCCTTATTTCATTTTTTTTTTACCGAAGATACCCTTCCTACTTTATGTAAATTACTATCCTTTCCATTAATGACCCCATCTCACATCAACTTTATTTCTATTTTTTTGTCATCCCAACAATTTTATTCCTACTTTTTGGTCAATACCTCTTTTTATCATTAACACTATTTTTTTATCATTATCTCACTACCCCTACCTTTTAACTTTTTCCCACTCAAAACAACTTTATCAGATTTCTTAATCTCCGTGCCACCCACCAAATGGGGCATAACTTAGTGAACAGAGAGAGTATAAGGAATTAGAGATACTAATACGAGTCATTGTTTCGATCAGTTTACCCAACATCTATTTAATTGAAAATTCACGGACCTTATAATCTCATTATTCAAATCTAAATGATGGGAATCCAATTCTTAAATCTCAATTTATAAACTAAAAGAAAAGTCATTATAGGATTATTACACACTAAATAATACTTATATATCTACTTTTTATATATTATAACAAGAAAATAAATAACCGGCCAAAATTAGGAGATCACAAGAATCTCACTAAAGGCACAAGGTTGTTTTTTTTAGCAAAATATACAAAAAGGAAAAATCTGCCTTTTTCTTAGAATATTTTTTACTGAGCTAGTATATTTTAGTTGTATACCAACAGTTAGAAAAGAGAGAAATTTTTTTACTACCTTTCTCTCTCCAAACATAAAGTGGCGTAATAAATAACCAAGTCACAACTCAAAGAAGGGCCCGGGGGCATATCTGTCATCAGGAAGTAGCAAGCACAAGGGTAGAATAGTCACTACAGCAGTGCCAGGAATTTCTATAATCAAAGAAGCAGAACACTGTCCTCAAGAAACTGTAAAAAGGCATAATTGGCTGTCACCATTTACCAACCTGCAGCAACGACAGGTAATTATTTATCTCTGCTCCAATCTTACGGCCACGATCTATTCCCACAAACCAATCCCAGCCGTTGATGTCTCCTCGGAAAATATAAAGTTTGCGCGATGAATTACGCTTTTAACCCCGTGGGACTGTTTTACTTATTTTTTATTTTACACTCTTGCTGAGGCTTCGAGGTTCTCGGCCAAATATAAACAAAACAAAGCACTCTCTCTCTCTCTCTCTAATAAGTTCTCACTCTCTCTCTTGCTTTTGTTTTTTGCTTTCTGCTTGAATGGAGGGGCCTTAAAAATTCTCTCTGCTTTGCGTTTCCTACTTTTCCTACAGTTTGTTGCTCAAAGCTCTGATCCACATCTTCTTTGAAGCTGTTTTGCTACTACTGCTCTTGATAATTGATCTTCAGGTATGTTATTGTATGCATGCAATTTTTTGTTTAACTAAAATATTTCATTTTCTTGTATGTTGAGATTGTTCCTTGGCTCTATGTTCCGAAAATAGAGCTTAGATCTCGTAAATTTGGCAAATAATTTCTCGATTTTTAACGTTATTTTACAGTGAGCATGGTTTTGCAGCTAGTGTTCTGGATCTTCTTTGATATTTCCAGTCTTCAAATATTTATGCGTTTACTTCTTAAATTTTTATTTTGTTACTATCCATTTTTCGTTTATAGGGATTTTCTGGTTGCCGATCAGTCTTCTGAGATGCACTCATTTTCCCGTTTATTTTACATATGATTATTCCCATGCAAAATTTGAATACAACCTATTTTCAGAGGAGGAAAATGATTAAGAAGCTCTTGCTAGTGCTTTTTCTAGCTCATGTGTTGAATGTCGATATTTTTATGCATACGCCTCTTGTTTCGTAGGACACGTTGCTCTATTTTTTCCGTTGAAGTTGTGGAGTATTTCTCTGAGTTCGAATTTTTTGTTTTTGGGGAGACTTGATAAATTCATCTGCTTCCTATTTTTCCATTCGCACGGTTTTATTTTTGATGAAACTGTTGTTTTACTTATTTTGATGAACAATTGTTAATTTTCAAGAAATCTGTTAAGTTTTGCCGTTCATGCCTAACATTTATTCCAAAGAAAAAGTTTTGATGGTAAAAAAGTTGTACGTTCCTCTATTTTACTGAGACGACGTATGTATGCATGTGATGCTAAGAGTTGATTACATAACTACTAACTTCACTGCTATTTTGGGGTATTGGATTTTAGAATTTGACAAACATGAAATGATTTTCCTAGTTTTTGCATTGCTGAAATTGTAACAAGTGGTTGAGATGATGAATTTCTTGTTACTACTCTTTATCAAGGGTGTGACTAATCTTGATGAATTTTTTGGTTTTGCAGATTCCTACTACTTTATAGAATTTCAAATTTGATGTTTCTGTGATGGCTTCATCATCAGACTGTATTTCTCAGATTGGCTCAGGGTTGAAAGAACGTAATTACTTTGGTTTCTCTGATTGTTCCTCTGTGGACAGCTCCGCGGTCTCAAGTATTCCGGAGGAAAGCAAGAATAATCTGAATTTGAAGGCCACCGAATTGAGGCTTGGTCTTCCAGGATCTCAATCCCCCGAGAGAGATGCCGACTTTGCCCTACTAAATGCAGTTAAGCTTGATGAGAAGCAATTGTTCCCCTTGGCGCCTTCCAAGGATGGAATCTGCACTTTGTCACAAAAGACAATGGCGACTGGAAACAAAAGAGGATTTGAAGACACTGTTGATGGGTTTTCGGAATCCAAAAGTACCCAATTTACTGAAGGCAACTGGATGTTCAATGCTCCAGGTTCTGAGCCTGGACAAGCAAAATTAGCTGGTAATGTGATTTCCAACAGGCCATCTGTTACTCAATCCGCCATTAAATCTGAAGCACCAGTCAAAACATTGCAAGAAAGTACGAACAGGATAGTTGGTTCAAACACTACTAGTGCACCTGCTGCTAAGTAAGTATAGAAGTACAAACAGCCGATACGTAGCTGTTTATTACTTTTAAGATTGATTTAGGTTCACTGGTCATGAGCTTGTATCTGCTATGTTGTCTTCTCTTGCAGGGCTCAGGTTGTTGGTTGGCCTCCGATCAGATCTTTTAGGAAGAACTCTCTCGTCCCAACCACGAAGAATAATGATGAAGTTGATGGTAAGCCAGGTCCAGGTGCTCTCTTTGTTAAGGTCAGCATGGATGGTGCTCCGTATCTGAGGAAGGTGGATCTAAGAATGTACTCTGCATATCACGATCTTTCTTCCGCACTTGAGAAAATGTTCAGCTGCTTTACTATAGGTAATCCGTTCAGTGAGATAAAGATGTTTTATATACCCTTACATATTATGCGACTGTCATCTGGTTTAGGACAATGTGGACCTCAGGGAGCTCCCACTAGGGAAATGCTGAGTGAGAGTAAGTTAAGGGATTTTCTTCATGGATCAGAATATGTGCTGACTTACGAGGATAAGGATGGGGACTGGATGCTTGTTGGAGATGTTCCATGGGAGTGAGTTCTTAAACTTAGCTTTGCTTATGAGTACTATTTCTGCCTGCTGTCAAATACTATTAAATTAGTGGAACATGTGGTTAAAAGGATGCTGGGACGTTGACCAAAACTGAGAATTACTGTTGGCCTTGAAGGTTTTAAACCAATTTATCAAATATGTGAGATTGGACTTTGTTAACATGCACGTGTCAGCTGTTTGAGAATTGAGATCCACTTGGACAGACTATATTAGGTCTTCACATTTAATTCTTACCTTCTCAGAATCTGGAAATTTAGTGGATTAATGCTCGAGCTGTAGGGAGTTCTACTTAGCTATACTCAATTTGATACGTACTGAGTGAGGAGCCAGTTGATAATGGTATATTTCTAGTCAACTTAGAACTCCCATGCAGTTTGGATCTGTTGTATTATGTCTTCTCCTATATATTCAGGTAATTATCCAGAGACTAATATGATTTTAGTACAATAACTAAGAAGTCATTTTTCTTATTGTCATTATTGTTGGCTAAACACATGAAAAGAGTAATAGACACTCCTATTTGTCAGCATGTTGATTTGGCCGCTAAAAGAATTAATCTTTATGATCTTGTATTGAAGTTGTTGTACAATTTCCTTTGACCATCTTTGTTTTGCTTGCTGTTGTCTCTTACTTGTTTAACTAATTGCATGTAAATTTCATCAGCCCAGGATGCTATGGTTCAGTATTTGTTTTATGGTTCAACCTCCGTTTTTTCTTACTTCCTTTTACCTACCATACATGAGACCACTAATCCATGTTCTTTTAATTATCTTATCTCATGCAGTCAACTCCCTGTGATCCTGGGAACATTGATGGGCCTTGTGATTAATTTTTATCTCATTTAGAAGAATTTTAGAGTTTATTGCATGTCTTTATTTTTAATTGGTATCTAACTAATTTATTGTGCTTCTGTTTTAGGATGTTCATTGCTTCATGCAAGAGGCTCAAAATAATGAAGGGGTCTGATGCAATTGGATTAGGTGAGCATTATTGATTTATATGATTTGATTTCAGTTATCATTCATGCCTTTCTCATCTGCATGCTGGTGGATCTAAGACTTTAGTAGATCTCAAAAAGCCTATAAAAGTGTAGGAGTTTTCAGCCTTGTATTGTATGTGATGTCAGTAAGAACTAACATTCTCTTGCAATCAGTGAAATTTGGTCCAATAATGATCTGTGTGCGTACAAGTACAATTTATATTTTGACATATGTATGGCAGTACCTGTTAATCTAGTTGTCTGTCTAAACAAATGTTTTTATTTGAATGGGAATAACACAACATTGTTTAAAGGTTTGAGGTTTTTCATCGACCTCTTCATACTGACTTGGGTTTTCGACTGCTTATATTTTAGTTGATGTATAATGTCTGGGATTTTGTAGGATGTTGTACTGTGGTAGAATGGATCTAAGTCTTGTGCTTGGTTATAATCATTGACACACGTTTTGGGCTGGGAATTATGACGTGTTCATTAGGAGCACCCTCTTATGCTATTCGAACTAACATGAAGTGATACATATTGATTCAACAAATCTAATTTTGTTTTATATTGTCACAGCTCCCAGGGCTGTGGAGAAATCCAAGAACCGGAGCTAGTACTAAACGAGGATGGGTGCTTTCTGTTGGCTTTGTCCAGAATAACTCAGAGCATGAGCAGAAAAGTATTTAAATCTTACGTAATTAAGGGGAATGATGTGCCAGAATGGTTCGTCATGGAGTCAGATATCAATTTTGATGCCTTCTGGTCTTCTCGTATGTTTCCTGGCGTGCTTGCTATGTCTACATCTAAATTTGGTGGTCATCCTATATCTCCGATTTCTTAGTTGGCATGATAGTTCATACTCAAATGTTTGTGGGAGTCATACTTCTCTATTGGAAGAAAACTACTCTGTATTACTGAATGTGTGATCTAATACTTGTTAGATGTGTGATGTGTGACTGTTTGGATTGGAATGACCGCAACCATTTGTGCTAGTATATGTTATATTATGTTCGATTGAAACAGGAATCGGTCTGGCATGACTCACTCTTGACCAGGTTTGTCAAGGTTTCTCTACTTGCAAACTTTTAAACATAAAAGAACTGCAGGTGAAATTATTTATTGTCAAGCTGGAATAAATAATCCTGCATGAAGGTGTTCAAAAATATCATGTCTGTTTCATATGACGTCTTATTTTTGGCGGCGTCATATTTCTGTTGGTTTCGAAAAATTGTGGAAGGGCAGGGATGAGATTACATGTACATCAGTGTTTGCTAACCTGTTTTGAGCAACAATCTTAGATACTCTCAACTTTTTATATTCCCTCCGTTCATTTAACTTGGCTTGTTTTTTCTTTTTGGACATACCACTCAATTTGATTAGACAATATTTTAGTGTTTAAGTATTATGTGTACAGTAATTTGCTTTTATGAATAATGAAAATGTACTTATAATTATTTTATAATCAATTTAAATATTCTATATGAAATATATTAAATATATTTTTTACATCTAATTCTCTTATTCTAAATTTCCCTGACAAAAAGCAATGAGCTAAGTTGGAGGGGAGGAAGAGATTATAATAATAACTCTTGTCTATTTAGGTCATTTTGTGCTGCAGTTGTAGATTTGATTGCCTTGGACTTTGAATGGATAGCATGACACATGCAAGTGTAAAAAAGGACACGGTCTTACTTTTTTTGTTATATTGTTTTAAAAAAAAAAAGAATAATAAAGGTTAGTAAATAAATTTATACTTGTATAAAAAAATCTTGTTTTACAAAATTTGAATTGCCTAAAATATTCTTACTACTTATCAAAATTAAAGGTAGTAACGTAATATAAGATATAATATATAATATGCCATACGAAATACAAACTTACCTTATTGATAATATATATTATTATTACCTTATACTATTATAATATGATTTGAAAGAAATATATTATTAATATATATATTCTGTGTTTATATCCTTGTTAATATGTGATATTAATTTTGTTATTTCGTACATACGTGATTTTACTCACGTTATTGTGCAACCTCTTTTTTCTTTACTTTTGCAACTTCAAATTGCCTCCAATCTTCAAAAGGACAACTTAAAATTCTTAAATGGAGTATTTTTTAGGCTCAATCAATCCGTGTAAATTATTTAATCTTTTCGAGTACCAAAACTTGACACTTATTCTATTCCAACTCACGGTCCATCAAAAATGTCTACTGCATCTGCATATTTCAAAACGTAAACGTATAGTGTATATTCATGATAAATCATATTAAGCTAATTTTTCTATACATATACTTGTGTGGTATACTTAACTATTTTTTGTTAATATATTCTTTTTATTCTCGACAGAAGCAAGAAGAAACCACTTTATTAATGCAAAGAAAGCAGCAATGAAAAAAGTCACTTTATTAAATGTTTTTATATTTATTTTTTAATTTTTCACCAAATTTTCTTAACACAATTTATTCATTCAAAGATAGCAGCGATTTTATGAAGAGTTATATATCTTTAGGATCGAACTGTTCATGTTTCTTTTTCTAATATAAGTTGCTTCTTTTTTCTTTTCTCGATTTTGTTTGTTACTAATAACCTTTTTTCTTTTGAATTGTGTTATATGGTAGTTCAAAATTTGATTTAATGAGTTCAATTTTGAAAGAACAAAAAAAGTGAAATCTTTAGAATTTGTTCCTTTTTTTACTTTAGGAAAATCAACATGATATTCATTGTATGAGATGAACGGTTTATTTATGTCTAAAGATTGCGAAGATCTGCATTTTTCTTTTGTTCTACAGCATGTTATTAGAAGTTGACAATATATGAGTATGTGACATATTTTGTTATTTTACATGACTAGACAATTCTAAACATTCTTATATGTCAAGATAGAAACAAAATAATTGTGTAAGTATCATAAGTTGGCAACAAGTATTTTTTTTGCTTAAAGATATGGATGGAATTTAATTTGCTTTACGTTCTTCTTTCATTTTAATATAAGCATGCATTTTATGGTCTATATTGTGACGTAGTTAAAACCAGCTAGAATGATATGAAGAGATTGAAACTAATTGTATGTTCTTAATTAATAGAATGATGAATTGACATATATATAAAAGATTTTGAAATTAGACAATGATATAACTTTTTTAGAATGTGTTTTCTTCATGCAACGAATGCAAAAATAGGGATAACAATCTACTTGAAGAGAATAGTTTCTTTTTCAGAGTAAGCACTTGATAAGATTTGTGTATTTTATTTTAAACTCTAAAATCAAATGGCTAATTAGTGTGAGTTATGAGCTTTATTTTGAACTTTGTAATAATTATTGTTTTTAACGTGCGAGTGCACATTAATTATACTAGTAGTATAAAAATTTCATAAAATTAAACATAACTTATATTTGAAATTAAAAAAACGTAAGTATTATCAAAATTTATAGTAGCCAATTTTATGATTCTTGTCAGCTCTATTGGATTTCTGTAATATTTGATGAATGATGATACAATTTGTCATTCCATATGACTCGTTTCTTGAGGTAATTAAAATCGTCACAGCTTGAAAATAAGGTTGAAATAAATCAAAATCCCATGATTAAAGTGGTATACAATGTCAAGATTTTCACTCCATAGTAGCTTAGAAAGTAAGTAGAAAATGAAACCAATGAGAATACTGATTTCAAACTCTTGATGAACTAGTGCAAGTGCGATTCATATCACTAGGATGTAAATTTCTCTAATTATCAATCAATTAGTGCGGTTTCTGTTTGACAGCTATATTTTGGACGCCACTAATTTTTTACCCCATTGAATCATTAATTATTATTACTAGTAATATAGTATTATGTTGAGAGAGAGAGAGAGAGAGAGAGAGAGAGAGAGAACGGTAGGTTTGCCTGCCCCAGTCCTTCTGTTTACACATGCCTAGCCCATAAGTATCAGTAATCCGAGTCTGTGCCAAATTTAAATACTAGTACTAGTAATAATAAATACCCCGTCATGCATGTCCATCCGATCCTCTATTTATATAGTAGTATATTTTTGGTTATATATGGTAGAATATTAATATCCTGATCATCATATGCATCCATCAGCTCTGCCGACTGCGTTACAGTTTTATTGAATTTCAATAATTGAATGTATATACATACGTAAGAAAGAAGGTACACAAGTTGTTTTCTTGATTGATTACCCGGGGGGCCCAGCCCAAACACGTACTATAACTATAACAGCTACAGGGTACCAGTATCACTGTAGTTTTTATCTTTGGTGAAATTGTCTTCAATTACAAAAAAAAAAAAAAAAAAGCTGGTATCGTTTCATGTAATCAACTTGTACTGCTCTTTGAGATCTTGATAGAGCTCATGTTTTCTGTTTCTGCCTCTCGCTCCACACATACTAACAATATTTTGCACAACCATACACATCACGTTTGGTTGCTTGCACACGTGACTACGTGCGTATACATGATGTCACGTGTGGTGTGTAACGAAACGTGATGTGCATTAGTAGAATACGAGCTAGAGGCAGTAACAACCATGTATAGTTACGCTACGTTGTTGCAGATTGCATTAGAATTGAATACTAGCCTTTACTAAGAATGAGTATGAAATTAAATGAGTCGTTATAATAAATGACCGGATTCTGAGTGGCCAATAGAGAGAGAGAGAGAGAGAGGAGAGAGAGAGAGAGAGAGAGAGAGAGAGAGGTGGTAAATTAATCAAATCAAATGCATGTCAAAATCATGCACGGTTCCTTAACTGAATATGTGACTGTTGTAGTAGAATTGGATGATAGATGGAGATAATTAACATTAACTGAGTTCAACTACATCAATTAAATACTCGAGATTTGTGTGTATGCTCCCTAAGTTGCCACATCTCCTTGCTCCATACCTATTGTTGCATGCACGCACGTTTATATACACTGTCACACGCTGAAGCCCCCAAACAAAAAACTCTCATTCCCATCCAATCAACTTATAAATTGGTCGTCATATCTTTTTCTAAATTAAAACAATAAAATCTCTTTTTTTGTTAATATTTTTCGGATTTTGCCACTATATATTTGATTTGATTGTTGAACTCAAGATCTACCCCGAAACCAAAAAAAAAAAAAAATCATTCTTAACTTATATGGGGTCGTGAGAATTTTTTTTTTTCAGTAGTTGCGCTAGCAATGTTGAAAGGAAAATGTTTGAACCTCTATTATTTTTCTAGCTATTTCAAAAAACGCAGATAGTTGTCGCCTTATTAATATTCTTAAACTTGTGCGTTCAAGAAAGTACGTAATTAAACCTTAGGTTCGATCAATCGTTAACTGTATTGGTCTCTATCTCATGTAGTTGTCATCGGAAGAGTTGACGGATTTCGTTTTTCATTAATTTGGACTTTCTATCCACGTCTATTAATATGGTGTTGAACTACATCAATTTTTTTTATCATGGTAACATATTCTGATTGCTAGTTTGCTACAAATATTTGTCGAGGTCGTCCTAATCATTAATTAACTTTGATCAAATATTAATTCGTTTAATCTACAAAAATATGAAAAGTATAAAAATTAGGTTGAGTGTTTGTTGAGAATTAGTGCAACCAAAAATGTTTAAAAGAGCTTAAGAAAATGATTAAAGAAGTGTTAATTGACATTGTGGTTTAGTTTAAAGCTCTTGTCATTTCATTTTGGGCCTTCTTGCAGTACAGCTTTTTATAGTTTCACTTCCTTTTTTTTTATTATTTTTTTTATTTTTTTGTTTTTATTTACCGTGTGGTGTGGCTCAACTAATTTATTTTCCCAATATGATATAACGTGTCACGTTGAACTTGAAATTCATATAACAGCTTTACTTCAACGATAGTACGTTGTACAAAGTATAAACTATATTGCCACTTTTTTTTTTTTTTTTTTTTTTTTTTTTTTTTTTTTTCAAATAGAACCGATTTATAGTCTTTTACTAAAAATGATTGCTGTCCACACTATTCCAAATCATCCAAAAATGCTCAAATTAAATAGCTCATGTATATATAATTAATTGAAACTTGGTGATTGCATATTTATATTTCATGTGATATACTACATCTTAATTTGTTGTTTTTATTTCAATTGATATGTTATTAGATGGAACAATTGAATCACAAACCCAATAAAAAATTATTTACATGGATAAAGTTTGATCTTTCTCTATCATTTCTCACCACATGAATGCGCCGTTGAAAGTGAAAAGGCTACATTTGAAATAATTTCTCCCCTATACTAATAATATTGCTAGTATATGTTTTTTAATCTCAAACTGTAACACAGACATCATCATAACAAAGGTTTCGGCAAACGAAATTATTCTGTCCTAAAAGCAACTAGCAATATTATGCCTTTTGTTTCTGCACTGTTTACAACCTAATTAGAACCATGGCAATTCGAATACTCTCCAATATTTCATGTCAACAAAATAATGTTGTCGCAGCGATATGTTTAATGCCTCACTTTACCATAATAATGTTCCTTCACTTTCATTAACAATATTTTTAGTGCATAATTTGGATTACCATCATCAAATTGATGTTCAATCACTAAGTACAAGAATCCAAAATCGAATGGAATTATTTCTCGCGTAAACAAAATTAGGAATATAAAAGACCGTCGATCGAGTACATTAATTGTATTTGATTAGGGGTAATTATAAAAGAATTCACCAAAATGTTGATATGATATTGATTTATAGAAAAATACATGCCCAAATGTTTTAAGCAATGAGAAAAAATTAATTGGCCTATAAAACTAGGGGTATCATGAAAAAATTTAATGCCAATTAATTTTTCGAAATATCAAACTTTTTTTGGTGCTATTTTTGCTATAAATTGAAAACTCGTATCATAATTAAAACGATTTACGAAGAATGTCTAAAACCAAAATCAGGTCAATTTTTCTAGAGAGAGAAAGAAATCATGTCAATTTTATAATTTTCGGCAATAAACCCTTTAATTTACTAGGTGTTATTTATTTTTACTTTGATTTTTAATTCTACATAGATTATATTTACAACAGATTCAAACTTGTCAACATTGAGTCAATTATAAAGCTCAGTTACGTAGGCACAATTGAACATAAATGAATTTGAATTTTAAGGATCGATGAATTCTGTATAGCAATATATATAATCAATCGAGTTCATGAACAACTATACAATCATATGATATAACTACTTTTGAGTCATAAATCAAATAGCTAATGTTGTTTGAGTTTGGATCCTAAATGGAACCGTTTTGTTTTGATTTTATTTCTCTTGTTATGCAAATTTAGATAGATTTTGGCTCTATTTGAAAACAAAGATGCTTTTTCTAGAGCATTACATGTCTAGATGATACTCCTTAGTTTGGTACTCTAATTATTGAGTTAGTTGGTGATAGTTTGTAGCAGCATCTCACTCACAACATGTGCAACATTTATGACAATATTCAACCCCTAAATTGCAACACTTCTAGTATATTATACTAGTAGTATTTATTTTATGGGATGCATCAATAATACATCATACTACCTGCTACATTTTGCACCAAATCACAAAACAACAATATAATTCGGAGAACCTAGAGTACTAATTTAACTAATTCAATTGCACTTATATTAGGTTTATACCGGCCCTTAGTTAGGAGATTCAACGCCCACTTTTTTCTTGTTGTTGATGTTGGAATATCGAAATTTAAAGATTATGTTTGAGCTTACTTTAGTTAAGCTCGTGGATTTGATATTTTTATATTATTTACTTCGCATTATTTATTTTATCAAGTCAACTTTCAAGCTTGCTCAAACGAGGTTTTGATAAACAGTCAAAAATCGAGTATTGAATTACTTGGTTATGTTCAGGCTAGCTTATTCCCCTTAATATTGATTTAAACTACTCTCTCCGTCCAAATAAATGTTGTGCATTTGGTTCTGGCACAGAGACTAAGAAAAACTGATAAAGTGTGTAGTGAGTGGAGTGAGGAGTCCACATTTATTGTGAATTAAGGGAGTACGTGATTACTTTTGTTAATTATGCAGAGAATCATTCTCTTTACCCTCGGCGACAACCTCCCCCTGCTGCAGCAAGCGGCCCAGTTCCTGAAAGAGAAAACTACCATCGATCGAATCAAAATATTCGACGTGAACCCCGACATCCTCCGCGCATTCGCCGACAGCGGCATCCTGGTCGCCGTAACCATCCCCAATGGCGAGATCCCCGCCTACGCCGCTCGTACCTGGCCACCCACATTGCCCTCTTCTACACCCGCACCGACATCAACTATATCCTCGTTGGCAACGAGGTCCTCCATTGAGGCCCGCAGAACCTCGTCGCCGCCATGCGCTCCCTCCACTCCGCCCTCCACCAATCCAACCTCTCCTCCATCAAAATCACCACCGCCCACTCCTTGGGCATCCTCCTCTCCTTCGACCCGCCCAGCCTCGCCCGATTCCGACCCGTTTGGGACAAAGGCATCCTCGCCCCTCTCCTTCAATTCCACTGCGAAACCAAAACGCCGTTCATGGTGAACCCCTACCCCTACTTCGGCTACAGCCATAATAACTCTAATTTCGCTATCTTCAAGCCCAACAAAGGAATATTCGACAAATACATGAAGCGGACTTACCACAACATGTTCGATTTGTTCATGGATGCGGTGAAAGTGTCGATGATGAAGCTGGGGTACAAGGACGTCGAGATCGCGGTGGGTGAGACGGGGTGGTCGTCGGAGGGGGAGAACTTCGAGCAGCCGTGGTGCTCGCGTGAGAAAATGAAGAAATTAAGGTGGGGCGGAGGGGGGTCGAAGAAGAGAGATTTCACAGATTCAATAAGAACGGCGAAGTAGTGATAGGAATGGGGTGGGGCAGATAGGGTTTTAGTGTAGATGGGTGGGTAGGGTTAGTAATTAGTGGGTTTATTTTATTCTTAATTGGGTTTGATTAGTATGTTTAATTTGGACCCATTAATGACATTTTTGGGAATAAGTATTACTGGCAGGGGCATAGCCGGGGGGGGGGGGGGGGGGGGTGGAAGTGGGTGCACTGGGCCCCTGGCTTTTGTAAAACAATTACCTATATATATGTAATTATTATATATGTAATTATTATTGTTTTATTAATTACATTCTTAATTATCCTTTGTTGAAGAGGGCCAGGTAGATTTATATTTTTATCTTTACATTGTTGTTGTTGTAGAGGGAGAGAGAGTGAAAGAGTTGGGGGAGGGAGCGAAATATCGGGAGAGATGAGTGCACGAGATAAGGACTAGAGGTCTTGATGGCCGTTTTCTTTTTAATTTAAAAATTTGCCCTTTATCTTTGGTAAGTTTATTAATAAATAATTATATGTAAAACACATCAGAAAAAATTTAATTTGTCCTTTATCTTTAGTAAATTTGACAGCATGTTTTGTATTTTTTTGGCTGATTTAATAGCATTTTTTATGTAATTTTTGGCTTTTTTTTTGTGTAATTTTGACTGATTTAGTATTTATCTACTACCGGCAAGGTGAAAAAAATTTGGACCCCCTGAACTAAAATCCTAATTACGCCACTGATTACTGGTTAGGTAAATTTGTAGAAGGAAGTTATTATAAATAGAAATACACAACTTTTAAATGGACAGACGTAAATGACAAAATGCACAATATTTAAATGGACGGAGAGAGTCTATAAATATAGATATTTAGAGCATATACAACAAAAGGATATTACACGCTATCTAAGAAGAAATTATACATACAGTAATTTTGTTAGAAAATTAGTCCTTTTGACAAAGCGGCATCACATGACCATCTAAAAATAAATTAGTGAAACGGTTCTTAATGAATAATCGCATATAAAAATGAATAAAAAAAGTTGAAAAGTTTACTTTTTATAGTACTAATAATATGTCCCTCAACTCTCTCTCTCTCTCTCCGTTTGAGAATCTGATTTGTGAATAGGATATCATGATAGATTATTATGCAAATTAATGTTAACAAAGTCATTTGGGATCTTTCTATTTTACTCTCTCATTCTGTGGGCAGCTCATGTGCAGATTGGCTTCTTTTTGTCTATTTACTTTCTTCTTTTTAAATTATTTAAGTTTCAAATAAATTTCTTTTGTCACTTACATCCTCCAAATGATGCACAAAATATATCCAAAAGAGCATTCATAAAGGATAAAAAAGAGGGTGTGGTTTGTACTTTTTTTCTTAATAAATATATCGATATTATTCATTTATTTTGAAATACTCTTTTAGTCGTGCTCATTGTGTCTACTTTTCACTTAAATGGACGTCTCACACATCTTGTCTAATTCTAAAGAGAAAGAATCAACCCTTCAAAACACTTTAAAAATAGTAAAACTATCCACTTTCTATAATTTACCTTTTATAATTAATCTTTGTAACCAACACTACATAAACATAATGATTGGGATGAAGGAATAATACATTGAGTGTCCACATCAGATATCTATTTAATTGTCTAGATCAGATGTATTGGGATTCTCCCTGTGGGACTAGAATAAACCGATTGTTTTAACTTATTATTATTATTATTATTATTATTATTATTATTATTATTATTATTATTATTATTATTATTATTATTATTATATTTATTTCAATCATTTTCAAAGTCAAAAGGAAAATGGGGTTGGGTGCTGGAGATCGTTTTGCAGTATTTTATTAATGTATATTTATATATAAAAGTTTGTTAATTAGTGAAGCACTGAATTAATGCTGCATTTGTTTATATTGCAAGTGAATGACCAATTAATAAATTATTTTAATTAATGCTTATAATATGGTCTAAAGCAGCTCCATGTGTTCTTGCTTTGACAAATCCCAGTAGGAATAGAAAGGGCAATTGTTAAGGCGGTAGCTCTAATTTTGTTGGTCCAAATTCGGATTAAATTATCTGTGATTCTCGAAGTTTGGCGTGTAGAATTAGAGTTGTCAAATGGGTTGGACCCGCTGGCCCAGGTCGGCCCAGCTCAGCCCAGATCTATTACGGACCGGTCAGATCCGGCCCGTTTCGAAAATGATGCGGATCTGGACTTGGTCTTCCTGTTGAAATGGGCTCCATCTGAGCCAATTTTACAGCCTAGCCCAGGCCCAGCCCGCTAATTAGAGCCTCTAGTGTAATGTCCCGAAAATTCCTTACGATCTAAAAATTTAAAGTTAATTAAATAAATGGCTTTGCACGCCTAAGTTTGCGATTTTAAATTCTAAGACTAACGGTCGATTCCGTTTCTGAAAATAAATTACGGAAGTCAGCTAGACGACTACTGTATTTAGGGTTAGCGCGTACGAAAAGTTTTTAGTTCGTGAACTTAGAACGGAAAACCGTCTGATTTTTACATTCACGAAATCGCGATACGAACTCGCCCGAGAAAGTTCGTTTTCATGATTTTCCGGACGAAACTCGGACTGTGTCGTCCCGAGTTTTTGTCAAAATTAAATTTTTATAAATCTTATTTTCCGATTAAGTTTTATACGTTAGAATTTTTTTTGGACGAATCGGATCGTGACGATTTTGTGCCGAGCTACGTTTTTCGTCGTTCGATTTCCGTAACGTCGTATCGCGTCGGAAAAGCGCGTATTTTTCCCTCCCTTCCCTCTCATAACCGATTTCTCTCTCTTTTTAGCAAGATAGTTCTTTTCTTTTATATAGTATTACTTTTTACCTAATACTATTCAAACACTATTCACTTTACACCTTTAACCTAAGTATATATATAACCTTGTTATATCATTCTAAATCATATCTCCTCCCTCCCTCAACATTTTCGGCTGCCCCTTCCCTCTCCCTTCTTCATTCTTCTTCCTCCATTGTTGAAGAAAGCTTCAAGATCTTGAGCAAGAAAATCACAAGTCTTCTTCCATCCATCAAACTTCATTCCTTCATTTAGTAAAAATCAAGGTATCCATCTCCTCTATGTTTCTAACCATCCAAAATCCTTTTCTTTTTAATTTCTTCTTTGGATCGAAATTGAGGAATGTTGGAACTAGATGGTTGATCTTGGATTAGTTAAATTAGATGTGTTTGATGTGTTAATTAGGGATTAAAATTTAATGAAATCAAGAACCCTAATTGCTATGAGAATACCGAAATTTTAGGGCTTTTTGTAGGATTTTTGGAATTCTTCAATTGATGTTAAATTCATGCTTAGGAAGTGTTTAATTAGTGATTAGAACCAAGAGAAATCGAAAGCCCTTTGTTTGATTGAAATCGATTTAGGGTTTAGGGTTTGAAATTGGGGATTTTGCATGTTAATGTGTAATTGGACTTGAATTGATTAATTGATGTTATAATAGGATGATTAAGAGTTAAATGGTGTTGATTAATGAAGAAAATCACTCTCTTAATCCATGAGTTAAAACCGAAAATAAGTAGAAATTAGGGGTTTTCATGTGTTTGATTTAGATGATGTTTGGTTGATGGAATAAGGTTGTAATTGATATTAATTGTTGATAGGAATTTATTTGAGAATTTTCTAAAATTATTTTGTGGGGTGTAAGAGACGAAGAACTCGTCGTAAGTTGAAATATAGTGTTGATGTGAAGTGATTATAGGCATGAAAGTGATTCTAGTTAGATGTTGTTTAATGACGAAAAATTTGAACGAAATCCGGCAACTTTGAAATTTATGTAAGAGACAAACCACTAGTCATAACTAATAACCGAGAAGTCGAATGAGAATTCTAACTTGATAATATCGTTTATGATGGACTTGGGAATAACTTTGTAGTTGATGTCATGAGCTTTCGAGCTAATATAATATGAGTTATAGTGATAGTCGAGAACTAGAACGGAAAATTGATAACTTGTTGGTTTAGTACATGTTAGTTGAAAGCCGACGTTTAGAATGTCGTGCTATTGGACGAGTTTTGAGAAGGAGTTCATCACGTACGGGGGTACGTGTTGACTGCCTTGAGGGTCAAGTTTCATAAGAAATCGAATACGAGAACTTAGAACGAACCTAAGAAGCTATACGTCGATTCTATTGAGCAACTAGGGTTAGCGCGGCAGTTTTGCGACCCTCTCCGGAAACTGTAATAACTTTTAGCTCGTTTATCGGATTTGCGATCCGTAAATTAGAGCGTAAACTAGACATCCCAAACTTTCAAACGGTCCAGGGATCATCCCCTGTTTCCAGATCCCCTGTTCTGTGCAGTCCCCAGAGTTTCTGTATTGCGCAGTGAAATTTCAGTTTTCTTTCTTCTAAGTTGTTTCGTTCGCAACTTAGTTTCTTTCGATCGTTTAAGCCGTAATGACTAACGACTATCTTCCTACTGACCCTAGAGTCAAGAAAGGAGCCTTGAGTGCTAAATGAGACGAGACCTCATCTCGTATCCGTTAAAGTAAAGAAGTTTAGTCAAGCGAGAAATTGCTTAAGCCGTATAATGAATTAAAACGTAATTTTTCCTAAGTCGATTCTTTCCAACTTAGTTCCTTATCTTTTAAGTCGTATCGAGCTACCGACTACCTTCTCTACTGACCTAAGAGTCGAGTATGAGACTTTTCGAGTTCTAAACGGGATTTGTACGAGTCTCGTTCCCGTTTAAGTAAAATGAATCTAGTAAGCGTGCAAATGCCTAAAGAATGAAACGACTAAAACCTATTTCGATTTTCTTTGATCGATTATCTTTTACGAATCGATTTTAAGTGTTATTATTTTACGATGAAGGAGGAAGCCAGCACTAAGGAAAGGACGGAAGAATCAAAGAACGGAAACCTGTTTAGTTGTTCTGTATCATTGAGGTGGGCTTTTATATATATGAAATAAAACGAGCAATGCTCTAAAACCTTTCTTTATCGCTTTGATATCTGTGTTTTCAAGTGATAATCATGGCATAAACTGTTTAAATATTTAATGTGAGTTCTCTTGTACCTATCTGAGTTAACCTTCGGGTTTTCCAGATTTATTAGTTAACGATCGGCTTTGAGTTAGCTGCTAAGTGCTTTCCAGAGTTAGTGCACTTTGTAACCTGTGGTGTATGTGATACCCTGTTGAGGGGTACCAGCCACGGTGAATGAGTTTTGGTCAAGATTGAACGTAACATACCAGAAAAATGCTTGTACAAGCTACTTTATACAAATGAGTCAGAAAATGTTTAGTAGACACGGGTCTTTTTCAACAAAAACCCCGATGTGCTACGATTATGAGATGCCTGATTATTTATACTTATGAATATGTTTTCGGCTACGTGCCCACTAAGTACTTTTGTACTTAGCCCTGCATATGTTTTCTAAATGTGCAGGTTGAAGCGATGGAAGCGGCGAAGGTTGAATAAAGTTGTCATATGAAGACTTTAGTTAGTATGGATCACTTTTCCGCTGCAGAACTCTAGTATTTTGATGAACATATATGTAATCACTGTAGACTAAGATCTGTCTTATAACTTAGTTTATCCATCGTGTACTTTCAGTCGAGTAATCCTTCGAGAATTACTCTTCCTTTTGTAGTTAGAGTCAAATTTCACAAAATATATGTCGTCTTTTATGTATGTATGTTCAGTTAGTCCCCTTCTTCCCCGCTTCCTTAATCCAACCCCAGTCGCACCCCGTCTTCTGCGTCCCTCGGGATTTGGGGCTGTGACATCTAGTTGGCCTATTTTTATGTAAAAGATCGACCCAGGCCCAACCCGCTCTATTCGTGAGCATGAACGGGCTTGAGCCGATCCAGCCCAGTTGACAACTATATGTAGAATGGGACCAAATGAGATCAGTTACTAAGCGGGATAAACCGTATAGATAAAAATAATGTAGGTTAATCAAACGTTTACTTTTAATAATTAGATTTAATGATATCTCATAGTATATGATCATTGTTCATATTTAGAACTACAAATGTAAGATTGAAGGAATCATGAAATAAGAATAGTCAGTCTCATTCTATTTAGTAAACGCCCTTTATTGTATTAATAAGAGGACGAGAGGACAATATGTGATATAATTAAAAGATCAAAATTTAGAGTATATATGTATCGCTATAATTCATCTCTCAGTCATGTCATGTGGCGGACACATAAATATCACTTGGAGGGTCTAAAGTTGAAAATTTTTCTACTACTAAAATAATAAAATGAAAGTTATCTAACGAAATATACAAAATAGTAAGTTAAAAAAAATATAAGGGGGGTGCTAAAACGCACCGGCTCCCTGTCTCTACCAATGCTTATAAATATACTCCATCCGTCCAAAAATAAAATTCGCATTTAGGTTTTGAAATGCAGATTAAGAAAAATTGATAAAGTTGTTTTGAGTGGGTAAAGTTAGAATGTAGGGGTAGTGAAATAATGACAAAAAAACAGTAATAATGACTAAAAAATAGTGGTATAAACTAAAAGTAGAAATAAAATTGTGTTGGCTAAAAAGTAGGAATAAAGTTATTGTGAAGTGAGACCATTAATGACAAAGGCTAGTAAATAAATAAAAAACAGGAAGGTATATTTGTACAAAAAGGTAAATAAATATTTGATTTGTGAATAAAAAAATATGAGTAAGTAGACGATTGATGTTTAGACGGAGGATGTATTTCAGATATATCTATATATATATATATATACGTTTAGACTTTAATTATGACATTATTAATGTTGCGTGTTATTTGTTTAACACCTCTCAATTAAACAAAAAGGAAACAAGATTTCTTTAGTCTATCTTCTGAATTTTGATGTAGGTGTGCGTAGTAAAAATATGTACCAATAAGAAAATCGGTGAAATTAAGCCCAATTGTAGATCCAATTCAATTGAAAAAAAAAAATGGAAAAGAAAACAGCACGTGGGGGTCCACATTCATCGCCGACCTCGACCGCAAAACTGCCACAGCCCCACCAAAACCACACTGCATGTGTTTTTTGCGTCTTCTATGTAGAAATCACACACACTTTCAGATTGAATATGAATACAAAACGATTTTATTATACAAAAAACTTATAGTCCTTTCATCCCATTTCAATAAGGTCCATTTCATCGGGCATGATTGTTAAAAAAATAAATTATTTATAATAAATTTGGAAATATTAAGTAACTAAAATGAATTATTTATAATAAATTTGGAAATATTAAATAACTTTTGGAAGTAGTTCAAAGAGGAGTAAGAAGAAAGTTACTAATAACTTTTTTGTGGTATATATAATAATTTATAAATTATAGTGAGTTTATATGATGTGTTCAATTTTTATTTTAGTAAGTGAGCTTAATGAAATGAGATGCCTAAATAACAAAAATGAATTTATTGTTATGGGATGAATGGAGTATCAAAATATAAATCGGTTCAATCTTTATCAGGCATAAGCTATTAAAACATGTTAGGTCGTCCCAAATTCGGATGGAGATGCTTCGGGCCGAAATGACCTTTTGGCTCTTGGGGATCGGGCCGGTCCAACCTAAAAATACATCAATTTTTTTTTCAGGCTTGATTATCCTATTATATTGTATGCCCTATCATATTTTGCTCAGGTCGAGTATGGTCTTAAACAGGGGTAGTTTTTAGGGGTGTGCGGGATGAGCGACTTCACAGAGCCCCGAAAAAACGAGTGCCCCAAAATTTACATATGTCCATTTATGTATATATACTTAACTTTCGAAGGAATTGTATGTTGAACTATTGGCTCCTTAGAGCATTTGCAACGCGAGGTCGAGCCCCGGGGTCGATGCTCCGATCGACTCAGCATTTTTACAAACACTAGGCATGCTAAAATAGAGGCCACCTATTCTAACATGAAAATTCAAGCACCAAGAAGCATGAACCACAAATTATAAGGCAAAATATCATCAATAATCAAAATCCACCATCAATTGAATCTCACAAGCTCCCTAAAACTAACTAAAGGAAATTTAGCTAGATATGGATGAAATTAAAGCAAAACAAAGGATAATCAATTGCATAAATGAAATACTAAGAACCCAATGATAAGATCTTCCAATTGTCTTCAATTCCAACCTTTCTACTTGATCACAATTGATTCAAAGCTAATTAAACCCTAAAAGGAAACTTTTGGCACAAGAATATAAGCTATGGAAGTTAGGATCCACGTTTTGGGCTGACATAGGGTATATATAGGAGGGGAAAAGTGCTAAATGAGGTTAAAATCGCGTCAGGGGCAAAATTGTCTAAAAATTGGATAAAACAGTAAAAATCGGCAGTCGGAGAGCCAAAGTCGGCGATCCAGGCCCGAAAATCGGTGGTTCAGGCCTGAACCGCCGAGTGGACCGCCGGTTTGCACTTTCTTCACAGCTTCCATTCCAGAGATTTCCGGCGGTTCACCCCTGAACCGCCGGTTTTTGAGTCCAAACCGCCGAAAACAAGTGCTGGAGTGCCGGTTCTTGATTTCTTCCCCTCTTTGCTCGGTTTCCACTTTTCCGTCCCGTTTCTTTATCTCCGTTCCTCGACAGCCCTTCCATTCCGACTTAGCACCCCACGCTTGACCTACACACATGCACAAACTCCACCAAAACGTGAAAACGACCCAATATAATGAAAACCATTTAAAAGAAGTCACGATTGGTGGAAAAATAAGGCAATTAGTGCTATGAAAATGCGTTTAGTTTCTATAAAATGGATGTTTATCAATATCCAACGGTTAATTCCTCATTTCCACTTATAAATACCCTTCAATTCATTCATTCTTCTCACCAAAATCCACTCTTCACTCCAATTTCTTTCTTCTTCAATTTCTACTTTCAATTCTTGATTTTTTGTGCTGAAAAAATGAGTGACAACAAGAATCAATTCAACGCATTATACCAACAAAACTTCGGTTCAAATCCACCGAACCGGAGTCCCAATCCAAACCCCCAATTCTTCCCTTCTCCCGGTTTCTCCCAATTCTCCCATCTGTCGCGTTCTCGCAGTCTCCGGGGTTTTCCCGATTTCCCCCGTCAGCCGAGTTCTCTAGTCTCCCGGATTCTCCCAATTCCCCCCGTCTTCCGAGTTCTCGTAGTCTTCCGGCTATTCCTAGTTCCCCCCGTCTTCTGCGTTTTCACAATTCTCCTCGCCACCGGTGGATATCGTTCGTTTAACACGGCCCTCTCAGAAATGAACTGTATCAGACGCATCAACCTCAACGACGATGATGATGATGTTGAGGTGGAGGTTGAGGCAAAGGACGAAATCGAGGGGGAGCAATCGGAGACATCACCGCCTCGCCGGAAGGGAAAAGCTGTGACAACAAACACGACCACTTCTCCAGCGAAGGGGAATGAGAAGGCGAAGTTCCGACATCAAGCAGTGGATCCGAAGCTGTACGAGGTGCCAACTACATACCTGACGATATTTTCTGGCTGGCCAAATGCTACATTGATATCGGGCTGGACGGGGAGACCGCCAACTACCAAACCCTAAAATAAATTTTGGAACAAAACTACTGTCCGCTTCAACGAACACATAGCTCCCACCGCGCCGCGCCAGAAGGGTCCGATGAAGTCGGTGTGGGGCTGCGCCAAGAAAGAGATTGGCCACTTCAATGCTTGCTACCTCTACCTCGAGAGAGAGCACGCAAGCGCGCGGAACGTCCTCGACCTGTACACCTTGGCCCAGGATAATTACTCCAGCTTATACGAGAAAGAATTCAAGCATAGGAAGTCGTGGGAGCTCTTGAATAATATCCCCAATTTTGCAACCCGGAGATTGAAACAACTCCGAAGCGGACGAGGATCAATGAAGACGGCGACTACACTTCAAATTCTAGCTCCAACACATCCGTCAGTGATGCAAACTCCACCCAAACTCGTCCCATCGGAGTGAAACAACTCAAGAAAGGAAAAGACAGGAAGGCGGTGGCCAATACCGAATTGAACACTGTCGCCGAAGAATTGTCCAAGGCGAACGACGTTAGTGGAATGAAGTTCGCGTACGAGATAAATATGTGAGACACAACAGTATGAATCCAGCGCAATTGAGGCGCACCAAAAAGTTTGTGCGGGGCTCGCCAAAAAATATGATTGGGAGTAGTTGTATTTTTTTTTATTTTAATTGTTGTATTTTTTTATTTTAATTATTGTATCTTTTTAATTTTCATTTAATAAAATTGTTCGTTTTTTAATGTTTTTATTTAATTTAAGTATTCTTATTATTATTTATTAGAAATATAAAAAAATTAAAAAAAATAAAATTATTCAATTATTGTCAATCATTGGATAGACCTAGGTTTATATATCAACCCCATTATCAAATTTTCTACCTAAGTCTATCCAATCATTGGGACCCCACCAAAATCACCAAAACTAAGGATGGACCTAGGTAGTGATATCAATCGGGCCAACCCTTTTGGGTTCAGGTCAATTCTATTGGGTGGTCGGGCTATTCGGTCCGGTTAAGTCGAGTTGGATTTTTTTCGGATTGAAAATTTGCAACCCTAACCTAACCCTTCGGGTTGCGGGTTAGCTCGTTAGGTCACAAGATTTAAAAATTAAAATATAATTAAATAAAAAAAGTCTTTCCAACAAAATAAGTATAATAGTTATAGTACAAAAAGTTACAATAATTCAACATTAATTTGTTATCTCGCAAATAAAATTAAACAATTGAATTACACTCGTCTTCTACTTAAATAACTTTTGCAGTAGCTCCAACTTGATCACTGACTTCAATTTCATTATCTTCACCTTCTATTTAAGAAGAATGAAAGGGGGAGTATGATTTATATATAAATTTGGTTGATTATATATATATATATGATATACAAAACGACTTACATAAGTATGATTTATATATTTAGACCTAGGATTAAATAAACAAGTGAGATATTATTCAGGTTAGTCGGGTTGACCCTAACCCTTTTCGGGCTAACCCTAATAACCCAATTATATATTCGGACTGTAAATATATAACCCTTACCCTTTACTTTTTTCATATCATTCGAATCGACTTGTCGGATTCAGGCTCGATTGACATCCGTAGACCTAGGTTTATAAAATCACCACTGTTGAATGCTCTTAGGTAAACAATGATCTTTGGCCTACCTAACTTAGATGCGCGTTAAGTTTTTTTTTTTCTTTTTTTTGGGTCACACTTTTTTTTTGAACATTGGTCAATGGGTACACCATTAAAATCAGAAAAAACGGAAGAAAAAAAATAGAATAAAAAACCAGGGGAAAGATTAGCGACGAATCATGTAATTTGTCCAAAAATTATACTACTATAATTTACTAAAATAATGTCGATTCACAAATTCTTATACCAACAAGGCCCGCAAATGATTAAACCTTTCAAACAACAACGTGAAGCTCATTCTTAACTCTTTTAAAGTTTAACGTGGTCACAGATGGAGGCGTTCCAATTAGCTCTAGACAATTGTGGTCTTAAAACTCTTTTGAGTGACGCCAAATTTTCTTGGTATAATCAGAGGAAGGGGTTCAACAGCTATATTTGAGCGACTGGATAGATTTTGTGTGAATAAAGCAGCTCGGAATGTTTTTGTGCTCCCGGTGGTGCACACTTTTGATTCCTTTGGTTCTGATCATAAGCTATTGTTGTTGAAGTTAACAATGCACAAAAGAGCTAGATATGTGACATGAGGTGGGAATTGATTTCTTTTTGAGCAGAAATGGATGACAGAGAAAGAATTTGCGGCGGATCTTCTTACAGAGTGGTCGGACTTGGGGAATATTCCTCTTCATTTGAAATTGGTGGAATGTCAGAAATTCCTTTCTTCTTGGGCGGGATCTCGTTTTGATAATCCAGACAAGCAAATTGAAGAGCTTCATAAAACACGTCGTAAACTTCTTAATGAGGCAGGCTCACGTGATATCTCTGATGAGATCCAGGTTTTGTCTTAGAAACTAGAAAATTTGTTGGAGATGGAAGAAATGCATTGGAAACAAAGATCTAGGGCCAATTGGTTAGGGTTGGGAGACCGAAATTCAAGTTTTTTCCACAATTTTGCTTCTGAAAGGAAACGGAAAAATCATATTGAAGGTCTTCTCGATAAATATGGAATGTGGGAAGAAGATGAGAAGGTTAAAGCGGGAATCATTGAAGATTATTTCAGAAATATGTTTACTTCAGTGGTTCCATCCGAGGCTAATATTGCAGAGGTGGTGAATGGTAATATTCCACGGCTCTCTTCTGATAGATTCATGGAAGAAGAAGTTAGGAGAACGGTGTTTCATATGTATCCACACAAATCACCCGGTCCCGATGGTTTTCCATCATTATTTTTTCAGAAATTATGGCCTGAGATTGGAGATACAGTGTCTAGAGACGTGCTTGGTGTTCTGAATGGTAGAGTAGATATTAGGGATTGGAACAAAACTTATATTGTTCTACTTCCCAAGATAAAGAATCCGAAGCAAGTGAAATATTTTAGGTCTGTTAGCTTATGTAACATTATTTATAAAATTGTTACAAAAGTTCTTGCTAATCGTTTAAAGGGGTTCTTAGATGAAGTGATTGACTCTTCGCAAAGCGCTTTTATTCCGGGGCGATTGATCTCCGACAATATCCTTCTTGGCTATGAGTGCATGCATTGACTTAGAAATCATAAGAAAGGTAAAGTGGGGTTTGCAGCTACTAAGCTTGACATGAGTAAGGCTTATGATCATGTGGAATGGGGTTTTCTTAGTGCTATGCTCATTACTATGAATTTTCCAGAATCTGTGGTACATTTAGTAATGAGTTGTGTCCGAACAGTGCATTTTTCCTTTGTGGTTAATGGAAAAGTTTATGGCGATGTGACTCCATCGTGGGGCATTCGGCAAGGTTTTTCACTCTCACCTTTCTTGTTTGTTATTTGTGCTCAAGGACTGTCGTCGTTATTAAGTCGTCTGGAGACACAAAAAGAAGTGGTGGGGATCAGGATTGCTAGATCGTGTCCTTCTTTATCACACCTCTTTTTTGCAGATGATATTTCATTATTTTTTAAAACGGATTCTAGAGTTGTGAGAAGTATCACAGAGGCTCTTTTTTCTTATTCTTTGGCTTCGGATAAAGAAATCAATTTCGAGAAATCGACGGTTATGTTCAGTCCCAATACTTCTTATTCAGAGATTACTAATGTTAAGGCAATTTTGGGTATAGCCGAGACTAAAGGTCTTTCTATCTATCTCGGCCATCCTACTTTTATTTTAAAATAACAACGAATGCAGTTCGATTTTCTCCGTGAGCGAGTAAGCAAGAAATTTAAGGGCTGAAAGAGTAAGCTTTTCTCGATGGGAGGAAGGGAGGTTTTGCTGAAATCTGTCATTTAATCTATACCGACATATACTATGTCGTGTTTTAGAGTGCCACATGGTGTTTGTGGAGATATTGAACGATTGTGTGCTAATTTCTGGTGGGGTGATAAGGAAGAAGGTAGAAGTATGCATTGGACAAAGTGGGATAAGGTGTGTCGTTCTAAGTCGGAGGGTGGTGTTGGATTTCGTCGGCTTTCTGAATTTAATAAGGCATTATTAGCGAAGCAAGTATGGAGATTGATTAAATTCCCAAATACTCTTTTGGCTCAGGTTTTGAAAGGACGATATTACAGTAATGTGGACATCATGGATGCAAAAGTTGGATCAAACGTGTCGTATACTTGGCGTTCGCTTTGTTGGAGTCGTGATATCTTGGCCGATGGGATTCGTTGGAAAGTAGGAAATGGGGAAAAGGTTAGAGTGTTTAATAATGCTTGGATTCTAGGTTTGGCATTAGGAAAAATTGTCCCTTTGGTTGAGAGAGTGAAGGATTTGACAGTAAGCGAGCTTTTGATAGATTCATGCTCGTGGAATATGCCTCTTCTCACTCAGATTATGCAGCTTCATGTCGTGGCGGGGGTAGGCTCTATTTCCTTGCCACTTCCGGTGCATGAAGATTCTTGTTACTGGTCTCTCGAAGAAAAAGGGAATTATACGGTCAAGTCAGGTTATCTTTGCGCTACTAAGTATTATTATTCTCCTACCTTTAGCTCGAATAATGTCGATGAAAAGAAATGGTGGAAGTATATATGAGCTTTAAATATCCCTCTGAAAGTTAGAATTGTTGCTTGGAGGTTATTTAATGACTTTATTCCAGCGGAAGCGAATTTGCGGCAACATCATGTTCCTTCTAAGGGGATATGTTTCTGGTGTAATAAAGACTGGGGGATGACGAAACATTGCTTGATTTTCTGTGATTCTGTAAAACATTTTGGAAAGAATCTGTGTTTTGGGACGACATGAAAAGGGAATCACATCTTTCACTTGTGAATTTGAGTAGATTGATTCGAGCGCAGTTTAAGAAGGATGGTTTTGAACGATGAACTATGGGATTATAGTCTATGTGGGTGTCTCTTTGTGGTTATAAGCATGGTTCTATTCAGAAGCACAAGGACGATCCGTTGCAGAGTTGT
Organism: Schizonepeta tenuifolia; assembly: GCA_029490685.1. NCBI lineage: Eukaryota > Viridiplantae > Streptophyta > Magnoliopsida > Lamiales > Lamiaceae > Schizonepeta > Schizonepeta tenuifolia. Next base: position 11,282,851 of record CM055958.1, on the reverse strand, counting down.
GGTGTTGTTTTGGAAAGTTTTCAATTGGCTCGTAGCAAATTGCATTTTAATATGCAACTATTAACCGCTGGTTGGTTCTGCTCAATGGATTGCTCTAATTAGAGGTTGTTTGAGGTTGGATATTGATGTATGCTGCCATCTTGGTTATACTAAGATTGGAATTGGTTTTATTATTAGAAATCATGATGGGCATATTGTGGCGGCGATGGCTAGAGAACCTGGATTTTCACCGACGGTGCTTATTGGTGAACTTCATGCCATGATGTTGGGTAATGGATATTGCTTAGAAAATGATCTTGGTCCGATTTTTGTCTACACAGATTCTATGCTTGGAGTTCACGTTGTTAGTGATATAAAGAAGGGCTCAAATTCGTTATCTGATGAATGGTTTGAGGGCATTAATGCAACAAAGCGTAAAATAGTAGTTGAGTTTTCTCATGTTCGTAGAGACGCCAATATGGCGGCTCATAGCTTAGCACAATATGCTTTTAAGCATTCCGGTGTTATGATCTGGAAGTCAGACTTTCCGTCTTGGCTTCTTGATTTGGTTTCTGCCTGAACCCTGCCGGCCAAGATGAAAGATCCGGGAAGCTTCCATATTCCTTGTGCTGTTGGTGGACTTCAAATTGAAAAGATGCTATGTGATTCGGGAGCTAGCATCAATCTTATGCCATTGACTTTGTTCAACAAATTGGGAATTGGAACTCTCAAGCCCTCCAATATTGTGCTTCAAATGGCGGACCGCTCGATTGCTTATTCAAGGGGGATTGTTGAAGATATTTTGGTCAAAGTGGGTGAGTTTATTTTTCCTTGTGATTTTGTGGTGTTGGATATAGATGAAGATGAGAAGATTCCTTTAATTTTTGGACGCCCGTTTTTGGCGACTGGAAGAGCTTTAATTGATGTGGAAAAGGAAGAGCTTACCCTTCGAGTCTATGATGAGATGCACACTTTCTTCATCTATCAAACCTTGAAGATCCATAAAGATGAAGGTTCCAAATGTTTTGAAGAACATAAAATTGTGGATTTGGATCCTCTCATTGATAAGGGTGATCAACACAAAACAAATGAATTCTTGCTTAAGCGTTCATTCCATAAAATCCATGGTCGGCCCGTGACATATCATCCTCCTTGATGAGTCGTGATTGTGAGGCTATGTCGAGCTAAAGACGTTAAACTAAGCGCTAATTGGGAGGCAACCCAATGAGGTTAATTTTTAATTTTTTTTTATTTTCTTTTCCTTTTCATTGTTTATTTTTGTCTTGTAGGTAAAAAAAAAAGAGAAAAAACGAAAAAAAAAAATGGGCGAAAGAGCGGGGGGACGAGATAGTTCTTTGTGTTGCTTTCCTCCATATTGATTCGGTGAGTTTGTTCCAATCAACCTGTGCTTTTACTTACAAACTTATTCTTCCTTATTGTTGAATTAGTTTGGGGGGATGGAGAAAGGGGTTAATTGCTTTCTATTTGTATTTGCTTTATTAGTTGATTAATTTTGTTGCTAGTTAAGTGTTTTAGTTTAGTAATTGTTTTTGAATTTTTATTAAAAAAAATGCATGTTTTTAAGTGAATGTGTGACTTGGCTAATGATAAAATTGTTGGTTTGGACTTAAATTGATGAGTATGAGAATTTCATGAGGGATTGAGCATGAATTGATGGATTGATTGTTTTAGCCTCTTTAGACTTAAAAACATAGCCTATGTGAGATTTGAGCCTTGACTATTATATTTTCATAGTCTATTTTGTTCTTGTGTGATTTGTCAAGCATGCATGTTAATCTCTAAAACTTGCCATGAATCTTCCTCAAGATTGTGTTAGTGTGCTAAGAATTAGGAGATGATTTAAGGCTATCCTTGTTAGCCAATTTTTTCCTCTTTGTTGTCCAAATTGATAATTTATCCTAGTTTGCCACTTTGAGCTTTTGAGCCTTTTCTTTGATAAACTAATGGTGAATTGGGGTAGATCTTTTAGGGAGTGGTTGTGCTTAAAAGAAGAATGCAAGGAGGGAATAAGCACCTATGTTTTAAAAGTTCAAGTTGAAATTAGCCCTTATAAGCTCATGAAAGTAGGAAAAGTTATAGTTTGAGAAGAAAAAAAGAAAAAGGAAAAAAGAGAAAAGAGAAAAGTGATAAAAAGAAAAGAAAGATAAGAAAAAAAAAGAGAGAAAAAAAATAAGAGCATAAAAGGGTGATTGATTGATAATTTGGTGCTAGTATTTGTGGTGTTATGGTTGACAAGTTAAAAGTTGGTAGAAGTGTTTGTTAAGAAGAAGGGACTTGTGATGATTTTGGAAGATAGATTTTGCTTGATTTAGTCACTTGGCCTAAATTTCCCTACCTTACCAAAGAGCCAACGTTACAACCAAAATAAAGTCCTTTTTTATCCTAGTTTGAAGTATACGTTTGAACGATGGCGAGGTTAGATAATTGGCAAGCTTATGGTAGATTGCATGTTATGTTGTGACTTGAGTGTATATACTTCCTATATCATACACTTGAGAGTTGAGAGTTTACTTAAATACTTCCCATGCCGTGAGGAGTTTAAATGAGGCTAGAATGATTGGTTTGTTCGTTTGTGTTTGATCTTGATTGGGTTTTTGCATGAATCATATTTTTGAAAATTTCTGAAGCCGATTAAGTTACAATTTCGCTTCAAATCCATGTTTGTTTGGTTCTTTTTCTTCTTGTTGTTTGAGGACAAACAACCCTTTAAGTTTGGGGGATTGTTAAACATGGATTTTCTCATCTTTATAAACTTAATTGATGTCAATTCGTATTGGGAAAAAAAATTTTAGTAATGAGTTTTGAGCTTAGCTATTGTTAATTTATGAAATATGATGCTCGTTCGTACTTTGTTTAATTTTGCAGAAAATTAGAATCAAAATTATGCAAATTGAACATGATAGGATGAAAGTACAACTCGATAAGAGTTCATAGGCGAAAATGGATCCAAAATCGGAGTTGAAACGAGGGAGAACGAGCCGTTTGAAAATTATTGCGCGTTGTCATGCGGTCCGGCATGCGGCCGCATGAAGGGACCGCATGCGGTCCGATTTTTGCTCCAAAAGACGGGATTTTCACGCATTTCACATGTGGTTGTCCATGCGGTCGTGCATGCGACCGCATGGCGAGGTGGTTTAGCCCAAAAACCTTCCTACTTTGATTCTAATTCTCTTCCTTGTTAAGATTTGTTTCCTACACGTTTTGTCTTAGGTTTTTGGCTATAAATACTCCTTCTATTGCATAGAAGAGACACCACCATCACACCATCACACCACCTTACACATCGTTTATTATTTTTCATTGTTTTAGTTTAGTTTGGAGCTTTTCGAGACTTGGAGACAAGATTCAAGAGTTCAAGATGTTTTGTTTCTTCTTCGTTTTCTTTTCTTTTATTGATTATGAATTCCTTTTTTTTTTATTTGGTGTTTGCTTTAATTATGAGTAGCTTAATTTCTTGTATCCTAGGGTTAGAGAGTAGATGGATAATTAATCTTTGATTCTTAATCAATTAATCAATTACGACCTTCTCTTCTTTCTTATGTTCTTGATTTGTCTTGCATGCTTGATTGATCGGCCACTAATTGTGCATATTAGTTGTGTTAATTCAATAGTCGGGAGATGAGGATTAATACTTGAACTGGAACATACGACACGCATTGCAAAATAACCGGGAGGGGACGAGCCTTGTGTGAGAGCATTAATCTTAGGATCTTTTGGGAGTTGCATGCATATGATATTTGTCGGAAACGAAAATCCTTGCATGTGATCAATGGTTTATTCGCTACGGAAGTAGGTTTAAGCTATTTTTGTGACTGTTCTAGGAAGAGTCGAGTCCCAGTGTTAATTGATTGATTGATTGAGATTTGAATTTTAATTTTCCATTGAAATTGAAGCCTTAGGATACCTTATTCTTATTTGAATCTTTACATATTTTTGTTTGCTTTTTACTTGCTCTTTGTTTTCTTAATTAGTTTCATTAAAAATCCAAAAATTAAAGTTTGTAGTATAAATAGAGGATAATAGTTGAAAGTAGTACTTGCTAAGTTAAATCAGTCTCTGTGGAATACGACCTTGCTTCCATATACATAATAGCACCCGTGCACTTGCGGCGTGTTAAAGAAAAGTGCGAACAAGTTTTTGGCGCCGTTGCCGGGGACTGTTTTAATTTTAGCAATATTATGATTAGATTGTTTGAGACTAATTTAGACATATATTATATTATTATACTAATTTTTAATTTTTCTTGTTGTGATTCACAGGTAGTGCATGCAAAGAAGGTCACAAGGATTACCCTTGGAGCCTTTAAATCCGGAGATTGAAGCTACTTGTTGTCGCAACAACGCGATAAGAAGAGCGCGAGATCATAACATGGAGGATCAACAACAAAATCCACCAGTTGATCCGGTGATTAGAGCTATATGCAAGAACCGATTCAGCAACTTATTGCCGTACAGAGGGCCAAACAAGAAACTCCAATCAAGGCTGAATTTCAACCCGTAGTGCAGCAGAGAGGAACCTTCGGTCCAACTATTAATGCCAACACGTTTGAGCTTAAGCCATCACTTATTGCTATGGTGCAGAATAATCAATTTGGAGGAAGGCCAGCTGAAGATCCTCATGCACATCTGAGTCAGTTTTTGGAGGTGTGCGAGACTGTCAAACAGAATGGGGTTCCACATGATGCAATCAAGTTACGCCTCTTCTCATTCTCTCTAAGAGATGAGGCTAAGCTTTGGTTCCATCCTTTAGATCCGACTGCTGTTACAACTTGGAATGATTTCGTAGAGATTTTTCTCTACAAATACTTCTCTCCAAGCAAGACAATGAAGCTGAGGTCAGAGATTTAACAATTCTGTCAATTTAATGGAGAGACGTTGTATGAGGCTTGGGAGAGGTTCAAAGGGATGCTGCGAAAGTGTCCTAATTATGGGATTTCTGCGAATGAGAAGGTGTTGATTTTCTATAATGGGTGCACCGGAGAGGTCAAGAATCTATTGAATGCTGCCGGTCAAGGAGATATTCTGGAGCATGGATGTGCAGCTGCAACAGACATCATTGAGAAGTTAGCAGCAAACAATCATCAATGGCCGGATTCAAGGAGTGTACCAAAGAAAGTGGCGATTCTAACAAACGACGATCCCATAGCCAAGTTGACAGCCCAAATGTCGAACTTTATGACCAAGATGGAGGACATGATGAGTCAAAGGCATGGACCATCTCAAGGGGAAGCACTGGATGTTGAAGATGTGAATTATGTCAACCGCAGAGGCTATGAGAATTACAAGCAACCGTATGGGTACCTTCTTGGAGCAGCTTATGGGACATCGCAAAGGCCTCAAAATCAATACCAAGGTAACAGGACCAATCCTAACCTTTCTTACGCGAATCCCAATAATGCGTTGCAGCCACCACCCGAATTTGTTGTTTCAAACGGCGAAATTATGGAGGAGAAGAAATCACAGCTTGAGGAGATACTTGCTAAATTCATGCAAGTAAGTGAGGTTAACAAGAAGGATATGGATACAGGGATATTGATCTTGGAGAAACAAATGGATCACATTGCTAATACTTTGACGAGCCAACATCAACAAGGGAAATTTCCTAGCAATACGGTGGTTAATCCAAAGGTGCAATGCATGGCCATCACGCTTAGGAGTGAGACTTCATATGAAGAGCCGAAAATTCCAATTGAAGAGGCCAAGAGTGAAAGTTCTAAAGATACTCAAGCGGTGGAAGAAAAGAATCAAAGTCAAAAGAAGAAGGTAACACCAAAATCACCTCCTTATCGCCCCCTCCTTTTTATCGTCCTCCTATGCCGTATCCCCAACGCCACAAAAATGAGAGCATGAAGGAACAATTTTCAAAGTTCCTTGAGATATTTCAAAAGATCCACATCAACATTCCACTCGTGGAGGCATTGCAACAAATGCCTAATTGTGCCAAATTCTTAAAAGATGTGCTTTTGAAGAAGAAGAATTTGAAGAAGTTAGATACGGTCTATCTCAATGAGGAGTGTAGTGCAATCTTGCAAAGAAAGTTGCTGGCCAAGATGAAAGATTCGGGAAGCTTCCATATTCCTTGTGCTATTCGTGGACTTCAAAATGAAAAGATGTTATGTGATTTGGGAGCTAGCATCAATCTTATGCCATTGTCTTTGTTCAACAAATTGGGAATTGGAACTCTCAAGCCCTCCAATATTGTGCTTCAAATGGCGGACCGCTCGATTGCTTATCTAAGGGAAATTGTTGAAGATATTTTGGTCAAAGTGGGTGAGTTTATTTTTCCTTGTGATTTTGTGGTGTTGGATATAGATGAAGATGAGAAGATTCCTTTAATTTTTGGACGCCCGTTTTTTATGACGGGAAGAGCTTTAATTGATGTGGAAAAGGGAGAGCTTACCCTTCGAGTCTATGATGAGATGCACACTTTCTTCATTTATCAAACCTTGAAGATCCATAAAGATGAAGGTTCCAAATGTTTTGAAGAACATAAAATTGTGGATTTGGATCCTCTCATTGATAAGGGTGATCAACACAAAATAAAGGAGTTCTTGCTTAAGCGTTCATTCCACAAAATCCATGGTCGGCCGTGACATATCATCCTCCTTGATGAGTCGTGATTGTGAGGCTATGTCGAGCTAAAGAAGTTAAACTAAGCGCTAGTTGGAGGCAACCCAACGAGGTTAGTTTTTAATTTTTTTTTTATTTTCTTTTCCTTTTCATTGTTTATTTTTGTTTTGTAGAAAAAAAAAAAGAGAGAAAAAACGAAAAAAAATGGGCGAGAGAGCGGGGGGACGAGATAGTTCTTTGTGTTGCTTTCCTCCATATTGATTCGGTGAGTTTGTTCCAATCAACCTCCGCTTCTACTTACAAACTTATTCTTCCTTGTTGTGGAATAAGTTTGGGGGGATAGAGAAGGGGATTGATTGCTTTTTATTTTTATTTGCTTTATTAGTTGATTAATTTTGTTGCTAGTTAAGTATTTTAGTTTAGTAATTGTTTTTGAGTTTTTATTTAAAAAAATGCATGTTTTTAACTGAATGTGCGACTTGGCTAATGATGAAATTGTTGGTTTGGATTTAAATTGATGAGTGTGAGAATTTCATGAGGGATTGAGCATGAATTGATGGATTGATTGTTTTAGCCTCTTTAGACTTAAAAACATAGCCTATGTGAGATTTGAGCCTTGACTATTATATTTTCATAGTCTATTTTGTTCTTGTGTGATTTGTCAAGCGTGCATGTTAATCTCTAGAACTTGCCATGAATCTTCCTCAAGATTGTGTTAGTGTGCTAAGAATTAGGAGATGATTTAAGGACATCCTTGTTAGCCAATTTTTTCCTCTTTGTTGTCCAAATTGATAATTTATCCTAGTTTGCCACTTTGAGCTTTTGAGCCTTTTCTTTGATAAACTAATGCTGAATTGGGGTAGATCTTTTAGGGAGTGGTTGTGCTTAAAAGAAGAATGCAAGGAGGGAATAAGCACCTATGTTTTAAAAGTTCAAGTTGAAATTAGCCCTTATAAGCTCATGAAAGTAGGAAAAGTTATAGTTTGAGAAGAAAAAAAGAAAAAGGAAAAAAGAGAAAAGAGAAAAGTGATAAAAAGAAAAGAAAAAAAAAAGAGAAAAAAAATAAGAGCATAAAAGGGTGATTGATTGATAATTTGGTGCTAGTAAAGTTTGTGGTATTATGGTTGACAGGTTAAAAGTTGGTAGAAGTGTTTGTTAAGAAGAAGGGACTTGTGATGATTTTGGAAGATAGATTTTGCTTGATTTAGTCACTTGGCCTAAATTTCCCTACCTTACTAAAGAGCCAACGTTACAACCAAAATAAAGTCCTTTTTTGTCATAGTTTGAAGCATACGTTTGAACGATGGCGAGGTTAGATAATTGGCAAGCTTATGGTAGATTGCATGTTATGTTGTGACTTGAGCGTATATACTTCCTATATCAGACACTTGAGAGTTGAGAGTTTACTTAAATACTTCCAATGCCGTGAGGAGTTTAAATGAGGCTAGGATGATTGGTTTGTTCGTTTGTGTTTGATCTTGATTGGGTTTTTGCATGAATCATATTTTTGAAAATTTCTGAAGCCGATTGATTTACAACTTCGCTTCAAATCCATGTTTGTTTGGTTCTTTTTCTTCTCGTTGTTTGAGGAGAAACAACCCTTTAAGTTTGAGGGATTGTTAAACATGGATTTTCTCATCTTTATAAGCTTAATTGATGTTAATTCGTTTTGGGAAATCATGTTTGTAATGAGTTTTGAGCTTAGCTATTGTTAATTTATGAAATATGATGCTCGTTCGTACTTTGTTTGATTTTGCAGAAAATTCAAGTCAAAATTATGCAAATTTAACATGATAGGATGAAATTACAGCTTAATAGGAGTTCGTAGGTGAAAACGGATCCAAAATCAGAGTTGAAACGAGGGAGAACGAGCCGTTTGAAAATTATTTCACATGCGGTTGTCCATGCGGTCGTGCATGTGACCGCATGGCGAGGTGGTTCAGCCCAAAACCTTCCTACTTGATTCTAATTCTCTTCCTTGTTAGGATTTGTTTCCTACACGTTTTGTCTTAGGTTTTTTGCTATAAATACTCCTTCTATTGCATAGAAGAGACACCACCATCACACCATCACACCACCTTACACATCTTTTATTATTTTTCATAGTTTTAGTTTAGTTTGGAGCTTTTCGAGATTTGGAGACAAGATTCAAGAGTTCAAGATGATTTGTTTCTTCTTCGTTTTCTTTTCTTTTATTGATTATGAATTCCTTTTCTTTTGATTTGGTGTTTGCTTTAATTATGAGTAGCTTAATTTCTTGTATCCTAGGGTTAGAGAGTAGATGGATAATTAATCTTTTATTCTTAATCAATTAATCAATTACGACCTTCTCTTCTTTCTTATGTTCTTGATTTGTCTTGCATGCTTGATTGATTGACCACTAATTGTGCATATTAGTTGTGTTAATTCAATAGTCGGGAGATGAGGATTAATACATGAACTGGAACATAGGACACGCATTGCAAAATAACCGGGAGGGGACGAGCCTTGTGTGAGAGCATTAATCTTAGGATCTTTTGGGAGTTGCATGCATATGATGTTTGTCGGGAACGAAAACCTTTGCATGTGATCAATGGTTTATTCGCTACGGAAGTAGGTTTAAACTATTTTTGTGACTGTTCTAAGAAGAGTCGAGTCCCAGTGTCAATTGATTGATTGATTGAGATTTGAATTTTAATTGTCCATTGAAATTGAAGCCTTAGGATACCTTATTCTTATTTGAATCTTTACATATTTTTGTTTGCTTTTTACTTGCTCTTTGTTTTCTTAATTAGTTTCATTAAAACCCCAAAAATTAAAGTTCGTAGTCTAAATAGATGATAATAGTTGAAAGTAGTACTTGCTAAGTTAAATCAATCTATGTGGAATACGACCTTGCTTCCATATACACAATAGCACCCGTGCACTTGCGGCGTGTTAAAGAAAAGTGCGAACACTTGGCCATAACATGCATTAATGCGTCCAAGAATATTAACCATCTCACAATATACATATCGATTGTGATAGAACAAAGATACTCTTGAAAGTACTTAAATGTAATACTTTCCTCGTTCCAATATTGATGTCCCGTATTTTTTTTTGGGATGTCGCTGATATTGATTACTTGTTTCCTTTTTCGGAAACTATCATCTCTCACAAAAATATGTGGGCTCGATAACTTTTATCACTTTATCGTTTAAATCGTCATTCTTCTTAATTCTCGTGCCAAAAGAAATAGGCAATCAATAGCGGAACGGATGGAGTATTTGTTATAGAAAGTGATAATACATTTCAGATCGGATCCTCTATTGCATTAATAGGAGAACGACACATGGCGTGATTAGGGTTTTACGATTTCGGGAATATAATTTCTTTGTATATACCCTAAATCTTGAACCCTTAGTCATGCCACGTGTCGTTCCTTTATTTATGCAACTAGTAAATAACTCATCGAGACTCGACGAAAAATAACATTATATTTTTATCGATATAAATATACTTTGAAATTAAGTTATTTGGTAAATAATATTTTATTTCACAAAAGTGAGCAAGAGAAGAAACACAAACATCTTACAAATGATAAAAAAAAAAAAAAAAACAAACTATACTACTATAACTTTGAAAAAACTTCTCTTTATCTCTCAATATTTCCCCCTCACTCTATCTAGAATTTCTCTCCAAAGAAAGACTGATCACTTATATTTTAAAAATAGTATTATATCTTATTTAGAAGTTGTTATGTTGTTTGCATTAATTGTAAATCAAACATAGTAAATTAATTATATTTTACGTATCTAAACTTATAATTATGAATGACAATAAACCATATACTATACTAATTTATTATATATTTTTCAAATCTAAATTTGTTTGAAATTTTGCTCAGTTTGGTGTTGTCCAGTCAAGCGATTAAAATAGTGATTTTATTGTATATACTCGTCGCATACATGTTGGGTAATAGTACTCGATAAAAATATGAACAATACAAAGTTAATATTAACTAAAATTAGTAAAAAATATTCTTTTTATTTCTATTTGAATAGTCTCATTGGTTTATGGTAAATTGACATCGCTAATCTTAGCTAAAGGCCGAGAAATATATATTTGTATTTTTATTATTATTTTTCCAATCTAAATTTGTTTAGAATTTTTCTTTATTGTATATATTCGTCGCAAAGCTGCTCGACAATAATACTCAATAAAAAATTTGAATAGCATGAAGTTATTACTCACTTCGTCCACGAACCAAATACCTACTTACCCATTTTTGTCTACAAATCAAATACTCACTTGTCTTTTTGTACAATAATACCCTCTTAAAATTACTACCCAATGCCATTATTGGACCCACCACAATATACTAACCCAATTTAATTAACCCAATAATTATATCCTAATTACCAAGCCCAAATAACCCCTTCACAGCCCAAATAATCCAGCTCATTTTCCTTTTATCAATCCACTCGAACCCTAGAATCTGGAAGCCTCTCTTTTCTTCTCTTAATTCCTCACTCATTTGCTTGAACCCTAATTTGTTTTCTTCTTCTTCTTCCAATTCGTCTCTCACTCACATATCCCTAATATGCTTCTCATCTCTCTTCTCTCCGATGTCTAATTATTCATGGGTGGAAGTCTCCAATTTCTATTGGGAGTTGGTTTCGGATTCAGTCACGATCGTGCCGAAGGCTAGATCTCTCGAGATTTGTGATGCCTTTTGAGGTTGTGCTGGAGATTGAGGAGGAGACGCCATCGGCGCCCTTTGAACCCTACACTGTGGCACCCTTTGAACATTACGTCGTGGTGCCGTCTGACTTGACGGCGGCGGAGGCTGGATATGCAGAAATCTGTCATGGCATCGTTGATTCCATGGTGGTGCCGGTTTCTGACTCGATGGTGGTGGTGGAACCTCCATGGTCTGAACCCTACGAATCTATGGTGTTGGAGACTGAATCTCAACCCTTTGAATCTATGGTGCCAGAGACTGAATTTCAACCCTTCGTATCTATGGTGCCGGAGATTGAAATTGAGCAGGTAAATATTCTTCTAAAATTTACTTTTATCATATTTCATCAATTCTTGCATATTTTGTTGAGTATGTATACTAATGCTTTTAATTTAATTTCTGTAGACGTCCCTTCCATTTATTCTAAATCTGTATGAGAGTGAGGAAGCTCGAGTGAGATATCTGCAGATTTTGGGGATATTCTTCCCTAGCGTGTTAAGACTCATATAATCAAGTGACACTCTTCTAATATATCTCTTGGTGGGGGCTGGTGATGCCATCTTTCGTTTAAATGATTCGATGCCCCTTGGTTTGTGATCTGTGATCACTGATTTGTGAGTAATTGATGCAATTATGTTTCTTTTTGGCTGAATTTGACTGTAGTAGTTATGTGTGATCACTTATATGTCCCTATCTGTGATGTTTATAGCTTGGAATAAGTGAAACATATGCTGCACTTGATGTCTTAGTTCATACGATGCAACTGATTTGTGAGTAATTGATGCAATTATGGGTCTTTTTGGCTGAATTTGACTCTATCAGCGATCTGTGATCACTTATCTGTCCCTATCTATGATGTTAACAGTTTTGGAATAAGTGAAACAAATGCTGCATTTGATGTCTTGGCTCATATGATGCATATGATGTTACATGAGTGATCTGATGCATATGATTGTCCCTTTGATGCATTTTTTTTTAAGAACAAGATACTACACTTGATGTCTTTGTTCATATCATGCATATGATTGTCTCTTTGATGCCTTGTTTTTTTAAAACAATATATTGCACTTGATGTTATCTTTATCATGCCACCACTAGGTCATTGTTTCTCAATTTATGAGGCTGATTTAGAATGCTGAATGTGTATAAACATAAGTCAATAATGCAATATTTCCTTTGCTGAGACAATTTACATGTGAGTTGCAACAAAAAAGCAGTATACATTCCAAACGAGACAAAAACTGGCACATATTGTTTGTTCTTTTAAACCCTGACCTGCACCACCTCCTACTAATGTTCTAGATTCATTTGTTCCATTTCCTCAATCAACTTGTCCAACTTATAAAACCTATCCTCACCAGTTGCATGTTGGTTTAAGTACTCCAAGCTAACCTTCACAAGTTGTTAATGAACTTCTAAACATTCTGGTAACTCACCTAGTCTTGCAAGTCTTTCTTCTAAACATTCTTGCAGTCGTTGCCACCTTTGTACTTCATGATTTCTGTGTAACAGCCTTGCAATGTAAGAAAAACGTTGTTTAACTTACTTGGTGGGTAATCTTCATATGCTTGTTTGACATTTTGTAGTAAATCTTGAACCCCACTTCTCATCTATCTTTGTTTTTGGTGAGGTAAAATCACTTCTCTCATGTATTGTGTTATACATTGTCTGAAATTTTAACTTGGCACCCTCAATCTTTCCACCAAGCTGACTAAGGCTCCAATTAAGTCTAGACAGCTTATTTTCTGGGGTAAGAAATGGTTTGATGACATTGGTATGTGCCTTTAACTTCTTTTGTTTCACCCACACATGAATAAGACTTTTACTAACACCAATGTTTGCAGCCATTACTCTCAGTGATTACCTTTGAAGGACTGAGAGGGATTTTACCTTTTCTGCATCTATAGTCATTTTATTTTCCCATTCTGATCCTTTTTTCATATTTCTAACATGGACAGAAATTTCTTGGGTTTGCTGAGATTCTACTATCTTCCAAATGCACCAAATGGTCTTCAAACTCACTTGAAACAGCTCTGCCGCCTCTTTTTTTACTCCCCAATTCAGCTTTCGATTGGTGTTGTGTTGTATCAACCACTGTGCAATGGTATTTTGCTGGTCGTCACTTAATTTTGGCTTTGCCCTTGAATCAACCATTTTGCAGCTTTTGTAGTTAGTGAATTTTAGTTGTTGAATGAATTGAATAAACCCTTAAAGGTTGTATTTATTGGTGTTAGTAGGTTAGGTAGTGTTTGAATTTTCCCACCAGTTTTTGTATGTAATTGTGCTGAATTTGACTCCAAAATGCAATGAAAAGTGAATTTTTTCCTCTTAGATTTTGCGTTGGAGTTTGTTATTTAAATTTAGTATTGGTTTGGATTGATCCCTCTCTCAATCTCTCACATTAACACGTACATATACATAAAAAATGAATAAAGAATGAAACTGTCACACCCCCGACTCCCGAGGTGCGACTTAGGATACTAACACTACTAACCATCCATCAACTCAACTCAAATAAGGAAATCATGCTCGGAAAACATGTGAATATTGACTGAAAGTGATTGACAAATAAGAACATGCTTCCAAGTCACAATGAAAATATCAAACAAGTATGGGTGATTTACATAACAATCCGAAACGGCATAAGAATATCAACTTCTCAAAAACGTGAACCAACAAAAACCTTAAATTGTAACGAACATAATGCTCTCAATCAACAGAGTAATAAGTATGGTTCAACAAATATTAACAAACATGGTTTATCAAAACATAGCAGCGGAGACCTCAACTCCATCCCAACAATCACATGTATGAAGACATGCAATTGCCAGTCCAACTTCCGACTAAAAAGAAACATACCACCAAGCTGTCCACGCCATCCACATCCTGCTAACCTGCACGTTTAGAAATACATGCAGGGCTGAGTACTTCATACTCAGTGAACACATGCCGAAAATATTTGAAAACTTGCTCTTAGAGCTATATCAATTGAACCTGCCTCGCCGAAGCATCACAAGTATTAATACAATAAAAACAGTTTTACTTGTGAATGCAAAAACATTTTTACTTTCTTGAAACGTCAGCGCTGACAAACATATTATATACTCACACAGTATGTATCATCTACCACATTATCGCACTCTCTGTGCCGAGAAGTAGGCCTCCTTCTCGAACACTGTGACAGGCCCAACCGAAGCAAGGCTCACAGTCACCTCAAACAATTCATATACCACACGTGGGTTTCCTGCCTCACACAGGATAATAATATCTTATTCAAGCAAATGATAATTCAAACTCATATAAAACGGCAAGTCAATTGAATTTAAAATTCACATCATAATAATACTCAATAATCATAATAGCATTCATCGTTAGTTTTGGTTTTAGAAAAGCCCACCTAACATCCGAAGACTAGCTAGGCGGCTTACTCTTGACTGTCCTCGCTATTTATCCGTCCCGCTCGGTCCTTCATATTTTGACATCGATAAAAGAAATAAGACTCGACTCGTAAAGACGTAAAGTAGATACGTGTCTCGGCTGGAGGACTTCTACATGACTCGTCTCTCTCTATTCTTAGTTTATCTTTTCTAAGTCGATCTCTTTCTCGACGTTCTCGCTCTCGATTCTTGACTCTACTCGGTTACTAAATTCTTCATATCGTATTCTCGATTCTAAATCATTAATGACTCATTGCTAATCAGAAATGCTAATTGGTAATGGTCCTTACTAAGGTATTTCTCATTAATTAAAGACATATTATTTATCTCAACTTCATTACTCGAATTCTTAACTCAACTACGTCATATCAAATCAACCACGTTGCACATAATAGCATTCTCAACAATTTGAACAAATCATAATATCATAAATAAAATATAAACGTCTCACTCACATAAGCTCGTTTAAGCATAATAATTTATTCAAGCTCATAAGCTTATTTAAGCATAACAAACTCACATAGAAATTTAAGCAAACATACAATCTTGACATGATTCATATTTTAAACTCAATTAACAATCACTTAATTACTGCTCGACTCAAATTTTAAAACTTCAATCTCATAGAATAGATTCTCGTCTTTTTAATGAAACGAACACCAGTTCAAGTACTAAGAATTTCCTTGAATTCAAAACTCAAATTATCATCTAATATTTCTCAACTCAAAATACGGCGTTGCTTCCAAAATATGTCGTCTTTTCTCAACTTCATATACGTATACAAGTACATACTATTATTTATTCTATTATTATAATTTCTCTTTTCTTTATTCTCAATTAAACTCTTATTTTAATAAAACTCGATTTCTATTTATTACTCGACTTTTAGAACTTCATCTCATTCCTTTTATTTTATGAAAACTCGGCTCTAACTCCAAATCACGACTTGATTCTTAAATTAATCAAAACTCAATAACATAATTTAATACACAAAACTTAATAACCTCGTTGATTTATTTCAAATTAAATCGATTTGAAAAAACAAACTCAATTAAATACTGAAGCATCATTATTTATTAAATACTCAAAATAATATTCATAAATGAACACTTAAATACTCATCATTTAATAGACTCGATTCTTAATTGAAAAATAACTCTTATAAATTTTCTTCTCGTTTCTCTAATTCTTCTCATTCAGTTTAATAATCAACTATTAAACTATTTTAACTTAATTTCATTATTTTAATGAATAACATTTACTCGATTCTATACTCATAAGCTTCTCTTACTCGACTTATCTCCTCATAAATTATTATTTGATTATCTAAGCTCGACTCGATTTATTACTCTTATATTTTATTATGAGAAAATACATGAATCTAGCACTTCTTAGATAGTTTTTTTAAATTTTAGCACCCCTTATAAAAATTTGGTGACTTAGCACTTTATCTCTTTTTTACCCTTCTACCCAATTTGTAATTCCCTACATATCCTCAAATCCACTATTTCTTTCTGTATACATTTTATACTCTTTCTCTCTCTATTTCAAATATTTTCAAATCTTCTCCCTCTCTGCTCAAACTACCCCTCCGCCGCCCTCTACCTACCGCCGACGAGGGCGGCGTTCACCCGCCGCCAATCTCCCCACCGCCTTCTATCCCTGCTGCCGACGAGGGTGGCGTTCACCTCCGCAGCCGCCTATCTCCCCACCAACTTCACCATCCGCCGGCGCCTATCTCGATTTTACAGTAGCTTAACTTCTCCATCTGTAATCATCCCTACACGATTTCACAGATCTGGTGTTCTCTCTGAAGATCTCGCCATCTCCACCACCTACACGCCGCCTCCAACCTCAGCTCCTCCGACGAGAAGGCATGGCCGGTCGGGTATAGCGACGACTCCGATCTACATCACCTTCGAGCTGCTTTCCACCGGCACGGCGGGGCATCGTCGCCTCCGCAGTGGTGGAGGCTCCTCCACCTCTCCAACCGACTCATCCGGTCATTCTCCTCCGCCATGTCTCCGCCGTCCAAGGCCGTCGTATACGATGAGCTAGGCGTTCCCGACGCCATCTGCAGAGTGAGAGAATTGTCGCCGGTTCCAATAAAAGACGAAGACGTTGAATGAGTTTTTGTTTCTAACATTTTTTTCTCAATTTGTTTGAATGATCTGCCGTTGCTAATTGTCCTGCTCTTGTTGAGGAACTAATAAAATTAAGATGTGTAGTTAAGAAACTAATGATTGTCAGATGATAACAAACCTGATATTGTCTGCCTTAGTTATGTTCAATTTATCAGTATTTTGTAGGATTTGTGGGTTGATGTTTGATGAAAGAGATCTGTTCTTCATTGTGTTGGTTGGTTTAATTGGAGCAGATGGAAGATTGCTGGGCCTTCTCATTTTTTTTTTGTGCGTTCACAAATTTTGCTATATTTTTTTTGTGACTTCACAAATTTTTCCTGTTTTTTTTTGTGACTTAACATATTTTTTTTGTGGCTTCACAAATTTTTATAAGTGACTTCACAAATTTTTTTAAGTAACTTCACAAATTTTTCCTTTTTTTCTTTGACTTCACATATTTTCTTTGTGACTTCACAAATTTTTTTAAGTGACTTCACAAATTTTTCCAACCTGTAATTGAAGTTTTTGTGACTTCACAAATTTTTCCAATTTTTTTTTACGACTTCACAAATTTTTCCCATCTTTTTTGGTGATTTCACAAAATTTTTTTGTGACTTCACAAAAGTTAATCCATGTTTTTGTGACTTCACAAAAAACTTGTGTCCGCCGACGACAGTGGCGGCGGCACGGCGGCGGCGGAAAAGTGGTGGTTGAAGTTTTTTTTTTGTTCAGTCACAAATTTTTCCTTTTTTATTTCTGACTTCACAAAAAATTTGTCATGGCGGTGGCGGCGGCGCCGGCGACAGTGGAAAAGTGGTGCTGGTTTTTTTTTTTTTGTTCAGTCACAAATTGAAGAAGATGAAAATGAAAAGATGAGGATATGAAGGGAAATACAAATTGTAAAGGAGGGTAAAAAAGTAAGAAAGTGCTAAATTGCTAAGTTTTTATAAGGAGTGCTAGATTTTAAAAAAACTATCTAAGAAGTGCTACTTTCAAAATCCTCTCCTTTATTATTTCTTATTCAATTAAGAAATTCCTCTTATATTGATTATCTCTAACTTTATTATTTTTATTTCAAATTCCTCAAATCATCTATGATCAAATGAGTAAACGAACTCGACTCGATTAAACTTCTCACTAAGTTTCTTATGCTCGACTCCTCTAATCTTTTCTCTTTTAGAAGAGAATTTATTTAATTAACTATTACTATTTCTCATTATTTTACGTTCAATTGAATGACTCGACCTCGACTACTCGATTCAAAATTTACACTCGACTTCTAACTCTATTTCTTAACTCTAACTCCTCTTTATTCCTCACTTATTATTTCCTCTAATTATGTGACGCCTGGGACCGAAGTACGGAGTGATCGCCGGTGCACAAGGCATGGACAAGGAGCGGCTCCGATGAGACTTCCAAGCGGAGGGGGCAGGGATGAACTGAAACACACCCGAACGAGAGAAATTCCGAGAATATGTCGGAATGGGACGACATATTCAAGGAGAGCTTAAAGGAATTGATAGGTCTACTCATACCATCAAGATGCATCTTCTTTTCTGGTGCCTATCCTGGAAGAACTCCAAAGTTAAGCGTGTTTGACTTGGAGTAGTACTAGGATGGGTGATCTCCTGGGAAGTTTTCCTGGAATGCGTGTGAGTGAGGACAAAACACGCTAGAAAAGACTTGTGATGGTTTGTGGGGTCAGCCGTCATTCCGGAAGCCGGGCTGTTACAAATTATTTAACTCAATTAACTCTTTCTCTTAAACTCTTATTATTTAGTAAAGAAATTATTTTCCCTTTATTCTTCTCAATTTAATGACTCATCATTATCTTAATGATTCTCCCTTTTTATTTTCTATTTAATTTTATTTCTCCAAAAATTCTTGAATATTTAATTAATTAAATAATTAACTAATTTATTTTAGAATTACTTTTAATGTTATTCAAATCTTCAAAACCTCACCAAGAACACCTAGAACACACACTAGGTATTCATCTCCTATTTTTCGATTTTTGTCTCATTTTCATACTCTAAAAATTTATTTCTTTTATCACAATAAACTCCTATTAACATCTAATTCTCAAAATTCATATAAAATCATACTCACAACTTCACCACATCAAAATTATCATCATCACAAATCATCATTTTAACATTTCTTCCATAACATGCTTAAAATTCGATTTCTTCCTCATAAACAACATAAGGAATTAAATCATTTTAACATTTCTTCCCATATTGATGATTTGAGGAGTTTATTGGAGAGTATAAATCATCTATACTTGTAATCATATCATGCTTATAACATCAATAAATCAATAAGCAAATAAATCAAATAAAATTCCTCAACTTTGCCCTAAAACTCACGGCAATGAGCATATAAATTAGAACAATTATGTTCTCAATTTCCTCATGCATAAATCTCACTCCGAACATACGCATAAACACATTTAAATCATCAAATAATCAATAAATCATGAAAATCAAATTTTTCTTCTTTTTGCCCTAATTTTCGGTTTGTATATATTTTTAGGGGTTTTAATTTTCTTTCCTCTTTTAATTCATAGATTAATTTCCTTAGCTCGATTTCCTCACTCGATTTCCTCACTCGAATCCTAGTTTGCCTAAGTATAATTTAAACATGCATGCATCTTTTCTTTAGAGATTAGGGATTACAAATATACAATTAATCAAATGGAAAAACATACTTATAAAAATTAAATTGGAACTCTTCTCTTGATTCTCCTTGAAACCGAAATGAAGGGGATTAGGGCTCAAGATCTTGGCTTGGGATTTCCATGATAGAATCCACCTTAAACCTCAAGAAAAATGAAACAATAATTAATCATCTCCTCTAGGGCTTGATTGCCGAAAATCAAAGGAAATTAAGAGGTGATTTTGTTTGAAATAAATCTCAAGATTCGCAGGATTGTTACCTCTTCAAATAGAGTTAGAAAAATCGGAGAGGATGATGAAGAAGATCTCTTGAAGATTGAAGCTTGAAAGCTTGAAATTTAGAGCTTTAATGGAGATTTTCCAACTATGTGTGTAGGTATGAAACTCACGGCTTTGAGGGGAGAGGAATGGATGAAATATTTTTCTTTCTTTTCTTCTTTGATAAGGCACGTGAGGGAGAGAGAGAGTTTGAGAGAGATGAGTGATAGATAAGATAAATAAATAAACTTGGCTAAACTTCTCCAAGAAGACATTGACAAAGTTTAGAAATATAATCATGATATTCCTTCTAGGGTAGAAAATAGGCACCCTAGGGAGAGAAATTAGGGAGAGAGAAATATATGATGTCGGTGGGGAGATAAGGGAGGAGAGAGATATTTTTCTCGCAGATAAAATTTTTCCCGGATGAAAAAGTTTTCCGGTAGAATATTTTCGTATTAGTCCATTTAGACTGAAAACGGCTCTAAACTCTCCTCGACTCGTTTCCGATATTGAAAACACCTCAAACCTATCTCATGTCTCACGAAATAAATCAAGGATTCCGATTATCAAATTTTTAGGTTAAAATTCCAAGTAACGAAGAAAACCTAAAAATTTATTCGGCTAAATAATTCGTTAAGGACTAAACTCTTAAAATTCTCTCATGTGATCTCGGATGAGCTTCTAAATTATCTCAAGGGTCTTAGAATTAATTCTAGATTCAAGAGACACTAATTAGGTCAAATTCTAAGTTCGTCGGTGAATAGCGTTTTCTCGATTCGCGTTACTATTCACTAAAAAGTAAAAGTTATCGGATTTCTCTGAAAATCATATTCATGATCAAACTCATATAGATATGCTCAATCAATGCATCACATGCTCAATTCGAATAATCAAAATACATAAACTCACGTTAAAGCACATGGGGCATTTTAGTCATTTCAAGAAAATATCTTATCTTGAAGATTTTTCATCACTCAAAACTCATTAATTAAGCTCATAAACTCATTTAGGGCATACTTAAGGGCTTATAAAAGTTCGGGGTATTACAAAAACACACTCTAGTTATTCTTCTACAAGTTGTGAATTGAAATAAACAAGTACTCACACGTACAAATACATGGAAATAGAAATGAATAAATCTGATTTCATCTTTCACAAACAAAGGAAATTAAGCAATGACTTAAATAAAATGAATATAGAATGAATAAGGAAATTAAATAAAAGCAGAAATTTAATCAAACAAATGAAATTGAATGAATACCGCTCAAACAATTTAAACTATAAAAAAAAAGCTAGAAAGATTAGCAAAAGTAAACAAAAGATTAGCACTACCTCTACATTCTAAATTTTGCCCCACTCAACACAACTTTATCAGCTTTCTTAAACTCCATGCTGGAACTCAAATGGGTATATGATTCATGGACGGAGGGAGTATTAACTAAAATTAGTAAAAACAATTCTTCTTATGTCTATTTGAATCATCTCGTTGGTTTAAATCGTCTTGTTGGTGTATCATAAATTGATATCTCTAATCTTAGCCAAATGCCGAGAAATATATATTTGCATTTTCAATTTTTTCCCCTTTTTAGCTATCTATTCATACATTAGATTCAATGTGAAATGAGTAGTATTTTCTAGCAGACAATGATCGAAGATTTTAGAATAATATGAATGAAAAATAAAGAGAATTCTATGTATATATGTTGGTAAGATATATTTATTTAGTTTTCGTAGAGGTTTTCGATTAAAAAAATTCTATTGGCATATTAAATGCTAATTTGCTTATTTTGTTGCTTTAAATTTGATTATTGGCGCTACTTGTTGACTAACTTAAACATTAATTTTATTTTTCATAAGTATTATACATATAATTAAGAATGAAAATGAGTTATATAATTTGTATTTAGAAATTAGAATCTATATGTATAAAGAATTAAAATATAGTATATAATATTAATATTATGAATTTAATAATACACAAAAGTTTTAAAAAATGTGAAGAGAAAGATAAAGATAGTAATAGTAGATTAAAATGTGAGACATGAGAAATTATTATATGAATATAATAAGTAATATATGTGTATTATTATGAATTAACAATGCCAAAAATACGAGACTAAATGAAAATCAGAACGGAGCACTGAGGAGGGAGCACTGTTTATTTTCATATTATTAATTGATAAGAGATGCAACATGGAAATGCAATAGAAGATCTCATTTGAATACTTTTGGAGTGTGTTAATTAAATGAGATAGGATTGACTATCCTTATCTCATGATTACTTCAATCTCATATGTCAACCTAATAGTTCCAAATATGGAGCAATGATCATGAGTTATGGAGTATCCTTTAAACCTAATCCTTAAAAGTAAACGCTTGATTAATTTATATTATAAAGTAACTCTTGTTTCATATATCGACTAAAAGTAGCAGACAATATTCTAATAAATGTTCACAATATAACCTCAAACAATTGTTTATAAAATTATACTTCCTCTGTTCCGTTCAATTTGACATGTATTCCTTTTCGGTCGTTCCATTTAATTTGGCATCTTTTCTTTTTTGCTAAAACTTACTTTATTATTAATAATAAAATATTATATACCAACTACACTAAACACATCTTTTATGGTGAAAAGAACTAGGTCAAGATCAACGGGATAAATGGAGTATTTAAATATAATATGTAAGGTGATATATATATATATATAGGGGATGGATCAAATAAAAATCATCCTTTATCTAGAAACTAGAAACCCCATATAAACCGTTGATTTGTTTACATCAATGGTTGATATTAAGTTGTATTAATCTGCTGATTTTTTACGGGTAAATCATATAGGGTTTTTTATGTAATTTTTTCTTTTAATGTAACCGAAGATTCCTAAATAGATGGGATTTGTTCCTTGGTATTGATTATTTTTGGCCTCTATTAATAAGTCCTATTTTTAATTTCTATATACTTTTTATTGCTTGTTCATAGATAATTAATATTGTATTAAAAAAATGTCGATTATTTCATTTGTTATACATTTACAAACTTTCACATATTTATCCAGTATTCATTTAATGATACATGTAGTACATAGATTATATTTTACTAGTAATGTAATCAATTTCTCTACACGGACATTAATTATCGTTAATACTTTTAAGTATTATAAATATTGTTTTTAAGCATTAAATGATACATTTTTAAACTATAATGCATTATTCATGCTATGTTAATTAAATATAAAGTATAATAATTTTATTTTAAAATAATGTTTTATTTCCATACATTAATGTTTTTTGTTGTTTAATATAATGCTTTAATTGTCATGACAAATAAATATTTTGTGTAACTATGAATAATATAATGTTTTTTTTTTAATTGGAAAAGGGGGACTAATTTGCAAAATAGTGTTTTGAGTGTCATACAATAATGTTTTTTGTTGTTTAATATAATGCTTTAATTGTCATGACAAATAAGTGTTTTGTGTGATTTTTTAGTGCACAATATAATGTTTTTTAGTACTTTTTATAATGTTTTTATTGATGTACCATAATGCTTCAAGAATAATTTGACTGTACCATATAGTGTACTAACTTAATTAAATACGTATATTGTTTTAGATATCATAAAATAATATTTTTTTGTTGTTTAAATGTAATGCTTTAGTTGTCATGACAAATAAGTATTTTGTGTAATTATTATATTATACAACATAATGTTATTTAGTGCTAATCATAATGCTTTTTTTGTTTATGTACCATAACACCTATTATATCATTGAAGCATTATTTTGTACGAATATTATCATCGAAGTATTGATCATAATAGTTTTGTTTCATTTATTGGGAGAGAAGGTCAGCGGAGGATTTTGACATCTTCGCCAATGGAGGTTTAATTAATTAGAAAAGATTTGTTTGGGTAAGAGATTCTATCCGACAAAATTGGGGAAAAGGAATTATGGCAATTTTCTATTTGCTAATATATCCTTTTCGAGTGTTTGGGGTAATTAAAAAGGAAAAACATGCAAGGAATATATTGTTAATCTTGACCATTGATTGGAACATAATCTATGGTAAATAAGGAGTTTCTATATATATATATACACGTCCCGTTCAACATGTCTCACTTTCCTTTTCGGGCGTCCCGTTCAACATGTCTCATTTCCTTTTAAATAAATAATTAAGAAATCACTTTATTCACTTGATATCACTTTATGTCACTTCAAAAATACTTTATATCACTTTATCAATTAAAAATACTTTATATTACTTTATTCACTACACTAAACACACAATTTATATTTAATCCTTCTTTTTTAATCTCCGTGCCGAAAAGAAGTAAAACATGTTGAACAGGACGGAGGTAGGAATGGTAACAAGCCGGATCTAGACCGGATCTTGTTGATTTCAGATCCAAATCCATTTTTTTGTTTAGATCCAGATCCGTTCCATATCTGTGGGATCTAAAATTTTGTAATCCAGATCCAGATCCACTGGATTTGCGGTTTTGCGGATCCCATCCACGGATCTGTACTTTTGTTTAAATTAAAGTTTAAAATAAGAGAAAATCAAAACAACACAATAATAACTACCAAAACAAGTCACCAACATCCAAGTATCCGACATTCATCTTAAAGAAAAATATTACACAAATATATCTAAAGTCACATATCATCGATAAATATGTCAATACAATCAACTAATCTTGAGAAATTGTGAACAAGTCGTCCAATCTACAACTATTTTCACATCATCGACGTTCTAAAGAAATGAAGAAAGAAAGATCATGAGCTACACAAATTTATTTCAATAATAGAAGTATAAGATTGATGTAAAACAATTACCATATCAATAATATCGATTTTGTTCTTCTTCATCTTCATCATAATTATCATTGATTGTGGAACAAGCATGTGTGTCATCCAATTCACCTTGACCAACAAAAAATAAATATTATGAATAAATATGAATGTTAAACAATGAATAAATGAAATTAAAAGTAAGATAGATAAAAAAATAAATCAGCAACATAGATTTCCATTAAGATTCCTTACGTTTTAAATTATAATAACAAAATATCTTTAAATTATATAATATTATATATATATATATATATTGAATTAGGTGAAAACCTCTTCTTATGTATTAACTAGAAACTTCATCTAAACCCTCAGTTATGAATGGATCAATGGATCAAATTAATAGTTAACATTTATCTTTTTTATCTTTATTAATTGGTGAAAATTTGAGTAAGGATAATTTTTGGCAGATCAAAAGCTTATTTTTATCTGCACCGTGATTTATTCCAAGAAGATCTTATTTTCCGAAATTAATATTTTGAGGGTTTGAATTAATTAGATTTACAGTATTTTTAACACAGTAAACGAGAAACATCCACAACCAGAAATCACAGTTGTCTACTAAATGAGATAGGGAAGCATTATTCAAATAGCCTGCGTCAAAGTTCCGGCTAGTAAGTCTTCGTCTTCGACGAAGGTATGTTTTTCTAAAAAAATAAACAATGTTTGTTTCTCCTTGTGTATGTGTGACACGGATTGTATAATTAGTAATGTCTATGAATTTGGAATTTAATTAATTTTGTAATTTATTTAATAATTCATGATTGATAATAATGTTTCTGTGGGTTTTATTTCTTGATTAGAATCTAGGAGAAGCATGATGTGTGATTTTTTTTTCACAACATTAAGTTTGTGGTAGAAGCAGAGGTATGCGTTTATCCGAGGATAGGGGTATAATATTGTGGATTCGTAAAACTATAGAACCATGTATTTGACTGTGTCTAATAGGAGTATAATAATGTTTTGTTTTGGATTTTGATGATTTTTTTTTTTGTACGAAAATCCTAATTTCACAAATAATCTTACATTTAGCCCTTGTTTTTGGAGGTCAAATATTATTCTTTCATGTTGCTCAAGAATACTCTGTTTTTACAATATTTGTTGTTTTTGGTTTGTCTTATTATGGTCAATGTGTATTATTGTAATGCTTACCTCTTAAGTGTTCCTATGTGTGACCTTTTAATGTTTTCAGGTTGGTAAAATACTGTTTTATTTTGAATTATAAAATATTTTCAAAATATTAGTATGGTTGCTTGTTTTTTTGGAAAATGTGATATTATGTTTTCTTCTTATAGTGCTCTTTTTACTGTATTACAATGTTTAACATGCAGTAATTTAATGTTTGCATAGCATTTCATTTCTAGGTATGATTTCTTGCATGACTGTTTTGTATTTCATTTGTGCATTAATTTGCCTTGTTTATTTATATCATGTACTTATTGTTGCTTTATTCAGATGGTGATTTTGTAGAGAGTTGAACCAGAAGAAATAGTGATGCATGTGGTGATGGAATACAATTAGAATCAACGAACAATGTTGCAGTTGATAGGAAGACAAAAGTATCATCCCAGCACAAAGTATCAAGAAAAAGAAAGGTCGCTTTCACCATTTCCAAAAGCTTCAATGTCATACATGCCCTTTCACTATGATGAAAGCTATTAAAAATCTGAATGAGATGTAATTGAAATGGGGGTTTGGTGACTACATGTCTATATGTTGACACCGAAGCACTTAGTTAGCTATCTTATGTTTCGAAGACGAAGGTTATTCATGTTATTCAATAATATTAAGTTCCCCAGATTTGGTGTTTGTGGTTCTGAAGATAGTATATTGATAATTAATAAGCATTGCATAAAGGAAGCCGAAACATTACATTGAATATGTCGGTTTTCACATTTGATGTAAATGCCTAAATGGTTTTAAAATATTTTATTGTTAGTTAAGAAGCATCGCATGAAGGAAGCCGAAACATTACATTGAATATGTGTGATTTCCATATTTGATGTAAAAGCCTAAATGATTTAAAAACATTTTATTGTTAGTTAAGAAGCATCGCATGAAGGAAGCCGAAACATTACATTGAATATGTGTGGTTTCCATATTTGATGTAAACACCTAAATGGTTTAAAAATATTTTATTTTGGTTAAGAAGCATCGCATGAAGGAAGTAGAAACATTTTCATTGAATATGTGTGGTTTTCATATTTGAAGTAAATGCCTAAATGGTTTAAAAACATTTAATTGTTGGTTAAGAAGCATCTATGAAAGAAATGAAAAAAAAAATCATTGAATATGTGTAGTGTAGTATATAATGATTAAGTTATTTTTATGTAATGCATTATATAACATCATTGTATCCTTGGCTCCATATTAGATGTAAATGCCTAAATAGTTTTAAAACATTTAATTGTTGGTTAAGAAGCATCTATGAAAGAAATGAAAACAATATTCGGATCTTCTACTCTCGATCTATAGTGTTTCATTCTCTATTTCATTCGTCGGATTTTTGACATTTAGCGATTTGAAGATAATTATATATCCTATTTGGGTGGAATAAACCCTAGTCAATGCCACATGTCGTGCAACCAATGGAAGGAGTAGAGAATGAAACACGAAATGAGAGTAGGAAATCCTATTTGCTTGTAACAATAGACAAAGTATCATTGATAAATTAAAATAAACATGATCATTGCAATAACGTGTTAGTAATAAAAAAAAATACTAATACTACAACATAAGAAAATACACCTTGCAATATGTGTTAGGTAAAAACAATAGTGGGTGGAAAAAATAATAATCATAACCTAAATGGTAATTTTTAGATGATTGTAATACCCAAGATATTTTCTTCCGTCGCTAAAATAAAAATTTAATTATTAATTAAGGCTTTGCACGCCTAAGTTAAGGATTTTCGATTCTAAGACTGACGGTGAAATCCATTTCTGAAAATAAATTCCAAAAGTCGGTTGAACGACTAATGTATCAGGGTTTTCGCGTTCGATAAAATTTTCGTCCGAAAATTCAGATCGAAAAACCGTCAGATTTTATATTCACTCTTTCTTCGATACGAGTTCACCGGAGAAAGTCAGTTTTTATTATTTTTCCGGACGAATTTTGGACTGTCTTATCCCGACTTTTTATCGGATTTCGGAAATCGAAATATGCTTTCCGAGTATGTGATTTATTTCTAATCTAACCACGAATTAGATTTCGTCAAAAACGTAACCGTCTAGGGTTTTAATTTCTCGATTTTATAACGTCGTATTAGACCCGTAAAACGAGATTTTTCAATTAAAAATCCACAACCAAACCGCCTCCCATGCCACCTACACCTTGTGAGTCATCACCTTTCTTAAATATTTCCTACTTTATGAAATAGTATTCCATTGAAGTGTTCTTCAAGCTTTCAAAAGCTCCACAAGATAGTCATCTACCGATCATTCTTATTTCTGAGTTCATAATCGACAAGGTAAGAGCTTTCTCTCGAGATTGAACCGAACAAAACTTCCTTCCCTCCACTTTGATTTTTTTCGAAAAGTTTGAGGATGATAGCATGATGTATCTATGTTTAATTCATGTTATTAGATGCATAGAATTGGATTTCCATGGTTGGATTTAAGAAGAAATCATCCTCCTAATAATATTATTATTACCGAAAATTAGAGAATTTAGGGGTTTGATGTTTAGTTCGATTTTTAGATGATTGATTAGTGGATTATTGTTCTATGTATTGATAGATGAATGCATGAATTATTTAGAATTTTCTAAAAATAAAAATAAAAATGTAAGAGAGAAATAAGTGAGGATTTGATGTAGTATATGATATGATTTGCATAATATGATGATAGAAATGGTATGTAGTAAGTGTGTAGATGATTATATATTTTAATTGGATTTTTCTAAAAATAAAATAGAAATCGTAAGAGACGAAAACCCGACGATAAGTTGAGATTCGTTAATAATTTGAGTATGTGATTTGCTTATTAGTGAATCTTGATAGATGATGAACGATATTGGAAAGTTTGAACAAAATCGGAGAACATCGAATTTTTGTTAAGAGACGAAGAATCGTCGATAAGTCGAGATTGAATAATGATTTAGGTTTATGATTTGAACATATGTTAATATTGTTAGTTAATAATCATAATCGGAAAATTTGAATGAATTCTAAAGAAGTTGGAATTTTGATAAGAGACGAAGAAACGAGTCTAAGTGTCGATAGGAAAGTTGAATAAGGAAAACCAATTTGATATTAATGATTGTTGTCATTTAACGAACGAGTTTGTAGTTAACGATATTTCAATCTGAGATACAAAATGATATAAGTTATAGTTTATGAACTAGAAGTCGTTGAATGAGATTGATTTGAATTGGAATTTGGTATAGTAAATGATTAGTTGAAAAAGACGAGGAAATGCTCGTCGTATTTTTAATCGAGAAATATAAAGAAGTTCGTCATGAAAGATTGTGCGTGTTGACTGTCATGAGACTGAAAATTCGTGAGTATAAAGGTGGTAAAACATTAGTCGAACCTAGGAAGTCGTGCGTCGAGATATACGAGCACCTAGGGTTTCACGCGGACTGTTTTGCGATACGTTACGGAAGCTGTCATAACTTTTTACTCGCTTAACAAAATCAAGATCCGTAAATTGGACAATAAACTAGACTTCCGTAGCTTTCTTTTGGTATAAATTTGATCCCCTGTTTCGCAGGGATCTGTTCTGTATGAACTCCAGAACCTCTGCTTTGTGCAGAAACTTTCGTAAGCCTATTTTCTTAAGTTGAATCCTTTTTTAACTTAATTCCTTGTGAACTTCTAAGTCGTTATAAGTTATCGACTCCCTTTATTAACTGACCTAAGTGTCGAGTAATGAGCCGAGTCAGTTTCTAAACAAGAATTGTTCGAGTCTCGTTTCTTTGATAATCAAAAGAATATAGTTAAAGTGCAAAGGCCTAAAAGTCTAAAACGAATTCGATTTCCTTTTCCTTTATTGTCTCGACCGATTATTAAAGTGTTATTATTTGCATTCAAAGGAGGAAGTCGAGTTTAGAAGACAGGACGGAAGACTGAAGATGGAAGCTTTAGTTGTTCTGTAAATCAACTAAGGTGGGCTTTTCTATATACGAAATAAAATGAGCGATGCTCGAAAATCTTTATTTACAGCTTTGATAATTGTGTTTTCAAAGTGATAATCAGGGCATGAAATATTTGTTTTATGTGAGTTTCTTGTTGCCTTTCTGAGTTAGCCGACTGCTATCCAGAATTATTAGTTAGCCGACTGCTAACTAAATCGATCGGACTCTGATTTAGCCGACTGCTTTCCAGAGTTAGTGTACACGGTAGCCGTTGTGTGTCGTACTCTGTTGATGGGTAGCCAGCCACGGTGATGAACGTACGCGGAACAAGAAAAGGCTTCTTCTCCGGCGTTGAAAAGGGCAAGATGAATGTAACAACAGAAAAATCTTTGCGCAAAGTGTTTAGAAAAGAGAAAATATTTAGTAAGCACGAGCCTTTAAAAGAAAAACCCCGTTGCGTTACTGTTAAAGATGCCTGATTAATCTATACTCTGATGAGATGTTTTCGGCAATGTGCCCACTAAGTGCTTTATGTACTTAGCCCTGCATATATTTTATAAATGTGCAGGTTGAGTGACGGAAGCGGCGGAGGTTGAGTAGAGTTGTTATAGGAAAGAAGATCAGTGTTTCAATTCTACGTTTTCCGCTGCAACTAGTTCTCGTTAATGTATAACTTTTGGTCTAAGTCTCATCCTTCGAACTTAGTTTCTTTTTTAGAACAACTCTGTCGAGCGATCCTTCGAGGTCGACTCTCTTTATTAAATAAAATCAGTTCATTGATATCAGTTGTTTATTGTCGGTTAAGGTGATTTATTCATTTATCCCCCTTCTTCCCCCGCTTCTTTAATCCAACCCCTAGTCGCACCCCGACTTTACCGTCCCTCGAGATTTGGGGCTATGATAATGATCTAATGTGATATTAATAAAATAGAATAAATTATTGTAACTAATTATTGAATAAACTAAAAGAAATAAAATAATACACCAGCAAAATCTCAAAATATGTATAAGCTCATAATCTTCTCAAATTTACCAGAAACAGCCGAAAAAGATATAATTATAGTCCCCTATCAATTAAGGAATATCGATTACTAAAAAGTTAAAAAGTCTTGAAAGTCCTTACGCATATAATCTACAACACAAATCTGCAAAATGACCCAATTAGATCTGAACCGTTAATTAGATCAAATCAAGGGCTCGAAAGTGGTTTTTAGTTATATATATATATATATATATATATTAGATCTATGGGGCGTATTTGGGACGGATCCGGATCTGAAAATATAAAATCCAGATCCACGACAAATAAAATTATATCGATCCACATCTGCTCAAAATTTTTAGATCCAAATCTTCAAAAATGCACTGAATCTGCGGATCTGGAGCGGATCCAAGATCCATTGTCATCCCTGGACAGAAGTATATATATATATATATATATATATATATATATATATATAGGGATTGATTCATTTAAAACCAATCATAGTGTGAGAACGTGAGAATAAGCTTAAATTACTTTGTAATCATATTTAAACTAATATATTATCATGCTTAATTATGTTAATGTCTTTTTATATAAACATTATATTTGTGTGATCTATAATTATGATTATTTGAAGCATAAATATATATCGATTCAAGCATGATCTTATATATGCACTAACGTTTATATAAAAAGTATGAATCTTGTTAAGCATGACAATCTATAAATTTAAGCATGACTACACATTAATTTAAGTATATCACACGTTCTTACACCAGGAAAATATTTTTATACTGGCCCATCCATATATATATAGGGAAGAGATCATATGTAAATCCATTTTCCCGTAAGAAATGAGAAGCGATCTGGACCATTGATCTTTGTACATCTACGGTTTAGATTGATCGATGCATTATAACTGAACATGGAATGCATTATCATAACAATGCATTGTAGTAATCCAAAAATACATTATTTTAATGTATAAAATGCATTATTTTTATTTTTTACGGGAAAAGTGCGTTGTACGTGAATCAACCCCTATATATATATATATACACCCATGAGAAGGGCCCTTAAATTGTGAAATAGAAATTTATCTCCTCCATTGATTACAACTACATGGATGGTCAAGATTTGACCTGGTTTAGGTCAACCTCGACAATTCGTTGACTTTATTTTTTTTATTTTTTTTTATTACGGTCACCTCATATGCACCACTAAGTGCATTGAGATGCATTGAATTTTTATTTTTTCGATTTTCGATATTTTTTAATATATTTTTTTACGGTCACCTCATATGCACCACACTATATAATGAGATGTACCACTAAGTGCATTGAGATGCATATGATTTTTAATTACATATTTTTTTATCCAGCTTCGCTTTCGGCTCCGCCTTCGCTCCGATTACTAATATAAGGATACTCGTTGGGCAACAATTTGAATTTTTCAGTTTGCTCTGAGGCTTTCGGCTCCCCTCGCTCGAATCTTGAACCAAGAAGAAGCAGCAAATAAAAAACGAAGAAACCAACAAAAAAACGGGGAAAAATAAATCTGAATTTTTAAAAAATCGAAAAAAAAAGAAGAAAAAACCCAAAAATCTAGTGTATTTCAATATATAGTGTTGTGTATATAAATACATGAGGTGATGCATATGAGGTGACCGTAATAAAAATAATTGAAAAAAACAATTCACATTTACAATATCCTATATATATATATATAAATCAACTTATGAAATAACCATAATGGTGATTAAAATCCAATATATAGTCCACCCTTTTAAAATACACAAAATTTTTAACTATTTTTTTGAATTTGAGACAAAAATACCCTTCATGAAGGGCGTGCTGGTCGGGTCAGGGAGCAGGTCAGGCCAGATTCGGGTATAAGAAGTAGGGTACTTTTGACAGCAATTAGTGCCAAAGTACTAAAGTACAAAATTATTTAATTTTTTTTATGCTTTCAGTTGGTACTTTGGTATTAATATGACCATTATTGTCAAAGTACTAAATTACTTAGTATTTTAATTTTTTGTGTTTTCTGTTGGTACCATATTAGTGCCAAAAGTACCAAGTTACGTAGTTTTTTTTTGTGATTTCTTTTGGTACTTTTGGTACTAATATGGTCATTAGTGTCAAAGTACTAAGTTACGTAGTTTTTTTTTGTACTTTCTGTTGGTACTTTTGGCACTAATATGGTCATTAGTGCCAAAGTACCAAATTTTCACTATCATTTCTTCACGATAATATCTATTTTTGAATATGAAAAGTTATATTGCCCCGATTTACGGTTTCGCCTTCGCTCCGATTACTAATATAAGGATAATTATTGGACAACAGTTTGGATTTCTTTGGCTCCTCTCGCTCGAATCTTGATCAAAGAAGAAACGGCAAATAAAAAAACGAAGTGAAAAAAAAAGCGAAGAAATTTGGAAATAAAAAAAATCTGAAAAATAAAAAAAAATAGAATAAAATATGAAAAAATTAAAAAAAACAGAAAAAAAGAAAATAAAAAATTGACAAAGATAAGAAATCTGAAAAATAAAAAAGAAGATAGAAAAAAAATAGAAATTAGAAAATTAAAAAATAAAAGAAAAAAAAGCAAAAGAAACTGAAAAATAGGGAAAAAAAGAAAAAAAGAAAGAAAAAATCTGGAAAATGCAAAAGAAAGAAGAAAAAAAGGGTTAAGTAATGATGAATCCGAATGGAAGAGAGTTGAGTGGTAATTAGATCACAAATTTAAAAGAATAATTATAATTTATATTTTTAGAAAATATGAATTATATATTGGATTTGCTTGGTTATAGGTATATGACTATATAATCTCTATATATATTTATATGA
Source organism: Schizonepeta tenuifolia (assembly GCA_029490685.1). NCBI lineage: Eukaryota > Viridiplantae > Streptophyta > Magnoliopsida > Lamiales > Lamiaceae > Schizonepeta > Schizonepeta tenuifolia. The sequence continues at coordinate 11,249,318 of CM055958.1, read as the reverse complement.
AAAACAATTCACAATTAATTGTAATAATAATTAGCTGTAAAGGGGAAGAAAAGGGTAGGCGCGTTGCTTCTTAAAATGGTTAAAATATATCTGTGAAACACTAAAAGTTCATAAGATCTTCACTTCATCCAAGGTCTAGTTGTATTGTCATCGCAGCAAACTACACTTAACTAGTTCCATAATCGATGACTATTTTATGCTCACACCCCTATAAAAATGTTTCACACACTTCAAACATTTAGTTAAACAAAGTGCGGACGACTTGTTTTATTAATTAATTAATACAGTACAATAAAAAATAAAGTCTGAACATATGATTTTTTTGGAGTCAACCTTCTATTAGCTTGGACATGTATCGTATTCCTACCGATGGGGTAGGTTTGTTCAATTCGTTTCACTTAACAAATTTATCCCAAATGTTTAATAATAACCTAATCTTTTGACTCTTACAATATTAATTTTTTAATTTTTTCTAACCAAAATTTGCCGATGAAACAACATTGTTTAACTTTTGAACTAAGAATGTTTCACCATTCAATTAATGATGTAGGTCTATAATTAAGAAAATATTTAGTAGTTGTTTTTTTTTAAATAACCACAAAGAAGAGGAATGAGGATTGATCCACGGTCACTCACTGACTCATCCTTAAATGGATGAGAAATAACAGTAAATTACATGTCTTGGGTGACAACAAACGCTTTAATAGATGTGTCCATGGTTTTGAACAAATTATGTAAATAGACATATTAGGGTGCATTTACTTTGTTTGCAAGGAAAATAATGGAGAAGAAAAAGCATGAAAATATTATCATTTTTAGTCTTTTTTATAACATATTTACTAATGGAAAAAAAATTATCACATGATCCCCCATCTTTCTCATTTTAATATTTTTTATCCATTGAAAAATATTTTCGTACATGTCATCTATGATTAACATTTTCACAATTGGAAAGAAAATGATGGAAAAGTAACTACTCAGATTTTCTCATCCTGCTCGTGAAAAATTAATAATAGTAATAAAAGTGTAAAACTAATAAAAAATAGTGAAAATATTATTTTTCACCATTTTCCATGCAATTAAACGTAAATTATTGTTAGCGGAATAATATTGTTGATGGTCGCATCTCAAAATATTTGGGAATAGTAAGATATTTTGTTTAAGTATATACATAAATAGATATTTTTGACCAGCGCCTTTTCTCTTCCAAATTAACGAACAAATATATTACGAGATATTGAAGATAAATCATTGGAATATCTTTGTATATATGACATTACTATATGAAAAAAGAGGATTATATTTATATATGATAAAAGTATTTTTAGAAGTATAAATATGAAAACTAAATTCCAAGATGATATACTCCGGTCGGTTCCGTTGTGTTCCGGGGATTCTACAGAAATAAAAGTAAAAAGTAAAAAGAAGTGAATTATTATAATGAAAAAGAAGGAAAAACCTCGGTACTCACATCGATGACGACGACGAGTTCTGACTTTGCATTTACTGCTTCTGATTCTGTGTTATTAGCAGCGTAGCCCCCTCCCCACCCAATCACGTGCCACTTCCCACTCTCTCCTCTTTATTGCTCTACTGCACTACACTACACATGCTGCTGCTGCCACCGCATCGCAATTTACACACTAGCTAGAGAGAGAGAGAGAGATATTAAGCTTTGCTATTCCCGATCGATTCCTTTAATTAAGGTTAGGTAAAAATTATTTGGCAATAATTACCCTAGCCTGCAGTACTGAACACAAACCTCCCTCCCTCCCTCCCCCTCTTTCTGTTTTAATTTCCCTACTTTGGGAAGGTAAATGACTATTATGAGATTGATTCACTACCGTTTTTCCTACGTTTACTGTGTGATGGGATTGGATTCCCCACCACCTACATAATTCCAAATTATTGCAAAATTGATTTCTCCTCGTGTTTTTTTTATATATTTTCTGCGTCCCGATACAAGTGGTCATTTCTTTTCAAAAGATTATTAAGCCTCTCCATATCGGCACGCGTGCGAGCGCGCTCGCTGTCCTAGTGAACGTGATTGCACCCACAGCGAACCACTGTCGAGCATGGCGCTTGTTTTAGCGATCGCCACATGTCGCGCGCGCTGGCAGCCTTTGCAGACACATGGCAGGCGATCACAACAGTTAAATTTCAAATTTTTTTAATCGCCGATCTCCGACGATCTTCCCGACGATGACTCTTTATTCCTACACCGAGGGCGAAACCTTAGAATTGGCGCGGCCGTAGTTATACGTCAACAATGGCGGCGGAGGCAATACAACCGTTTGGACGAGAGTGGCGACTCGCTATAACGCGAATCGCCCACAGTACTCGGCGGAGCGCAGCTCGACGCAGTTGCGTCCCCACTGAATCAAGCTCCGGCCGGCGTCATTGAGGAGATTTTGGTGAACTCGACGCCCAATGAATGGACGGCCATGCATGGTGAAGCGTTCAAACATTTGGCAATTTGGCAACTCGTGAAGAATGTGCCCGATTTTTTTAGTTGTTAGGTTTTTTTTTTTTTTTAATTATGCCATTGTATCGTAGGGCTTTTTTAAAATTATGTCATTGTATTTGGATTTTTTTTAATTATGTTTCTTTTAATTTAGTTATGCAATTTAATATAATTTAGTATTAATTATGCAAAAATAAAATGAAAAAGTAAAAATAAAAACAAAACAGAAAAAAAATAGGAGCGAACTCGCCGCTGCAACCCTAGCGAGCGCGCGAGCTCACTCTAACGTAGCATGTGGGTGAGGGCGATCATGGCGATTACTGCTGCTCACAGCCTAATGTAAAAGATAGTACTTCCTCCGTTCGGGTTTTAAAGTCTCATTTCACCCATTTCAAATGTTCGAGTTTAAAAGTCCTACTCTGATTTTTATACCATTATACCCTTCTTACTTTTGAGAATTACTACCCTTTGTCATTTAAGATCTCACCTTACATCAACTTTATTTCTACTTTTTTATCATTCCAACAACTTTATTCTTACTTTTTTTGTCAATACCACCTCTTTTTTGTCATTACCACTGTTTTTTGTCATTATTCACTACCTCTACTTTCTAACTTTTACCCTACTAAAAAATACTTTATCAATTTTTTAAATTTTCGTGTCCATTTAAAATGGAACTTTAAAACCCGAACGAAGGGATTAAAAATTAGTTAAAGTAGTATGACCCACAACTTTTGAAGGGATAATTATTTTCTTATTTGAAAAAAAAAAGTCACTTGTTATGGGATACCCCTATATAGAAATCGAGTCACTTGTTCCGTAGGGAGTAGTATTTTTTTTCCTCCCGTACAACTTGCAAATTATTTCACATAATGAGGTATTTACTTTAATTGTAAATTTATTATTGAAAAACGAGGAAAAATAAAAAGTATAAAATATTACTCCTCCGTCCACAAATTAAAATTCTACTTACCCACATTTTTTTGTGCATGAATCAAATTTCTACTTATCTTTTTATACGGTCATACCCTCCTACTTTTCCTTTATTTACTATTTTTTGTCATTGATGGTCCCACATCATAACGACTTTATTCCTATTTTTTTGTCATCACAACAACTTTATTCCCACTTTTTGGTCAATAGCACATTTTTTTTGTCATTACCACTGTTTTTTTTGTTATTATCCTACTACCCCTACATTCTAATGTCTGTACCCAAATGGGGATATGATTCATGGACGGAGGGAGTATAATTTTTATTCTTTTTTTATTACATACTCCCTCTATCCCACTCTAATTGTCCTATTTTCTATTTCGAGTGTCCCATTTCAGATGTCCTACTTCCTTTTCTGAAAATAATTAATTTGATTAATTACACTCACTTTACACCTTTCAACCTATTTTTCTCCTCATTTTCTATGTCATTCACTATTCTCCTTCTCTCTCTACTCACTTTATTCCACTTTATTTCATTATTCACTCTCTCTCTACCTATTTTATTTCACTTTAATAATTCACTAAACACACTTTCTAGGGAGTAAAATTAGGACAATTGGAGTGGGACGGAGGGAGTACTAAAGATGGAAAAGAAAATTATCACATGGTCTCTCACTCCCTCCCTATTTTTATGCCTCTTGTTTTGAAAAAAATTATCACACATATCTCAAATATTAATATTTCCACTATTGGGGTGAAAATTATGGAAAAAGGGTTGTCCAGGAACATTATCAACCTACCTGAAAAAAAATTAACAACCGTAGTTAATATGTGAAAATGATGAAAAAATGTGAAAATATTTGCATTTCATCATTTTCCATTAAAGTAAACACACCATAGCGGCGGCATGTTATTCTCATCACAAAAAAAAAAGAAAAAAAAAAGAAAGAAAGATAAGGATGTGAATTAAATTCCTTTCTATGGTTAGTTAATATCGTTAAGTATTGCTTGTGTCGATGAAGCATAGAACAATTGTTGGCTGAGGTATCACAAATTTCTTCTTAACGAGAGGTTTTGGATATGTGGTGTAAAGGTCACACTTATATGATAATGTAGTAATTTAATTGATAATATTGTATACCCAGTGCAATTCCCTAAAAAAAGTATTTCTTGTATCATATATATATGTGGCGATTAAATCAAGATAGTGGAGATAATAATTTGTTTAATTAGTTTTCATAAACCATGTGAGACTTGGACCCAGTAGATTAGATTAGATAATAATGAGTTTAAAAGAAAAACATTAATTATTGGAAAATGAAAATATGAGTGAAAGAAAAGACTGACGAGGTAAAGATGACAGAAGGTTAACGGCGTGAGGGTGAAAAAAAGAAATGACTGACTGAACAACACGTGAGTTTGTGACTGTAAATCTGTGGCTTTTACTGTTAGCTGTCATATCAAAAGGGCAGAAGAATTACTGAATAGGATAAAAGAGTCCGGTCCCGTTGCACGTACTGTATTCGTATACTATGTCTATTTTCATCTCTTAATTTGTTCTCATGCATCATTCGCCTCTCATATTCCCTGATTTGATTGACCTCTCTCTCTCTCCATTTTCTTTAATCAAATTCTCAACCTCTAAATAGAGGGAGCAAATAGGCATATCATTAACTTAATGACTCAAATGACAAAATTGATGGCAATAAATTTGAATTTGACAATACACTTGACACTGTTTGATTACACGCCAGTGACACCACTTTAAAATAAAAATCTACCACATTTCTTCATACTAATATTTTATGTTATTTTTAGATATTTTCGGCCTCACTAAATCATTCTTTTTCAAAAGCTCAAATGGCATAAAAATTTCCGACTCCTGTCAAATTCTAATTTATTACATGAGCTTTTAAATCTGCATGTTAATTCTTAACCTTTTCTTTTTTCTAATTTTTATTCCGGTGAAGTACTTCGGTGAAATTAAAGTTGTTATGTTATATACATATGTGGCTCTGATGCAGCACAAATTACTCTGTCTCGTGGCTAGCGTGTGTTTATATACGATTAAAACAATATTGTTTACTAACAATCCACATATTGAATACGTATAACTCATAAAATAATCACTGATTTATGACTATTTTTCGGACAAAACTACATCATTTGGTCAGTTGGGCCGGTTTGCTATGTAGGCAATTTCGGAGTCCACCCCAACTTCAATTTTGGAGAAAATTCACCGCAGGACAAAAATCAGAAAAATAAAAGATTGAAAATTTATATGCATAATTAAAGGCTTAGATAATAAATCGAAATTTGAAAAAATGTTAGAAATTTTAATGCAATTTGCTCTTTTTAAAGTACTACAATTAAAATTCAAATAGAGTATAACAAGTTAAAATTATTTAATATTTCATTTTAATTTATAATTTGTTAATGAGCTAATAATACGAATAATATCAAATTATTCAAGTACGCCTCATTTATATCTATCTATGGACCATGCTAAACGAACTGAACAAGCTTTTGTTGCATCGTCCAATTACATTGACCCATTTATTACATGGATAATTTTAAATGCAATCCTCATTCCTTTCACTATAGCCCTCAATATAATAAAATAATAAATTATTAATAAATGTATCATTATATCTCTTTAAACCCCAAAAGTAAAATAGTACTAAATTTTAAAAATAAATAAATAAATAAAAACACCTCATTTATAGTCACCTGCCAAGATATCTTCATCCAACTCTTGCAATTGAAAATTTGATCACAAGCCAAGAAATAAAGATGAATATAGAGAGAAAGTCTAATTAATCTGTAACATATTTGCCAAAATACATTGGCGGTTTTATTCTGAAATTATTTCTTATCAAGTCGATCGATCCGATCCGCCTTTTCCATCCAAAATGCCAAGTTCCACGACCACCCAAAACTTGTTTCATTCGCACAAATAACACATATTCTTTTGCATTAGTTGTGACTTGTGAGGGTGTGATTCTTTTGTATTAAATTATCAACCCACTACCACTAGGCCAAAGGTCACGGGTTCTCGTCCTCCGTTACACGGTATTTAAATTTTCTTACAATGTTGTTCAAGAAAAAAAGAAATTATCAATCCAGATTGAGCAAGATTAGTAAAAACCTAGGTTAATCATATTCATCATTAATGGCACAGGTAAGACGGCTAGAGAAATCACCCGAACAATTAGCCTTATTCCAAATCTTTCATAAATAAATTAACTCGAGCAAAATATATATTTAATACCTCACAATCACTCAATTCAAACAAGCACAAACACTTTTGTTATTTTATCTTCAAATTCCATTCAAACAATTAGATCTATTAAACATAGTGCTCTTGCGCGCACCAACATCACAAGTCCTAGAAAATGTTGAATTCTACCGCATTTTTCTTTAAGATTTCTAGAAAACGTTGTCAACAAAGAGAAAACGAAAAAAGGGGTTATAAGGTTAAAATGGTATATTGATTAATATTTTATTATTTTATTATATTGGGAGCTATATAATGAGAGAATGATGACTATATTTAAAAAAAATCAATAAAGCTATTCGATCACACGTTGACCAGCTATACGCATAAGAAAAATAAAAGTTGATTTTAAATGGAAATAATCACATTTTCTCCAAGGGTTTATGCTTTCCCAATTAGGGTGTATTTCCATTTTCAAAATCTATATTACCATTTTTAACTTGTGTGACCGGCTACAATGTGTCCAAATAACATTACCCAAATTATCCTTACTTTAGCTAAAAGTTTTAGACATACACAATTTTTTTTTTGTTTAGTTCCCATTAAGAATTTTGGATAGAGAATTACCTACCACATTTAATTAAAATATTTTTTTGAGGGAATTACAATAAGGTATATATTTATATAATTAAATAAATCGTTACACGTTTTAGACATACAAATTTTTTTTTTGTTTAGTTTCCATTAAGAATTTTGGATAGAGAATTACCTACCACATTTAATTAAAAAAAAATTTAAGATATATATTTATATAATCAAATAAATCGCTACACTACTATGCATGGTGTGACAACTACTCCACCATAAGGTGAAAAATAAACTACGCCGCTTGCAAGCGGGATTGAACCCAAGACCTCTCATTAAGGAGAGACTTATGGTATTTTAGCCAACCAATTGAGCTAGGCCTTCTCAATATATTTAATTAAACTATTAAGATAACATTAGATATCAACCAAAGATCCAAAAGAAATTCATTTTCAAAACATAAATTCCTATTCAATTTTATAACATTCCTTTGAGCATTCGGAGCGGCGGACTCGAATGCCGGCTTGAGCCGTTATTGCGTCGACCTCGCCCATTGCCGCTACCCCTTCAGCAAGCCTGCTTGATGAAGTTTTGTGGAAGGCGTGTGTAATCACGCTTCCTATTTCAAAAATAAAAAATATGAAGATGCATTTTTTTTTAAGAGAAGCGGCGGTTTCAGCAGTAGATTTCTAGGGTTTTAATTAGAGTGTATTGATGTATTGGTTGTGAGTTATATTAATGTATTTTTGTTTAGTTTCAATTAATGTAATTTTTTATTTTAATTATTGAAAAATCCAACAATTGAATAGTTTTTTTTTTAATTATTGTAAATTTTGCTTTTATAATCATTGTAAATTTTGATTTATTTTAATTAATGTATTAAATATTTTTATTTAATGTTAATTTTGTTTTTATTTTTCTACAAATTTTATCCAACATCTCAAAACTAATTCTATCACACTTCCTATCAAGCCCTTCCAATGCATCTCACTGATTATATCTGGGGTGCAACTCATCAAGCTTCTAAGGAGCTCAACCACTGCGAATGCTGTTAACAGTAGTATTAAAAATATACACATTTAAAATTTAGAGAAAATCATCATGTATACCAACTATTGGGATAACATGTACTCCCCATACCCACTGACACCTTTAATTAACTTTTCGGTCATTTTCATGTTTAATTTTAATTGAGAAAAAAATTGTCAATTCATCCTTGTTGTCCAAGTACATTTCAAATACATTCAATCATAAATTGATGGTCCCGATACGAGTTCTGGTGTATGGGGGGGGGGGGAATACACCAGTTAGGAATTTTAAAAACAACTCTCGAAAATATCTCAATCGAGAAAAAACACTCAGCTGGATCACAACTGAGTTAGAAAACTCAGCTGGAAGAGTGGTGCTGTGCGGAAAGTGGTGGATAAAAACTCGTATAAAATAACTCACGCTCAGATGCAAGGTTGGTCAATAACCAAAAGAGTTCAGATGTAAAGATGCAGTTTGAGTGCTGGTTAGTTGGTTAGTTGAATATGCAATAAAAGAATAACTGAACAGTAAACACAAACACACAAAGGATTTACGTGGTTCGGAGAGAACTCCTACGTCCACGAGGAGTTGTGAGTTTTACTTGACTGCAAACCAAACTTTGTGATGAGCTCCTTTGTATATTTGGACTGATTGATAAAAATCCCTTTTGATGACTGCTTCACCTGTAGCCCAAGAAAATAATTCATCTCGCCCATCATCGACGTCTCGAATTTCTCCTTCATGAGAGTTGAGAATTTCTCACACAGCTCCTCCGACTTGGAACCGAATATGATGTCGTCAACATAGATTTGCACAACAAGTATGTCTTCTCCAACTTTTATTGTGAACAGTATTTTGTCAACTGATCCTCGTTTGAACCCCGAGTTCAGAAGAAAACCACAAAGAGTGTCATACCAAGCCCTAGGCGCTTGCTTCAAGCCATAGATAGCTTTCTTCAACTTATACACTCTTCCATCTCCAATCTCAAAACCTGGAGGCTGTTCAACATAAACATCTTCCTTAATATCACCGTTGAGGAAGGCACACTTCACATCCATCTGATAGACCTTGAATTTGTGAAATGCGGCATAGGCTAGAAATATCCTGATGGCTTCCAACCTTGCAACAGGCGCGAAGGAGTCCTCGAAATCGATTCCTTCTTGTTGGCAATATCTCTGAGCTACCAACCTTGCCTTATTCCTCACAATGAATCCAATGGCGTCTCTCTTGTTCTTGAAAATCCACTTCAATCCAATGACTTTGACACCATTTGGTCTTTCTACCAACTCCCATACACAGTTGCGTAGAAATTCATTCAGTTCTTCTTGCATGGCTGTTGTCCAGTGAACACAGTTGAGAGCTTCCACAACATTCTTCGGTTCTGGCACATCAGCTACGAAACATGAAATCATGGCAACATCTCCTGCCTGTTCGAACTCCTCAAGAACTGCCAACTCCTCAGCATATTGGGCGTAAGTGTTGGAATCTTTCTCAGCTGAGTCTGGATTTGCAACTCTGCTTCTAGTACTCACACCTTTGGCCGGATCTCCAATGATGTTCTCCTTGGGATGATCTTCATACCATCTCTTGTTGCGTCTTCCTTCTTCTTGCAACAGTGGCTGTTCAGTGATTTGAGCTGTGGGAGATGTTGGGTTCTTTTGAGCTGGTGATTTATCAGTTGTAGAGTCTGGATCCTCAACATGGACAATATTTTGAACCGTGCTCGGTTAGGCTTCGAATGCTGATGCAGTTGGAGTGACATCAGTTGGAGTTCCCCCTTGAGATGAGCTGGGGTCCTCACATTCATCTTCAGAGGAACAAGGATCATCATCCTCGGTTGCCCATACCAATGGTTCAGCTAGATTCTTCTGCCTTAGAACCTGCGATCTGGTGAGAGCTGGTGGAACATGTGGATCAGCTTGTTGTCCTTTAGCCTATTCCCTGCACTCAAAAGTAGATTCATCAAAACTAACATGAGGTGTTATCTCCACAACACGAGAGCTGTTGTTGAAAACTCTATAAGCCTTGATCCGAGCGGCATATCCGAGAAATATGCCCTTCGAAGCCTTGGCATCAAAAGTTTTCAACTGAATCTTCCCATTGTTGTGAATATAACACTTAGAACCAAAAACGCGAAAATATGAAATATCAGGCTTCATGCGTCTCCATAGCTCGTATGGTGTCTTTCCCAACCGCTTGGTCAGAAGAGACCGGTTCTGGGTGTAGCAGGCTGTGTTGATTGCCTCAGCCCAAAATCTCTTTGGCAGAGCTGAGCTTGTCAACATGGATGTAGCTGCATCCTTCAGTGTTGGGTTCCTTCGCTCAGCTACGCCATTCTGTTGTGGAGTACGTGCAGCCGATGTTTGATGAGTAATTCCATGCTTCTCGCAGTACTCGATGATGGTTTCATTTAGAAACTTGGTTCCGCGATCTGATCGGATAGAAATGATTTTCATCTCTTGTTGGTTCGATATCCAATCCATTAGTTTGGGTAGCTCATCTCGGGTTTCACTCTTGTGACGCATGAAAATGGTCCACGTATACCTAGAGAAATCGTCAGTAACAACAAGGGTATACTCGTTACCATTCATGCTTTTTGGTGTAACTGGCCCGAAGAGATCCATATGGATCAGCTGCAATACTCGGTCGGTTGAGGGAGTAATTTTCAACCGAAAGGAGGATCTAGTGAGCTTTCCCAACTGACATGCACTGCAGATATGTGTTGTTGAAAACACTCGGTTAGGAATGCCCTTTGCATGTTCCTGTCTCGCAAGTCGGTTCATAGTCTTGAAATTCAGATGGTTGAGCCTTTTGTGCCACAGCCAGCTCACATCTGAACTGCTCTTTGATAACAGACAGGTGTCAGGAAGACTACTATTCCAGTCAGCATAGTAGAGATTTCCGGTTGGGGATCGATTTCCCAACATTATGACCTGCTTTGTTCCGATATTTTTAACCCTGCAGCCCTGTGCATCAAACTTGACAGAGAAACCATTATCACAGAATTGGCTGATGGAGAGCAAGTTATGCTTCAATCCATCAACATATGAAACATTTGAAATCGACACGTGATTGGTTTCAAGGGTACCGTAGTCTTTGGTGTGACCTTTTGAGTTGTCACCAAAGGTAACCGATGGTCCTTCTTTCTCCACGAAACTTCCAAGCAAATCCTTCAGATTTGTCATGTGTTTCGAGCATCCACTATCCATCACCCACATGGTTTGTGATGCTTTATTCTTCCTCAGCTGTTTCTCCTGTTCCTGCACAGAGAAACACGCTTAGGTCTCCAATTTTAGTTTGGTCCTGGAGGGTTAGAACTAGTTCCCCCTTGAACTGAGAGTTGTTTTTCCCTGTATACTCGGATAGATTTATCATTCCAAATCACTTTTCCTTCTCCATCAACTATAACAATACCTCGGTTATCCTTAGGCTTGTTGTTAGTAGTGATGTTCTGTTTCTTGGGAGGAGATGGATTTCTCCCATTGTGAGCTTTAGGAGGAGAGGCTTTCCCCCTGTTTTGATGGCGATTCTTATCCTGTTGGTTTTGTCGATGAGGTCGGACGCCGTTTTGAAATCTCTGTGACTGAGTTTGATTCCATCTTCCTGACTGTCGATGATAGCTGTTCATGCCCTGTTGTTGGTTCATGTTCTAGCATGAATATCTCCAGATGTTGGAATTGTTCCAGATTTGTTGACTCTGATGAAATCTCCGGTTGTTCTGATGATGGAACCGATGTTGATTCTGATGGTTGAATCCCTGTTGGTTCGGTTGATTCCATCTTTTCTGAGGTTGGTTCTGAGGTCGGTTCAGAGGTCGGTTCTGAGGTCGGTTCTGATTGTATCTCCAACGTCTCTGATTCCTCTTCTGAGTCTTGGAACATTCCCCCTCGGTTGTAGTCCCAACTGATGGATTCTTCAGTTCTCCAACCACAGCTCCTTTTCCTTTCTCAGCTGCAGTTTCCTTAGCTGGTTGTGCTTGCTGTGACGTAGAGGTTGGATTAATTTGGGGAGTTGCAGACTCAACCAGATTGGGTTTGGCAACCGTGACCTCCACAGCCTTGACAAAGGTTGCGGGTGGAATTCCAGAATCCTTGACCATGTCGTAACCGAGTCCAGACACGTCATCCATTTGTCTTTGATAACTGATGAGATTCTCGATGATTTTGGATGATTGATATAGCTTTATCAGGTTGTCCTTCTCAGTTTGTAGATCCTTGAGAAGAACAACTATATGCTTGGTTTGTGCGTCTGACTTCTTCATCAGCTGGTCGATTTGGGCCTCTTGCTTGTTCAACTGATCTTGCTGCTCCTTGATCTGCTCCTTCAACTCCTCATCAGTTGGAGCATTAGTTCGGTTGGCCTCATTCAGTTGACTTTTGAGATCATCAATCTCTTCGGGATTTTTAATCAGATCGTCCTTTTCGGTTAAAGATTCTTCAAGTCGGGCGAACTGTTCTTGAAGACTCTTAAACTCAACTGATTGCTGATGCAGTTCCTCACTGAGTTCTAGGAAGTCACCCCAAGAGGGTTCCAACTCTTCATCTACTGTATCCTGCATGTTAGAAGTATTGGAAGAATTTAAATTAGCAGGACTAGAATGTACCTCAGTATCATCCTGGTCGGTTCCAAATGCCATGAGGCATTGATCCTGACCGATAGCGTTGTTGGTGGAAGTCAGCTCATCCTCATCTTCAGTGTCGGTGAAGATGTCCATGTCATCAGCTGCTTCTTCTGCAACCATGGCCTTGTTCTTTCCACTTTGCTTGGCCCTCAACGCTTCTCTTTCTTTCTTTGAAAGGTCTGGACAATCAGCTTTAAAATATCCTTCTTTGCCGCATTCAAAGCAACCGTTGTTCACAGGCTTTGAGTTATCTCGAGTTCGGTTAGATTTGTAGAACCTCTTGTATTTTCTGAACCGAGCATCCATGTCAGCTAGCTTCTTTGACATGGCGGCAATGCTCTGTTGCAGCTCTTCTCTGCTTGGCTCCTTCGTAACTGTGTTCGCAGATCTTGTTGGCCTTGATGTTCGTGGCTTGGAGTAGTCAGCTCGAAGTGCTACTGTCTTTGTGGCTGAACCAACATCCTCATGTCGCTCGTCTGAACCGAGGACTGAGTTGACCTTCATCGGTTCACCTTGTACTCATTTCCTTTTAGGATTGAGAACAACCTTTATGTTCCCATCTCTCCAAGATCAGCTCGACTCTCATGGATATTGGTGAAGGTGTCCCACTCAGCCGGTAGAGCTTGTAATACTTTGAGGTTGATCTCTCTCAAAGTATATTTTCCTCGTCGGATGGACTGAATTCTTTGGATGATGTCCATGAACCGAAGCTCTAACTGATCAATGGTTTCATCAGCTCTCAAACAGAAGTTGTCAAAGTCTTGACAGGCATGAGAGAACTTGTTCTTCTTTGTTTCGTCACTCCCTTCGCTAAGAGCTGCCAAAATATCCCACATCTCCTTAGCGGTGTTGTACTCTTCCATCCAAGGAAGATGGTCTTGTCCAACTGTGGACATGATAGTGCTCTGAGCCCAGATATCCAGCTGGCTCACTTTAGCTTCCTCTGGAGTGAAGTCTTCTGGCTTCTTCTCAACTAACTCCTCAGTTGCATCCCCATCATTGGGATTTGTAGGAGTGCGAGTGACTTTTTCTCTGATGATGATCGGTCCAGATGTAAGTACTTGTTGCATTCGATGATGCTTTGACAGTAGGATCTTCTTTATCCGAGTTCTCCAGGATGTATAGTTCACAATCGAGAACATGACAACGATCTTATCTTTGACATCCATCTGCACACACAAACAAAAGACAGATGCAAGCAGATATGCACTAGCGTGAAAAAGAGATCTGTTCAGTTGACCACTGAAGAAAAACACTTCGATTCACACCTCGTGAAACAGAGTCAGCAGTCTTTTGAACCACTGCTCTGATACCACTTGATGGTCACGATACGAGTTCTGGTGTATGGGGGGGGGGGAATACACCAGTTAGGAATTTTTAAAATAACTCTTGAAAATATGTCAACCGAGAAAAAACACTCAGCTGGATTCACAACTGAGTTAGAAAACTCAGCTGGAAGAGTGGTGCTGTGCAGAAAGTGTGGATAAAAACTCGTATAAAATAACTCACACTCAGATGCAAGGTTGGTCAATAACCAAAACAGTTCAGATGTAAAGATGCAGTTTGAGTGCTGGTTAGTTGGTCAGTTAATATGCTATAAAAGAATAACTGAACAGTAAACACAAACACACAAAGGATTTACGTGGTTGGGAGAGAACTCCTACGTCCACGGGGAGTTGTGAGTCCACACAACTCAGTCCAAGTTCTTCTGGACAAAAACCACAAAGCTTACGCGGGCTTTGGAACCGTTAAGATAAGTTTACGGGTACTTATCAACCTTACAGATAAGTTTACGGGTACTTATCAACCTATCTACTCAATTCCAGGAAGAGTAGGGTCCAAACAACCTTTTTAGGGGTGTGTGTGAGGGTGGGTTTTCCAACTACTAGCTCGAACAAGAAAGTGAGCTAGGATCTAACACTCTATGAACTCTCAGCTAGTGATGTTCTCAAGGTTAGATCGAAAAACACCAAGACAGAATCTAACACTCTAGGAACTCTCAGCTAGTGATGTTCTTAGAGATTGATTGCAGTTTTTGCTCGTTTGCGATATGAACTCTCAACTGGTGATGTTCGCTTGTCTAACTCTTTGCTCTTGTCTGTCTTCTCTGTCTTGTATCATTAGTCTTGGTGAATGAATGAATGCCTCTATTTATAGGCGGAGAGAATCAACTAGCTGTTGGAAGAGCCGTTGATCTCTGTTCAGTGAAAGCGATGGCTTGTCTCTCATCTCTGCAGACTTTCTTGATTTGGCAACTGTGTGCTTCTGCTTTCCATCTGAGACAACCTTGTGTTGGGCCAAATGAGGTAATGACAGAGAGTCAAACCTTCACGTGACTTCCTTATTTGAAATTCAAATTTCAACCTTTGACTCTCAACTTTGGTTAGTCAGTTGAGTCGTTTGATCTTCATCTGATTGGTCTTCAGCTGATGTTCCATCTGATTGCTACCTTCAACTGACATTTTGTCTGAAGCGAAACAGTTGAACCCTCAGCTACTTTGAACTTCATGTTGTCGATCTGACTGATTGAGTCTTGTAACTGATGTTCCATCTGAACGCTCAGTTGTCGTTCTTTTATCTGAATCTTGAACGCTTAGTTGTCTTTCTGATGTTCTGAATCTGATCAGTTGGCTCGAACACTCAGATGACTTTCTTCCATCTGATGTTCTCTTACATCTTCTCCCTTGAATGCTCAGTTGTCTTTCTTACAACTGATGTTCTGTCTGAGTGAAGCCTTGTTGTCTTCTTCAGCTGGAGTCCTGTAAAGATAAAATCTCAACGTTGCTCAAACAGCGAGCCTAAACGCTAACATTAGGATCTGGCAACATCTGCTCGGTTGGGGTCAGTTGGTTTTGGAATCAATCAAAACTTTAATAAATTTCCCAACATAAATAATTGGATTACTTTTTGAATAAAA
This sequence comes from Schizonepeta tenuifolia, assembly GCA_029490685.1. NCBI lineage: Eukaryota > Viridiplantae > Streptophyta > Magnoliopsida > Lamiales > Lamiaceae > Schizonepeta > Schizonepeta tenuifolia. The sequence continues at coordinate 11,233,550 of CM055958.1, read as the reverse complement.
CCAAAATATTTTAAGGTTGCAGATTTCTTCAAGTGAAGAAAGACTACTAAATTAGCATGCATGCAGCAAAATTGTACCATTTTTAATAGTGATATTGCATGCGAGTAGATGCATTATTGAATGTATTATTGAATTCGAATTCTATGGCCTATATATGAGTCACACTTTCAAGAATAGATGTATGCAAACATAAGAGAAAAAATTGAGAGAAAAGAAAGAGCGAATATTTGAGGGAAGAAATTACACTATCAAAAAATGTATGAACTTTGACAATCTTAACTTGTATTATTTTTCTAACATTATTGTTTGTATTTTACAGAAAATATAATTGGACATTTATCAAACAGGCTGAATCCAGACTAGAAAAGTATTACAATTGTTTTTGTAATTCCCATTTCCAAATATAAGTCTTAACACATTACATTAATTTTCTAAAAACAAAAAAAATGTAAAAATCGATAACATACTGTACAGGTCAACAAAGTTCATAACCCGATCTGTACAATATTTATACAATCTGTATTTTTTTTTATTTAAAATAATTTTTTTGTAACATTATTATATGTATTTTTTGCAAAAATACAATCGTAATATGAAATCCTATATATAGGCATTTCTTTAAATGGGGGTGAATTCAGATAACATTTGTGTTTTCATTTCCAATTTACAAAGGTGAGCCCTAAAAACATTAATTTAATTTTTAAAAAATTGAAAACTATACTGATCGAACATAAATTGTACAGGTTGCCTTAAATTGTAGTGCAACCCATACAGTATACTTAAGATTTGTACACAATTTTATTTTGTAATAAATTAATTTAATTTTATATATGTATATTTAATTATTAATAGTTGGCTTTGTTATGGCAGATGGAATGCAAGATGTTCCACGTTAAATCAACGACGTTTGGGACGATTGTTGATACGAACCTCGGCACACGCAGAAGACTCGAACTGGATAACAAACGATGGAAATCCCAAAACCTCTGTATCAGTTTCTCCAAGTGATATAGGCGTACGGTAGTTTCCTAAAACCCAAAGATAAGACGATACAGCAACTCGGGGACGCTGAATGACACACAACGAGGGATGATTGACTCGTTGATTCGCCGGATAATGAATTCGACTTGGAAAAATCAAGAAGAACTCGAAAACTCTCAAGAGAGAATAAAACTCACGTTTAATATTAATTAAGATAACGAAAACGACGTCTCTTACATGCCTATATATAGGCGAAATAAAACCCTAGTCTAAGAAGGAAACTACTTAATGGATGAGCTTATAATAATAATCCAACTAACTAATTAATTAAACAAGCCCAAACTAACGAAAATAATAAGACTAACGCTAATGGACTCAACTAAACGAAAAATAAATAAATAAAGTCTTCAAAACAAAACAAGTCTTCACACTTGAGCCCAATTGCACATGATAAGATTAACATAACTTGGGCTAACCAAATCTCCATCGCCAATGAGCTTTTTCATTAACTCTTGATCCCAAACTTCTTGAATTAAGCCCATCAAGCTTTCCTTGAACTTCTTGACTCGAGATCTTGTAACTGGTCCAACAGGAACATACACCAGATCTTGCACCAACGACGATCCTTGGACTCCATCATTCCCCTCCTCTTGAAGAGGATTTGTCCTCAAATCCAAGGCGTCACCTACATCAAAAGGACTCAAGTCAGTAACATTAAAAGTAGCACTCACGTTATACTTACCGGGTAATTTCAACTTGTAGGCATTATCATTGATGCGCTCCAAGACTTGGAATGGACCATCGCCTCGAGGAAGTAGCTTAGATCTTCGCTGCAATGGAAACCTCTCCTTGCGCATATGGTGTATACAAACCATGGGAATTAACTCTAGACTTAGCTTGCTTACATGTAACACAATGAGCACAAATTCTTTCAACATCACGGTTCATATGAGGCCAAAAGAAATGTTCTTGCAAAACAGTCAAAGTCTTAGCAATGCCAAAATGTCCCATTAAACCCCCATCATGAGATTCAAGAAACAACAAATCACGTATAGAGCACTTAGGAACACATAACTTATTCTTCCTAAAAAGATAGTTATCATGCCTAAAATACTCTCCACTAGCAGATCGCTCACATGCTCGATAAATCTCACCAAAACTCATCATCATGCTCATACAAACGCTTTAGACACTCAAAACCAAGCAACTTAGCATCTAAAGTAGAGATCAAGGCATACCTCCGAGAAAGTGCGTCAACCACAACATTCTTTTTTCCTTATTTATATTTGATGACGTAAGGAAACGTCTCAATGAACTCCATCCACCTCGCATGCCTCTTGTTCAGCTTGTTCTGCCCCTTCAAATGCTTCAAGGACTCATGATCGGTGTGAATAACAAACTTCTTAGCCCACAAATAGTGTTGCCACATTTTGAGGGCTCTCACCAATGCGTACAACTCCTTATCATACGTAGGATAACTCAATGTCGGTCCATTGAGCTTCTCGCTGAAATACGCAACATGTCGTCCTTCCTGCATCAACACTGCACCAATATCAACACCAGAAGCATCACATTCAATCTCAAAAGATTTAAAAAAGTTAGGAAGAGATAGTACCGGAGAATGAGTCAATTTATGCTTCAAAAGCTGGAATGCATCTTCTTGCACTTTGCCCCACTTGAACTCCACACTCTTCTTGATAACCTCCGTCAAAGGTGCTGCCACACTGCTAAAATGAGGTACAAAACGTCTATAGAAGCTAGCAAGTCCATGGAAACTTCTAACTTCCCCAACATTCTTCGGTGTAGGCCACTCTTGGATAGCTCGTATCTTCTCTTCATCAACCTGTACACCCTGTACACTAACAACAAAACCAAGAAACACAAGCTTGTCCGTACTAAAGACACACTTCTTAAGGTTAGCATATAACTTCTCTTTTCTAAGTGCATCCAAAACAACTTTCAAATGCTCAACATGCTCATCATGACTCTTACTATAAATGAGAATATCATCAAAATAAACCACAACAAATCGACCTAAAAGAGCACGCAAAATATGGTTCATAAGACGCATAAAAGTATTGGGTGCATTAGTCAAACCAAAAGGCATAACCAACCACTCAAACAAACCAAGTTTTGTCTTAAAAGCAGTTTTCCACTCATCACCCTCCTTAATCCTAATCTGATGGTACCCACTACGCAAATCAATCTTAGAAAACACACAAGCACCATGCAACTCATCAAGCAAATCATCTAAACGAGGAATAGGAAATTGATGGCTCTACAATCACAACACATTCTCAATGATGAGTCTTTCTTTGGGATGGCAAAACCGGAGGGAGTCATGCTCTCTCTCACGCACCCATTCACCAACAAATCTCCGATTTGTCGATCCAACTCCTTCATTTCCTCGGGACTGGTCCTATAAGCTGGTCGGTTAGGAAGGACAGCTCCGGGAACAAAATCAATTTGATGCTCAATCCCACGAATGGATGGTAAACCTGGTGGAATCTCGTCGGGAAAGACATCATCATATTCCTGTAAAACAGAACTAATAGAAGGGGGTAGAGAAGAGAAATCATTATCACTATGCAAAATTTCCTTGTACAACAACAAGTACATCGGTCTCTCCTCCCTCACGGCCCACTTCAAATCTCTCGGTCTAGCTAGAAAAGAATTATGCGCCAACTCGCACTCCTTTTTGGCTCGACCGACTCCTTGGACTTCACCTTGTCCGCCTCTTTCTGCATCTGCAATTGATCCTCATAAACTTGTTTAGGAGTAAGAGGAACAAGTGATACCTTTTTCTGCTTATACTCAAAGGTATATTTGTTGGTGAAGCCATCATGAGTAACTCTCCTATCGAACTACCACGGACGTCCCAACAAGATGTGGCTCGCCTGCATTAGAATCACATCACATAACACCTCATCTTCATACTTCCCAATGCGGAAAGGAACCTTCGCTTGCTTCGCCACTCGGATAACGCCGGATGCATTCAACGACTGCAATCGATACGGTTTGGGATGCTTTACCGCAATCAACCCCAATCTCTCAATCATGTCTGCGCTAGCCACATTTGTGCAACTTCCTCCATCAACGATGACGCTGCACACCTTATCTCGAACATGGCACCTCGTGTGAAAGAGGTTCTCTCGCTGCTCTCTATCATCGGGTTGAGTTTGGGCACTCAAAACCCTCGTAGTCACGAGCAACTGCCCAACATGAGGTAAAATCTCCTTAGCTTCTTCGTCGGACTCCTCCAAAGCTGGCATCTCCGGATCACGATCCTCATCATCAATCACCACTTCACCATCATCTCTCAAGATCATGATTCTTCTATTCGGACACTCACTAATTATATGCCCAAATCCCTGACACTTGAAGCACTTCTTGTCTCGATTCCGGCTATCAAGGGTTGCTGGTTTGGCCTGATTTGCTGAACTCGAAGTCTCAACTCGGGGCTTAAAGAACGACTTCTTCTCCTCTGTTGGTGGTGCCTCCTTTTTCCATTGGTTCTCTTTTGATGAGGAACCATTAGAAGGTGACTGGGATTGCCTCCAACTGGCCGGTCTCTGTCTCTAATTGCTACTGTTGTTGCCCTTCTTCTTGAGCTGACTCTCTATCTTTATGGTCTTGTGGACCATATCCTCCACCTCGACATAGTGCTGCAACTCCACTCTATCTCGAATGTCCCACTGCAAACCTGCCAAAAATCTCGCCATGGTCGCCTCTCTTTCCTCTACAACATTGGCTCGAACCATGGCTATCTCCATCTCCTTGAAGTATTCATCCACACTTCTATTGCGTTGCTTCAAACTCTGCAACTTATTGTATAGCTCTCGGTAGTAATGATTAGGCACAAATCGCTTCCTCATCACTGCCTTCATCTCACGCCAAGTCTCAATAGGTGGCTCGCCGTTTCTCCTTCGACTAGTCACCAATTGATCCCACCAAACAAGTGAATAATCCGAAAACTCCACTGCTGCCAACTTCACCTTCTTTATCTCTGAATAATTATGGCAGTCAAACATCAGCTCCACTTTTCTCTTCCATTCAAGGTACAACTCTGGATCATTGTTCCCTTAAAAGGAGGGAATGTTCATCTTGATATTGCCCAGATAGTTATCTTGGGCGTTTCTATCGCCACCTCTATGCCAGCTGCCCTCATCATCTTCATCAAACTCAGTATCCTCCACACAATCATCATACTCAGTACGGCCTCCTCGACCACATCCTCTACCACCACGTCCTCCTCTAGCTCCTCGACCTCGTTTGGAATTGGTCTCTCTGGTATGAGACTGCTCAATGAGGTCAAATCTGTCATATACCCCTTCCATCTTTGATTCTAACATCCTCCCCAATTCTGATGTAAGTGCATCCATCAGTAACTTCACCTTTGGATCACCAACAGGCTGATCCGCCTCATCTGTAACCTCCTTACCATCTTTAGACATCTTGACACAGAAACAAAGGTTAGTAAAACAGAATCCTCACCACCTCACAAGCACTCGTGTATCACTCAATTATGGCTCTTTTCACTCTAATAATCTCACCTCTCTTGCCTTTTTCCACTCAAATTCTCTCTTAAGGAATCGAATCCTCTCAATCTACCACTTGAATTCACCACCAACTAACAACTAAACAACCAATAACAGAAAGACACGAAAAAATGAAAACTGAAAAACCCAAAAACACGTTTCACAGAAACGTGCTCAACGACTCTACACGACCCAAGGAACCCAAAAAACACTACGACACGCAACCGAAAAGTCAGAAAAAGTGCACGCAGAAACTGCTCCAAAAGACTCTACACGACCCAAGGAATCCAAAGGAAAATTTTGCCCACAATGAATTTTTGGAAATTTTGTACTCTCTCGGAACGGGAATTTCAAAAATGCGAAGAACAAGACCAATTTTTTTTTGTACCCTCTCGGAACGGGGATTTCAAAAATACGAAGAACAAGACCAAATTCTCAACTAGGCGCCTTTGGCGACCACTTTTATGTCAAACTGGAGTTTTGCAGTAAAGGCGTGTAAGATGGATATTATGGTCTCTTAGGGCGTAGATTATGGTAATGATAAGGATCGGATGGAAGATTCGAGCAGATATGGTATAGCGTGTAAAATATGGCCGATATAGTGAATATATATGGTAAGTGTAAGAAGATATGGATGGATTATATGGTATGGTTGATATGGGCGTGTATATATGGAAAGTATATAAAGATAGGGACGGACATATATGGTACGTAGATATAGTGGATATGGACGGTTAGATATATGGTAAGTTATGGAGACGATATATGGAAATAAACGAAAAACTGGACGCGTACGAGACATGATACGGATCTAACGATATATATATATATATATATATTTTTGACGACAAACATAAGACACGAAGAACACGAAGAACAGAAACGAGAAAGACGACGACGCAACTAACACAGAAAGACGCGATGAAGAAAGATAAACAAAAACCTAAACTCTACCCTTGACACGAGAAAGAAACGAAGAAAAACCTGGATACGAAAATGTGGCTCCTGATGCGAAAATGATACGAACTCCGGCACATGCAGAAGACTCGAACTAGATAACAAACGATGGAAATCTCAAAATCTCTTTATCAGTTTCTCCAAGTAAATTAGGCGTACGGTAGTTTCCTAAAACCAAGATAGGACGATACAGCAACTCGGGGACGCTGAATGACACACAACGAGGGATGATTGACTCGTTGATTCGCCGGATAATGAACTGGACTTGGCAAAACCAAGAAGAATTTGAAAACTCTCAAGAGAGAATAAAACTCACGTTTAATATTAATTAAGATAACGAAAACGGCATCTCTTACATGCTTATATATAGGTGAAATAAAATCCAAGTCTAAGAAGGAAAATACTTAATGGATGGGCTTATAATAATAACCCAACTAACTAATTAATTAAACAAGCCCAACCTAACGAAAATAATAAGACTAACGCTAATGGACTCAACTAAACGAAAAATAAATAAATAAAGTCTTCAAAACAAAACAAGTCTTCACACTTGAGCCCAATTGCACATGATAAGATTAACATAACTTGGGCTAACCAAATCTCCATCGCCAATGAGCTTCTTCATTAACTCTTGATCCCCAAACTTGTTAAATTAAGCCCATCAAACTTTCCTTGAACTTCTTGAATCGAGATCTTGTAACTGGTCCAACAGAAACATGCACCGGATCTTGCACCAACGACGATCCTTGGACTCCATCAATTATTTTTATAATGGCGGAGAAGAACGCACTTTCTATCTTCCATTGGATATGATAAGTTTTTCCAACATTAAGGAACAAATAAATTTCATAATGATGTCTAGACCGTTCAGTTGTAGTTTTGAAATATTCTATTTTTCAACGTCTCAATTCGGTGTCGAAAAATATAATTTGAGTATTGACGATCAACTTCGTCGATTGTGTGCTACTGAACTTGAGCCTACGTTGTATATCGGGCATAATGATACTATGTATAGACCTAGCTTTGATTTGAATGCTTCTTCGCAATTTGTCTATGATGATGTGTATCCGTCTCAGTACTCGCAGTACGACGATTCCCTCGCACGTATGGCTTCATGTAATTGGCTTGGCAAGACGCCAATTGATTCTCAAAGTGGAGTAAATGTTATTACTCAGGGGCAATCACTAGCACCAGAGCCAGAGCCGCAACCATAGCCTGTGTAGTCCTATGCCACTATCGTAGAGGATGATGATGATAAAGATGATGAAGAATATGCTACTGAATTTGAGTCTGACGACACTGATGACGAAGAGGAACAGACTGCCACTTTGAACCTTGGAACTCTTGTTGAATTTCTTAATTGGGTGCATACTCAAAGCGGCGTGAACAAGCTCCTGGCAATGATGATGCAGAAAAGTCGTACACCCCTTGTTCACGAAGAGACAGAGCTCGCCACTGAAGCGGCAGACCTACAAAATTGGTAAGTTCCCACGATTCCACTGGAACGTGCTGCTTCGCTTGTTGTTAGTATTCTAGAAAACATGTCTGACGGTCCTTTGAGTATGAGCTCTATATTTAAAGACAAAGATCAATTGAGGCTTGCAGTTGGGTTGTGGCACTTGGAACATTAAGGTGAGTTTTGTTCTTCTCGATCAGATGAGGGGCGTGTTCACTACAAATGCAAGTTTGGCACGGTGTGTCCTTTTGATTTGCGCACTAGAAAAGTGGGCAACTATTGATATATTCACCTGTTCGTCCAGACGCATACTTGCACAACCAATATGAACCATCCTCTAATGGAGAGGAAGGTTGAAACTAGTGTGATTGCAGCTCATTTTGCGAAAAGCATGAAAAATCAGAAAGAAATCATCACATCGAGGATGATTATGGCAACTCTTATGCGGGAATATGGTGTGGCTACAAATTACAATGTGTCTCTGCGAGCACAGGATAAGGCCCTTGATATGCTATATGGTGGGTATGTAGATTCCTTTAGGATGGTTCCTCAGTATCTGTACATGCTCCAGAAAGAGAATCAAGGTTCAATTGTTGACTACAATTTTAGCCATGATAATTTTCGATTCGAACACTATTTTGTGGCGTTGTCAGCTTGTATCGTTGCATTCCAGTACTGTCTTAGTCCGATGATTATATTGGATGCAACATATTCGTTGAGAATAAGGGAATTATATTCGTTGAGATGGGAAAGGACGGGAACGAGCAACTTATACTGCTGGCATGGAGGATCGGTCCAATTGAGAATGATATCTCGTGGACATGGTTTGTAAGTCGCTTGAAGCTGACATATCCTCCTCGCCCTTATTTGGTGTTCATTTCAGACGTCCTCCTTAGTATTGGTAATGCAATTCGGGACATCTATCCTAGCATATTCCACGGTCAATGCTACATTCATATACTGAAAAGTATGGTTACTTATGGAAAGTTTATCACCAGGTTGTATCAGAAAGTAGCATTTGTGTACCGGAGAGCATCCTACGAGAAAGAAATGAATAGTATATTTTCTGCAAAACTCGAAGTGCATGCCAAGCTGATGTCCACTGGTCCGGAGAGATGGGCTCGATGTTTGTGTCTGGGCCAACGGTATAGTAACCTGACATCGAATGTCGCAGAGCAATTCAATAAAGTTTTGAAGTTTGCTAGATGTATACCAATTTGTTCGTGTTTGGAGACCCTTAGAATGACCGTCGAGAGGTGGTTTGATGAAAAACGACAATTGTACGCATCTAGTACTACATTTGTTACGAGCACGACACATGAAAACTTGCTGCTGAGGTTGAACTGTCAAGAATACACTGCCATTCCCATGAGAGATGGTGTATTCAAAGTCTACGATGGAAATCAAACTCTCAATGTCGATCTCAACGCGAGGAGCTGTCCATGTGGAGTGTGGGATTTCGACTTAATACCGTGTTCTCATGCTGTTGCAGCAATTCAGTAAGGAAATTAGAGTTTTGGTTTCTTACTTGTACATTTTTGTATAACTTATTTCGTGAATTCATGTTTCATGATTTGCAGGCAAAATGGGCAGCACCCATACAACTATGTGGCTGATTACTACACGAAATACCCTCCTGCAAATTTACTCTCAATCGGTGAATCCTGTCCCTTCCAGAGATGAGTGGTTTATTCCTCTCCAAGTTGTTGCTGTAGAAATGTTGCCTATGCTTCCGATTAGGCAGGCGGGTCGCCCGAGCAAGACTCGTCGGCGAACGTTTCTGGATAATTTGACTGCAAGAAGATATCAACCCACCGACGATGGTGCCTCAAGCAGTAAAAAAGCGAGCACCTAAAAAATGCTCTATATGTCACGAGAGTGGTCACTCGAAGAATAAATGTCCATACAAATAAGGGTTTTTTTTGTATGAGATGTTCCCTACGAATTTGTATCTTGAACACGATTTATTAATATTATTTTATAATATTTTTATAATAATAATAATAATAATAATAATAATAATAATAATAATAATAATAATAATAAAACGTGACAAATTATGCATAACAATGGCAAATTACATAACAATGCTTTAAAAAACTAATCATGCATGCATATTTAATAAACTTGAGAAATTAATAAATAAAAAAACGTGACAAATTATTTTTAAACGTGACAAATTATTTGCATATTTAATAAACTTGAGAAATTAATAAATAAAAAAACGTGACAAATTATTTTTAAACGTGACAAATTATTTTGAAACGTGACATAATAATGCTTTAAACTAATTATACATGCATAGTAGTAATAAGTCAACAAATAAAATAATAAAATTATACAGATCGCCATAATTATAGCATAATTCATATATTACTAAGCAAAAAGTATACAGATCGTGAAAAAAGCATACAGGTCGCATAAACATAATACACGACCTGTATGCGTTTTTAACGACCTGTATACTTCTTTATAATTGGTTTTCGATCTAAGTTCGCACTATATTATTATTAACTTGAACTATTGTATTAAACTAGACAAAATAGATTAATTATTCGATTAATTAACATTAAACTAACTAATTATATCAACATACTACAAATTAGCATAATAAAAATCATAAATGCATATAGATCGCTAAACAACAAGTGTATAATGTGTCTAAATTACTTAGAATAATATTCATGGTAATAAAAAACATACAAATTGCAACAAAACTATACAGCCATAGTAAATTAAAAAACCCATACTACCGATCTGTATGGTTTTTTCTAGATCTGTGTAGAATGTTACCTCTTGTAGATGTTGAGTTCGAGGTTTAGTTAGTTCGTCATCGCTTTTGGTGTTTTTTCCTTTTCCTTTTCCTTTTCACGTGATGTTGACGCCATGGATGTTTTGTTTAAGGTTAATTATTTAGTACAGGTGAGAGGGAAAGGAAAAACAATTGAAATTTTCGTACAGGGGAGAGGGCAAGGAGAAACTACTGCTAGAGGAAGGGTGGAGAACAATTGGTAGGGGAAGGGTGCAGAAGGGTTGAAAATCTGTATGCTTTCACGGGCTGTACAGATTTTTATAGCCACACTCTTCTCTTTATTTTTGTTTTTTTACCGTTGTATCATTAAGGGGGAGAATTTATTCTCATTGAAGAATCTGTAGGAGGTGGGTGGGAGTTATCTCAATATCTGAAAAGAGAGGAAAAATCGGTACAAATTTTCTCTCTTCATATGTTACCATGCAGAGGTTAGGGTTTAAAAAATAAAATATTTGCATAGTATTTTGGACTTTTTGGATTATTTGTTTGAATGAGAGAAGAGTGGGCCAGGAGAAAGAGATTCTTTTGACCGAATCTGATAAGTGAGAGAGAGATTCTCCTCAAACCTGTAAATGCTAATAGATAGTGGACCAAATGGTATGGGGTGTAGATATCTTCGTAGGTATGGAGAGTACATATTATCTTCAAAGTGGACATTTTGAATATTCACTCTAAAATTTATTTCTTAAGTTTATACTTTTTCTAGAGATAAAAGTGAGGGTGTTGCACGACGGAGACTAATTAAGGCTGAAAGATTCTTAAATGTGTGTGTATTTTGAATCACCTCAATCATTTCACTTCCTATATACGCAACAATTTCCCAATTTTTTTTATTTTTAATTAAAATACAATATCACATACATAACTACAAATCTAAGCACATGGGATCATCGGAGCTAAACAAACGTATACGTATAAGGTCTAAATTTTCCATAATCACAACAATGGGAGTTGAGTTGAAGCTCCATCTCACTTTCTCACCTTCTCGACAATGTATATTTAGTCTAATTCTATCATATGCCATATATTTCAGTGAGAATGTATTTTAAAATACTTTTTAATAAAACATAGAAGTTTTTTGCACCCATTCATAATAATATAAGTTTTTTATACCAAAATAGTTAAAAGACTAAAATACCCCTAAATAAAGGTTAACTTTTTTTATATTTGTTTTTTCTCAAATATTTCGGCTGGTCCTTTTTTTTCTTTTTCTTTTTTTTCTCTTTCTTCTCCCTTCTCCAAAACCCTAAACCGAAAATATTTCACCAACCAACCTGTCACATTTAATTTTGAACAATGCTCATTTATATTTTGTAAGATTACCTGCACCGGGCCGGTGCAGCGGAGTCTCGAGACAGCGCCGGCGACGAGACACGCCGGTGCAGCGGCCATCGTCTCGAGACTGTCCCGAGCCGACGAGACAGCCTCGAGACAGCGCGTGTATTACACGCGCGCGAGTTTTTTTTTTTTTTTTTTTTTAATAGGCGCGTGCATTGCACGCGCCAGACATAAAAAAAAAGAAAAATTAATTTGCAACGAATATGTTTTCAAACGGCTAAATGCCGATTTTAATTTTTTTTTTTTTTTCTCATATTTTCTTCTATAAATACTACTACATTCTATCACACCACTCACACCATCCTCACACATACAATTTCCAATTCTCCTCTTACAATTCAATTTTTTTTTCGAATCAATTTCGCTACATCTCGGAAATGGATCCCAACAATCCTTTCTCGTCGTCGTAGTGTCCCCCTGAAATGGCGGATGACGGGCAATACGGCGAATACACCGGCGCGGGGCTCGATTCCATCAACCTCAACTCGTCCGTCGACGAGTCCTTCAAAAACGTGATGGGCGGCGACGAGGATAGTCCCTCATCGGAGTCGGCACCGGCCAAAGCCAAGGGGAAGCAACGCGGCAAAAATAAGGGAAAGGCCCTCGCAAACGTCCCTCCACCTTCTCGTCCGGACGCCGACGCCAAACCAAAGAGGCGCGCTTACACAGTGGAACAGGGCACCGCCATGAAGCGGACGAAGAATACGGCAGAAGGCGCCTACACCTCATCCGGAACGCCGCACGGGTCGAGCGAGCCAACAGAAGAAGAGGAAAGCTCGGCTCCCCCCCGCCCACAGGGACGAGACGCGGCAAAGGCGGCGGCGAGAGCGGCAAAAGGAAAGGGAAAGAAGAAGCAAAGCGAGGAGGAGGAGTTCGGGTCGATGGTCTCCTCAACAAATGATCGGATAACTGTCCTCGCCGCGGCGAAGAACAACCTCGCCGAGGCAATGAGGGAGCGTGCTCGGGCAAAACAAGACCTCGCCGATTTAAAGATCATCAATACGGACACGTCAAACTACACGCCGGAGCAGCTGCAGTTCCATATGATGTTGCTCAACGATGTCAAGCAGCGCCGCGGATGGGCTTAGTTATTTTTTTTTCCAACGGCTATGTTTTTTAAATATTGTAGTACTGTTTTTTATTTTATCATTTCTAGTAATGTAATATTTAATTTCTAGTAATGTATTTTTCTTAATTTGTGGTAATGTATTTTAATTTAAATTAATGAAATTTTCAAATTTTCTATTTATCTTATTAAAATTAATACAAAATAGAAATTCAGAAAATCCTTAGAGACAGCCCTTAGAGACAGCCCCACTGCAGCTCACTGTCTCTATCTCCAAAAAATCCTTAGAGACACCCCTTAGAGACACTACCACTGCAGGTAGTCTAAGAGAGGTTGTTTGTTCTCATTAATATACCACAACAACTAATACAATTCTGTAGTGCAAAATTCTCAAAACACGAAGTTGAAAACTCACGACATAGAGAAGAAGAGAGAAGTGGGTCTCCAAGAAAAAAACTCACGATAGTTGAAAAGAAGAAGGAGGTAAAGCTCAAACAGAAGGCTTTTGTGTTTCTGGATAGAAAGAAGGTATGCAACTATATTCACCACGTAAAATATGATTTTTTTGACGAGTTTTTATACCCACGGTGGAATCATTTTTGCACACGGTGGTAGAAAATTTTCATGTACATGAATTATATGTTGATATTTAATCATAAGAGAGTATATTTGCATGTTAAAAACGTTTTTAGAAGTAAAATAGCTGTAAAAATATATCTACTGTCATGTATATAAGAATTCTTCATTTTCTGCCACGTTTTTTGCAACCTACGGTGGCAACCCACGATGGATACAAACACGGTTGTAACCATCATTGGTTGCCACCGTGGACACCTTTTTTGGGCAATCCACTGTGGCAACCCACGGTGGCAACTCACGAACCCACGATGGATACACACACGGTGGTAACCATCGTTGGTTGCCACCGTGGGCACCTTTTTTAGGCAAACCACGGTGGCAACCCACGATGGCTGTTTTGATACATCACAACAGTCGTTGGGAGCGATCGACTTATATAGACGGGGATTCTTTTTTTTTGTCTTCATCGATAGTGCCACAGTGAACCGTGCAAACCTTGTTGAACTTATTGGAGAAGGGTTGGGAAATATAAATCCTACCAACTACACGTTGTGGTACTTGACACGCATGAGCATGGAAACAAAGTAAAAGTTTTATTGCAGAGTGATATCGAGTTACTGCGTATGTTAATTGAACAGAAAGACGATCCGGAGGTTTACGTTGATTACGGCGGCTTATCTGCCTCCGTGGTTAACTTTGGTGGTAATAGCTCCGGATTTGAGCACCACAACATTGATAATTGCATGCCCTGCTCACATGAGCAATATAAAAAAGATGATGAAGATGAGGATGAAAATGAAGAAGATGAGGCGAGTTCGTCCGAAGACAAAGCAGATCATCGTCGTAAAGAATTGCTTGATTCGCTATCTATTGATTTTCTTGCTTGAATGCGACAACTAGCACAAATGGATAGGATTTTTGGTCATCGGAACTTCACATCGGACCATCAGTCCGAATGCGAGACTGAGCATTTGCACGCAATGTGCAATTGGATCATTCCATTCCCCAATTCTTACAGCGCAGGAAGATTAGGGTGGGTCGAGCAACCACCACCAGTGCGTGGGGAACTCAAAGTGGGGGCCTTATTTAGATACAAGAAAGACTTGAGGATCACTATTGGAATGTATCATCTGGAGAACTTTTTGGAGTGTAGATCGAAACGTTCGGCTAGCAATCGTACGACGTTCCTATGCAAGAATGGCAAAAAGATTTGTAGCTTTAGGATTTGTGCTATTGAGGGCGGCACCGTTTGGAGAATTACTATGTTATCCCTGGATTACACCTGTCACCACGATTTGAATCGTGCTGCTGCACGGTCGGTATCTTCTGATGTTGCTGCATTTTATTTTGCCAAGAGATTGACCGGCGAGGTAGTTGCTTTGAAGCCAAGGGAGATGATGGAAGAGATGCGTAGAGTGTTGGTATTAACATTCTACACAGTTTTGCTCTCCGGACGAGAAACATAGCCATAGAGAATACGTATGGCGACCATATCTCGTCGTATTAGAAGATCCCGTCGTGTCTATACTTGTTGAAGCAGCATAACCCGCGAACTGTTTATGACTTGGAGATGACCGTCGAGGATTCGTTATGTCACTTATTTGTGGCGCTCGAACAAAGTATTCGAGCGTTTGATAAGTGTTTACGGCCGGTGCTTGTAGTGGACGAGACCCACCTTAAGGGAAAGAACCGAGGAATTTTATTTGTAGCCGTCACGTTGGATGAGAACAACCATGTCTTCCCCCTTGCAATTGGCCTCGGTCCCAAGGAGAATGATGAGTCGTGGGTATATTTTCTCTCCAACTTGCGCAGATGCTACAACCCTCCGGATGATTTACTGATTGTGAGTGACCAGCATTTGAGCATTAGGAATGCAATTCGAGTCGTCTACCCTAATGCATTCCACCTGTTGTGCTACCACCACCTTCAAAAAAATCTCACGCCCTATGGAAAGCACGTAGCCACTATCTTCAAAGCTGCAACATATTGTAATCGTCACAAAGAGTTCGATGATTTGTTCTCAAAACTGCATCAAGTGAGCCCCAACGGAGCTCACAGACGGCTTTCTTACATTGGATCGGAGAGGTAGGCTAAGTGTAAGTGTCTGGTCCGATGCTATGACTTCTTGAACTCCAACTATGGATGAGGCGTCACCCGGTGCATTCGAAGATTGAGATGTACCGTTTCATTGTAGAGAAATGGACCGATGAGAAGCGAGAAGCAGCTGCATCGAGAGATCATGAGTTGACAAATAACGCATTGGAAAAACTTTCTTTATCTGTGCAACACGGTACCCGCCTTGCAGCTCGAGGTAACACCACCACACATGTTTACAGAGTTGAAGAAAGAAATATTTCTTATCACGTTGATCTAAGAACCTAGACATGTACTTGCCGAGCGTGGGATTTGGATTTGATTCCATGTCGCCATGTTGTTGCCGCTATAAGATAACATGTTCAATTACTAAATATTGTTTGTGTATCTTAAATTTTTGAATTAATGTCAATATCTTTTGGTTTGTCACACAATTGTTTATTTTAACAGGCGTGTAGGTAACGGTTTGTCTGTGTACGATTTTGTAAGTCGTTATTTCAAACATGAGACATTTAGAGAGACTTATATGGAACATATTAACCCAATACCGCATCCAGATGAGTGGAATGTGCCTCCAGAGATCTCCGCAATCATTTGTCTTCCTATGGATGAGGTACGTCAGGCTGGACGCCCAAAAGATGGTCGTACACGATCTGCAGTAGAAAACATGGTGAGACGTCCCCAAGTGTGCGGTGGGTGTCATGGAAGGGGCCACAACAAAAGACTTTCACAACATCTATCTCGTTCAGTGGTGTTGGCTTGAATAACCCTCTGAAGATACTGAAGAGGCCGAGGGAGAATAGGTAAGGCAAAGACGTCGGCGGGAGAAGAAGTGTAGCATTTGTCGTCTTGATGATCATGATGCGAGGAAATATCCCTACTGTGAAACCTAAATATATATTATTTTTGTTGTTTAAGATGAATTTGTAGTTTGAAAAATATTTATTGTGTTATTTGTAGTTAGTTTATTTAATTAAACACGAGTAAATTTGGACTTGTTTAAGATGCGTATGCTTATTGTTTGAATGAGGTTGAAAATAACAGGTCAAATGTCATCGGGTTTGTCCACGGTGGCCACACCCACGATGGTGACAATCGTAGGTTGAAAATCTGGTACCCATGGTGGGGCAACCCATGGTGGTGTCCATCGTGGGTTCCCAAGGTGGTGCCCATCGTGGGCAAAAGATTTTGCACACACGGTGATGGGCAACCCACGGTGGCCACCGTGGGCACGGTGGTGAGCAGCCACCGTGAGCACAAGAACATGTTGAAATTTCATTTTTTACTCGGTTTCTTCTTCAATTTTGTTGTTTAGTGATTCTATAATAGCTTATTTTTCAATTAAAAACTACTTAACAAAAAAATCCAAACACCCACATGTAACCTTCATCTAATTCATTAGTAAATCAGGTACTTCGTACAAACACTGAAGTTAGTTATACATAACCATTATCAAGAGAATCCCCACATTGTACGTATAGTATAAGTTATATTTTGCACGAAATGTAACATAATTGAAATAGTAAGCATTGAATTAACAAAATAATACACAATGGTTACTGCGGTCTACTGCTATAGCCAAAGAACATCGGCTGCTGCTGCTGGTAGGCAGGCTGATACCCCGACAGCTGCATTGGTGGCTCGCTCTGGTGGGGTATAAGGTCAAACGAAATGCCCTAAGAGGTGGTGTATCGGCTGCTCGGTATGCTCAGGGATGTGAGGAGAGTGGTGACTATGCCGACTGTGTTGTCCTTGTAGAGCTGCAGCTGCAGAGTGACGAGGCGGGTCCGAAATCCTCCTGTGCATGCTAGAAACCTCTGCAGAGTGACGATGTGGCTCAGGGCTCTTCCTCTAGCTCCCAACAGACTGTTGTGGAGGGCTCCTAAATCGTCTATGCCTCGATCGAAGTACTCCTTCACCTGAGCAAAGAGCTTCTGGGATAAGGTAGCAAAGAAGCCCTTGTCAGACTCGTCCATCAAGACCGCCCACAACCGGCGATCGATGTAGTCGTCTATGTCGTCCTTCGCGATATCAGGACAAGGACGTCCGTGGATACAACACACTTTATCTTCTGGTCTCTCCTGATAGACCGGTTGTGTTGTCTCAGCTGTATGTACTTGTAGTGGGGTGCTCTGTCGATCATTTTGGGATATTCTGTGCCGATGAGGTCGGTTTAATTATCTTCCCCACAACCTCCGCAGCCTTCGCCAATTTTCCCTTCTTTTTACCTTCTTTTTCGGGGAAACCTCTTGAAAATCGTCTACTATATTCTTCTCTGTTAATCGTTTATGAGGTTCCCAGTGTACATGATAAACCGAGTCAAGACTGTACCAATACAGCTCCATAGTGTCTTCCACGAGAATAGGCATTGGGATATGTATGACTTGATCCTAAACAAGTTATGTAAAATTATTATTAGATCACAAATTAAACATGTAATATAAATGATAAAATATTATAAAAAATAAAGCCACGTACCTCTCTCTCGAAGAACGTGCTGAAATCTGCCTTGAGGAGTCTCGTAGTCTACATAAAATATCGAGGAACTCTAACGGTGGCTGCTCGAGTTCCGCAATACTCTCCCAACAAAGGAATACACTCGTAAGACCAAATTTGTAAAATCCAAACCGGTCCGTAAAAGTGATTAGTTCCTATGTCAACTTGGTCGGGCTTCTTGGCGGTGTTGTTGATGTAGTAATTGAATGCCTGATATGTGTAATCACCACAAGGAAACTGTTCCGAACGTTCTGGATCCTCAACTAATGCCCATGCCCATTCCTCGACCTCCATGTCACGGTCCCGAAAAAGAAGAAATAGGTAGTAAACCAAGAGCTTGGCTACCTTCACATAGTCTGCGAAGTCGTCTCCCAACTTTAAGGCGGTGAACATATCGCCCATGTCTCTGACTTTAGTTTTGCGGCCTTTGAATACTCTATGGAAAAGACTGTCAAGTCGAAGGAGATGTCTCTCATTTGTATCGAAATCTGTCATTTCGAAATTCAATCTAGTAATGCACGCATAGTCGCGTGCGGTGAAGCAGATGGTTCGTTCGGAAATTTGGAACCACGTCTCATCCGGGGGGATCTCAGGACGCGTCATTTGACGGGCCAATAAGTGATGCAGAGCACTGTCTGTACTTCCAATTCTCTTATGTTTGATGTAACGGCCAACAATTCCCGTCGTAAATCATTATACACTTCTTGAAACCGTACTGGATTGCCAGCAAAGTGCTGAAATACCTTCGTTATTTCTTTAAATACGGTCTCACGACAATATAAATTCAATAATTGTTATGATGACGCAATTCAAGTCTCATCCAATCACAACCGGGCTGCAATATAAACACACAAACCATAAGTAGGGGTGAATATGGTCTAGCCAAACCGCCAAACCGCCCCGAACTGATCGGTTTCGGTCGGTCAGTGTCGGTGGCAGGTAGTAGGTTGGTTGGCCTCGGTTTGAGTTTTCCACAAAAATCGATTTGGTCGGTCGGCCCCGGTTTCTGAAATTTCCGGGCCGAGACCGACTGAACCGACCGAAATTAATTTTACAAAAATATTTATATAATTTCTATAGTAAACTAACTGTAAACCCTACTCTCTTTACTCTTCCCCCCTTATTTGCATTTTGCGCCGCTCACCACCCTCACACAGTCACACTGACTACTCTCCCACTTCCCTCACTCTGTCGCGCCGCGCCGCCTCATACCACCACCACCTCCACCGGACAACCGCCGTCTCTAGTCTCCACAACCACATTCTCTATCTTTCTTTCTCTCTCTCTCTGACCGGAAGAGGTTGTCGACTTGTCGGCGAGTCAGTGAAACCGGAAGAGGACCACCCAAGGTATGTGTTTTGAGACTCATTCATATATATATATCTTTGTTTTTCTCCTCCTCAAAATCGCCTAGTGCTTACTGCCTGCCTTCAATTTTTATGTAATTTTACCACTAATTATGATTAGGGATTTCATATGGATAATGGTGATTAATCAATGCCTACTACAGATTTTCTATATCCAGAATTTTCTACATAAAAACAGGTTTTTATATTTAATTTCGGTTTGTGCCGGGCCGAAATCGAAACCGACCCGAATATTTCGGTTGGCCTCGGCTTGGTCCAAAACCAAGATCGACTCGGCTGCGGTTTGTGTTTGGGCTAGGATTCGGTTTGTCGCTTTTGGCGGTTCGGCTCGGTTTGGGACCGAAACCGATCGCTGCTCTCCCCTAACCATAAGGAAGGAAGTTCAATCGCTGAAACCAACAAAATCACAAAACACAAATCCTATAAACAGTCTCGAGTCAACCCACGACGGGGCAACCCACGACTGGGCAACCCACGACGAGGCTACCCACGACAGGCTCCCACCGTGGGTTCAAAAACACCCACCGTGGGCAGCCCCAATTTCTCACATTAAATTCAAATTTTAATGACAAATCTTAGAAATAACACTACCAATACTCATACAATTATGTACATTGTTCTCATATTTAATAAATCGTCCATAAACACACATTTAGAAGCATACATTCGAACTTCAAAAAATTCAATTTCGTGGGTTGAGAGAACTAACTGGAGGTTCGTTTTCCCATAAATTTACTTCCTCCTTGCCGGAATTAGATGTCGACTCCCTATCGTGGTCGGATTGGTTGCTCATTGCCGGCGGCGTGTGTGTGTGTGTTGTGTCGAAGGTGAAAGACGGGGTGTGTGTGTGTGTGTGTGTGTGGTGAGCGAAAGAGAGAGAAAAAGAAAGTGATGTGTGGGTTGGGGTAGTGGGTGAACCGATAGAGAGATAGGGTTTTTTTAATTATTTTTGTCTTTTTCTTATTTATTTATTTAAAATAAGGACATTTTAGTCTTTTAAGTAATTTTAGTATAGAAAATTTATACTCTTATAAAAGAGTGCAAAAAACTTCTACATTTTATTAAAAGGTATTTAAAAAGAGATTGGTCTATATTTTATCCGACGATCGAGATGCCTTGTAAATATAGATAAAAAAGAGTTTGTCTGATGTTTTTGTGAATTTTTTTAAATGTTAGATACCAAATTACTATCAATAAGCGTTTTGATATTTTTTTTGGAGAACGGCTAAATGTTACTATGAATTAAAAGTAAAACAAATCTTAGGAATATAAATTAGTAAATAAAATACAAACAAAAATGGTTAACGAATGATTGATCATATAACGCTATGAAATAGTACTATAAGGAAAAATGTGAATGAACGTTTCACACCGTAATTTAATCAGATATACACATTAAATTATTCAGTAATAATTATCGTGGAGATGGGGTGATAATCAATCATGCACCAACCAATTGACAAATTTAATTTTAACACAATCCTCTTTAATTGGGGTATTTTTCTTTGTATTTAATAATGAAATCAATATGTTATTTATTTTTAGCAGAGGAATCAATATTTTATTGAAGAAGAATGGAAAGTGATAGAATATGATGATGAAGTATTAAATGTATTTGCCATAATGTGGGGGGTCTCTTCCCCATCATTAAAAAGTGAATGCCTAAAGGTCTCAATTGGTTGTGCAACTTTATTTATTTTCGTAATCAATAATACAAATAGGGAAATTAAATTAAATCAATAACTATTGCCACAGGCTACAGTACAAAAATACACCAAACAAGATATGCAGCTATTTATTAGTAGAAGTGTAATTATTCAATTATTATCAATAAAAAACCTATGAGTATTTATAGTTAAATGAGTACTAGATAGTAATTATTCACTTATTGTTAATGAAAAACCTATGAGTATCAAAATCATATTTCAAATTTAAATTCAAGCTTAGAATCATTTGTTATCAAGCTGTTACATCATCTCTGCGAGCTTCAAGTTTTACCCATTTACATTAGAAATAAAAACATGATATCTTAACATAAAAACTAGAAATTGTGCAAATGTAAATTACAAATCATGTAAACCATATTAATTACTTATATAGGCATATGAATGTTCGCCCAAATTATTGAAAAATAAATCACAATCATAGAAAGTTGTCATATATAATGCTAAAAATGTACTATCAAATGTTGGTTGATCAAAATTTAGGCACCGCCGCTAGAATCAACTGGAACTATTTATTGTTGGGGTGATTAAATAAAAAAAAAAAGTTTAATTTTTATTGGAAATAAATGTTTAGCTTTTCGTTAATGTTGAATTTAGTACGTAGTCTAAACGACATTAATATACGCAGTAAATGAGTTAGTTTGAAGAAAGTACAAATGCATGTCAGTGTTGAAACGAAAAATTTAATTCGGACTGAGAAAAGTATCAGAAAATGGCAGAATATTCAAAACATCACTTGGATTCCTTATTTCGAAATACTAGTAGTATGTTTTATTGTTCTAATTTTTATACTAATATTTCAAACAATTACCAAATACTTATTATAAAACTTATGGGGATATATGTACACGAGAATTATCTAAATTATTTCAAACTATATTTATTTACTCCCTCCAACCACCATAAATATTTTCCAAGACGGTGAACAAAAGGATTAGTAAAAATTAGGGGTAGTCGTAAATTGTGAGTGAAGAAAATGTCATACGTTTTGTGCAGCGTAGTGTTGTGAGTGGAGGAAAATAGATATTTTGTGGTAGGGTAGTATATTAATGTGAAAACGGACTTATCAATGTACATTTTTCGTGAACGGATGGAGTAAAATATACTCGGCAAAAGATTACCTTCGGTAACTATTATCCAAAAACAGGTTGCCATTAGAAGATACAATAATATCTCCTAAATATTTAATGAGACGATAAAGTAATTGACCTTCACCCTTAAATGAAATGAAGTTAGGAGTACTAAATAATGTAGTACACAGTAATTTACCTCTTATATCATTATATTCTGCGAGAAATTCTGAAACTTACCAATAATCGTGTGAAAATATTTTATATCTTTTATCAAATAATATCTTTAAACTCAATAAAAAGACCAATCGAGTAAATTGTTTATACCATGAAGTTATTGGACCCACCGATCAAATTACTGAATACCATAACTTATCTTTAACCATTATACATGCATATGCGTATGAACAAAACGATAATTATGTATGTATATGAGTGTGTTATAACCTAAAGGAAATCAAAATAATAATATCTAATAAAATGTCAATTGGTTTACCAAAATCTATTTGGTTTGACTTTAACTCTCTCATTTGATTTGTAAATTATTGCACAATGGAGACACACACACATATATATATATCAAGAAATTGAACCAGTTGTCCTGTTATAATCAGAGTATGGGGGAATAATTTAACGGAAATCATCTGATCTCGTTGCTTACTAAGAATATAAAAAAATCAAATATGACACAATGCATGTATAGAAAAGTGAAAGTTGCCCAACACAGTATGATGCTCCCTCAAAAGATTTTTATTGCACATACTTGGTGTCCTCAGAGATTTTTATTGTTTTAAAGTTTCATTGTTGTATTTTCTTCTTTATAAGCGTGAAATGTCGTACTTGAATTAATGTATATTTTTCTAAGGAAATAAGGCCATTTTCTTTTAAAAATAGAATCTCATTACTCAAAAAAGTCACTGGATCCGTGTTACAAATTCGTGACGTTGCGATTTTATTTTAAATTGAAAATAACAGAAATAACAAAGAGTAGCCGATTCTTCCCATTGCTAAACTGTGGGTGCATTTGTAACTGTACATGTATAAGAATTACTGAATCTGCGAGAGCGAGCTAGCTTCACCGTAAAAAAATGCATGTGGCCGAGAAAGGTAATAATTACGACTTAATTAGTTATTATAGAAAAATGATGTGTATTAAAAAAGTTTAGATTGTTTTAGGATCTGAGGTTGAAAGAGTAGCGGGCAGGGCAGGTGCATCCACTTCGTTGACTTGGAAGTTTACCGGCACATGCCAGTTATTTTTGTATTGCCCAAAACCCACCTCTCAATTTATAATGCTATTTCACACACCATCACCAGATTCCCATTCCTTTTATGAAATAACCACCAAGCTTTAAACAAAACAAAGAAGAAAAAAATACTACTAATAATCATTGAAGGTGATAGACGAGACGATGATGAGCTTTTGGAGCTTTCTGCACTAATCTTTTCTTGTTGGCCTTCACTATGCATCTCTGCTCCTCTCCTCTGATTTCATCAACTAAACTTTTTAAATTTTTCTACAACAAAGAATTCGAGCTCTGAAGAAGAAAGGTGTCTTTTTGTTTCTTCCTTTTCTAATTCTTGTTTTCTTGCAATTTTTGTCTTGTTTGTCAAATTCTCTCATCCATTTGGATTTGGATCATGCATTCCCTTTTCCTGTTCGCTTTCCCTCTCTCTATTTTGTCACCCTCTTTATCATCATCATCATCATCATCATCATCATAATCAATTTTATAAAGCGTAAAGGCTTCTGTCAGAACGCAGTCCACCACCTGTTTGTAAAAAGGTTTCGAAAATGGTTTTGAGCTGGCGACGAGCATTCTGCACTTCCATTCCCAAAGATCAAGAGCCGATTATCAAAGATAAATCCGACCCAACTCCCAGCCCCAGGCTCCGCTCTAGATTCGGATTTTTCTCCGAGCCGTCGACCCCGCGCCTCCACTCTCAGTCGGTTTCTAGCTCTAGCCCCACGCTTCGCTGCACGACCGCCGCCGCGGAGCCGCCGTCCGGCAAGACTTCGGAGAGTCCGAGACTTCAATGCAGAACTAGAAAGAGCCCCCGTTTCTTCCACAGCTCCGCCCCTTCCTCGCCACGCTCGCCGTCGACATTTTCTTTGCTGAAATCGGGCCTCCGCGTGACCAAGGTATAGAGAGAGAGAGAGAGAGAGAGAGAGAGAGAGAGAGAGAGAGAGAAGAAAGAGTGTGTGTGGTTTGAAACAGTGGAATTTAGTTATTGCGTATTGATTTGTGTTTTTGTTTGGTATGATTTGGTAATAATGGCTGTGTTGATTTGTGTACGAGCAGAGTAGGTGCGGAATATGCTTGCAGAGCATCAGGACGGGACAAGGAACCGCCATATTCACGGCGGAGTGCGGCGACGCCTTCCATTTTCCGTGCATCGCCGCCCACATGAAGAAGCATGGATCCGCCCTCACGTGCCCTATTTGCAGCGTCACGTGGAAGGAAATGCATCTTGTGGAGACCGATCCCTCGCCGGAGCAGAGTATTATTCGCGGCGGCGACAAGGCTTCTGTGTTTAAGGTCTATAACGACGACGAGCCGCTCTCGTCCCCGACTTCCGGCGCCCGCTTCATTCCGATTCCGGAATCCGATGAGACCGAAGAGGACAACGACGATTTTCCCGGCTTCTGCGTCTCCAACAACGTTGTTTCGGATAAGATGAGGTCGAGGAATGTAGAATTCGCGCTCTTATCAGAAGCCGCGGTGGTCTCAGTGGGGAAGACGAGCGAGACTTACGCCGTCGTTTTGAAGGTCAAAGCTCCGACGACGCCCCCGCGCAGAGCTCCTCTCGATTTGGTGACGGTGCTCAATGTCAGTAGAAGCGTCACGGCAGATAAGCTGCAGCTATTGCGGAGGGTGATGCGAATGGTGGTGTCGTCCCTCTCTGCCGCCGACCGCCTCTCAATCGTTGCATTCTCCACCACATCGAAGCGGCTGCTGCCACTCCGCCGCATGACTACCGCCGGCAGGAGATCCGCGCGGAGGATCATCGACGCAGTAGTCTCATTGGACGGCGGCGCCACCAGCGCCACCGACTCGCTGAAGAAGGCCGCCAAGGTGATCGAGGACCGCCGCGAGAAGAACCCCGCTGCCAGCATCCTGCTCCTCTCCGACGGCCACCGAGGCGGCCCGCTCGTCTCCTCCACTCGCTTCTCCCACATGGAGATTCCCGTCCACACCATCAACCTAAGCGCGTGCCTCAACGCGCCTCCCGGCGATAACTTGGCGAAATGCATCACCGGATTGCTCAGCCAGGTGGTGCAGGATCTCAAGGTTCAGCTGTCGTTCGGCGCCGGTTCGGCCCCCGGCGAGATCTCGGCGGTCTACTCGTACGCGGGTAAGCCGGCGCTGGTCGGATCCGGGTCGAGCTGGTGCCGGGTCGGGGAGCTCCACTCGGAGGAGGAGAGAGAATTGCTGGTGGAGCTGCGGGTCCCGCCGGCGTTGGGCGGGTCCCACCGCCTGATGTCCGTCCGATGCTGTTACAAAGACCCGTCAACCCAACAAACCATATACGACAAGGAGCGCTGCCTCGTCATTCCCCGCCCACGCGCCGTCGGCTCCTCCACCAGGGACATCCAGCGCCTCCGCTGTCTATTCGTCACCACACGCGCCGTCGCCGAGAGCCGGAGGCTGGCGGAGAGGGATGATGTGGCGGGCGCCCTCAGCATGCTGGCTTCAGCGCGGGCCCTAGTCCTGCAGTCGGGCTCGGGCTCGGGCGAGGAGTTCGTGCGCGGGCTGGAGGCTGAGCTGGCGATGTTGAATTGGAAGAGGCAGGATCAGGTGCTCCCGCGGCGGCGTAACGACGCGGCTCGGGCTGACGACAAAGCCGAGCCGCTTACGCCGACGTCAGCTTGGAGGGCAGCCGAGCGCCTCGCGAAAGTTGCCATTATGAGAAAGTCTTTGAATAGAGTCAGTGATTTACACGGCTTCGAAAATGCAAGATTTTAGTATTGGTTTTTTTATTATTATTATTATCTTTGTAGTAAAATAAACTTACCAAATTATAAAAAAATGTACAAATATATTTTGTGGAAAAGCCGGAAATTAAGAGGTGGTTTGAGATTGTGGGACCCCACGTAGTATAATTGAATGTGAAGGGGGTGGGTGGGTAGCCCCTGTGGGGATCTAAAATGTTCTCTCTTTTTTCTTCTCAATGATATACTAGTACTTTGTTCTATTATCTTTCTTTGTTTTTTCGTCTTCTTTATTTTTGAATTAAAAATAATTGTATAGTATGATGGTATGATTTGATATGATATGATATCAATAACTGAAAAGTTATTATGGAGGTGTCCTTTTATGTGAATTAAGTTGTTGGTATTATGTGTTGAAATAAGGCTTGTTTTTATTAACTGGGACTGGGGTTTTAGCAGCATGTCTTGTTCCAAAGAGCCAAAAGGGTGGGGTTTAGTATTAATTTGTTGTGTATGGATAATATCATCTATCTCTCTCTCTCTATGATAGCAACGTTATAACAGATTGCTTAGTAACATAAGACATGGCTAAGATTTGGCAAATTTGAGATTTTTGAGAGCGGCATCCATGAGTTTATTTTAATAAATTTTTGGATGCAGATGTAATTAATAAGACAAGATTGATTCACCAAATTTGGCAATAAGCAATTTTATTGTAATCTGCTACTACCTTTTGATCTCACTCACACACTAAATAGAAATAAAATATGAAGCCTTTACAAAAGCAGAGCCAAATATTTAGAATTTCTTCATAGAAACTCAATGAAATAAAATATGTAGTATTCAATTAATTCAAAAGAATTCTGGCTTATGTAAGGTGCACTGATGAAATAAAATATAGAAAGATGGGCAAGTGTGCAAGGAATAATTTGTATTGTTATAGCTCTATTTAGATTGCATTTTGTATTTTACATCTGGGGTATGAATAATTAAACGTAATCCCCCTCAGTTTTGGAATCCTAGCTCCGCCCCTTTTTGTGCAATCGAATGGGGGCCTCGATTACGAGAGAGCGATAGACATTATCGATTCTGCGACAGGAATCCAGTTGGCTAGTGAGATCACAAAGTTATCCCAAATTTGATTGCAATAATTCAAAATTTTGAGTTGGGCCATATGATGTGCATATAGCATGATTAGCAACCTGTTGTTGCCACTGCATATTTTCTGACTATTAACCATTTCGATCAAATTTTGTCAGCCACATTCATAACGGGATCGAAAGGCATATATTTTCGTACTAGCCGAATTGCTTAACACAGATGGTGTCGCTTTCAATTTGGTTGGAGCACATTGATAAATCATGATCAAGTAGGCCACGTTACATAAATAATTGAGACCTCCAATAAGTGGGATATTTAAGATTTTAATATTGATTGGAGGATCATGTTATGATATCGTGAAAATTCAAATTAGTCACACTTTTGGAAATCCCCAGAAAAATAGGAATTGAGAAATATAGATATACAAATTTTAGAAGATTGAGTGTAAGTGCAAAAAATTACTATAATGAGCATTTGGGCAACTTTTCCACATACCGCAAAAACCCTCTCTCACTCAGTTGGTGAGATCCCATAGGATGAGTGTTCAGTGCAAAAATTACTTACTACTCCTATAATCTTTTGTTTGTTCTTTTTTGTTTTTCTAGAGAGAGAGAGAGAGAGAGAGAGAGAGAAGTGGCACAAAAAGCTCCTTTGACGCGCTAAAGATTGGATTATTCTTAACTTTTGGAACCCTGAAATTGCGCAACTCTAAAGTTTTTTGAGTGCAATTGATGAAAAATGTTGTTCCACTTGTTATATAAAATTGAATGTTACCTTTTCCTATATTTGGTCCAAGCCCGACATGCCACCTTTTAAGGGCACATCCTTTCATTCTTCGTCTTTAGAGCAATTCCAACCGATATTGCAAACGAATTTTGCAGTGAAGAATTCACCATATCCCTAAACGATACATAAACTTCTCCCTATGCTTCTTTATTGAGAGTAAACGGACAAAAGTTGTAGGAGAAATACCACTGAAATCAAAGGAAAAATACTCCATCTCCCAATTACCCCTGGGCCCTGGCCGTCAAAACTTATGTACTAAGGAAATGATCAAATTTACATTTTTACCCTTAATCAAACTAAGGCTTTACTTGTTTACAAAGGTAAATTTTAATAGTTTTGCATCATTTTCGCATAGAAATCTAAACTAAGGACAATTATTTTTTCCAAGTCGGGACACTTTTTAGGGGACAGAGGGAATAACAATTAGAAATACAAAAGGATAAGGAAGAAACAGCATCATCAACAAATTAAGTGTTTCATGAGTTGGAACCAAGATAGGAAATAGAAGCTTTATAGTGAAATTCCTTCACAAGATTTTAACACCTTATTCTCCATCAATTTCTTCGGATTAAAGAATGGCATGACCATCATGCATGGTGAATTCACCATCCACTCTTAAAACATATATTTCAAATGTTCGAATATAATGAACCTATGATCTAGATGACATCTAGTTCAGTTATACAGGATACAAAGTCGGATACGATTATACGGAAGGTTCTAGAACATTCCTTGACCCTTCCCCCAGTTTATGTAAAAACTGCACACCAACAGTTGTTGTATGAATCACAAATAAAATCTATATACAACCCAACCAACAATAACCGCCCGAGACCAACACAGAACAGTTTAAACAACCATACCATGAGAACATGATCTAATCTAAGTGATACAGTTTAACCTAAGTACACGATTTATGTTCAATTTGTGATTGTACTGGGTTACAATCTTTAGCAGCAATCAGAAATATAACTGTGTACACTGACCTGCTTCGACTTCAGCTGGGCAATACGGACACTTGAAGCGCCTTGTGCTGTTATTTTTGGACAATTTGGTGATGGATTGCTTGCATAATACATGTCCACATGCCAAAAGCATTGGTGGATTCTCTTCGCTTACTTGGTCGCGGCTCACTGGGCATACAAATATGGAGTGGAACTGAAACTCTTTGTCCAAATCCACTGGGACGGGTAGTTGTTTCATTGACTGCCATTCCTGCTTCTTCCCAGTCATCACATTCATCAGCTTCAGAAGAGTCGGCAACCCCTGCACTCCAGCGGCAATTGTCACATTCAATGGACTCTCGTAAGATTGCCCCATAAGATTGCAGAACTCTCGTGCGAGTTCCTCAGCCAATTTGTCCCAATGTATGGAGGATAGTAATTCTGCATACGGTGAGGAGTCGAGCCTTCCAGCCCACAAAAGGCAAGCCATAAGTTTCTGGAAAACAGCCATATGTTTGGTAGCAAATGGAACCAAAAAGGCTCTGGCATACTTTAGAGCTTCATCCCTGCCCCTGTTCTGCAAGATTTCGACAAACTGAAGGCGATGCAGTTTCAGTTCTATGTCGGATCCATTTTGATTCAGTTGATCATGATTCTTCGCTGCCCAATTAAGAGCAGGCTCCAGGTTCCTAGACTTCATGGCTTCCAGGATTTGAAACATTTCTAGAAAAGGGGATTTACTTGCTGCAGCCTCTAGTTCCTCCGACTCATTGATGAAACAGTCACCAAGATCAAATTGGCCCTCTCGATAGAAATGGCTGGCAATAATTTGGTTAACAGTGCGAAGATCAAAATCAATATTGCGATAAGCCTTTGAAATATCAGGATTGAAAGATCTCTCGAGAAGCTTTGGATACTTGCTCAACGCTACATTTAATTCCTTTTGGGTGCCTTCCAGCTGGCCGAGAGGTGCAATTTCTTTCAACTTGCTCTTCAGTTCACTGAGGATCAATTTGTGATCGGATGGAGATACGGAATCTTGTTCAGATTGTATTCTAGACAAAGCTTGTTCGATTTCTTGCCCAATCTGTTCAATTACTTCTTGAGATTTCGAGGATGAGAGCTTTTGCTTCTTTGTAACACGGTCAAAGGCATCCTTGATGGAACTTAACTCCATTACTAAATGCTTGGGTTTGTTCAGATTAAGAGATGTTTATAAAATGAATACCACCTAGAAAAAAGAGAACAAATTTACATTCACATAGCCAGAAATACTCTTGAATATACCTACTATGATGATAACATGAAGATAACATATTGAGTGTCGTTGAGAACTAGACACATAAAAAGTCATAAATCAAGAGACGAATGGGTTCACCAGTTAATATTAGTATAGACACTCAATCCTACAAAAGCCAGAAGTATGCTATTAACAACTAGGGAATAAGAATGTCAGAAGATACTTGCCAAGATGAAATGTTCTTCCTTAGACTGAGAAATACTTGCAATTGAGCTGCGACTAGTCAAGAAAGATGCAAGAAATCTATACCGCCACCGATTGAGCTCAATCACCAATTAAAACTACATGTCTCTTTCATTATTTTCTTAAGTGTCTCTAAGGTGAGGTAGTCCTATTATGTTTCTGACTGTTTATCTTTACTCTTCTTTATACTTCTTCTCATGTTCACAGTTGTGAAGAATCAGAAGGAGATTAAACTGAATTGCATGGGGTAATTGACAGATTCCATTTAGCATAGAATTGAAGGTTCGTTTTCAAATATCCAGCATTTATTCAAATATATAATTCTAACAGTGAGATATATGCAACAAGTTTGTAATACTCCAACTTATGCTGTTTCAGGGTTTGATTTCTTATAATGAGGAAATTAAATAAATATTCAAGACTGCAAGGTAAACAACCCACTGAGGGTAAAGAAAATGAAAATCCAGGCATGTTATTTTCCTTCAAAATTTTGTAAGTTCCTTTGATATCTTAAATTTTTTCCTTAAAGACATCTATAGCTTAAGGATTACCTCTTTGTGTCTCTTCCAGCTGCAGTTTAGTTAACTTGACGTATTGTATCTATTTCATAATCTGCCCAAAAAAAAATCAGCAAATTAATACTGAATCACTGAGAACTGTAATTTAGTCCTAAATTTCTCAAATGATAAGATAATCGAGGTAATTCAATAGGAAAACATGTTTTAATATGATTTCTGTAAAAAGAAAAGTAACAGAGAGGTTTTAAATCTTACCAATGTGTAGCAATTGTATGACTTAGCTTTATAGGCCGTTGCTGATGTCCTAGATCTGCCAAGAAGAGAGTAAATCTTACAATGTAACATCATTACAAAAAACGAGAAGTAAAAAAATTTGTATATCAAAATTATAGATTTAGATGAGAAATTAACAAAAATCGGTAGATCTATAACCAAAGAGATATGTAATATATAAAACGAAACAGATCCATAGAAGGGGTTAACTTCAGAGATCTCTTAAAACAATCGCAAAAAAATAATAATTTAGAGAAAACAAAATTACCGGAGTCGATCTATGAATTGAATCTATTCTGTACGTAGTGTGTGAAAAATAAAGATAAATTAACTGCTCTATGTATTCGAAATAGACAATATTGATTGAATGAGAGGATCTGATCGGAGAAGAAGGTGTTTTCGAAGGCTTGTGGTCGGAGGTGAACTGTGCGCGTTAGAGAAAAGATTGGGCGAAGGATATCCTACTGTGGGTTGATACGACGGCGTTCCCCAACTTTATTCTTGCTGTGAGATGAAACGGCACCGTTCCTTATGCTCTTCTTTTATTATCTTCTTTTTCTTTTTCTTTCTTTTCCTTCAAATGACTAGAGCTGTTTATTCGGATCCGGGTAATCGGTCATTAACCGTAATCGATACTAACCGATTCAGGACAGTTACCCGTTAACCGATTTTTTTCGGTTACGTGTCGATTTCGATTAGGGTTTGTGAAGAATTCCGGTTATCGGTTATAACCGATAACCGATCGGGTTAACCAACTAACTGATTAATTAGTAAAATATATATAGTTGTATTTATTTTATTTTGATTTTTTAATCCCAAAAATAAGCCCTACCTACCTCTCTCACTCTCGTCGCGCCGCACACCAGCCTTTCTTCAGTTCTTGTTTCTTCTTCAATCTTGTTGAATGGATTAATTACCTAAATATGCGTTAATTAATAATGATTAATTAACTAAGTATATGACGAAAAGTGTGTGTTAAATTCCTTACGTATACTTGTTGAAATATGCTAATTAAATGTGACATGATTAAAAGATATGACACGTATGCATGAGTTTAATTGTATAAGTAAGATATGATATCATACATTGTTAATCATGTGACATGCATGACAAGGCATGACATGACATTTCATAGCACGACATGATTTCAAAATCAAGTTTTGATTTGCTTCTAAGATACATGTCTTAACTAAGGATCTACGATTCGATTTTTATAAATATAAAACCTTAGGACAATACCTTGATAGATTTTCAATTGCAAATGTTAAAGACCGGGAATAGGTTGACCTTTAGGATTATCGATAGACTAATTGACCCTTATAGTTAAATGATTAAGAATCTAGATTGTCTTGTAGGAGACACCGAGAACTAGGAACGCAAGAGGATACTCCGCACGTCAAGGACAAGAGGTGGGTTCTATTTTCAAACTATGGGTTATAAGCCCCACGGAGGTAACTTTTCGGGTTATTAAGCCCTAACTACTTCCATGAAAAGTGATAATGCATGCTAAAATGTTTTTGCTCTCTACTCATGTTTACCATATGATGTTATGGGCTTCGTGCCATTTATTAACGATCGGTCTTAAGACCCGTACACCCCAAGGTAGTGCGCACACAGGTACTTATGATGGTTCGGAGAGTGGGAGTAGCTCCCCACTCGAAGAACCGGGGAAGGTAACACGATAGGCGAGCTATGATGCGTGCAAAGTTAAGTTAAAATGTTTTTGCATATGCATGGGATGAATGTTTTCTTTTTAAAGTTATTACCCGTGTATATGAAATGAGCATGCTTTATCTTTCAAATATCTTTGTAAAACGTTTTGAAAAAGGGGCACGAACCTCACTGAGTACCAAAAGTAGGTGTGTTGGCATCAAAGAATATTCCGGATGACGATCACTTGGATCGTCATCTACATTTTCATTGAATGCATGTTAATTTACAAACTCAAGCTCAACGTTTCTTCAAAACTTCGACTAAACTGATTACGGTTAGTCTCAATCGACGATTCCATAGTGCAGGGCCAAAGTTCTCATACTTTGACCCCAAGTCGACAAAGCTAGGGTAATGGCAAGTTAACGAAGCCTTCTCGATTTTCCTTCGAAGCCAAATCTTTTGAAGTTTTCATTTGTGTAAAGTCAACTTGTATATGGTTTCAAGTAACAGTCCGGTTATCCGCATAGGCCGGGTAGCGGGCTGTTACACTTCCAAGTCTGGGTAACAATAATAATGACGTTGAGTTTGTCGTCAGGAACTCGGGCGTGCCAAAATACAATTTATAAGTCCTCATGCCCACCACTAGGTACAACTAGGGTAAGTATTCATGATCGAACCCAAGGAAGATAGGCTGTGATGACCTCGGTGTCACTGGACAGTATTTGGGTTGTGGTTTGGAACTCTCTTAACATCAACAAGAAGCAGAGACTGAAATAAAACACGAAAGATATCAAATAAAAAGTGTATGCTTGAGTCAGTCTTGACTTGGTTCGTTGCGTATGTACGTTTAGGATCTTAGGCCCTCGAATAGCTACTACGTAAGTTTGTCTCTTAGTTATAAGGTCTCGACATTCACGCCTCTATACTCTCACCATGTCATACACGTGAGCATCTCAACCCCAGCTCTTCTTTTCTGTGTTGAGCCCTGCAAGTCTCCTTGTGTGCCCATTTTATTGATCCCAGAATTAGCTCGCATTTGGAAAAGTCACCATGGAGCCCTCTGTGCCAGCAGCTTTTAGATCTAGAAGGCTCGAGATGGCTAGAAGCATGAATTTCGACATACACCACTCTCCAGCACTCGCAACACGATTAGAGGTAAGGGGAACTCCTACACCTTTGCCTAGTAGTGTCAGGGGTTTCACCTCCGCCACTCCTCCGTAGGCCTCCGACGAAGTCGTGGAGGCTCCACCACTTTAGAATCAAGCCCAGCGCATTGGGAACAGCCTCAACAGATATCCGACGAGCTTCCGACCTCACCGCTCACACACAACACACACACCTCACCTCATCTCAATCAACCAAAGCAAGAGGAATTTAGTTAGACATGAGAGTAAAAGAAATAACAAGGTAAGAGATAAAAGAAACCATACTTAACATTAAAACTGAAAAAATTGTTCGCCTCACAGAGGTCTTAACAAAAATCGTAAAGGGGTGGCATTGTATCGTTCACAGAAAGTAAGAGCAGCAGAGAATAATGGTGAAATCTGGAAGTAGACGAGGATGCCCTAGCCGAGGAAGGAGGAGATCCTTTTATAGGGCGTCTGCCAACTTGGTAGTTGGAGTTTGTAGCCTGTTCAAATCCGCTACTATGTGAGTTTGGAGTCCGACTTGTCTCTTGGCAAGTGAAAGCTCACTATTAGTCCTTCGCCCTTGCTCCATTCTCATTGGTCGCCCACTCTGCTGATGTTGGAGGTTGTCGTTGGAGTTGTAGTGGTCCCTGTCAGAGTTGTTCTCTCCATTTTCGGCAAAGAGTTGACTTCAGCGTACGAAGTCTTCATTTCTTTGCCGCTTGTCGTCGTGATCATGACTCAACTCCTTTAGACCTTTTGCTCCTCTATTGCTTCTCTTCCACTTCGTGCCCCAAACTAGCTCTTTTGTGCCTATTTGCAGGATTGTCAAGCCCTGCAAGCCAGTGTGTTCTCCCAGACACCAATAGATCCAAAACAAAGGGAAAAAGACTATATCTAGACCTCTACAGACACTAAAAAGAGCATGGAAACAAGGTTCATCAGATTACAATGAATTAGTTTTATTTATAAATAATATTGTAATATTATTTGAACACTATACGAGATATATAGACCATATAACACGCATTTTAAATATTTCGTTAGTTGGTATTGTTTTGAGATTTATTTTAATAACGTTTTATATAATTTTTAATTATATATATATATTTATATTTTACTATTCGATGTTGATTTTATAGTATTTTTATATTTTTGGATGGTGGATAACGGGTATTACCCAACGAGTTTGAGATACTTTAGGTGGTGAAGTCAATTT
Organism: Schizonepeta tenuifolia; assembly: GCA_029490685.1. NCBI lineage: Eukaryota > Viridiplantae > Streptophyta > Magnoliopsida > Lamiales > Lamiaceae > Schizonepeta > Schizonepeta tenuifolia. The sequence continues at coordinate 11,198,034 of CM055958.1, read as the reverse complement.
TAATCGGATTTAAGATGACTACGAATAAAGAAAATCTAAATTGTTCATTTTTTAGAAATGTTTGATGGGTGGATACATAATCCATTGACATTCCTAGATTTGTGAGGGGTACAAATATAAAAATTGTGATTTGAATTTGAGATAAGTGTAAATTTAGTGATTTTAGTTGAAAAAATGGATGCAATCAACCTATTTACATTATCCCTTCTTAATTTATTTTATATTATAATTTTAGATAATTGTGTCTATTAATGAATTATCGCAATATTGTCACTTTGATACAAAATTATTTTTTAAAATTTATTCTTAAAATTATAATATAAAGTGATTCTCCGTCAATGCTCGACAGTCGCACACTATCAAGTCTTCGGGGTTGCCCAGTAACAAAATCAAATTGAAGGAGAGATGCGTCATCATGCTTATTAAAATTATCAATCTATCGAATGAGTTTTGTAATGGCACCAGGATGATAATAACTAAACTCGGGGACCGCGTAATTGAAGCAAAATTAATTTTAGAAAAAAATGCAAACAAAAAGTTTCCAATATCAAGAATGACCATGTGGATTTTACTCAGGGCCGATCTCTTTCCAACGTGGGATTGTACCTGCCGAAACATGTGTTTAGTCATGGTTAGTTGTATATTGCTATTTCACGAGTCACTAGCAAAAAAGGTCTCGAAATTTTGATCTGTGACGATGAGGATAAGGCACATGACACAACAACTAACGTGGTTTACGATGAAATTTTCTACAAATTGTGAGGTATTTACAATATTAATTATTTTTAAAAATGATTATTATTTATTTATGCATGTGTTTACTTTAATTTCTTTTGGTTCACTTGGAGCTAAAAGAAATTGAGAGAAATTGAATGCACCTCCTCTTTTCACTTGAATTCTTATCATTGTATATAATGTAACGATTTTCTTAGTAATTTGTTGTTGTACCATGACTTTAAATAAATTATTTAATTGTATTTTTAAGGAAAATATGAGAATATATAGTCATATACCTATAATGAGCAAGTAAACCCAATATATAGTCCACCTTTTTAAAAAACACAAATTATAGTCATTCTTTTGAATTTGTGACCTAATTACCCCTTAACCCTCTTCTATTCGGATCCATCATTGCTTAACCTTTTTTTTTCTTCTTTCTTTTTATTTCCAGATTTTTTCTTTCTTTTTTTTTTTTTACTTTTTTTTTATTTTCTAAATTTCTTTTTTTTCTGTTTTCCTTTTTATTTTCCAAATTTCTTATCTTTCCAATTTTTCCAGATTTTTTTCATTTTTTTCCAGATTTTTGTTATTTCTAAATTTTTTCGCTTCTTTTTTTGTTTGCCTCTTCGTGTTTTAGTTTAGCGCTTCTACTTTGGTCTATATTAGAGCGAGGGGAGGCGAAGGTCTCGGAGCGAGCCGAAAAAATCCAAATTATTGCCTGATAATTATCCTTATATTAGTAATCGGAGCGAAAGCGGAGTCATAAAATCAGAGCTGAATGCACTTCTTTTTTTCTAAATTTCTTTTTTTTTCTGTTTTCCTTTTTATTTTTCAGATTTTTTTTATCTTTTCCGATTTTTCTTTTTTTTTTCTATTTTTGTAATTTTTCCAGAATTTTTTTCTTTTTTTTTCTTTTTTTCCAGATTTTTTTATTTCCAAATTTTTTCGCCTTTTTTTTTATTTGCCTCTTCGTTTTTTTGTTTGCCGCTTCTTCTTTGGTCAAAATTCGAGTGAAGGGAACCTAAGGTCTCGGAGCGAGCCGAAGAAATCTAAATTGTTGTCCAACGATTATCCTTATATTAGTAATTGGAGTGAAGGCGGAGCCGTAAAATCGGAGCCGAAGGCGGAGACGCAAAATCGGAGCAGTATAACTTGTCATGTTCAAAAATAGACATTGTCATGACGAAATGTAATGATAGTGAAAAAATTGGTACTTTGGCACTAATAACCATATTAGTGCCAAAAGTACCAATAGAAAGCACAAAAAAAACTACATAACTTGGTACTTTGGCACTAATGACCATATTAGTGCCAAAAGTACCAACCGAAAGCACAAAAAAAACTACGTAACTTGGTACTTTGACACTAATGACCATATTAGTGCCAAAAGTACCAACAGAAAGCAAAAAAAAAAAAAAACTATGTAACTTGGTACTTTGGCACTAATGATCATATTAGTGCCAAAAGTACCAACCAAAAGCACAAAAGAAAAACTACGTAACTTGGTACTTTGGCACTAATGACCATATTAGTGCCAAAAGTACCAACAGAAAGCAAAAAAATATATATACTAAGTAATTTGGTATTTTGGCACTAATGACCATATTAATACCAAAGTACCAACTGAAAGCACAAAAAAAAAATTAAGTAATTTGGTACTATGGCACTAATTAATGTCAAAAGTACTCGACTTCTTGCACCCTGACCCGACCCGACCTGCACCGTGACCCGACCCACGCGCTCTTCATTAAGGGTATTTTTTCCCAAATTCAAAAAAATGGCTAAAATTTGTGTATTTTTAAAAAGTGGGCTATATATTAGATTTTAATCCCCATTATGGGTATTTCATAAGTTGGCTAAGTGATGACCTCGTCGAATTTCAACGGGTTACACACTAGTCAATAATATATAATTGCTAAGTTTTTTGGAGCCACCACATTCATTTTCAATCCTAGGTGAATTTTTTAGAAATTTTGTTTGTTAATTATTTATAATCTCAATTTTTAAGTGTAACAAACATGTATTTGACAGTTCTTATTTTAAATTTGGTAAAAAAAAATGAACATAAAGTCGTTTATGATTTCAAAAGGTTTGAAAGCCTAAATTTTGGATTGATAAATTGAACATATTAATTGTACATTTCTAGAAATAATGTATTTAAATGGTATATCATATTTGTATATTATAATTTTAAATCAATCATTTAATAATAGTTGTTATAGAAACATTAATCATGGAAAAATAATAATTTCTTTTCTATTTTAATTGTGTTTTGTGCCTATATAATCTGGATTTTGTAGCCAATAACACTAACATACACTTCACCTCTTATGTGCTCCTTCATTTCACATTAATCGATCAAAGGATATACAATTTTTATATGAAAAAGGTTTCACGACAAGAGCATTGCGATCAATGTTACGTATTAGAATTAGAGAAAGAAGTAATTATGTTGGCAGAGTATGTGTTGGGAAATTTATTAGTAAGAGTTTTGATGAATTCCAAAACCGACTGACCCCAACCGAGTACATGTTGCCAGAACCTAATGTTAGAATTTAGGCTCGCTGTTTGAGTAAAGTTAAGATTTTATCTTTACAGGTCTCCAGCTGAAGATGGCAACAAGGCATTGCTCAGACAGAACATCAGTTATGATGAACGACAACTGAGAGTTCATCTGTTCAGATGGAATGAGGGGGAAGTCTTCAGAACATCAGTTGTAAAGGCCAACTGAGGATTCGTCAGATGAGAAACAGTAGAAAGGAAGAGAACATCAGATGAAAAGGAAGTCATCTGAAGGTTCAAACCCAACTGAGTAAATACAAGGAAGACAACTGAGTGTTCAGTTTCAAAACCTCAGTTGTAGAACTCGAACAAGAAGATCAACTGCTTGAAGTTCAAAGTCAGCTGAGAGTTCAACAGATCAGAACATCAGCTGAAGACCACTCAGATGAAGATCAAGACTTTCAACCGACTGACCAAGGTTGACTGTCAGATAGGTTTAAGATTTGAATTTCAAAAGGAAGTCACATGAGGGTTTGACCGTTCAGTCATTACCCCATCTGGCCCAACACAAGGCTGTCTCAAAAGGAAAGCAGAAGAGCACATATGCCATATCGGGAAAGTCTGCAGAGATGAGAGACAAGCCATCGCTTTCAACGATCAGAGATCAACAGCTCCTCCAACGGCTAGTTGATACTCTCCGCCTATAAATAGAGGCATTCTCTCATTCGAGAGGTTTACGATAGACACGAGAAGCGAGACAGAGAAGTGCAATCACAAGAGAATCAAGCAAAAGAAAAATCTGCAAAAATCCTATTCTAAGAACATCAGCAGCTGAAAGTTTAAGAGTGATAGAACATTAGTAGCTGAGGGTTCATAGAGTGAAAATCTGTCTTAGATCTTAGTTTGAGTGTTTATTCGTTCAAGACTTAGATCCAGCTCTCATTCGTGATCGAGCTGTAGTTGGAAAACCCACCCACACCCTAAAAAGTGTTTGCTAGGATCTTACTCTTCCTGTAATTGAGTAGCTAGGTTGTCAAGTACCCGCAAACTTGACATAGGTTGTTAAGTACCCGCAAACTTAACTATGAAGGTTGATAAGTACCCGTAAACTTATTGCAACGGTTGCACAGCCCGGGTAAGCTGTGTGGATCTGTCCAGAAGAACTTGGACTGAGGTGTGAGAATTCACATCTCCCCGTGGACGTAGGAGGGTTATCTCCGAACCACGTTAAATTCCGTGTGTCTGTGTTTATTTTTATTTAGTTGCTTATTGCATTCTTATCTGATCAATCTAACCGACATACAAATTGCATATCTGCGCATTCTCAACTGTTTTGGTTGTTGACCAACCCTGCACTAAAAGCGTGAGTTGTTTATAACGAGTTTAATTTTCCACCACATTCCGCACAGCCTCACTCTTCCAGCTGAGGTTGCTTACTCAGCTGTGAGATTCCAACTGAGTCCGTTTTACTCAGTTGAAGTAATTTTTAAGGGTTAATTTTTAAAATCCCAACTGGTGTATCCCCCTCCCCCCCCATACACCAGTAACTCATTTCGGGACCATCAAGTGGTATCAGAGCAGTGGTTCAAAAGACTGCTGACTCTGTTTCACAAGGTGTGAATTCGAGAAATTTTCTTCAGCGGTCAACTGAACAGATCTTTTCACGCTAGTGCATACTTGCTCGCATTTTTGTCATGTTTTTGTTTGTGCAAATGGATGTCAAGGACAAGATCGTCGTTATGTTCTCAGTAGTCAATTATACATCATGGAGAACTCGAATGAAGAAGATCCTTCTGTCAAAGCATCACAGGATGCAACAAGTTCTCTCTTCCGGACCAATAGTCATTAAAGAAAGAATAGCTCGCACTCCCACAAATCCTAACGATGGAGATACAGTGATGGAGTATGTGGAGAAACAACCAGAAGACTACTCTCCAGAGGAGGCCAAGGTGAGCCAGTTGGATATCTGGGCTCAGAGCACAATAATGTCCACAGTTGGACAAGATTATCTGCCCTGGATAGAGGAGTATGAGACTGCAAAAGAGATGTGGGACGTCCTGGCATCGCTAAGTGAAGGAAGCGACGAGACAAAGGAAAACAAGTTCTCACATGCATGTCAAGATTTCGACAACTTCAGTCTGCGACCTGATGAGACTATCGATCAGCTAGAGCTCCGGTTTATGGACATCATCAGAAGAATCCAGTCCATCCGGAGAGGAAAATACACACTAAGAGAAATCAATCTCAAAGTGTTGCAAGCTCTACCGGCTGAGTGGGATACTTTCACCAATATCCACGAGAGCCGAGCTGACCTTGGTGAAATGGGAACTGAAAGATTATTCTCAATCTTGAAAGGAAATGAGTATAAGGTCAATAGAAGGAGATCGCTGCCCTTAGGTCAGACAAGTAGAATTGAGGATGTTGGCTCAGCCTCAAAGTCAGTCGCTCTTCCAGCTGATTACTCAAAATCAAGATCATCAAGACCAACCAGATCAGCTGACACGACTGCAAAGGAGCCAAGCAGAGAGGAACTGCAACAGAACATTGCAGCTTTGTCAAAGAAGCTAGCCGAAATGGACACTCGGTTCGGCAAATATAAACGTTTCTATAAATCAAACCGAACTCGAGACAGTTCAAAGCCAGTCACCAATGGTTGCTTTGAATGCGGAAAGGAAGGTCATTTCAAGGCTGACTGCCCAGATCTATCGAAGAAAGAGAGAGATGCTCTAAGGGCCAAACAAGCTGGAAAGAATAAGGCCATGGTTGCAGAAGAAGCAGCTGACGATATGGATATCTTCACTGACACCGAAGATGAAGATGAGCTGACTTCTACCAACAACGTCATCAGTCAGGATCAATGCCTCATGGCACTTGGAACCAACCAAGATGATATTGAGGTGCAGGAGAAACAGCTGAGGAAGAAGAAGGCGTCTGCTACAATGTGGGTGATGGATAGTGGATGCTCGAAACACATGACGAATCTGAAGGATTTGCTTGGAAGTTTCGTGGAGAAAGAAGGTCCATCAGTTACTTTTGGTGATAACTCAAAAGGTTGTACCAGAGATTACGGTACCCTTGAAACCAATCATGTTTCAATTTCTAATGTCTCTTATGTTGATGGATTGAAGCATAACCTGCTCTCCATCAGCTAATTCTGTGATAATGGTTTCTCTGTCAAGTTTGATGCACAGGGTTGCAGAATTAAAGATGTCGGATCAAAGCAGGTGATATTGTTGGGAAATCGATCTCCAACAGGGAATGTTTACTACGCTGACTGGAACAGCAGCCTCCCTGACACTTGGCTGTTATCAAAGAACAGTTCGGATGTGAGCTGGCTGTGGCACAAAAGGCTCAATTTTCTGAACTTCAAGACGATGAACCGACTCGCCAGACAAGAACATGCAAGAGGCATACCTAACCGAGTGTTTTCAACAACACACATCTGCAGTGCATGCCAGCTGGGAAAGCTCGCCAGATCCTCCTTCCGGTTGAAGTCAACTCTTTCAACCGACCGAGTGTTACAGCTGATCCATATGGATCTCTTCGGGCCAGTTACACCAAAAAGCATAAATGGCAACGAATATACATTGGTTGTAACTGATGATTACTCGAGGTACACATGGACCATCTTCATGCGTCACAAGAGTGAAACCCGAGATGAGCTGCCCAAGCTGATGGATCAGATTTCGATCCAACAAGAGATGAAGATCATATCCATCCGATCAGATCGTGGAACGGAGTTTCTAAATGAAACCATCATTGAGTATTGCGAAAAGAATGGTATAACCCATCAGACATCAGCCGCGCGTACTCCACAACAGAATGGCGTAGCTGAGCGAAGAAATAGAACGCTGAAGGATGCAGCCACATCCATGTTAGCAAGTTCAGCTCTGCCAAAGAGATTTTGGGCTGAAGCGATCAACACAACATGCTACACTCAGAATCGATCTCTTCTCACCAAGCGGTTGGGAAAGACGCCCTACGAGCTATGGAGACGCAGAAAGCCAGATATTTCTTATTTTCGCGTTTTTGGTTCTAAGTGTTATATTCACAACAATGAGAAGACTCAGTTGAAAACTTTTGATGCCAAAGCTTCGAAAGGCATATTTCTTGGATATGCAGCTCGGATCAAGGCATATAGAGTTTTCAACAACAGCTCTCGTGTTGTAGAAATAACACCTCATGTTAGTTTTGATGAATCTACCTTTGAGTGCATGGAACAGGTTAAAGGACAACAAGCAGATTCAACTGTTCCACCAGTTCTCACCAGATCGCAAGCTCTAAGGGAAAAGAACCTAGCTGAACCACTGGTTTGGGCAACTGAGGATGAGGATCCATACTCCTCTGAAGATAAATGCGAAGACCCCAGCACATCCCAAGGGGGAACTTCAACTGATGTTCCTCCAACTGCTTCAGCATCCGAAGCCCAACCGAGTCCGGTTCAACCTAATACCAATGTTGAGGATCCAGACTCAGCAGATGATCAATCACCAGCTCTAAAGACTCCAACTCAGATTTCAGAACAGCCACAGTTGGAAGAAGAAGGAAGACGCAACCGAAGATGGTATGAAGTTCATTCCACCGACGACATCATTGGAGATCCAACCGAGGGTGTGCGTACACAGAGCAGAGTTGCAAATCCTGAATCAACCGAGGAAGACTCCAACACTTATGCCCAATATGCTGAGGAATTGGCAGTTCTAAAGGAGTTCGAGCAAGCTGGAGATGTTGCCATGATATCTTGCTTTGTAGCTGATGTACCAGAACCGAAGAATGTTAGGGAAGCTCTCAACTTTTTTACTGGACAACAGCAATGCAAGAAGAACTGAATGAGTTTCTACGCAACTGTGTATGGGAGTTGGTAGAAAGACCAAATGGTGTCAAGGTGATTGGATTGAAGTGGATTTTCAAAAACAAGAGAGACGCCATTGGATTCATTGTGAGAAATAAAGCAAGGTTGGTAGCTCAAGGATACTGCCAACAAGAAGGAATTGACTTTGAAGATTCCTTTGCACCAGTTGCAAGGCTGGAAGCCATCCGGATCTTTCTAGCTTATGCCGCACATCACAAGTTCAAAGTATATCAGATGGATGTGAAGTGTACATTCCTAAATGGAGATATCAAAGAAGATGTATATGTTGAACAACCTCCTGGTTTTGAGACTGGAGATGGAAGAGTGTACAAGCTGAAGAAAGCTATCTATGGTCTAAAGCAAGCGCCAAGGACATGGTATGACACTTTTTGTGGATTTCTTCTGAACTCGGGGTTCAAACGAGGTTCAGTTGATAAAACTCTGTTCACCATCAAAGTTGGAGAAGATATACTTGTTGTGCAAATCTACGTGGATGACATCATTTTCGGCTCCAAGTCGGAGGAGCTGTGCAAGAAATTCTCAGATCTCATGAAGGAGAAGTTCGAGATGTCAATGATAGGCGAGATGAATTATTTCCTTGGATTGCAAGTGAAGCAGTCACCTGAAGGGATTTTCATCAACCAGTCCAAATATACAAAGGAGCTCATCATCAAGTTCGGATTGCAGACAAGTAAGACAACAAGAATCCCTATGAATACGAACTGGAAGATCGAACCCGGAGCTGAGGGAAAGCTCGTTGATGCCAGCCAGTATAGAGGGATCATCGGTTCGCTGCTCTACCTAACTGCCAGCCGACTAGATATATCATACGCAGTTGGAGTGTGTGCTCGATTTCAAGTCCAACCAAGAGAAGCACACATGTTGGCAGCAAAGAACATCATTAAGTATCTGAAGGGAACTGTTAATGTTGGATTGTGGTATCCAACTGACGACAATATCCAGCTGACTGGATACTCAGATGCGGACCTAGCAGGAGATCGGTTGGACAGGAAGTCTACCTCTGGACACTGTCAATTCATGGGAAGCAAGCTGGTTTCATTGTTCTCCAAGAAACAAGCATGTGTTGCAACCTCTACAACCGAGTCAGAGTACATGGCTGCCGGAAGCTGTTGCATGCAAGTGTTGTGGCTAAAGCAACAGCTGAGAGATTATGAAGTTGCAACTGGACAGGTTCCCATTCATTGTGATAGCTCGAGTGCCATAGCTATCTCTCTGAATCCTGTTCACCACTCTCGAACAAAGCATATCGACATTCGTCATCATTTCATCCGAGATCATATTGAGAAGAAGGATGTGTCCATGGAGAAGATCCCAACTGAGATTCAGAGAGCTGACATCTTCACCAAACCTCTTCCTGAAGCTCGGTTCAAAATGTTGTGTGATCTTCTAGGTCTATTGGATCCAAGCTGAAGATTCATCCGAGCAAAATAATCATCCGAGCTGACAAGGATCCATCCGAGCTGAAGAGTCAGATATCCATCTGAGGGGGAAGCTCAGATGAAGGGGGAATCTCAGATACAAATTGCCAACTGAAGACATCAAACATCAGCTGAACAGACGAACTCGAGTCAGCTGATGGTATGCGGCAACTGAGGAACTCGACTGAGGTATACAGCTGATCTCGACATCAGCTGGCAGGTATCATTTATGACTGAAGGTGTTATGATATTAAATGAGAATGTTTGAAATAAATTCAAACATTCCTGAACATGTCAGCTAAACTAAACAAGCCATCATATCCCATTTAATGCAAAGTCTGGCTGAACTCCTATAGCCTTACTTTATAGTGCGACTGGGCTGACACCTCAAACTATTCACCTTCTCACTCGCGCACGTGGAGTATCAGTCAAAATTACCCAACAGTCGCGTAATCTCAGCCGTTGATAGATTCGCGCCATTTAACCCCAGCCGTTGATTTTATCCTAGTCAAAGATTATATAATACGGCAAATCAGGAGGTGATCATTACCTTCTTATTTCGTGCATATCTTTACTTACTATTCATCATCCTCTCCAAACCTGTTTCACCATTTTCAGTAAAGATTTTCTGTCTTCTTTGCATATATATCTATTTGAGATGGCGCCCAAATCAAAAGCTTCCAAGAAGATGGTCTCCGCAGAGCCTGCTACATTCCAGGAATCTTTCGACATGGTGATGTCGAAGATTCATTTCGAACAGATTCTTTCCCGGGAAGCTCTCACCTCGCCTGATCTTGCCCCTGTCACCGCCATTCTCTCCGACCACCATCTCCTCGACTGGGCAACCCTCTCTCCGTCCCAGTTGCTCAGGAAGCAGGTCGTACACTTCTACCGGAATCTGCAGCGAGTTGCAGATGATGGGCTTGTCACGATCATTCCGTGCAAGCAACGACACAGAACCTCCCGGACGATAGAAGACACCGTCGTAGAAATTAAAGTATCGAAGGAATTAGAGAAGATCATCCCCAGAAATCGCGAAGCCACAGAAGTGCTGGGGAACTTCACTGACAAGGAAGCTGATGCCTTCCTTCAAACCATCCTTCTTGTTCCCGAACCATTGAAGGGGAGCATGCAAAGGACGAAGCTGAAGCCGGCGCACCGACTTCTCTTCGACGTGATTTCCAAGTGTGCCTTCGCGTATGGAGGAGCTTTCGGTGACATTAGCCGACCAAAGCTCAAGCAACATAAGGCACTGGAAGAGCTGCACCAGGTTGACTGGCTGGGCTTTCTTGAGAGCCAGCTGATGATGGAGAAGCAGAAAATCTCCAAGACGACAGATGAGTCCGGAGAACTGCTGTTGAGTGTCAAGGGGACACTCAACTTCGGAACAAAAATCTCTGCCCTCATCCTCCAAGCCACAAAGGGTCTTCCGCTGACATGAGAAGGGAGTGAGGACACTCCGTTCAGCAAGCTGACGCTGTTCCCCACAGCCAAAAAGGCCAGGGACGTTGTGGAGGCTGTCTACACTCCCAAGGGTGCCCCCAAGCCAGCTGTGGAGTCAGCAGCTCGCCGCCCATCGAGGTCCAAGCCAGCGAAGCGCCAGCTGGAGGAGGTGGCTGAGGAAGACGAAGACGAAGAAGAAGAAGAGGAGGAACCTCTGCTGAAGAGGCCCAGGATCGGGATCATCCAGCCGGCAGCTCAACCTTCAACAACCAGTCTAGTGGTGGCAAAGCCAGCTGAAGAGAAGGAGTCAACCGAATCCAGCCAATCGGTTGACCCAGCTGGGTTTATTCTTCAACCACGTCAGGAGGAAGCGGCTGAAGACGTGGAAATCCAAGTGGAGGATTCCAACTCCTCCTCAGATGACTCTTCTTCATCTGAGGAGTCCCACGACATTCAAATTGGAGCTGATGCCAGCCAGGTAATCCCACCTGTGTCTGAAGAAACCATTGAGCTAGCCGACTCACCATCCAAAGAGGATCCAGTTCTCTCAACTGGTCCTCAGTCAGATATTCCGAGCCTCTCGCTCGATGCCAACGTTGTGACCATTCCTTTGGCCAACGTTGATGAAACCATCGAACTCGTTACCTTCGATATCGACCCCCCTCCAAGAAGACAACCGCCAGGCGATCCTGGCTGAATATGAAGGAAGACTCAGCTACTGCTTCCGCAAGCTGATTGGTATGTTCCCCGAGGCAGCCTCGATGCCAATATTCACTGTTTTCGGGACGGAACTGCTCTACCAATTCAGCGTCATATTCAGCTATTGGTATGTAAAGGAGAAAACCCTCAGGATCCATGGTTGGGACAGGTTGAAGGTCGAAGAGTCCAACCTGAGGGAATACTTCGACTACCAAAACCTGGAGGTGGCTTACAACCAGAAGGTGGCTGTGCTACGACAACGTCTGGACAAGAGCATCCAAGAAGGGACAGACACCAGGGAACTGTGCAACAATCCTGGAGCTGTTCAGTTTCTTGACAAGATGCTGGCCAAGAGAGAAGAAGACAAGCTCAAAGCCTACCTCGCCAGCCGATCTGCCATGGTTGTCTCGGAGCCATCTGCCCAGCCACAACCACAACACCTGCCTGGACCCTCCGATCAGCCAGCTCTCTCATCCGATGCTATATGTGAGCTGATTTCGGAGAGGGTCAACCAGCTAAGGCAGGAAGTGTTGTCCAAGATCCAGCACAGCAAGGAGGAGGAAGCTGACAGGATGCAGCAGCTGATGGCAGAGAATGCCAGCTTGAAGACTCAGCTGGAACACCTTTCCTCCTCTCTGCAGCAGAAGTTCGAAGATCTCTCCACTTCTTCCAGCTCGGAGATCTCAGCTCTAAGGAAGGCCGTTCAGGGCCTCAGCTCGGATTTCAACGTTTTCAAAACCGTTGCTGAATTTGACCTGGCAAAGTCCCAGCAGACCCAAGACCAGGAGTGGATGTCTCAGTTCGCATCTTTCCGAGCTGAGTTCGTCTCCCTCCACAAAGAGGTCTCTGCGACCTTTGCAGCCGTGCAGCGAGCTGAGCAGGAGCGCCAAGACCTGGAGTTGGCCAAGAAGGTGGAAGAGAAGGACGCTGTTGACGAGCTGTTTTCCCGCGTTCAACAGGCTGAGGCCAAGTTGACCTCCCTGGATGACACTGTTTCCACCCTTTTGGATGATGCCAAAAAGGGGGAAGACAAGGAGCCAGCAGCTGTTGCTGGACAAGGGACTGGACAAGGGAAAGCTGTTCTTCAGCAAGGGGAATGAGTGCCAGCTGAAGGAGCAGCTGAAGGATCGCAGCAAGAACTGGACCATGACCTCGTAGCCGAGCTTACGGCCGAGCTCGATGCAGAACTTGACGGGATATCTGTTGAAGACTGCATCGAAGCTGCCAAAGCTATGGGGGAATCCAAGGAGAAGTACTTGAATCCCTCTTGGATCAAGAAGTTCGCTGCCGATCAGGCCAAGAAGGTGGCCAAGTTCGAGAATGAACTGGCCAAGGTGGAGAAGAAGGTCGACAGAAATAAAGCCAGCCGGAGCGTGCGAAGAATCAACTAGCACCAGATGAAGGCTGAGGCTAGGAAGTCGACCCATCAGTTGCAGAAGAATGCTCCGCTCCCGTCTCGGTACCCACATGTTGACAAGTGGATGAATGCTGAGTGGAACGATGAATGGGAGCAGTTCAAGCATGAATTCATCAATGACTTCTATTACAGGAAAGTCTACTCGACTGAAGACCCAAGGCAAGCCTTCAAGGAAGCCCTGTGGGAACTCAGATCTGGAGACCCTGGAATGTTTAGTCAGTTCAAGCGAGCCATGCTGATTGCTCAGCTCGATCCCAACACCGTTCCAGTTCCGCAGATGTGCAGGTACCGCCCTCAGATGATCAAAGGCACGAGCACGCCAAACAGAAATGCGATCATGGCTGAGGCGAGACAAGTCTGCAAGGAACATGGCGTCAACACTAGGATCGAGTCAGCTGCGAAGAAAGAGATTTTCGACCGTATCTTCAGCAAGTACGGTCAACAGTATTTTTGAGCTGTCAAAGTTTTTGAGCTGATGAAGTTTTTTTGGATGTTGTAGTTTTTGAAGCAACTGTTGTATATTTATCTGTTTTGTGCTTAACCTTGTAACCTTCAGTTGTAACAAAAACTTCAAAGTATATAATATGATTCAACTTGACGCACAATATCTCATTGTCCAAGCTATGAATCGCAGTCTTTTAAATACCATGTTATAACTGTGCTAACCCTTTGATGTTTTATCTTATAGACTGTCTAGAATTTCAGCTGAGATTTTAGGTCAGTTAGTGAGGATTAGATCAATAGTGGTTTAAAGTTGTAAGTGGTTTTGGCATCATCAAAAAGGGGGAAATTGTTGGGAAATTTATTAGTAAGAGTTTTGATGAATTCCAAAACCGACTGACCCCAACCGAGTACATGTTGCCAGAACCTAATGTTAGAATTTAGGCTCGCTGTTTGAGCAAAGTTAAGATTTTATCTTTACAGGTCTCCAGCTGAAGATGACAACAAGGCATTGCTCAGACAGAACATCAGTTATGATGAACGACAACTGAGAGTTCATTTGTTCAGATGGAATGAGGGGGAAGTCTTCAAAACATCAGTTGTAAAGGCCAACTGAGGATTCGTCAGATGAGAAACAGTAGAAAGGAAGAGAACATCAAATGAAAAGGAAGTCATCTGAAGGTTCAAACCCAACTGAGTAAATACAAGGAAGACAACTGAGTGTTCAGTTTCAAAACCTCAGTTGTAGAACTCGAACAAGAAGATCAACTGCTTGAAGTTCAAAGTCAGCTGAGAGTTCAACAGATCAGAACATCAGCTGAAGACCACTCAGATGAAGATCAAGACTTTCAACCGACTGACCAAGGTTGACTGTCAGATAGGTTTAAGATTTGAATTTCAAAAGGAAGTCACATGAGGGTTTGACCGTTCAGTCATTACCCCATCTGGCCCAACACAAGATTGTCTCAAAAGGAAAGTAGAAGAGCACAGATGCCATATCGGGAAAGTCTGCAGAGATGAGAGACAAGCCATCGCTTTCAACGATCAGAGATCAACAGCTCCTCCAACGGCTAGTTGATACTCTCCGCCTATAAATAGAGGCATTCTCTCATTCGAGAGGTTTACGATAGACACGAGAAGCGAGACAGAGAAGTGCAATCACAAGAGAATCAAGCAAAAGAAAAATCTGCAAAAAACCTATTCTAAGAACATCAGCAGCTGAGAGTTCAAGAGTGATAGAACATTAGTAGCTGAGGGTTCATAGAGTGAAAATCTGTCTTAGATCTTAGTTTGAGTGTTTATTCGTTCAAGCCTTAGATCCAGCTCTCATTCGTGATCGAGCTGTAGTTGGAAAACCCACCCACACCCTAAAAAGTGTTTGCTAGGACCTTACTCTTCATGTAATTGAGTAGCTAGGTCGTCAAGTACCCGCAAACTTGACATAGGTTGTTAAGTACCCGCAAACTTAACTGTGAAAGTTGATAAGTACCCATAAACTTATTGCAACGGTTGCACAGCCCGGGTAAGCTGTGTGGATCTGTCCAGAAGAACTTGGACTGAGGTGTGAGGATTCACATCTCCCCGTGGACGTAGGAGGGTTATCTCCGAACCACGTTAAATTCCATGTGTCTGTGTTTATTTTTATTTAGTTGCTTATTGCATTCTTATCTGATCAATCTAACCGACATACAAATTGCATATATGCGCATTCTCAACTGTTTTGGTTGTTGACCAACCCTGCACTAAAAGCGTGAGTTGTTTATAACGAGTTTAATTTTCCACCACATTCCGCACAGCTTCACTCTTCCAGCTGAGGTTGCTTACTCAGCTGTGAGATTCCAACTGAGTCCGTTTTACTCAATTGAAGTAATTTTTAAGGGTTAATTTTTAAAATCCCAACTGGTGTATTCCCCCCCCCCCATACACCAGTAACTCGTTTCGGGACCATCAGTATGATATTGGATTAAGAGGAGAAGTTTGATAGGATTAGTATATAATGTGCACAGTGACGAAGCCAAACTTTGGGGGGGGCAACTAATCAAAATTTTATACATATAAGAAGAATTATATAAAAATAATAATCAATAAGTTTTAACAATAATGTAATGCCATTTAATTACATTGCAACACTAAAAATAAAAAAAATAAACACATTGAATAAAAGGTTTTCAAAGAGTATATCCTAAGATTACGAGTTTATGAGCAAAATATTATTAAAGTCGATTTCAACACAATAAAGTATATTTAAAACTCAAATTTGAATGCAACGACAAGAAAATTGTTATTGAAAGCAAAATATATTGTCCATAATATTGTTATTCATGAAGGAGAGGGCGGATCTTGGAGAAAAAGAAGAGAGAAGAGAAAAGAAAAAGGACAAAGAAAAAAGGAAATGGTATTTAAAATTACTAATATGACCATGATTTTACGAGAATCCAGGGGAGTTTAGTGACCCCCCCTTCCCACCCCTGGCTTCGTCTCTGAATGTGTGATATTGTAGATGCATATGTTTATAGACAAATGTAATTACATAGACTAATGATAACATCTATTGGGAGCTGATAAAGCAATGGAAAATACGAGAAATGATGTCGGAGAATACGAGAATGGCAATATCAAAGGGAAGAAAACAAGTGTGGTGATCATGCAATCATACGGAGAATGAGCTGCAGAGAGAAATAAATGGTTTCTTTCTTTTCTAATTATCAGTGAGTATATACAAAGTGCTTGTTTGGTTAGATATAGTAATAATATTGGGATAAATAATACAAAGATAAATAATACAAAGATGGCATAATAGAGATAATAGTAGGTGTGTTTGGTAGAAAATATAAAAAATCCTTTTATCAAGGTTAGTTGTTTGGTACAACATCTTAAAATCAATATTAAGTCATGTGCTTCCCATTTTATCCCTACCGAATTACATTAAAATCAATATTAACCTCATCTCTCTCTCTCTCTCTCTCCTCTTCCATCTAACTCCACCAGAGCAGCCGCCTCCCTCTCCCTCTCTCTCGCTGCCACCACCAACATCACCGATATCCTCTCCGACTCCCTCTCCCTATCTTTAATTTTACAGAATAGACGGTCCGACGCTCGCCTCCATCGGCTTTGCCTCCGCCCAATTCCTCTCTCTGCGCCGACGATCTCTTATGGCGACAAATCTGCCCATATCTAGAAAAAGGGGATATAAACGAGTGTAGAGAAGCCCTTTCAGACTGGAGAAGAAGGCCTTGCAACATCGGACCAAGCAAAAGGTAGGGCCCTGCTCACTTTTATCCTTTCTAATTCTGGTGGGAAAAGAACAAGGAATGAATAGCTCAGAGCAGCAAGAACGATAAAGAAGGGATACCCCCTTGAGCAGCAAAACCAACTCATGAACTTCACCTAGGGCCGTCGCGCACCGGCACGTGCGAACAGAGGATAGTCCGACCAGCAGCAACGGCACGTGCACCGGCGGGAATCTCTGCTCCAATAAGCTGTTGTGTTCAATTCAATTTAATTTTCTCTCTGCTCCGACGGCGGTGGATTGGTAGTCAGCAGTGTATTAGTAGACGGAGGTGAAGTGGTAGTCGGCGGCGGTAAAAGTGTTAGCAGCGTTATAGTGATAGGAGAGGAAAAAGAGAGAAGAAAGGAAAGGGATGAAGAATGAGAGGGTAATTTTGTCTTTTCGATGTTTAGTACGAGTTACTGTTGTAGATGGTATAAATAATACCACGGGTCGGGTGGTATTATTTAAGCAGAGATGCTTGTATTATAACACCGGACTTTGCCATAAACAAGGGCTTTTAGTATTAATAATATTGTCTACCAAACATTGCATAAACCTATATAAATAATATAGTATGAGTTAATACTAGCTATCAAACAGGCACAAAATATAATATATTGTCATTTGGGTATTCTTGGATAGAAATGAAAATATGTTGGGAGAGAGGGTATGAAAGGTTTTACAAGTCATGTAGGAAAACTATTGTATATTACTCAAATTTCTCTTAGGGTGCGTTTACTTTGATGGAAATGTTTATATTGGAAAATGATGGATAAGAAAAGATGAGAAAATATTAACATTTCCATTATTTTTATCACATGGTTACTAGAATGGAAAAGAAAATTATTATGTGGTCCCCCAACCCCTTTCCTACTTTTATGTCTTTTATCTATTGAAAAATATTACCACACTCCTTCCCCATGTTAATATTTTCCACAATTGGAGAGAAAAGAATGGAAAAGGGGTTGCCCGAAAAGATTATCCATCTTACCCGAAGAAAATTAACAAACATAGTAAACGTGTGAAAAAAGATGGAAAATGGATGAAAATATTCATTTTTCACCAAATTAAACGCACCCTTAAAGTTTGTATTGGAATGTAGTGAATCAATTGAAAAACTACATTTGTATTCGTTCTGAATTTTTTAAATATGTATATTACAAGCAGTAAATTGCACCATACACCCCTATGTTTTATAAAACCTACACAAAACACCCTTATGTTCTTTAAATTGCATGAAACACCCTTATGTTTTAATAAATCCTGCACAAAAAATCCATTCCGTCAAAGATAACAGAGAGTGATATTCACTCGCCCCATATGCGAGTGGTTCATGTTTTTATTCTTTTAAGAGGTGTAAATTGTCAAATATACCCTATAACATATTATAAACAACATGCTCTTGCTCATTATTTCTTTACCCACTTGAGAATAATTTAAATTTTGTTGCTTGTCTTTAGTCCAAGTGATATAAAACATAATTAATTAAAAATAAATTTTATAGTACTCATAATACTACAAAATTCAAAGTGACATCGTTCATTTAAGTAGATGCATTTTCTTCTATTTGATCTCAATTATTCCTATTAATTTAAGCAATATTTCTATTTCTATATATATTGTCATTAATTAGCATTAACTGTCTTGGATTTTTAAAAATTTATCCACAACCTTTTTATTTATGTTTATGGTAAATATTAACTGCATCAATTTTATTTTTATTTTTATTATTTTATTTAAATAATGTCCAAATATATTATGATTGGGTAGTTACAAATCTTAATTATGTTATGTTCTTGATACTATGTCGTGTAATGTACATTAATTATTTATTGTCGGGTATTATTTTAATGAAATTTAAAAC
The DNA here is from genome assembly GCA_029490685.1 of Schizonepeta tenuifolia. Taxonomy (NCBI): domain Eukaryota; kingdom Viridiplantae; phylum Streptophyta; class Magnoliopsida; order Lamiales; family Lamiaceae; genus Schizonepeta; species Schizonepeta tenuifolia. The sequence goes on along the minus strand of CM055958.1, from coordinate 11,179,386 downwards.
TTTGATGCTTTATTTGTTAGAATATATGTGAATTCTAATCAGAGTACAAAATCATACATTATTAATTAAGGTGCTTAATTTTTAGAGTCAATGACCTGTAAATTTTCAAATTTTTCGAGTTATCGCGTTTTGCACTCTTGAAAAAAATATCTCACAATTTTCAAACTCTTAATTTCGTCTGATTTTGCAACCCGACTCGATTTCCTGCGAATTTCAAGATACATGGAAACCGGAAAGCAGGCGTGGACATAATTGGAACGACGTCGGTTTATAGCTATACTAACGACGTGGTATTGAGGATAATTGAAGCAAAATTTGATTCATCTTATAAAATCAGTTGAGCGCTACAATCATTTAGCTGAAAGGGAAATAGACAACAACCTGTTGATCGGAAGAAGAGAACCCACAAAGTTCATGGCTAGTTCGTCGTCGAATCTTAGATTGAATCTGAAGAAGGTATGAATCAACAAAGGTTTTGTACATGAGTACAAATTTCTTGCAGTATTGAAGACCTCCCACACTCTCAAAAATCATCGTCGAGCGATAAGTCGCATAAATGTGTCCAGTTCTGCTTACCGATTGTCATGTCAGTTCGACAATTCGCTGAAAATTGAGTTGGGTTGCAAAATCAGGAAAAAAAACTAAAAGTTTACAAATTGTGAGGTAGATTTTTTTTTCTGAGGTGCAAAACGCGACATCTCAAAAAATTTGGAAATTTAAGAGGTCATTAACCCTAATAGTTATTGTTATTTATCAAGTTAAATGTACTAATAACTTTTTAAAATTGACGAAAATGACAAAATACGTTCAAAATTATTTGATGAAGAAACATGCGAATCAGGTTGGTTTGAGACCTTATCCGGAAAAAAAGAAGTATGTGTCAATGATGAGTTCACCAGAGAAAATAGGTCACCGATACGACACAATATATACGACTGGTGAGCACATATTCTAACAGTGTTAATTAATCATTAACGGTTGTAGATGTGAGGCAAATGTGCATAGTTTATTAAAACATAAGGGTGTTTTGTGCAATTTAAAAAATTTAAGGATATTTTACGCAGATTTGAGAAAACATAAAGGTGTAATATGCAATTTACTCATATTACAAGTAGTATAAGACTATAAGTTTTTTTTGAAAACTATCACCAATTTTATTCACAATTTTACTATTCTTAAGTAACGATGATTCCTAATTGTAAAATTATACCAGCCATTCAATTAGGGTTTGACACAGGAATGACAGTTCCATTGCCCGGCCCATTGTTGGAAGTGTTGAAATATTTTAGTTTTACTAATAAGTCGAGTGGCTATTTTTTTAGTGTCTTAAATTTCTAAAGTAACAATTGTACGATTATTAGTTTCTCATGTACATACATAATTTGTCTGAAATTCTACACTTGTCAGTACTAATTCCCCATCCAGTTTAACAGAAAAGACTAGTGTGTAGCCCGTCAAACATCGACGGGAATCACTTAATATTATAATCTGTCAGTATAGATTTTCATATAATTTATATTTTTATCAAATGATATTATATTCGAAGTATACAATTATATCAAATTTGTAAATTTCAAATACAACAAAATAAGCATTAAATATAATATGTAGAAATAACAAAAGAATATAATTAAAATACAAATATCAATATAGAATATTAATAAAACAAATAAAATAACAAAATCTATCATGACCCAATTCATGTCTTCCTCTTCAGCCATTGATCATCCTTCTCGTTGCCCGATGATGTTTCATTCTCACTCCTATTACCACCACCAAGAGAGTTTATGAACTTGAACATGGAGAAGTTGTTCCCAGAGCTTTGCACGCCCTCTTGCTCCATGTATGTTGTCGAGAAACTATCCTCTTTAACAACGTTGGTGTGGCGGTCATGTCCGTCTCAGTTAAAGATGATTTTGTCCATTAGTAGTAGTCTCTTCAAACTTCTCCAATGTAGGTACTTGAAGCTAATCATGATCTTGATGATGACGGGGCTCTTCCTTGCTCCGTTGGAGCCCGTTGGTGTCGATGAATTTGGTCTCATAGAGTTGATCGCTTGCTTAACTTTATGGGATTCATCCATGCCTCACATTTACATGGTATATAATATAAGAATAAATTTTTAAAATTATTTTATATTGAAGTGATAATATTGCGACAATTCATTGGAAGAGTACTACACAATTATATCAAATTACATGAAGGATTATCTCGTTGCAAATAAGTGTTATATGAATGATCACCCATTGCAAAATTTATTGACGAAAAATCACTTTACTCCGTAATTTATAAATATTTTTTTACATTAATATGTTATTTTTTAAAATAATATAATTTGATAAATTATTGCAAATAACTGTCAAATAAAATCTCGTTTCGTTATAAAATGTATTGCATGAAGGATTGTCTCGTTGTAAAATAAATATTAAATGAAACATTAACTCATGCAAAATTTAGTGTAAAATAATGGAAGCTCAAATTTTGACAAATATTTATTATATTTTGTTAAAAATATTTAATTATAACTAAAAATATATAATTCTACACTCTTTGAGTTTCTTGAACCAAAAAGTAGTATTGTAAAAATTCTGCATAGAAACAAAAAAAAAATTGTTGTTTAAGATGTACTCCATTTAGAAAAATAAAATAAAAATGTATCCAAGCTCTTGAAGTTTTGTGCTATTATAACTAATCGAGCATTTTTTATTAATTTTTAAGTGCGATTGTCCATATGCCACCACAGCGCACTTATTTTTAATGAATTAAAACACCCTTTTATATAAATATAAAAATACCTTTTCATAAATCCTAAATTTAATTTGATTTGCATTTTCTTCATTTTCATATTTATTCGGTCAAGTCAATCTTTTATTGACAAAACTAAATTAGTGGTGCATAACAATAGTGGTATGAAAAATACGCATTGATCTAAATATTTTTTAGGCTCTTTAATCAATAAAAGATAATATTAAATAAGATAGGTATTTATCTAGGTTCTCATGAAGTCTCATTAAAAAACTATGTAAAATAGAAGTATTTAGATTAAATAACAATTGATAAGTTAACAAAAAATCACAAAAGATAACAAAATAACTAAGAAATATTGAACTAATTAAACAATGTTCAATTATTCAATTGTAAGTTAACAAAGTTTGAAAACTTAATAGTTATATATAGTTAAAAATTTAATAATTTATAATCAGACTGAAATTAAATTTAAAGATTTCTCAAATTGAATCGGGTTTGTTAATCGGGTTTGTTAATAGTTTCCAAATTACACAAATTTTAAGCAAAATATACTACATAATGAGTATTTATTCTCCCAATAATGCATGTTATTTTTGGTAGTATTTTTGGCTTTAAAGGTTGGATTAAGAAATAGAAAAAAAAAATGGACAAATCAAAATCGTTACTGTGTAAGCAACCACTACAAAAAAAAACGCCTATTTACCGGCGGAAACACTGGCGGAAAATATTCCGCCGGTTATTACCGACGGAATTCCGCCGGTAAAAAGGCGGGTCGGCCAAAAAAAAAATTCCGGCGAAAAAACGACAGATCACCTACGAAAATTTGGCGGGATATTTCTCGCGGAATTACCGGCGAAAGTTCCGCCGGTGATTATTTTTTAATATTGCAAGTAAAAGCACATAGGTCTAATCATAATTTCTTCAATGAGTTTTTTTAGTAAGAAATTTTGTTTTTAAGTCGGCGGCTACGACTTTAAAGAGCAATACAAAGTTTTTATCTAGATGAAATTATTATTTATTAAGATTTCAACGTGGAACTATAAGAATAAAATAGTATATTTATAAAAAAGAATTATGTAAGTGGTTATAATAAAAAATAAAATAAAAATAGGGCTATGTATAAAATCACATTTTTTCTTATTGTCGATCATATTAAAATTTGAAAGACCTTACACTATCAAATAAAAATTCTCCTACATTTATAAGCAAAACGAAGTGAGAAGTACACTAACTAAAAATAATGAGAAATATATACTAATGCAATATCAAGAAACATCATACCGAGAAGAAGCACCGTTATACCGAGAAGAAGCACCGATCCAAAGAAGTAAATAAAAAAAAAGAGCTTTATAACATAAAATTCGTTGGGACTCATTAGGTTTGCTTGATAAGGCTTGATTGATAAAATAATTCAATCAAATCATTGTTTATAACTTATATAATTGAATCTTTCAAAAGTATAGTACTAATTTTAAAACAAAAATCTTCCAGTTACACTTTTTAATGGATAATAACTTTTATGATCTCTAAAAATTGAATATAATAATACAATAAAATAATGTAGAATTAATATAAATCAGCGAAACAAAAAAACTACTAAAATTTCCATGCGCGAAGGGGAAAAAATTCCCAATGTGAAACAATTTTTTTTATACCAATCTCCATTTTCAAATTTTCATATTTTCCAAAATGAAGCTTCTTTTTGGTTATGGTCCTTATGGACAATTCCAGTTCTATGTATTTTCTTCAATTCTTCAATTCTGCAGCACACCCTTCAACGTTAGCACCAATACCATTTGAACATGCCTCACCATCATCTGTCTTCCATCTCACCTCAAGCAATTACAAAATTTACAGGCAAGAAATAATGTAAAAAGGAAATATTCATTAATATTTGATTGACATGATTGTTGTCTTTTTGTAATTGTTGAACTTAAATGTATAATTAAAAATATTAAATTATAAACGTACATTAATTAATAGAATATATATATATATATATATATATATATACATCCTTCGGAATCTCACATTTGGAGATATTCATGGGATTGAGTACTATATATCACATATTAAAAAAAAATCTAACTCTTACGAAATATAATTATCAGAGCATAAACGAAATATAATTCTTTTTAGTCATCTACTACGACATGATCGAGAATCCAATAAATTTAGGAGAAACAATACAAATTAAAAAAAAAAAAGTTTAATATATCACACTCTTACTTCTAACTTCAATTTAGAAGACCTTGATGCTAATATATCCTCTTGGTGCAACAACATATTTCTATCATTTGTGCTTCATTTGATCTAAAAAAGCAAGATGAAAGAGCACATGCAAGTGAAGTGTGTGAGTTTTTTTAATTTGTTGGTGAATATATATAGGCATAAAACATAATAAAATTGAGAAATAAATTAATTGATTATCATAATTTAAGCTCTTGTAACGTCTATTATTAATGGGTAGATTGAAAATTAGTAATTCCTAATAATAAATTTGCTTTCAAAAATGAATTTTGTCATATATATTGAATTGAAAGTATGCATGCATGGAGATAAATTTAAAGAAAAATCTTAGAAAATGCCACGTACGCATGAGAATCCTTGTGGTGGCTCCAATCAATATTGCTATTATAAAGAAGATTAGTTGGCTGAGGAGACTTCAGAAAATGGGTGTTCTTGTAGCTGCTTCGGCCCCGAGTTTTCCCATTTCTCCATTCAAGAGTAAAAGACATCGAAAATCCGTGATGCCTCAATCGCTCAATTGCTCCAGGTATCAATTGAATGATTATATCCGCTGAATTTAGCTTCTTGCATTTCTCAGTTTATGTATTGAATTTTTGTATTATGTACTAACTTTCGATTATATTAATTACATCATGAATTTGTGATAATTTTACTGCAATTTGTTTCTTCGTAGTTTGATTGCTGGTAAATTGTGGTCTTCGTTCTACACTATCGCGGATTTTGGTATCTATTGATAGTCTGTTTGAAGCCGTAGATGAAAGTAGCATATTTTTATGTTGCCATTTTGATGAGAGTAGCAGTGAGCCTGTTTTCATACCCTAGGTTTTATATGAAATGCAGTAGTTTTTCGAATTTTCATGTGTAATTTGCATGTAGAATGTTATCTATTTTGGATAAAAGTGAGCATTTGATCCGGGAGGAGCTAAGACTTATTGTTTCAGGAACACCGATGAGAGCAACGGCTTGTCTAGAGCTTCTATCTCGAGGGAGTAAGCGCCTTTGCCAAACTATATACACGGATAATCGAATATATGTTCTTTTTTCTGATTCTGTGTTTTATCAATTGCTAACTGTGCAATTCTTTGTACCATTTAGGTTGGGAAGCCCCGATGATGTGGAGGTGCATCACATATCATTATGTCATATTCCCTTTTCTTTTTTCGTTTTGGTTTACTATGACATGTTTCATAGATAATTTTAGCAACTGTGGCTATTTCTGGTTGTTGCTGCAGAATAAAATGAACTCTATTGGTAATGAAAAGGAAGAGAAGAAGCATAATGACATATGGAAACTATTTGAAGAAGCTCAACAAAGTATGTTTCATCTACACCTGTCACATTATCTTTGCATACTGCGGTGTTAATACAGCTGGTAATATGCTGTGCCAAATGATTATTATTCAGATATCCTGTACTTGAACAAACAGCGTCTACTGGCCATGGAAGAGCTCGAGAGGGTAAAGAATGAAAGGTCGCTGTTGCTTGATAGGATAGAGCAATTGGAGATGAAAAAGCACACAACTGCTAGAAAAGGTTCCCACACTAGTGTATGCAGTTTCTAAATTAGCTCATATATAATGCTTAAATCTTATTCTTAGTCTTGCAATATCAAGTGGCATGTTAAAAGGAAGATGACAACTAATCTTTTTGTCATTGGAATCAGGTTGGTCTTCTAGTGGAGCAGCATGAGTGCATGTTACAGAAGAGTATGCTAGTTTTTTAAATATGATGGTTATATTTAATTCTTTATACATTATTAGAAATAATTCGATATTGTACTATTCAAAATGCTTTATTTCTCAGAAGAAGAGACGAATGCTACCAGAGCTAACTTTAACGTTGCATTGAAAAACGAAACAGATAAACTTACAATGAGCGCAGAGTTGCTCCTCAGAATAGATGCTTTAGTTATCAATAACGTGATTGGCAGTTCAGAGGCATCTGCTTTAAGAAGACTAGTCTTTGACTCAAGGGGTAGTTTGGTTGATGACTTATATGACATTACTCTCGAGAATGATGCTGAATTACTGGCTGAGCTGCGTTGTTTTTCAAAGACAATCAAAGAGTAAGCCTTTTCTCATTTGCTGCAGCTACTCAGCTAGGTCCCTGATCATTCGTTATATGGATGTTAAACTGAAGCAAACTTATAATTTCATTGTTCAAAAGTAAGGAGAAAAGTGCTACACCTTTGCTAAAGAGTCTTAACCTTGATATAGTTCTTCGAATATTCTACCATAAAATCTTCTCTCCCCTTTTCCCTCTTCATCATGCTTTTCTGTATAACTTACATTTAGGATTCTATTTCTTAGTTTGCTACATGTTTGAACAGTTTTCATTCTTACGACCATGATTCTGTTCTCTTTCCTGACACAAAATTTTCTTTTACCATTTATGATTCAGGAACGGGTTCCATATAATCCACATTTGTACAGAAATGTCACCTGTGGTTTCTGTTGGATCTTTGGCACCATACATTACTGGATTATCTAGTGCTCTACAGATGAAGGGAAATCTTGTTGAGGTTATTTTGCCCAAGTAATCATGAATATTTCTAGTTTACCTTGCTTTACTATAATTTTATTTGTCTTGTTAGATGGAGTCTAAAAACCTAGTTGCTTATATACAGCACCATATTTACAGGATTAAAAGTTCTTTCAGGAACAATTTTTCGAACGCGTGGTTCTATTCATGAGCAGATTAGTGAGAAGGGGATACTGCTATAATGATTCACATTCAGGAAGCTCATTAAAACAAAGATCAGCTGAGTTCTTGAAAAAAATATCGTCGCAAACAAAAAGATGTGAAACTTTCAAATCAACATATAGCTAATAAGACGCTTACCAGTTAAGACTTTTTTTGTCTTAACGAAACATTGGATATTTGATAATTCATCATACACCCTTATTTTATCAGGGCCTTAAAAATAATTGAACTTAGAGGAACCGGAAAACTCGAACATTACATGAACACTTTGCAATCTCTCGAACAGTTTAGTTGCAACCTTGCTGTCTTTTCCAGTAGTAGCATCTATTTTTAAACTTCAAGTCCAAAATTCTGCTGACATTGCTGCTCTGCTATGGCTGAGTTATAAAATCTGATCTTGTGGTGAATGTGATCTATTATTATGCATGTAAACTATGACATGACCTTAACTTTGGTATGTATCTCATTATCTATGAACTTCGAAATAATTCATTAATAGTATCATGGAATATGACTATAAATAATACTAGTTAAAGGAGTGAAAGTTTTCAACAGACCTTCTGATTATACTTTTCTAGCTTCTATCACCATACGGCTATTTTTTCTGTCTGCATACTTTAATCTTGCAAATAAATGATCTCTAACAACTTACCCCTCTTACTCTGAGTTTGTGTAAAATTTCAATCAGGTATGCATGCTTGAATCTAGATGAAGTTCACGGCTTACGAGAAGTTGAAACAGAATTCTACTCATATTTTGACGGTCAATTGCATGGGAACAAAATCTGGACAGGGTGAGTCTGCAGTTGCTCTCTGTTATGCATGTGCATACTGACCGTTAATAGAACCTATGACTGTGAAAAGATGACATATATATATGTTCTTCTTTTTTTCTTATGCTTTGGATGTTTGGTACACAGGGTTATTAATGGCATCGGAGTTACCTTCATAGAGCCCATCGATTATTCAGCATTTTTTAGCCAGGATAAAGTATATGGTTACTCAAATGACTTTGAGAGGTTTGTGGAATATGACCTCTTTTATTTCCTTACTAATTCTTATGAAGTTTATCACTACTACTAGAGTATCTCTTAGGAGTTATTCTTTGCGCAAAGTTATTTGATTACAACCATTCATAACCTCCGTGAAGTTGATATGAGTAACTTTGATGTCTGTCTATAGTCTTGATTCGGTGAGTTCATCAACTTACAAAGAAGTGTAAATGAGCCAACAATCAAGCTGAGTGATTGACTCATCTACTATGAAGTTGATCTTGGGTTTTGGTGAACTCAAACTTAAACAAACTTAATTGAGCCTAAATCAACTTTATTAAAAATAATTTTAATTTTTTGTTAATTACTCAATGTGCTATATAAAAACTATAATATGATAGACAAATAAAATTTAAATCAAGTAAATATGTTGAAATTGATGTCATATAATTTTAAAGGAAAAGAAACATGTAATAATATTTTTAAATTCGAATTTATACTTGATTAATCACATTTTAACTCACGAGCTACAAGTCGAATTTAACCAAGTTTGACTTCCGTTCACGAGCCTAACGAGTCAAGCTCCATCTAACTTTTATTAATTCGAGCTCTGAGTAGCTACAAGCAAACTCAACTTACGTACACCCGTTGTATGCTCAGTTGCTAGTTACATGGTGTCATTCTAGTTTGAATTATTTGTTAGTTAACCACATGCACAAGCTGTATGTTCTTTTAGTAATTAATTCCAAATCATCCTTTTTTGTGTTGTCAGATTCACTTATTTCTCCCGTGCTTCACTGGACTATCTAGCTAAATCAGGAAAGCGGCCTGATGTGCTTCATATACACAATTGGCAAACGTCTATTGTTGCCCCTCTTTTCTGGGATGTTTTTGTCAATCAGGTCCGATTCTGAACAATTTGAGTCCTCTGAAACATATATCAAAGATATTAAATGTATTGTGCAAGTATAAGATCTTAAGATTTAGGTTCTCTTCTCTCTTATATTCTGTTATTTTATCAAGTATCTTACACTAGCTCTAGGCATTCTCATGTGTGCTATGAGCGACGAAGTATTTTATGAGGATATCATTCTCTTAATGAGTTTGGGATTCTATGTGCTGTTGGTTTATCTTCTGAAAATTTGAAGCTATCTCTATTGAGTCAACCAGATTTTGTATACTATACGTTCCCTTTGGGTGCTTTGCTCGTATAATGTGTTCTATACCTTATGATTCTACCAATTGTTTGTTTTGATGTATCACTTAATTCAACATTATAAGTGTTACTAATTTGCAGGGTTTTGAAAGTACTAGGGTTGTTTTGACGTGCCAGGGTTTTGATTCCCAGGTAAGCATCTCCAATGTTGTTTACCTCATTAGTTTGTGGGGTTTAACCTCTTTATATGATGTGAGAGATATGAGCATATTTTGGTTAAATTTATTACTTGTAGTCTCTCGAACAACCTGAAAAGGTGGCGTTGTGTGGGCTGGATCCATCTAGATTGCTTCGGCCTGATCGCCTGCAAGATAACAAGAAGTCCCATCTTGTCAATGTATTAAAGGTAACTTTTACATCGTATATTGATTATTGCATGATGTCCTTTACATGTCATGACCCTTCAATTTAACGCATTGTCTAAATACATAGATTGATAGATACACATATAACCAGGAATAAACAGATTAAACTGGTTGTTTTAGCTTTGATTTAAATGCAACATTGATCGGTAACAAACATTTTAGATATGACTACTCCCCGCTTCATATATGTGTACATCCTCCTTATCATTCTTCTAATTGTTTTCTTTCTTTGCAGGGTGGAGTTATTTACTCTAATAAAGTAATAATAATGTCGTCTCTGCATACAAAAAGCCAGATTATTAGCGCGTTAGGACATGGATTGGGATCCACCTTAGACATTCACAGGTATGCATTGGTTTTTAAAATTATGAAAGATTATGCTCCTACAGTATCCATTTTCATAAATCATTCTTAACCAAGTAGAACTTGACCGGTGCATGACAAGGGTTAGTTGGTTAACTCGTCCTCACCCTCTTTAAAAGTTGCAAAATGTTATTCTCATTCATAATCTTGGAGTTATCTTCTGAGTTTGGTTGCAGAGAAAAGTTGGCAATTTCTCCTATGGGATTAGATAAATCGACTTGGGATCCTTCACGTGACAATTTTCTTCCGCAATGCTATAGTGCAGACGATATGAAGGGGAAATCCGTGTGCAAATTTGCATTGCAGCGACATCTGGGTTTAGAAGAAGGAACATCCAAAATACTTGTTAGTTTCGGCCCATTAAATATTGTTGTTCAACCTGACTAGCATTGAAGTGCTTGAAATTCACGAATTAGTCCTCGCTGTGATTCTTACGTCTTTTACAATACTTTAACGGCAGCAATGTGGTATGATCTATAATCTTACAAATTTTCAGGTTGGATGCATTTATTCAGGCATTTCAGATGACCTTGACAAGATAAAATTGCTTGTTTGGATGGCTTCCAGCAAGGGAGTTCAGGTATTTGCTTGAGATTTTGGACAATTTTATCTTTAATAAAACTGATGTGATGTATACATGTATAAGCTTATGACCATATCTGAAGATCTGCTAAACGTAGATAAGCTCTAAATTGTTGGATTATTAGAAGCCAGTTAATCAACTTTATTTCCAACTTCATCGTCATTCTACCTTGATTGTCTAATTCATGAATGTCATTCTCTGCAGCTCGTTTTCATGATATCTGACCAAATCCCTAGCACGACGAGTTCATTTAAGAATTTTCAGGACCAGGTGAAGGTAGATTCTTGGGTTTCTTGATACTTTTCTTCCCCACTTTTGTACCAATATAAATTTCTATAAATAAACTTAGCTTATAGCCTGGTGCAGTTTCGCGGACTAAAAATACAGTGTAACCTTTGTTCAAAAATCAATTTCAGATGCATCATATATATCCACTTATGTTTTGGTCCCTTGCCATGCATAAAATTTATTGCTACTTTGAAATATTTTGTGGAACTATGCTCAATCTATCCAAGTTTTATACCACACAGCAAGCAAACTCAGAGTTCTATGTTTCATACTCGTAAACTTATCACAGAAAATACTTTCCATCATAGTTGATCTTCAAAACCAAATATTTTAGTTGCTATCCTGGAAAATGTATTTCTTTTATGAATTAGAGCAAATGCAGTCTGTTTGAATCTTCATTCTTTTCTATATTCAATGATCACTCATGTTGTCCATATAGAACGTTCTGTGATGCCTCGTTCCTTATAGCTAAATTGGTTCGAGTATTCGACTTACCCTTTTCACTATGTTGTTCTTTAGCTCACCTGAGAAAAGGTTACATTAAATAAAACTTATACTAGCAATGATTCTTGCTTGTATGATATTGCAGGATAAAAATGTGAGGTTCATTGATGAATACAGTGAAAAATTATCACATTTGATAATTTCAGGATCCGACATAATGCTTTACCCATCTTTTGACAATCATCTGCTACAAGTACCCGTAAGTTTCTCCTAGATACTTGTAAGACGTTCTCAAGATTTTAAAGACTTACTTACAATCTCCAATTCAATAGTTGAAGGCCATAAAATACGGTGCAGCTCCGATTCCTGCAGATTTTGCTGACAGCAGATTCAGGTGAGTTGAAATAATACTGCTAAATATACTTTTTCCACTTGTTAAGATTAAGAAGCGACAAATTTTGCATCTGTGGCAGGCAATTTGGAAATGATAGTAGTGAAGGAAGTAGATTGTCACAGTATATCAACTCTGCATTCGGGAACATGTCTCTAGGCGAAGCGATTGATGAAATTGTGTGTATCTCGTTGAATCGGTTCAATTATATGTTGGATTGATGATGGATAAATATGTTGATGTTTAAGTGATTTTGTGCGTGTGCAGAAGAACAATCCTACAGAATGGAAAAGAAGGATAAAAGATGCCATGGAAAAGGATGTTTCGTGGGACTCAGAATGTGCTCAAGTGCATATTTCTGCATACCAAGGGGTCAAAATGTTATAACAAGTTATGCTACATGTGTCATATTGATTGTCTACAAGTAGTGTTCAAACATTCTCTGTATAGGCTTGGAAATTTTTGACACAACAATCACATGCATGAAATTTGGGGTTTAATGTTCAAATAATAGAATTATCGTTGACATCGTTATCATGTCGACACGGTAATATCATGTTACATCTGCATCGTTTTTCTAAAGCATGAAAATAATTAGATATTATTATCGTTATATTATTATTTATTTTATTTATCAGCCCTTCTTTGTAGTTATTTGAAAATCTTGATTGTTCAATATATAAAACATGTGAAGGTCGAGATTGTCTTCTTAGCTATGTATCGATATTTAGAAAGAATACAAATATGACTCACAAACCTTATCAAAGATCAAGGATGATTTGGCCCAAAAGAAAAGATCAAGGAAGCAAGGCGCTGAAAATGGAAAGTTCGATTCTTTATTCATTTTGCTTTTCCTAATAAAATATCGACCATTACATTTATTTTAAGTTTTACATGGTTCCATACAGACAAACATATCGTAGAAAGGAAATTGCGAGTAATTAAATTATTAAATTTGAACAAATCATGAAAGCAGCATCGAGACAAGGCTCTCAGGCTGTTACAGTCTGGTTAAGCAATTGGGTATTTGGATCAAAGTTTATTTCCGCATTTAAATATGTTAGAAACTGAGTGTCCGAGATTACAATAAAAAATAATAATTTGTGTTCAGAACAGAGAACGTTAAATCATATGTTAACAACATCAAATTTAACATGCAACGGAAATTAAATTAAAGAACACAAACATAACTTTGTGAAGGTTGTTTAGACCTGCGATCCACTATATTGAAACCAAGATTTACAATACAGAAATGATAAAATAACATTCGAACTTTGCAGCCAACAAGACATCAAATATCGAATGATTTAGAAGATTAAATCTAGACAAATTTAATCTACTAACATAACGTGTTCAAAACTTTATAGCCTATGAATCTGTCTAAGTATTAGACCATAAACAAGACTACATACTTTCGTGTTTTGTTCCTTCGCACTTCACCAAGTTTCACACTTGGAAGATTTCACAATCTTCACTCGTGTGATGAAGTGTTTGAGATGTTACTAACACCCGAGTAGACAAAATGGCAATAACTGAAACTGGAATTTGCAGAGAATTCTTGAATCAAAAAGCACAACATTGGAAGTGAATCATTTGCAGAATTTATAGCCCTCCTTATGTTGAGCAGTTTATTTTCACCCTCTCATCATTTGGACGTCAATAACTTCTGCTATACACTTCATTCCAGTCGGTTAACATTAGGAGTGGATGGAGGCGGTTACGTGTCAGTTACAACCCATAATCTCCTAACATGCCACGTGTTGAAACTTCATTGCACTTCACTCGGATCTAACTCCTTCGTTACAACAACCGTCCTTCAGCTATTTCTTTATCTACACAAAATTTGTATAGAAAAGGAAAATAAATAATGTACAATTAAATAATTAATACGATTTTAACTGACACCAAATATGTTAGTAACACATGTTACCAACAATCACATTAACATAACTCGTCGGCTTAAAATTTAACAAACTCCCCCTTAATTGTAAATGACTTTTCCTGCAAAAACAAGTAAACTAACATAAAGGAAATACACAAAATAAACTGAAGTGAGAGTAAAATGAAACTCTCACATTATTTGAAACAAAAATAAAACGAGATGAAGAGCAAAAGGAAACTCTTCATTTTATTGAAAGTAAGTAAAGACATTGAACAACGAAAGGAAACTCTCTAATTTATTTAAAAACATATAAAACTTTGAAGAGTAAAAGGAAACTCTTCAAAGAAAGAATAACCATCAAAAGAATTATGGAGGACAAAAGGAAACCCTCCCCAACAATAAAGAATAAAGAATAAAAGAATATATTTAGAGAGAAATAAAAAATTCCCCCTAAATTTGATATTTACATATTTACAGGAAATTAATATATTTACATATGTACAAGATCATGAGAAATGTTAGACAACTCTAAAAAAACGAAATAAGAAGAAGTATCATAACTCCCCCAAAACACATATGATGTTAACAAATATTAAACTAAATACTAATGATAGATTGAAAGTCTTGGCCTTCGGCCGACTTTCAATCAAAATAGAAACAACCAAAATAATAAAAAAAACTTAATTAGATTAAGTTCAAGCTATCAAAAGATACGATATGATGTTGAAGTAGATTGACTAACATTGACATTACTAACAGCCAAATATCTTCAAAGGAAGAATGCAATAAAAAGAGACTAAGCTAAAGAAAAAAAACATAACTAAACTATTGAACTGAAAACAACCAAATGTCAACTATGGAAATAAAACAACTAGGAATGAAATAACAAACGCCTACTAACAAAGCATATCAAATATCATATTGGATTATCATGAACCAACATTAGTTCAAACACGTCTCATAACGTCAATCAATAAACTAAATTAACTTAATTGAAAATCAAGAAACCAACATTGATTTCAAAATAACCTCCAACACCTCACATGGACTGTTCTCTCATTCCAAATTATATTCCTCTATAGTTTACATTAAAGGTGAGCATGAAATTCAAACAAAATTCTATTAAAAAAAGGAAAGAAATTCAAACTAAATCAAGCCTAATCGGTCAAGACGAAATAGATCAATGTAACCTAATAACAATAATAACAATCACTAGTATCTCATTATAATCTATAGTATCGATTAATTTAACTGAATTCGAGTACTTTTATCAGAAATAAAATAACAAAAATACTTATCAAAGCTTTTTTATAGATCGAAATTAAAAAATTTGATCGAAATAAAATAACAAAAATAATAAAAATACTTCGATTTTTTTTTTCAAAATTCACATTTTTTTCCACCTTTTTTTTTGTTTGCCTCTTCGTTTTTTCATTTGCCGCTTCTTCGGTGGTCAGGATTCGAGCGAGGGGAGCCAAAGGCCTCGAAGCGAGCCGAAAAATTTCAAATTATTGTCCGACGATTATCCTTATATTAGTAATTAGAGCAAAATCGGAGCCAGAAAAAAAATTGAAATTAAAAAAAAAAATCAGAAAAAGAAAATCAACTTTAACCAGGCCAACGAGTTAACCCAGATTGACCGCGTCAATCCGACTCGGACCCGATCGCATGGCAAATGCGGCAGGTCGCATCAGAGTGTTGCTACGTATTTTATTGAAACATGTGTCATCTTCAAATGGATATTTTTTGCATGAACTGATGAAGTATAGTAACTTGTTTGTAATTTAAACTTTTAATTCACTTAAAAAGAATTAAACTTTTAATAAAAATATTTATTTGCGAATTTCTTCAACGATTTCTGACCACCGTGCCGAAAACCCCAACAAACAAAACCCCCAATTTCAACACAGAAACTAATAAAAGCAACAATGGCTTCGACGACGGAGCCAACGGAATCCTATAAACCCTACCGCCTCAAGCACACTCTCTCCGGCCACAAACGCGCCATCTCCAGCGTCGTTTTCTCCGACGACGGCCGCTTCCTCGCCTCCTGCTCCGCCGACAAGACCGCCCGCACTTACGCCCTCTCCTCCCCCGACACTCCCCACAACGAATTCCATGGCCACAACGCCGGAATATCCGACGCCGCCTTCTCCTCCGACGGCCGCTTCCTCGCCACCGCCTCCGACGACCGCACCGTCCGCCTTTGGGACGTCGGCACCGGTTCCCTCGTCAAAACTCTCACCGGACACACCAATTACGTCTTCTGCGTCAATTTCAACCCGCAATCCAACATGCTCGCCTCCGGTTCATTCGACGAGACCGTCCGCATTTGGGATGTCAAGTCGGGGAAGTGCCTGAAGGTGCTGCCGGCGCACTCGGACCCTGTTACCGCCGTTAATTTCAATTTGGACGGGTCGATGATCGTTTCGAGTAGCTACGATGGGCTTTGTAGGGTTTGGGATGCTTCCACCGGGCATTGTATGAAGACTCTGATTGATGACGACCACCCGCCCGTTAGCTTTGCCAAGTTCTCTCCTAATGGCAAGTTTATTCTCGTTGGAACTCTTGATAATACTTTGGTTAGTTTCTCTTTCTCACTCTCTAATTCTCTTTGTCTATCCATCTATATCTATATGCAGTGAAAGTTGTGTTTCTTGAATACTTTCTTTAATTTTTCAATGTGGTTTAGGCGATGATGGTTGGGATTTTCTTTTCAACTTCGTTATGATGATACTGCATTACATTGTCAACTTATGAAATATTACCCTGAACTTGTGGTTCAAATATACTCGTCATGTAGCTGACAAGGTTTAAATTATGGAGGTATACCTAGGTTCAAAAATACACCCTCAATCCAATACTACCGGTCGTGCTTTTATCTGCCTTAGCAAGATTCTGTTGCTGATATTGCCGTTCAGTTGAGCAATATAGTTTTGGGAACCTAACAAATGCTTATTTACCACTAATAACTTCTATAACTTTCTTTGAAAATAGAGGGAAATGGGGTATGTTTCCTGAAACATACAAGCAAACGCCCTTAAGTTTTCTAGATACAAGCCATTACTAACATCTAATCCTCTTTTAGATGGAGCTATTGTTATGCTGAGCTTGTCGAATCAACTCCCAGGACCTTGTTGTTCCGTAGTGCTAATCTCCAGTTTAAACAGTGGTCCAGACCACAAAACATTGTTTCTTACCATTACTTTCTTTCCCAAGAAATGAACATGTTAGTTTGAGATACTTTGTGGAAATATATGCTGCAAGTTAATACCAAGCTGTATGCTCAAATGCCGCATGTTAATTTTCACTATTTTCAAAGCTAATGTCTCACCTACAACCTTCCTCAGTTAGAATAGAAATCCATGAGTCAAAGTAAAATGTTAATCATCGAGTCAGTTCTGTCAAACCTTGCAATGTACTCATCAAATCCACTAGTAGACCTTGTCCAAAATATTTGAGAACAATGTTGATTGTAAAATGTTAATCATCGAGTCAGTTGTGCTTCTCTAGTTTCCATGTCATTTCTTTTGTATTCTACTTCATAAAAAGTTTCAAAGAATAAGTTGATGATGTCATTGGAAAAGTCAACTGGCAAATGTATGGTTATAATCCTCTTCATTGGCTTTACATTAGCAAAGACTGAGCAACATGCATATTAGCTTGACATATACAAAATTACTTGTGTTTGATTATTAGGTTTCCTTGAATTGAGTATATCAAGAGTTATAATCATCCTATTGATACTAGTGCCTTATCTTATTTTCCTCTGATTCTATAGTCCCTTAGCTACGAAAACAGTAATTCAGATATACACTTGGTAATTGGTATAGTTTCTTGCCGGCATTTTTGATATATCAGTTAATTGGAAACTCTTATACAAACAATTGTCGTGACAACCATTTATTTATCTCCAGTTTTCTAAATGCTGCTTTAAGGTTTGATATCATGCTTGTTCCGGGTCGCAAAGTTTGATATGATAATGCATCCCAAGAATATACTGGGTTCAGTCTTACATAGATGTTGCTACAGAGTCAGGGTAAATGTATACATTGATGTTTGTGGAAACATGACTTCTTTCGGTATAACCTTATGATGTTATTTGCTCTATCATAGTTAATAGGTTATATTTTGGTTCTGCTTATGATTTCATTCCCATTAACTTCTGGCCTCACGTTCAATCTTGAACAACTGTTTCTGCAGCGGCTCTGGAATTTTTCTACTGGGAAGTTTCTGAAAACTTACATAGGCCATGTGAACTCGACGTACTGCATTTCTTCATCGTTTTCTATAACAAATGGGAAATACATAGTGAGTGGATCCGAGGATAATAACGTGTACTTGTGGGAGCTCCAGTCTCGGAAGATAGTTCAGAAGCTGGAAGGTCACACAGACACGGTAGTATCAGTATCGTGCCACCCGACCGAGAATATGATAGCGTCGGGCTCTCTGGGAAATGATAAGACAGTGAAGATCTGGAGCCAAGAGGAGGATTGAATAATTTTTAAGCCGGTATGATCCTATTAACTTATTCGGATTTGTTGAGGCAACGTTAGGAGGAATAGTCTGATTCTAGTAGTATTGAAGCAATTCTTTGACATGCTTCGCTTCCTCCCTCCCTCTCTCATGTTGTATGTTGAGGGGATATTAGTGTAACTCTGCCTAATGTAATTTTTCTATTTCTTTTTCTTTTTTTGAGGGGAACTTTGCCTGGTGTATTGAATCACATGATTTCAGAAAATGTAGATGTGAGGACGAGGATTTTCTTTCATTTCTTTTATTAAGAGATGTATTTGATTATATTCATTTTTTTCCTTATAATGATTATCAAAACGCAAGAAGAAAATATCGAAATTTGTTGTTTGTATCAATTGGTAGTTCTATTTTGACTTAGTTTGGTTGGTGGAAGAGGAACGAACAGCGTGAAAGAAATACTTTTGATGTATTATAAGGGTTATTCACATGTAAATTTTTCAATTTTCAACAAATTTTGGTTTTGCTCTTCGTTTAAAGATTCTGCCTTTAAATTCTTTAATTTCAATTTTTTTTGTGATTTTGCCAAGTGATTCTTATGCAAGTGGATCTTAAAGTGAGAAATAGGAATTAATCTTCACCATTAATTATATTTACATGGAGGGTCAAGATTTGGCATGGTCAAATTAGGTCAAACTCGAATTAACCCGGTCAACCCGTTGACTTTATTTTCACTTTGTTTTTTTAAAGTTCAGCTCATATGCACTGTTTAGTTTGTTTTTGTGTGTTTTATGTGTTTTTAATTGTGCGTGTTTGCATGTCATTTTTCGTTTTTTGCCACAAGTAGTGGTCGTTTATGTTGTTTTTGATGTGTTTGGTGTGTGTAGGCACGAAGGTGGTGGTGATGTATTTTGAGCCAAAAAGGGATGGAAAAAGGAGTGGAAACGGGAAGGAATTAAAGGAGTGAAAACGTGCATGAAGCTGGAAGTTCCCGCCGGAGCGAGATTGATTCACGCTAAAGATATTCCGTCGGAGCGGGAATACCATGCGGTTTAGGATTTCTGCCGGAGCGGGACTCCCGCCGGCGCGGGACGGCAGTTATTTCCAGCTATATAAATGTATTTGGGCGGTTTTTGGACGAACTCTCATTCTCTTTTCCAGTTTTTAGTGTAGTTTAATTAGAAAAACTCTGTAGAATTTTATTTCCTTGTCCAAACAATTTAGATTTGGTTTTAGTTCTTTTCATCGTTGATCGTTTACGACTTCCAAGTATTTGTAAGACTTTTATCTCATTTATGCTATGTTTATCTTTTGTTTATTGCATTTAATTTCCAGTATGACGAACTAAATAATTTAGTCTAGGATTTGGGATAGTTTAATCGAGATAATTGTAGGTTTTCACGTGTACATGTTCGTTGATTGAATTGGTTTGTTTTCTATCGAGCTTTTCGCCAAAGTTTGGTTGTGTTAAATGATAAATGAGATCGAGAGAAGAGTTTGTCATTTGATCTAGGTTCAATCAACGTTAGGTTTAATCGGAAACACATAATCTAACTAGGATCGGTTTGTAGAATTCTTTTCGCTAAGAATTGTTGTATGAATACGAAAGTTAGTATTCAATTCTTTGTTTGAAGCGTTATATGAAGTGATTCGTAGCATGTACTATATTAGTTATTTGTATTATCTCGAGGCGACTAAATCTCTTATCCTAGATCGTTTTAACTTGATTTCTACATTTGTATTTCATTTACATCTTATTTTAGTTTCAATCCACATAACTCCACTTGATTAGAATGTTTAGAATGATTTTATTTTCTTGTGCAAAGCATGAATTAAATGCCCTGTTAAGCTTTCCTTGAGATTCGACTCGAGTTAGCTAGTTGTACTACATTAGGACGTCGTTCTCTTGCGAGCAACTAATAGAAGATACAATTTAGTTGATTCAAAATTTTGGCGCCGTTGCCGGGGAAGGCTTTAGGCATTTGTTTGCGTGCTTATGTTTGTGTGATTTAGTGTTGTAAATATTTTATTGTTTGTGAGCTTTTTTTTTTTCTTATATGTGTGTTTGTGCTTTCGTTTGTTTTTGTGCTTTTGAGATTTTTGTTGTGTTTCTTTTGTAATTTTTGTTTATATTGTTTTCAGTTTCATTTTATCCCACAGGTTCGCTTGATCGTTTTTGTGTTTTTGTTTGTGCAGCGATCAGCGGATTTGGTGGAGAAGGGTTGAAATGATGCATGCCAAGTAACTACGACTCTCCAATTCTATGTGAAAGAATGGATATGTATCAAAAAAGCATATGGGATTTCGCCTATCCCAAGATCGAGGCATCTTCAAGTTATGTCATGGGGAATATGAATCTGGTTATGTCTCTTGTACCTTGTGGGTTTTGTGGAGAATATGGACACGATGCTGATTTTTGTCAAAATTCTAGTTGGAGTCACCATCCGAATTTGGCTTGGAATCACAACACTCAATATCATTACCCACAACAGCAACCGATCATTTTCACTGAACCACCTCAAAGACCATCTCTAGAAGACACTCTTGAATCTTTCATTCAATCAAGCCAACAAGCGGCCCTATCTCAGAAACAGTCATTGGAGGATACTCTTCAGTCCTTCATACAGTCTACCACTCGAAGATTTGAGTCTGTGGATGCATCCATCGAACGTATCGAGGCTCAAATTGGACAACTGACTGATATTGTGGGCGAGTTGGTGCATCAGTATAGAGTAGAAGAGGCAGTTATAGAGGATGTTTCAAACGAGCATGAGCTGAACAAAAGTGAAAAGATGTCAAAGTAGTTAGAGCAAGTTCATGCTGTAACTATCTTCCAAATTAGTACGGTGGTCGATGACAAGGAGAAAGAGCTAACAGTGAAAGGAGATAACTCCATGGAGAAAGAGTATATTGATAATCATGTTATCATTTTCCTATGATTTTAGAAAATTGTTCTTTCATTGTTGCTACTGATTCTTTCACCGAGAATATTTTAGTACAGGAAAATAGCTTGGAAGATGTGCCTATAAGTCTGGAGGACAGGAAAGAGATAGATCTAGTCCTCCAAGGAAGTGCGTGGATGAAGGAGATACTCACACCTTAGTATGGATAACATTTCCTCAGTCGGGCTGGCGACTTAAAATCTAGCGCTGTGTGGGAGGCAACCCACAAATGTTTTCTTCAGTATGCAGTGTTTTGGGTATGGTTTGTTTTATTCTTCTTTCAGGTTTGATATCGTTTGTTCGTTTGCAATTCATGCCGTTGCCGGATGTTATTCCAGGGAAGTTCTTTATCCCTTTTCTTTCCTTTAATTGAGCTATGAGGACATTGCTCATTTTAAGTGTGGGGGTGTGTTAGCAATGGTATGAGTTGTGCTATATTTTTAGTATAAATTGTGTATGTGTGTGAGTGTAGAGTGTAGCATTTTGGCGACTCAAGTATGACTGAGGATATGTTTGTGTGAATCACTCGAGAATGCATGATTTTCCTTGAATTCGTGAGAACCTAGTTGATTGGTGTCGATTTAGGTGCGATTGTTTGATAACCATGGTTGTGGGGCATGTCATTGATGAATTTGATTGACGTGATAATTGTGACCCTATTGATAAATATACTTCGTTGGTTGCCTAGATGATAGTCTTCTTTGTAAATAAGAAATAAGAATAAAAATGTGAGTAGTGTGGATTCTGCTCCTCTTAGTCGTTGTCTCTTAAGGCATGATTAATGAGCATGGGAAACCTCACGAGGAAGCTTTGAAGAATCTTCGAAGATTAAACCTCGTGAAAATATCCTAATCTACTTAAAAAAAAAACGGGGTTATAATAAGGTGAATTTGAGATTCTACTCCTCTCGTTTGGATTATTCAAATGATGAGTATGAACCACATTAGGAGACTCGGATGGAAAATTCGATGGCTTAAACCTAATGATCTCGTCTCGTTGATTCATCCTTATATTCCTCGTTATTTGTTTAATATTTGTTTTTATGTGGACTTTCTGGTAAATGTGACTGACGAAGTATATAGTTTAAAGAATGGGTTGCATTTTGATCGAATTGATAGTTCTATTTGATGGGCAACATACGTGGTTAGATTTCGTTGCATCAGAGTTGGCATTAGTTGACTTTTGAACTACACGATGAAAAGGAAGTCTTATGTTGATGATTTGGTGAATATGTTTGTCGATTCATACTACGTGTCTTTGGTTTGCTTGAGGACAAGCAAAATGCTAAGTGTGGGGAAGTTGTTTAGTTTGTTTTTGTGTGTTTTATGTGTTTTTAATTGTGCGTGTTTGCATGTCATTTTTCGTTTTTGGCCACAAGTATTGGCCGTTTATGTTGTTTTTGATGTGTTTGGTGTGTGTAGGTACGAAGGTGGTGGTGATGTATTTTGAGCCAAAAAGGGATGGAAAAAGGAGTGGAAACGGGAAGGAATTAAAGGAGTGAAAACGTGCATGAAGCTGGAAGTTCCCGCCGGAGCGGGATTGATTCATGCTAAAGATATTCCGCCGGAGCGGGAATACCATGCGGTTTAGGATTTCCGCCGGAGCGGGACTCCCGCCGACGCGGGACGGCAGTTATTTCCAGCTATATAAATGTATTTGGACGGTTTTTGGACGAACTCTCATTCTCTTTTCCAGTTTTTAGTGTAGTTTAATTAGAAAAACTCTGTAGAATTTTATTTCCTTGTCCAAACAATTTAGATTTGGTTTTAGCTCCGATTTTACGGCTCCGCCTTCGCTCCGATTACTAATATAAGGATAATTATCGGGCAATAATTTGGACTTTTTCAGCTCGCTCCGAGGCCTTCGGCTTCCCTCGTTCGAATTTTAACCAAAAGAGAAGCGGCAAACTAAAAAACGAAGAGGCAAACCAAAAAACGAGGGAAAATAAATCTGAAAATTTTAAAAAATATCGAAAAAAAAGAAATAAAAAACTTGAAAATCTAGTGCATCTCAATGCACTAAGTGGTGCATCTCGTTATATAGTGTGGTGCATCCGAATATGTGAAATAGTGCATATGAGCTGACCCTAAAAAAAAAAAACGAAAAGCTAGTGCATCTCAATGCACTTAGTGGTGCATCTAGTCATGTACAATGGTGCATCCGAATATGTGAAGTGATGCATATGAGTTCACCCTTAAAAAAAAAAAAGGTCAACGGGTTGACTCGGGTTTGACCCGCTTTGACCAGGCCAAATCTTGACCATTCATCACCCATAGATCTATGGTGGAGATCTATTCTCATTTCTTACGATAATATTTATTCTCATATGATCTCTCTCCTATATATATATATATATATATATATATTTTTTTTTTTCTTTTTTCTAATTTCTTACCTTTTAATTTCACCAGAAATAACGTCGTTTAACGACGTTTTGTTCATCGGACAACATGACAAGTAGGATATTCCGGCTGTCATAAGCAGTTAATTTGGGAGAACTCAACGATAAAGGTAAAATAAGAATAAATTAAAAGTTGGAGAATTTGGAGGCAGAATCTTTATTTGGGAAGCAACCCAAAATTTATTGAAAGTTGATAAATTTACACGCCAATAACCCTTGTAATAAATCAAACAAAATATTTAAAGTTATCTCATTTTTATAATGAGACTAAAAATGTCACTAAATCATTTAAATTAATAAAGTTCATGTAGAACTATTGAAAGGGAAAATAATATTAAATGTCTCAACATTTAAAGTTGTTTAGCATAGCATCCCAACGTAAGCATAATAACAAATTAGTACCCAATGTTTCAATTTTTTTAATAATAGTGTTCCACGATCACTTTCCGACCACTTTCAGCTAGCTCTTCGGATAGTCCATGTCTTATTTATACGAGGATTTTAGAAAGAAAAAAAAAACTTACTCTTATTTCTACCCCAGGATCCCCACCCTACGGTTCCCACTCCACTTACCTTCACATAACAACACAACTATTTTTTTTCTCAATTTTAACAAATCATAATATTATTGCAAAATTAAAGGTACCAGATTCACACCCAGAGTGGTGACTGAAGTACTCACAACTTAGGACAAAAGGCAGTGGAAATAAAATGAATACAATGGATAAATTTTCACAAGATTATCAATAAAAAATCTTGTAAAGTGCATTAGGGCAAAATATTCACTATATATGGGTGAACAACGAAAACACTTCGAGTAAACAATGATCACTAAAAAGAAAGACAATTCAACACTCTCTTCACAGAAGGTGGTGTCTGAAGTTGCCTCAACTATCACTCGAAGAAAACAAAAACAAGTATGAAAACTATACTACGAGTAATGTACTCTGCAAAATCTATATCTAACTAATGAGACATGTTATCTATTTATAGTAGCACACAAAACTTGGGCTGCACTCCACAAAATCAACATGATCCACGTTTGAAGCCCATGAACTCTAACTGCAGTCCTCATGACTGCGTGGACCACCTTCCAAAATTTTCTCAACAAACTCCAACAGGTTCAGCATCTCCCTTGCACGTTTGTTGACTACTAGTTCCACTCTTATAGCAACTAAAATGCTGACTCAAACTTCCTTGGACCAAGTCTCCATCACACATGTACCTACACTAAATAATCCAAGAAAGACAAATAACTATACAAGATAATTATAAACCAAAGTTAGCAAATTAAACTCTAACAAAAATGTCTATTAATTTATGTGAGTATGCGCAAAGATCAAGTTCTTTAACCATTTAAATTCATTAATATGAATATGCGCAAAGATTAAAGTACCACAAATTCATAAACTCATAACAAAAGGAGTAAGTGTCATTAAATCGTGGCACCATCAACATGAAGATGTCATTTTTTTTTAAATCCACGTGTAAATATGACGTGAACTATCCGGCGAGCTAGCTGACAGAAAGTGGTCGGGAAGTGATCGTGGAACACTATTGTTAAAAAAATTGAAACGTTGGAAACTAATTTGTTATTATGCTTACGTTGGGACGCTATCGTAAAAAACTTCAAACATGGGATATTAAATGGTGTTTTCCCCTATTGAAATAGATTTTGCTTACTTAAAAGCTGCTAGTAAAAAATATGCAGCAGCAGTACTATAACTTTATTAAAAAAAGTAGTATAAAATATAAATTTGATTCAGTATATATTACCCCCTCCGTTCATAAAATGATGTTATGTTTCATCCCTTATTTATGTTCACCAAATGAAATATTGAATTGGAATGCATGCATGCAAAAATTGTACCATTTTTAACACTAATTTTACATGGGGGTAGGTGCTATATTGAATGCATTATTGAATTGGAATTCTTTAGCCAATATATGATTCACAGTTTCATTGATCTGTATGCTAACATAAGAAAAAAATTGAGAGAAAAGAAAGAGCGAATATTAGATAAAAAAAAAATACATTAGTCATTATCGTTATTCAATTTTAAAGAGGTGAATATAATACAATATTTATAATTTTGTAAAAAAAAAGAAAGAACATACAGATCACGGATATTCTGTACAGATGGATAGTAATAATATACCGCCTGTACATAATTTGTCCGATCTGTTTATTTATTTTATTTACAGAAATTCGACAATCTTTATTTCTGTTATGTTTCTAACATTATTGCTTGTATTTTGCATAAATTAGGTCCGAAGTCAATTTTTTATATAAAGAGATTTTTTAAAACGGGTTGAATACAAACTAGAAGACAATTAGCATTGTATTTTCAATTCACATTTATAAAAGGTAAGTCTTAAAAAATAATAATAATTATTATTTAAAATAAAAGCTATACTGATCAATAAAAAATTGTACATGTTAGTCAAAATGTAGAGATAGACCTGTACAATATAATTGAGATATGTACATTTTTTTATTTAAAACATTTATATTAACTGTCACAATCTTTATTTTGTTTTATTTATAACATTATTGTTTGTAGTTTTCAGAAATATAATCCGAATTGAAAATCTTTCATAAAGGCATTTGAAAAACGTGGATTAATCCAGACTTAAATTTGTTTTGTCATTTCAAATTCACAAAGTTGAGAGTTAACCAATTGATTTAATTTAAAAAATAAATAAAAAATAATACAGATCGAAAAAATACTATACAGGTCAATACACGTTATAGTACGATCTGTATATTATTTTTCTAATCTGTACTAAATTTAATTTTTTTAATAAATTAATTTAATTATATATATGTATATTTATATATTAATAGTTGTTTTTAATTATTTCAGATAGAATACAAGATATTCTACGTTAAATTCAACAGCGTTTGGGACGATTGTGTTTATAATGGCGGGGAAGAGCGCACTTTCTATCTTCCGTTGCATATGATAAGTTTTCCAACATTAAGGAACAAATAAATTTCATAATGATGTCTAGATCGTTAAGTTGTAGTTTTGAAATATTTTATTTTCCAACGTCTCAATTCGGTGTCGAAAAATATAATTTGAGTAATGATGATCAACTTCGTCGATTGTGTGTTACTGAGTCTGAGCCTACGTTGTATATCGGGCATAGTGATTTTATGTATAGACCTAGCTTTGATTTGAATGTTTCTTCGCAATTTGTCTATGATGATGTGTATGCATCTCACTACTTGCAGTACGATGATTCCCTCGCACGTATGGCTTCATGCAATTGGCTTGGCGAGACGCAAATTGATTCTCAAAGTGAAGCGATTGTTATTGCTCAGGGGCAATCACAAGCACCAAAGCTAGAGCTGCAGTCACAACTTGTGCAGTCCTATGCCACTGTCGTAGAGGATGATGATGATGAAGATGATGAAGAATATGCTGCTGAATTTGAGTCTGACGACACTGATGACGAAGAGGAACAGACTGCCACTTTGAACCTTGGAACTCTTGTTGAATTTGTTAACTGGGTGTATACTCAAGGCGGCATGAACAAGCTCCTGACAATGCTGATGCAGAAAAACTGTACACCCCTTGTTGACGAAGTGACTGAGCTCGCCACTGAAGCGGCAGACCTACAAAATTGGTTAGCCTTGATGATTTCCTATTCGAAAACTGTTTTGTGGCGTTGTCAGCTTGTATCGTTGTATTCCAGTACTGTCTTGGGCCGGTGATTATATTGGATGCAACACACTTAAAGGGAAAGAATAAAGGAATTATATTCGTTGCGATGAAAAAGGACGGGAAC
This sequence comes from Schizonepeta tenuifolia, assembly GCA_029490685.1. Classification (NCBI taxonomy): domain Eukaryota; kingdom Viridiplantae; phylum Streptophyta; class Magnoliopsida; order Lamiales; family Lamiaceae; genus Schizonepeta; species Schizonepeta tenuifolia. The sequence goes on along the minus strand of CM055958.1, from coordinate 11,151,551 downwards.
GAGCAACTTATACCGCTGGCATGGAGGATCGGTCTAATTGAGAATGACATCACGTGGACATGGTTTGTAAGTCGTCAGAAGCTGGCATATCATCCTCGCCCTGATTTGGTGTTCATCTTAGACGCCCACCTTAGTATTGGGAATGCAATTCGGGACAGCTATCCTGGCATATTCCACGGCCTATGCTACTTTCACATACTGATGGTTATTTATGGAAAGTCTATCACCAGGTTGTATCAGAAAGCAGCATTTGCATACTGGAGAGTATCCTACGAGAAAGCGATGAATAGTATACTTTCTGCAAAACCCGAAGCGCATGCCAAGCTGATGTCCATTGATCCGGACAGGTGGGCTCGATGTTTGTGTCCGGGCCGACGGTATAGTAACCTGACTTCGAATGCCGCAGAGCAATTCAATAAAGTTTTGAAGTTTGCTAGATGCATACCAATTTGTTCGTGTTTGGAGACCTTTAGAATGACCGTCGAGAGGTGGTTTGATGAAAAACGACAATTGTACGCATCTAGTACTACATTTGTCACGAGCACGACAGATGCAAAACTTGCAGCTGAGGTTGAACTGTCAAGAACGTACACTCCATTCCCTTGAGAGATGGTGTATTTAAAGTCTACGATGGAAATCAAACTCTCAATTTCGATCTCAACGCGATGAGCTGTCCATGTCGAGTGTGGGATTTCGACTTGATACTGTGTTCTCATGCTGTTGCAGCAATTCAGTAAGGAAATTAGAGTTTTGGTTTCTTATTTGTACATTTTTGTATAACTTATTTCGTGAATTACATGTTTCATGATTTGCAGGCGAAATGGGCAGCACCCATACAACTATGTGGCTGATTATTACACGAGAAATACCCTCCTGCAGATTTACTCTCTAGCGGTGAATCATGTCCCTCCCAGAGATGAGTAGTTTATTCCTCCCCAAGTTGCTGCTGTGGAAATGTTCCCTATGCTTTCGGTTAGGCAGGCAGGTCGCCCGAGCATGACTCGTCGGCGATCGTTCCTGGATAATTTGACTGCAAGAAGACGTCAATACACCGATGATGGTGCCTCAAGCAGTAAAAAACAAGCACCTAAAAAATGCTCTATATGTCACGAGAGTGGTCACTCGAAGAATAAATGTCCATACAAGTGAGGATTTTTTTTTGTATGAGATGTTCCCTACGAATTTGTGTCTTGAACACATTTTATTAATATTATTTTATAATATTTTTTTATAATAATAATATAACAAGAACAATAAATAATTATAATAAAAATAATAATATAACAAGAACGATAAACACAAAAAATCTTTAAAGATTCGTGGAAAAATAGTTTTAAGAAACAAAATTTCTAGAAAAAAATGTACAGGTCGACACAATCTTGTACAGATTGGCTGACACGTCAGCCCATTTGTACAGAATTGTGTCGACCTATACATTTTTTTGTGGAAAAGTGCAAATATAGCTACTCCTGAAAAGAAAAGTGTAAATATAGCCATTTTTTGAAAAACGATCAAATATGGTCATGCATACACGACTAGCATACACGACCTGCATACACAACCATATCAGCATACACGACCTGTATGCATGATTGTGCATGCTAATCGTGTATGCAGGTCGTGTATGCATGGCCATATTTGATCGTTTTTAAAAAAGTGGCTATAATTGCACTTTTCTTTTTAGGAATGGCTATATTTGATAAATTCCCTTTTTTTGTAGTCTCTCTTGTATGCATGGCCATATTTGATCGTTATTATTATTATTATATTTTTCGTTTTTCAAATTATCTCAATTGAATAGAAATGAAATTGTCATTTAATATTCAAAAATAAAACGTACAAAAATCACAATTTTTGAAAGAAAAAAAAAACAATACTAATTGATTCTATATTGTCTAAAGACGATCCTGGCCAGTGCTGCACAATATGTCACGATCAATTTTTCTTCTATAAACTGCGATATTTCCAAATCGGTTACCCCATGCAACATTGGGTCTTCCGCTGATCATTATTTCGATTGCCATGAGCACAAATGGACCGCAATTGTGACTGTCTTCTTGTCTAAATTGTCTTACGAGGCTCTGTTCGGTAGGCTTAGTCGGAACAATTATAGTCAGTGGATCACTCCTAATTGCCTTCGGTTTGACTGTCATATTCCAATAGCCTCCCTGGTCAAGGATGGTCTAGAACTTCACCGCAAATGGCTTCAGTGACTCTATTCGATGTGTTCGAGCATCCTCTAAGTGCAATTTCGAGTTCCACACCTCCATCACCCACTGAATCATTGATATGCGGACAACAAACCAATGCGCGCCGAGGTAGATTGGAATTATTATCTGTAAGAAATAATCAAAATTTTAAAAAGAATTTAAATAATAACTTCAATTTCAGAATGCAGTGATTTTTTACCGTCTCAGCTTGTCGCCAATTTTTGACATTAACACCTACATCAATAGACTCTGTGATGCTGACACTCATTTTCGTCGATTTTGCCATTTGGTTAAGTTTGTGCATGAATGACGACTGCTAACGAAAAATATTAGTACATATAATGGATTACAAATAATAATAAATAGTGCCAACAATTGGACCGCCGTGTCGAAAACCTGACAACAAACACAAAAAAGTCAGATTTATTAAAACAACTCTAAACTAATGATAACGAGTTTAGAATTTAGAAAATTATTGAATGATCCATATCCTCCGTTGGGTCTTCAATTCGGAGAAAGTAGTCAATGAACCATTGAATTCCTTCCACATAGACGAACGAGTCTGTGTTTTGCATAAATAGCTCATATATCTCCCATTTGTCCTTGTCGTCAAGATCCCATGGAGGAATTTCCGCTTGTGGTTGAAGTAGTCTCTTATCTCGGCGTTGACCTTGGACATCTCCTGCGACAATACTCTTCCCAGTTCCTGGCTCATCCGGTCGTGTCTGAAAGTGCGACTTCCTAAAAAGCTCATCATATGCAGCGGGATTGTAAAATACATCCTGGCCGGTCCCATCAGGACCCCTAGCGGCTAACGATTGGGCTTGAATGGGGGGATCTCGTTCATAAGCATACTTAGGGCCACCGTTTCTAACCCATTCGGGAATTGTGCTCTGCGGCGCTGAATGACGGGCTAACACAAAGGGTTGTTGTCTTACTGGACTATCGTGGGCTGACGCACTAGGCGGTGGTGAAAATCGACTCGGGCTAGTTAGTCGGCCACTCTTCTTAAAGAAGTCTGTGAAAAAAGACTTGATCTCCGAAAAAAAAACACTTCTCTCCACTGTGTAGTCAATTCACTTCTCACCAGGCCTTGCAATTCCTCCATGAACTTGTTTTTTCTCCCCTCGCGCTGTCTGTCGGTGTCTGTGTCACTGCTCGATGATGACGATTGTACTACGCGAGCACGCTTTCCTTTAACTTTCTTAGCTTTCGTCATATCTGTAGGTGGGGCCTGTCTCTCAAGTCATATACGTAACGATCGGTGCTAGGCTCTGATACCAGAGGGGTAGTAGAAGGCCGCTGAACTGGGGCACGGCATTGAGGTTGTTGTCCTTCGGAGAGCAAGTTGACAGGCTTCACATAATTTACTGCGAGCGGGTTTTCAGCATTTATGAGTGATAACCAGTAAAACGTCACTTCTTCTTCTTCTTCTTTAGGGTCCAGGGACTCTCTACAATTCACCCCGTCGAGAAAAACCTTTTCCAAATCGTGCTGCAAAGCCGGTCCCAGCCTCCATCTCAAACAACGAGGAAGGGTAGATTCGAATACTTTGATGGAAGTTATCGCAACCACATTGGGTATAGCCTCGAGCATCCACATTTGCAGTACCCAGACCGGCCCGAAAATGTTATACCTCAATCTTCCCAGATCCTTTTTGTCCTTCGCCACTGCCGTATAGTGCTTCAAAACTTGGAATGTACATCCGCCCCAAGGAAATTGGTTTCATCGGTTGAGATTATCCACCAATACCCAAAGCCACGAATTTATCTTATTTCTCTGATTGCCACTTAAGCACATTGCATAGGCGACGAGCATATTTGCTGCTCGAAGATACAACTGTGCATCAAGACCCCCCACCAAAAAAAATCTAAACAACACGTCCTTCGCAGTCGGCTCGTCCCCATAAAAGATCTGACAAGCTTCCACATTATCCGGTGACAAATCTGCACTGTGTGGATCAAATGAAGACACTCAAAAAATAAGTCCTGAAACAAGAGTATATTCACGAGGTGAAAATCTCAAATTCATTCCACCAATAAGAAACCATATATGGTTCGAATTAGCACCGAGCACAATTACCTCTCTAGCGACGACCATTTGAAGCGCTTTCCCGCACGCTTTACTCTCATTCCATCTCAAAAAAATGCCCTAAAGCACCAACAGAGAATTAAGTAACGAGCTCTGCACCCCCAACTTCGAATAGTCGTTTCTATATCGGTTCCAACATGATAATTTTGTTGTACGTGTTCATCACGCAAGTCACATCTTGTAACGTTTCACGTACCCAACACCAACCATGCTGAAATAGAAATAAAATCAATTACAAAACAGAATCAAAAATTAAAAAACTTAATTAAGAGACAAAAATATACAGATCGTTAATAATCAGTACAGCCCGACCATAAATAACAATCGACCTGTAGATAATCTACACGGCCTGTACAATTTATTTAGAATATTATCATGCATTATTTTATTTTTTAATATAATAATAATATAAATTAACAAATCAAATTCTCGAGTTACATAACAATGCTTTAAGCTAATTATGCATGCATAGTTAAAACGTGATAAAATATTAAATAATAAAACGTGACAAATTATTTTTAAACGTGACAAATTGTACATCTAATTATAATAGATCAATTAGGCATCATTAAATATTTTAGTCAATCATACACACTAATTTAAATCATAATCACAGCATAAATCAAATATTAACTTAAAAAAAGCATACAGATCGAGAAAAAAACATATAAATCGGGAAACATATATCACGACTTGTATTCTTTTTTCACGATTTGTATAGTTTTTTTAATTGTTTCTATATCTAATTCAATCTATAATACGATTAAGTTTAATAATTTCATTAAAATAAATTAAATATATTAATTGTTCGATTAAACATTAAACTAACTAATTATATCAACATATCACGAATTGACATAATAAACAATAATAATTTACCAAAACAAGTATATAATGTTTCTAAACTACGTAGAATAATATTCATGATATTAAAAAACATACAGAGCGTGTGAAATCTATACATGTGGTGCAAAAATTATAAACATATATTAACGATATGTATTATTTTTTACCGAATTGTATAGAATTTTACCTCTTGTAGATGTCTAGTATCAGCTTCACTTAGTTCTTCCTCCCCCTTAGATTTTTTTCCTTTTGAACGTGATGATGACTCCATGGATTGATGTTAGAAGGATTAAGGGTTAGGGTTCAAAATTTCGTACAGGGAAAGGAAGAACGAATGTGGAGAACAAGGGTGGAGAGGAGTGTTCTGTATAGTTTCAACATTAAATCTGTATAGAGAACTTATTTGTATATGTTTTTATTGCAAAGTTATTTTGTTTTTTACTGTTTGCAATCTTTAATAGGGAATTGATTCTCATTGAAGAATCTTAAAGGAGGTGGGTAGGGGGGTTAAATCGTTGAAAAATCAGTACAGGTAAGCTGAATTCATACGTTACATTATGCAATGTTGTGGTTTTTAGGGTTTAATAAATAATACTATAAAATATGGGCCCAAAAAAACTGACACCCCCGATAATCTCTCACTCAATTCGATCAAATATGGGGTGAAGAGAGAGAAAAAATATGTAAATAATTTTGTTAGTGGGTGTGGAGTAGGTACTTTGAATTTTCACTCCTAATGTATTTATATATTCCTTCATTTATTTATTGTCGCATAGAAATTCGTAATAGTAGATTGTATCCCAAATACCTCCGCAGCCACCACCGTCACTACCACACCCTCCTTTTCTAATTTCTGCAACATTGTCGCGCCGCCGTCTCACGTCGCTCCCCATTGCGCCGCCGCCTCACCACCTCCCAGGCCTCTACCACCACATCTCTCTGATAACTATAACTGGTAAGTGATATTCCTCAAATATGAGTTGAAATAGATGTTTTGATGTGGAGAGGGAAGAGATACAGAAATATTGAAGGTCAAAACTTGTAACATGCTCCAGACTATTTTTATCCCTGACTCAGAATCATAAGATTAGGCAAAATAGTAACGGCCCGGTATAGAATGGGATTGAATATTGAGCCATGAGTATGATAAACCAAACAAGAGATTAAGATTTTACTATTTCTTTTTTACTATTCTCGTGACAATGATGAGGGGCAGATTTGCAATAGTTGGTTTCTGAAGGGTAACACGTAAATTAATAATTCTCAAATTATTTTCTTATTTTTCTTTTTCCCTTTTACTTTTTCATAATTGCTGATCCACAACGTTCTCGACCTTCCTATCAAATCTCTCTCTCTCACGATCTACACACAGTTCAGGGATTAGATTTCACAGTGTTTACCGGTATTATATTGAAATTCGATTGATTTCGTAATTATAATTCGTACTCGGATTAAATTATCGTTATGATTGATTTCTCGTGGTTTTACTTATTCGATTCAGGTTTTGGTGAATTGTCGAGATTCAATAGCAATGGCGAACAAACCTCAGATCCGCACGAATAACTCGGCACTCATAGCTATGATCGCCGACGAGGTACCACTTTTTGTTGTTTTCTTGGTCAGTTCGTTCTGTTCTCGGAATTTGTTTCTTGAGTTTAAGTTTTCTCCTCAATTTTGTTATTGCAACTTTGGGTGCAGTCAGTTTTCTGTAACGGTGCTGCTTATTTAGCTGAATTGGGTGGAATATGATGTACATTTGATTGTGCGAATTGTTACAACTATAAACTTGCTCATTTATAACTCGCCTGTCGTTTATTTGAGCTGGTTTTGGAGTCATCCAACTATAATTTCGTTATTATGTGTTTTTATATGCGCCATCGATTATTAAGTTGGTTGATGATTCTGTTTGTCCGGTCAATTGTCTGAGTCTGATCTGCTTCAGTTTTGGCTGACTGGTTGAGGCTTGTACCGAACTTCAGAGATTAAGTGAAAGAGGTCAGAGTAATATCGTGGTTTTAGCGACCTTTTACCTTGAGCATAAACTTAGACATGGCTTTCCTTTTCATTATTTATTTATCTAAATACTGTAATATTGTCTTCTCAAGCACGTTGTTCAAGTGTCTTATTCATACTTCATACTTCAAATCTGCTGACATGAGTTCAAATTCTCCATCGGTTTGGCTATAATGCTCGAGCAAGCTGATGAATACTTGAGTCATGTTGATTGAATTTGCATGCATTTATAGTATCAACCTGCACCATTAGTATGAGTTTTGGAGTTTATTTACTGACCCAAGCTTATTGGATTGTAACAACTATGTCTGCTGTTATTGGGTCCTATCATGAATACATGCTTAACGCAGGAAAATAGTTTCATGTCAGTCATAAGAGAGAAAATTAGGTATTGTGTTAGCAGGCAGCAATCACCTATGCTTTTATATGAGATGCTTCATGTGTTTTACTGGTCTTCTGTCTCTTACCACTTTTGTCTAAATTACTGATGTAAGAAAACTTAACGTCTATTAGAGTTTCTTTCCTCTTCTTTTTCTTTCTTTCGTTTTAATTCTCCATGGAAGATGTCACTGTTCTTTTTCTTGCACATCATCACAAAGTATATTTACAGATGATACCTTTGTTATTGTAGGACACGATTACTGGATTTTTGTTGGCTGGAGTTGGTAATGTTGATGTGAGGAGAACCACAAATTACCTCATAGTGGACTCAAGTATGTTCAGTGTCTGTTTTCTCGATACTTTGTTAATTGTTATTATTATTAGAATCTTATGATTGCAATAATCTCAATTCAAGAACATACTTTCTCAGTTTATCTAATTTATCTCCGTGTGGTTACAGCAAAATCTGTAAATTAAACCTCAAAAATTCGGGAAAGAAGATGATGTGCTATGACACTCCATGTATTGTTAACATGCAAAAGCCTTTTTTTTTTTTGAGATGAACACACATACATGGAATTGAACCTCAAGTAATCTGCATTTGTAAAGACATGATTGTCTTTATTATGATTATCAGTCTTTTGGTGCTAAAAACTGTATGCCATTTTTAGTGCTCTGGAGGGAGTTCTTGCCATGTTTATTCTGCTTCAAATTATAGAGTTAGTGGGTATAACTGGAACAGAAATGTGCGAGAGTTAGGAATCATATTAAAATTGCCTTTTTCCCGTGGTTGGGTGGCAATGTGCCTAATGAGTCCACGAAAAATTAGTTATAACTCATTTTCTTTTACATTAATGTAAACGACCCATCTCATTTCTATCCCTGTTCTCCGAGTGTGCTCACACTAAGAAACGTATAGTTTGCATTTCTATTCAGTCAAGTTGTCAGTGTCATTTACGATTCTCATTAAGGATAATTGCTTTTGGTGTAGAGACTACTTCGAAACAGATTGAAGATGCCTTCAAAGAGTTCACAGCAAGAGACGACATTGCTATAGTTTTAATCAGTCAATTTGTAAGTTCATTGCTTTTTATCTACTCATTACTAAATAATGCATTCAGATTCTTCATGTGGTAATTGGTGCAGTCAGTCATACAGTGGGAGAAATCAATCAGGATATTGTTCTGCGGAGTGATTTCTAACTGATTGCCTACTGCAGCAACATACCTTACTATTATTGTAAATTCAAGATTTTTTAGTTCATCTCAAAAGCAATGCTTGCTTTCCATTTGGTCGCGATTATAAGTATAATCATCCGTTGTGGCTGCATCTTTTGTTTCAGGTAGCAAATATGATAAGGTTTTTAGTAGACAGCTACAACAAACCCATCCCAGCCATCTTGGAGATTCCTTCCAAGGATCACCCGTATGATCCTGCACACGACTCTGTTCTATCAAGAGTGAAGTACCTTTTCTCCAGCGGCGATTCAGTCGCATCTGAGAGGCGTTGAGAACGTTCTTTGAAAATATTTATTGTACCTACCAAATATTTATGTGGCTGCCACCTCTGTTTATTTGTCTATGAATTCATGTTGACATTTTGTAATCCAAAGATAATTCATGCATTAGCCCGCTACTAGAATTTTGTCGAGTGCAAAAGTAATAAGTTGTTTTCTTGATACTTGTGATTCGTTTAGCTTATACAACAGGAATTAAAGCTATGAGATCATATTATTTTTTGTTCAAGAATGTCAATTGAAATTAGAAAGTTCTGTTTTTTTGTTCAAACAACATGCATAAAGTAAGTTGATATCTATTTTGTGGTATGTGTGTATGTATGCTCTTTAGGGTGAGTGAAATGGGGAATAAGAAAGCGTGATTTTTTTATTTTTAATTTTTAATTTTTTTTTAACAGGATAGGTGTATCTCTTCGTTTCATGTAATAAAAATTTAACCGTTAAAGAGAATGCAACTCTACTAGATACGTTAATTATGTACACATTGATTATCATATTAAATGTTTTGCTTCGAATTAATAAATGTAGATGTAACATTATAGCCTTATTTTATACTGCCTCCGATTTCAAATATAAGAAGTTTTGGCATTTTGTACTCGATTAAGAATTATTAATTAACACAAACTTTAACAATTCATTATTCTTGTTCTCTCTAAACTTTAATGTAAGAAATTTATTTAATCAATTGTATTGTTGCCTTTTGAGTTCTTTTTAGTAATTCATGATAATGTCATAGGGTAATATATTGTTCAAATTAATTGAAAAACGAGCACATTATTAATAATGAGTTGAAAAGTAAATAAATTGATGGAAATGAGAGAAAGAACACTCTCAGTAACTTGAAAATGTCTTATAAAAAGAAATAAATAAAAAAGGCCAAAACTTCTTATATTTGAAACCGGAGGGAGTATAAATTACTATGAAAGAGCTAACATATGAGGAAAGTGGTCAATTTCAAAATGTCAAATAAATCAAAATAATCCAAATTATACTTGTTTTAGTGTAAGTAGGTATAGTTTGAGTTATTTTGATGTATTTGACCATTTCAAAATGATATATTTTCTTCACCCCCGCTATTGATGGTTTGTTTTACTTTTTAAATGTCCCGTTATTAATGACCTGTTTTTTATTTTTGGAAACCACCCTGCCCCACAAAAATATGTGGGCTTGACAACTTTTATCACTTTATACTCTCAATTAACTTAGTCCATCAATAGCAGAACATACGGAGTACTAAATAAAGAGATTTGACAAAACCTACACATAATGGAAAGAAAATAAAAGGATATGATTAGTCTAAGATGTGCTTACTTTGATGGAAAAAAGGTGAACAATAAATATTTTCATCGTTTTTCCATTTTTTTCACATGTTTGTTATGGTTATTAATTTTTCTCGAGTAGGATGAATAATTTTCTCGCTCAATCACTTTTCCATCATTTTCACTCAAATTATAAAAATATTTGCATAGAGGATATATGAGTAATGTTTTCTAATAGGTAAAAGATACAAAAGTGAAGAGGGTGTGGGATACATGTAATAATTTTCTTTTTCATTCTAATAAACATGATATTTTCATATATTTTTTTTTTCTTTGATGAATTTACAACCAAAGTAAACACAACCTTATAGTGAAAATCTGAACATGGAATATTAATATCAAACGACCTAATTTTTTTTTGTTTTTTTTACCAAATTATGAAAGATTTCATTGTATATTTTAGTTTATTGATAGTATAAATTAAAAAAAAAGATGTTTTTTCAAAAGAATTAAAATATGATGTTTAACGTGCCAAAATCTTGCAACTATAGAAACTCTCTCTCTCTCTCTTCGCGGGAAGATATCTTGAGTCTCGACAGTCCAGTCCATCTTCGTCTTTCCCAAATACTTTCTTAATAAAACCCTAAAAGTAGTGCAGACGGTATCATAAATTCCTGCTGCCATGGCGTTAGAGCAAACGTTAGCAGTAAATAACACTTTTCTCCTCCACCGAAACCCTACGCCTATTCCCTCTTTCCCATTTCGCTCCCTAAACCCCAACGCTACTCGAAAATTGGCTCCTGTGCCACGCATTAAGTGCTCGTTCGATTACGCTGCTGCCGCGAGCTACAACAACGAGCTTTACGAGTACGAACGCTATGCGGGGGCGGCGGCGCCTCAGTATCCTAGGCCGCAGGAGATTCAGTGGAAGAAGGAGCTCTGCAATTCGGTGCAGCTTATCGGCGTGGTTGGGGCTCCCGTTCAAATCAAACACCTTGCTTCCGGCAAGGTCGTCGGTTGGACCCGCCTCGCCGTCAAGAAATCGCAAACCGATACGATTTGGTAAAACTTTAGCTCGTGTTACTCGTTTTCTAGTCCTTCATTTGTTTAAATTCCTATTTTTTTTTATTTTATTTTTTTTCCTGTTTGAATTGGCGTTTTGTGTAGTAGTTGAGCGTGTCTTCTTCAAGTAGTTCGAATTTGAGAGCTATATCCGAAATTAGACTGAAGCAATAGCTATTTTCTTCTTTATTATTTTCGTTCAGAATTGAAATATTAGATGCCTCTTTTCGGAGCTGAAGATATTGTATGCTTCGGTTATATTAGAAAATTCCTTTAGTTTTCTGTTTCAATTGGTGTTTTGTGTAGTAGTTTTAGTGAAAGTCTTTATTTGATGGGTTTTGGATTATATAAAAAGTAGATTGAAGCAACATTTATTTTGAAGTCTCTCCTTTATTAGTATTTTCTTAGAAAATTGAGTTATTAGCTGCATTTATGTGGAGCTAAGTATATCTTATGATCGGGGTCCAGTTGTGTTGCTTTTGGAAGCTCACACTGATCATATCTAAGAAAACGTGACAAAGTCAATGGCAGCAAGTAGCATTAATAGAGAGTATTCTAATGAGAAAGGCAAGGGGTTTATAATGATATCAAAGTTCCAAGGCATTGTGACGAAAACTTTTGAATTTTTTGTATTTTGGCAAATATGCATGGAACTTTAATTCCTGGAACTTAGGTGGGGGTGTGTTTGTGTTCCCTCTGTCGCTTTATTGGAAAATAAATTGTGACGTGCCCCTCTACATCAAAATGGTTATTAGAGGCTGATGAGAACGGTTATCTCTGTTTTTGTTAGAGTTAGAAGAGTTATAAAGTATACAAAGTGTAATGATGATGATATTCGTTGTCAGCTTGTGCAGTAATAACTTCAGCTGTCAATTAGCTATCCATGATTTCAGCTACCAATGGATTGACGTGCTTAAAATTTCCAACTATGTATTTGGGTTTGAAGGTAGCTTTATGCCACACGCATGGACCATGGAGGTTGCAAATTCGACTTTTGCAAATTTTGAATAGTCTTAACAAGTTGTATAATTAAGGCTTTCTATATAGTACATAGATCACAGCCCCTTAACCGATCTCAACTTCATTGTACACTCGTGTAGCATGTGAAGAGAGAACAAGAAGTTATCTATCCTTGATTACTGTAGCCTTTTTACCAGCTACTACCGATATAGAGCCTTATACAGACTAAGTTAGTTAGACATAATTTTTTTAGAACGGTTTAGTTAGAAAATTTACTTGGATGAATTGATTTCCAGGTTCATATGTTCTTTGAAGTTTTTGACGATATTTTATGTTGATTTGCTATGTTAAACATTTATTGACGTGATGATTTGTGAAATATGTGAACTACGTTTTGTATTGATATTTTTTCAGGATTAACTTGACTTTCTGGGATGAATTGGCTCATATTGCTTCTCAGCATGTAGAAAAAGGTCAACAGATGCATGTTTCTGGTCGCCTAATCTCAGATACTGTTGAAACTGAGGAAGGGAAGCAGCAGACGTATTTTAAGGTTTCTGATCTGTTTACAATATACATCAAGTAGACTCTACATTTAAGTGTCAAGAAATGCTTATTTACTTTTTATATTATCTTTTCCAGGTAGTTGTTCAGCAACTTAACTTCATTGAGAGGAGCCCATCACCTGTTCCATTGTACAATGGGGAATCTAGTTCGTCTACACCGGGTAAGTACTCCCATCTCTCTCTTCTTGGTGTCTGGTTTCGTAGGTCATGCGTTTTGAAATTTTACTTTGGTTTTGATTTGCAGGTAAAAGGCAAAATTCTTATCCCGCAAATTCTACTGCTACCATTGAAGAACTTTGGCAAGCCTTCTTCGCTAATCCAACTGAATGGTGGGATAATAGGAAGAACAAGGTAGAATTTCTGAATTAGGCTTGAATTTTCTAAGAAGTGATTCATACACTGACTGATTCGAAAAAAATGTAGCATGGATCTAACATCATATTACTTATGCATGATCTGTTACTGCAATCATATTATCCGCTTGTGCCTAGGCTGTCCCTTACTCTGTCTTTGTTCTCTTGAACAGAGAAGCCCAAACTATCCGGACTTCAAGCACAAAGATACTGGAGAAGCATTGTGGGTCGAAGGCAGGAATAATCCACCGTGGGTTAGATCACAACTTTCTATACTCGAGTCAAGGATGGAATCGTTCAATGAGCAAAATTCTAGCATGAATGTGAGTTTTATGGGTGCTGCCGATAGTCTTGGACCCTATTAGCTCGCTCGCTGTTCATGTTTATAGCAAGCCTTATTTTGTAAAGTATTGTGATAGTAATCATTCAAGCTTTTCTCCATTTTGTCAAGATTGGTGTTGTATTTGTGCACACACTCTTGTGTTTCTCAAATTAATCTTTATCATATTTTGCAGAAATTGTGAAAGATTATAATCACTCTCATATCATAAATATTCTCGTAACTAAAATTATAACTGCATTTGCTCTTAGAAGTTGAAGGTTGAATGATTTTTTGTACTGATAATTTAGATAGAGAGTGGATTTCTGTATGTCTTTGTGTCTGTCTGTCTGTCTCCCCCATATCATAATGTGGCCAAGAAGAATAAAAAAGATTCAGAAACTGTATGTAAGTTGTTCTTCCATATATTGATTTGATGAAGTCCAGTATCATTCATTATGTTACATGTAAATATGAGTGTTTAGTGTAAATAGAAATAATTGGGCAGCAAAAGAGAATGTGATGAACAAATAGCTGCTACTGCTAGTCACTTTGTATCATTTGTACAAGGCAAGCCGAGTGTTCCGTATTGTGGAATAGAGGTATCGACAGCGAAGCTAAAGGCAAACCCAGGTAATTTACCTTTAGCTTCGGAGGCTTTCATGATCCTCAACCTCTTGCAGTTGCAACAAGTGATGAACATCTCCCATGGAACATCTCCAACCAGCATCCAGTCCCCATCTTTGTCTTCATATGTTGGTACGAATTCCGACCCGCTGTATCCTTCTCTCTCCGAATACACACCTGTGAAATTAATACTCCTCCTATAACAAGAAACAATCAAAGTGAAATTAAGATTGAGATTGAATACTACCTATGGTACACTTGAACATGGTCTCCAACGCCTTGAGAAGATCCAAGTAGTTGTTGTACGAGTTTACATCAATCTTCCTCAAATATGGAGCTCCATCCATGCTCACCTTCACAAACATCCCCGACTCCGACTGCCGCATTGCGTTTTTCCGGTAAGACCTCACCGGCGGCCACCCGACTACTTGTGCCCTGACAAAGTTACAATTCATTTCTTCGTTAGATTAGATTAGATTAGATTATTTTAGATTAAGCCCAACCAACAATTCATTTCAGTCAACTCTCTCTGTCTCTCTCTCCGGACTTACTTGGGAGCTGGGGCGGCGGATTCTTGAACTTGATTCGAGCTCTGCATCTCCGACGAAGATCTCTTGTTTCTCTTGGATTCATCTCTTCCGGGCAGTCCTAATCTCAGATTCAGATCATCATTCTCACAAACTGCTGCTGAACATCTTTCCATTTTCTTTCTTCCTTCAAATTAAGCTACAAAAACTCAGATAAGATTTGTTGTAGCTAGCTAGTTTCTTGATGATGATGTAATTGCAACTTGTGGGAAATGAGGAGGATTAGTTTTATAAGAGGGTGAGACTGAGACAGTAATCGTATAGTATCTGTGGGCCTTATTCTCCGTGTACATGAAATTTCATGACACCTAAATCCATGCTCCCCTGCGGGTCCCAACCTCAAATTATACTTAATTCTTTTTCATTCATTTTTCCTAACTATTCGAGTTTATCTTAATTTCCACTCTTATTCTAAACGTAATCATTTGTTTGATATCTTCTGTGAAAATAATAAAACAAAACAATTGGCTTGGCATAAGATTTGTTTTTCATATAATCACGTACTACTATTTTATACAACCTTTAATTATGTTACTATACTACCCTTCAAATATTCCTATTTCTATAAGTTAATGATAAGATTCAAATATATGAAAGAAATTACACTATTCCGTTCAAAGTCCGTGTCTCAATTTCAACATTCCGAAGCACACTTCCCATTTTTATATATTAGTATTGAGAATTGATTTCGTTTATATATCTAGAATTCATTAATTTTATCGATATTATAACTACAAACTTCGCATGCAGTTCAGACAGTGAACTAGTAGAACTTCAGATAAATAGACCAATTTCATTAGATTTAAAAATAAAATAAATTATTAGGTATTACT
This sequence comes from Schizonepeta tenuifolia, assembly GCA_029490685.1. Lineage (NCBI taxonomy): Eukaryota > Viridiplantae > Streptophyta > Magnoliopsida > Lamiales > Lamiaceae > Schizonepeta > Schizonepeta tenuifolia. The sequence goes on along the minus strand of CM055958.1, from coordinate 11,135,928 downwards.
AATATGCTAAAATTGAAAGTATTTTATAGTATTAGAAAATCGGCCTAAATAAATAAGTCGACATAGCATAGCATCAATTACTACGAGACACGTATGCGTGTGAACGATGTGGGGACATGGATTTATGAGTAAAGATATGCATGTTAGTGAGAAGAGTAGCAACTTTTTATCTAAATTCCCACCAAAAGATGGGACAAACACCATATGGCTTTTATTTTGTCTTGGTCGGCCATCCAACGGCTCAGATTTGATTTCGAGAGAGATTCTATAATTTTCATTCAATTTATTCAGATATTTATGTATCCTGTTTGTTGATGAGGATTTTATTTATGGATTTTGGAGATACAGTTTTCAACTTTAAAGCTACTTTTTTAATGCCTCTGAGCCAATTCGTTTCTTTGAATAAACAATAGATATTTTTAATGCATGTTTCTAAAATCACCTACTTATTAAAGAATTATGAATGAAATCAATGACTCATCACCTAAAACCACTAAAATGTAGTAAGCTCGAAGACTACCCGCAGCGGGTGTCTCGTCGGGTTTCTCGAGATACCCACGGTGACGAGACACGCCGTTGCAGCTCACGGCGTCTCGAGACCGTCCCTTGGCAACGAGACAGTCTCGAGCTGGCGTGTGGCTCACACGCGCTGGCGTTTTTTTTTTTTTTTTTTTTTTTTAAATTCGGCGCGTGCAATACACGCGCCATACATAAAAAAGAAAAAAAAAATCTGGCAACAGCTATGTTTTTTAAACGGTTGGAAATGGCTATTTTGTGCCGAATTAATTTTTTTTTACACCACATTTTTAACTATAAATAACATCTCAATTTAAACCATTTTCACATCATTTCTCACACAATTCTCTCTATATTTTCACAAATTTTCACACAATCACCTCTCTCAAATGGATCCTAACAATCCATGATCGTCGTCATGGTGTCCCTCTGAAATGGAGGACGACGGGCAATACGGAGGATATACTGGGGCGGGGCTTGATTCTATCAATCTCAACTCGTCCATCGGCGAGTCCTTCCACACTGTGTTGGGCGACGAAGACAGTCTCTCGTCCGAGCCGGCACCAGCCAAAAGGCAAGGGGAAGGTACGGGCCAAAAGCAAGGGGAAGGAACGGGCCGATCTCACTATCGCAAATGTCTCACCTCCTCCGGCTGCCGGCGCCAAACCAAAGAGGCGCAGTTACACGGTGGAACAAGGCACCGTCGTCGCCCAAATCTGGAAAGAGGAGACGTGCAACTCCATCCTCGGCAAAGATCAACATGCAGAGAAATTTAAACATGTACCTTCCCCTTGGTGGCGAGGTACAACGCCATGTTCGACGATGACCTCAACTCAAAGACAGTGAAGAGTTTCTTCGGGCGGATCTCCCACTGGGTGAAGGAATGGATGATCGCATACGACAAGGCGACGAAGAAAAGATCCAGCGGCGCCTCCAACGACATGGTCATCGAGCAAGCCCAGGCGATATACAGCGCACGTGAAGGGAGCAGCTTCAAGCATTTTGGTGCTTGGAAATTTTGGCGGACTGTCCCAAATTTCTCCACCAAGAACTTCCCAACGTTCCGTCCATGAAGCGGACGAAGAATACCGCAGAAGGCACCTACACCTCGTCTGGAACGCCGCACGGATCGAGTGAGCCAACAGAAGAGGAAAGCACAGCTCCCCCCCTCCCCCGCCCACAGGGACGAGACGCGGCAAAGGCGGAGGCAAGGGCGGCCAGAGGAAAGGGGAAGAAGAAGGTCAACGAGGAGGCGGAGTTCGGGTCGATGGTCGACTCTACAAATGAAAGGCTAAGCAGCATTATCGCGGCGAAGAACAACCTCACCGAGGCAATGAGGGAGCGTGCTCGGGCGAAACAAGACGCCACCGATGCAAGGATCACCAACACGGATACGTCAAACTACACACCGGAGCAGTTGGAGCTCCATATGATGATGGTTGCCAATATCAAATGATGTCGCGGATGGGCTTAGCTAATTTTTCCCCTACAAGGGCTATGTTTTTTTTAAATATTCTGGTATTATTTTTTTTATTTCTAGCAATGTAATTTTTGTTTCTAGTAATGTATTTTTATTTAAATTAATGAAATTTTCAAATTTTCAAATTTTCTTATTAAAATTAATGCAAAATACAAATTCAGAAATTCCTTAGAGACACCTCTTAGAGATAGCCCCACTGCAGCTCACTGTCTCTATCTCTAAAAAATCCTTAGACACCCCTTAGAGACAGCACCACTGCAGACAGTCTAACTCAACATAATGATAGTATACATGATAATGATAATGCATCCCCTAAAGAGGATGGTTTAGTAGTATAAGTGGACGTCTGAAACTGAAAGATCTTAGGTTCGAACTTCATGAAGCGTGTACAAACGAATCGCATCAAATCGAATATCATTCTAATCGGATCGAATCTTTGCAACCTATTTATCGAACCAAATCGAATTCGAATTGTGGTCAAATCTTAAATTTGATTTGAATTCGAATACTTGAATAATTTTACAAATTCGAATCGAATACTCGAATCTATAGAGGAATGAGATGAAGAATGACTATTTGGAAATTTGTAAAGGAAGGTGATGATGAACGATAGTAAGAATGATGAAATAGAGAGACAATGTAATGTAGCGAGAGATAGAGGAAAAAAAGAGAGACTATGACTTACCTTTACACCACTCAATAGATTAGGCTTAGTGCAATATACATGAAGGAAATGTTGACCTTAGACTTAGTGCAATATACATATATATGAAATGTTGACCTTATCTTGGAATGGACTTAAAGATGGGCCAAATTAAAAACAATACGTCTAATATATATTTAAAAGTTTAAGCATATAATGTATAATCAACTTAAGAAAGTATATAATATAAATATATATTAACATTATGTTATTATTTAAATATCTAATCGAATCTTTGCGAACATCGAATCGAAATTCTCAATAAGTATTTAAAAGCTAATCAAATCAATAAAAATATTTGAAATCGAATTTGAATTGTAAAATTATGAATACGAATATCAAAATTCGAATACGAATCCCGAATCGAATCAAAATAGTTGGTTTGATCAACTCCCCTCTATAGGTCGAGTCTGTCACACTTGTACTTGAAAAGTATGATTTACCTGCTCTGTATTGTTTGCAGGCTACTGCACAAGGGAAGAGAGTTTACCAAGGCGCATCGTAGGTAACAGTTGCGGGTTCTCACAACATAAATTGAAAAAAAAAAAATACTACCTCCACCCATGAAATGGTCGCACATGTGGACAACACGGATTTTAAGAAAATGATACTGGATAATGGTAGGTATTGTTGTGAGTGGAATAAGGGTCCACGATAAATGTGAGTGGAGTAATGAGAAATACAGTATAAAGTTAAATATAATGTAATATGTGGACCATATAACTATAAATAGAAGTGACAACTATTTCGTGGGTGAATTTAAATAAAAAAAATGATAATTATTTTATGGACGGAGAGAGTACGTGATAATGCGTTAGACTTCATAATTATATGTTACACCTTTGACAGCAACTTTATTATCTAATTAAGAAAATATCCTTTTTTTTTTAAATCAAGAAAATATCATTTTACTATAACGAGTCACAAACTCATAATCTCTCTTTCCAAATTATATTCCTCTATAGTTTACATTAAAGGTGAGCATGAAATTCAAACAAAATTCTCTTTAAAAAAATGAAATTCAAACAAAATCAAACCTAATCGATCAAGACGAAATAGATCAATGTAACCTAATAAGAATAATAACAATCACTAGTATCTCATATATTATAATCTATAGTATCGATCAATTTAACTGAACTCGAGTACTTTTATCAGAAATAAAATAAAAAATACTTATCAAAACTTTTTATAGATCGAAATTAAAAAATTTGGTCGAACAAAACATGTTGAATTAAACTTTTTTTCATTTTGATTCGATTAGCTCAATCCTAACAAACATTATCTCTATATTCTCTTGCAATTTACTATATAGTTGTACAAGTTACTTCATTAACCTTTCGTATGTACTAATATATACTCCCTTAATCCACAAAAATTATGGTCAGATTTTCATTTTAGTTAATATACAAAATTACAGTTTTTTTCATTTAAGAAAATGACTTTACACACTATTTAATTTTCTAACATCATTTCATTTCAACATTTACATAAAATCAATCTCTGGCCACAACTTTATTACTCCACTTAAAATATTTACCTATTTTTCGATACAAAAAGATAAAGAGTATAATAATTCTCTTTACACATCTATCTAAATTTTCTTAAAGGGTTAATTGTCAAATAAATTCCAACCTTTTATCAAATTCTAATTTTAAAACCCTCAACTTTTAAATCTTCCTATAAATACATTACCTTTCATTTTTTTTTTTTTTTTTTCCACAGCAAAATATTCCGGTCAAGTAACACGAAGAAGTCATCTCCTCGATTACCCACCGACCAATACCTTTGGATTACCCAAAAACATGAATGATATACAATGGAATCAAGAGGGAAAAAAAGGGAAATAGAAGAGAAAAATAAGGCAATTTATGCTAAAATAGTAATGAAATCATTAAACCCTCGTATTATTAGTTTTTATTTTTCATAAAACGATGACGTTTAGTGTTTAAATTACTATATCATTTCATTAGTCGTGGCGATTTGTCACGTCGACATTTTTGACGTTCAACTTATTAATTTGGAAAATAAATGTTATCAGGTTAAGAAAAAACGAAAGGCAATTATAGATAAATTTAAAAGATGAGAATTAAAATAAGAATTTGATAAAAAAAATGATTTATTTAACCATTAATTCTTTCTTAAAACATGCACCTTAATTTAAAAATTATAATTATCCTAGCCGGATGGGTAGAAAAGGAAGAAAAGTGGCAAGTGAAGAAGGTTGTTTTTCTTTTTCCTAAAAGGAAAGAATCTTCGTATTTTATTCGTTTCAATAAAAAGACGTGAAACTGAATTAGGGGGAAATAGAGTGAACAGTCCATGTGAGGTGGGTCCGGCTGTTGTCGGTAGATGTGTTTGGCACTTGGCAGAGAGAGGCATGTAGTTGTAGTTGTAGTTGTATTCATTAGTGGGGGTCCCAATGCATGAACATGTCATGTATGTGCATGTGGATGTGGCCATGCCCAACTCATATTTCTTTCCTTTTTGGGGTAAACACCTTCCTTCTTTCACACTCCTTAACTTTAGGCCTATTTGTATCATTGGATGCCATGCATGTGGTTCGTTTCATAAATATTCCACTTGATGAATGCATGTGGTTCGTTTCATAAATATTCCACTTGATGAACATAAATTTTGAGGTAAACTCATTTCTAAGTCATTTTTACTTGTTGAAATTATATACTAGTAATTTATATGTTTATGAAACTAAGGGCTTTTATATTGTAAATAAACAAACTTTAATAAATTAATTTTGCTATTAAAATACCCCTTCTGATAATTTGTGCAACCTCATTCTTATTAGTTGCGCTCATTGCTTGTTCGTGTATCAGGAATAGACACGACCGAACAAGTCGGGCGCGAACCACATGATGTATGGCACGTGCTGAATTTACTTTATTTGTGCTTTTATTTTTATATTTTGATTATTTTATTTTCGTATATGAGTCAAACAATTGAAGTACTGTTGTGAGCAATTTATACCTACAAAACCATATCAACATTTTTTTTTTTGAACAACATTGCAAGGAAATTTAAATACCGCGTGATGGAGGACTCGAACCCGTGACCTTTGGCCCGGGCATTAACCTCATTACCACTAGGCTAACACACACATACCATATCAACATTTATTATATATGAACACATTCCTAGCTCCATTTTCAATTTTCTCAATTTTGTAATGCATAAGCATAAGTTACGAAATTTATGTAATTGTCTAATTTCTATCATTAATGTATTTTTTCATTCATTAAACTTATGTAAGTTTTTTTCAGTTAATGTTATGTTCGGCTTTTAATTAATGAAATTTTTTATTTTATTTAACAAAGTTTATGCCCAACCATTGTGAGAACGGGCGCTTATATGGGATCACAATACTGTCACTTTAGATGCAAACATGACAAATTTTTTTAAAGGGATATAATCATGCTGGAAACTTGGCCATATATATGCAGCATGCCCCCTTGCTTTACCCACTAAGGCCCATCTGACAGTATGTGGTTATATAAATAATTCTTATTCTTAACAAAATATTTAATATATTTCATTTCACGCGAAGGTTACTTGTTATTCTGCATTATTATACTTATATTGTATACTTACATATGATTCTTACTTATTCAGTTATTTGACTATTTATATTCAATTACAACTTTTTTTAGGGGAGAAGACAAATAACTTATCGCAAGGACTAATTAACTTCCTTCTAATTTGGGCGGCCTAGCTTAATTGGCTAGTTGAGGCACTACAAGTCTCTCCTTAGTGAGAGATCTTGGGTTCAATACGAGGTATAAATTTCCTATCTTATTTTGGTGGTGTAATAGTTTCATCCAGTATGGTGATGTGGTGGTGATTTCACCTTTGTATGGTGTAAATATTCTACCTATATGATAGTATTATGATTTATTCGATTAAATATTCATAATTTAATGTAATACATAAAAAAAAAAAAAAAACTCGTCATTGGGAGGTGCAGCCAACCCTTACCATTGAACACATTACAATAAATACTTAAACCATCACAAACTAACAAAAATATAACAAACGTATCAAAAAGAATTTGTTAGTCACACAAAATGCTGACTAAACGATGTCATTTAATTTGGTTCCAAGTCAAATTATCTTTTCCACAACTTTTTGTATATTTCAATGTTAAAAGCCACAATCCAATCCAATCCAATCCAACCCAACGAACCGCATAAGCTTTATGTCGTCAATAAATTAGTGTTCGTAATAGTTTTGCTAGCTTTGGTCTTTGTGATAGTTTCGATATTTAATCATAATCATGTTTACTTCGAATATTAAACTGTAATTTATCTTTCTATAAATCGAGAAAGGACCATTTCAAACTTGGATCTGGTTTCTCTCTTCATAACTGCCGCTGTTCTGTTTCTACAAACGTCACTTTTCCACTATTTTCTTGGAGCATAATTAATGGAAAATAAAACAAATCTGAAGGTTAATGGAATTTATTTACATACTATACAAATTTGGGATCGAATTAAGAACCTATAACCAGAAAGCAGCATCCTTCAATTTATTTTGACGATGAAGCGGCAGGTGGTGGTAGCGGCGGCGGCCACGACGGCCGCCGCCACAGTGGCGGGAATAGCCGTGCTATTGAGGCATTGGCGGCGGCGCAGCCATCAGCAGTTGAGCGCGCAACGGATCCTCCGCGAATTCGCACGGCGGAGCGCGACGCCGTCGTCAAAATTGTGGCATGTCGCCAATGAATTGGCGGCGGACATGGAAGCGGAGCTTACGCCCGGCGAGAGAGGCGGCAATAACCTAGGCATGCCCGTTTGCTATCTTGCGCCACTTCCCACGGGGTACGTTACGTTCCTCGTTATACCTATATTAATTTATTTTTATTTTTATTTTTTCAGATTTTTATAATTATTCAATCAACTGTTAATTTTTAAAAATTCTTTACCATCGAAAATGCCATACTTACACTTTCATCCTCTTTACTAGGTCACTCGGTCGTTTTATGAACGAGAAAGCAATTCACGAACTAAATATGACTTAATTTGTAATTTAAATCCCACCTTTGAAACTTTTCAATCAACACTAGCTAGATTTCGATTTATAGGCAAAAAAAATGGACGCCCTGAAAATGGCGAAAATTAACATGGCATAACAATTTAAAACGGTTTGACACTGTTTTGTGAATGGCACATCATTTTTCGGGTTTTTAGAATTTATGGGAGTGGTGAATTGTATTGAAAGATAGTGTGTCATTACGAAATTGTTTCAGCGATCGGCTAAAAAAAATCTAAGCAATTAAATAAAAAAAATTAATGGCGTGACAGGGATGAGAAAGGAACATATTATGGAATAAATCTGCGCGGAACAAATTTTCTGATAGTAAGAGCCAAACTTGAAGGCAGAAACAAACCTTTAACTGATATACTACGACAAGAAGTCCCGATTCCTCCTCATCTACTGTCTAGTGCTGCCTCTACCTCGGTACGTCCACCATTTTATACTACTAGACTTACTAGTTTTATTCATGATTATGCAGCGACACTACTAGACCTAGAGGATATGATCTCGTCTAGTACTGTTTGTAATAGAGGATCTCGTCTCGTGTAGTACCGCTAGCTAATGTATCCTCATCCGTCATTGATCAGGAATTATGCCATCTGATGGCGGTTGAGGTGGCGAAGTTCGTGTCGTTACACAGTGAGACGGATGAGAACAACGGAGCAAGAGAAAGAATGTTGGGATTCACAGTGTCACTTCCTGTGGATCATGTTCCACCATCTTCTGCCATTCACTCCAAATGGAAAAGGCTAGCTAATGACGATACAGTTGAGTCATTCCATCAGATTCACCTGCAGACTCATTGTCAAAATTATCCCAACTTATAAAAGCATTGTCAATTTGATGATATCTGGCCTATCTGATTTGTATTTAGAAAAAATTTGATACATGACCTCCTAAATACATTTTATAATGTTTTTGAAAATGAGTCAAAGATCTGGTTAGATGGGGATAAGTATAATCTGTCCAATTTAGTATCATTAGTTCAATTTGCATGTTAATGGTTATTATTACATTGCAAATTATCAGGTGGGGAAGGAATTAGCAGACGAAATCAATCAGGCATTGAAGAAACATGGCGTCGACATGCGTGTTTTCGCAGTGGTAATTAAATATGTACTACAATTAAGTTAGTTTAATTAATTTTGAAGAATTTTTGAATTAATTAGCGAAAGTGTTAATTAATTGATTGATGATATATAATTTAATTTAGGTTAATGATACGATCGGACATTTGGCGGGAGGAAGATATTACAGCAAAGAAAGTGTGGCAGCAGTGAGTTTAGGAATGAGCACAGATGTTGCTTACATCGAATCACCTCAACAGATCGCTAACGAAGCATCAGAAGTAGCAGAAACGGTTGAAAATTGATTAAGACCTTAAATTGAATGTAATTAAGAAGAGTAGGGTTTGTAATTATTTGGAGTGTATTGGTTAATTTGCTTCATTGATCTGCTGACAGGCAATTGACATGCAATGGGGAAATTTCTTTTCCTCACATCTGCCATTGACGGAGTATGATGCCTCCTTAGATGCGGAAAGCTTTGATCCGGGATGTCGGGTACTCTGCTCATACATGTTAATGTCGGAATTTATACTAATATAATATCCACCAGTCCATGCATCATGTTTGTTACTAATTGATAAGATGCAATTACGTACGCAGATATTTGAGAAGCTGATTTCGGGGATGTATTTAGGAGAGATAGTGAGGCGAGTGGTGGTGAGGATGGCGGAGGAGTCGGCGCTGTTCGGAGATGGGGTGCCTCCCAAACTAACCGTGCCTTTCTCGCTCAGGTCGCCGGACATGGCCGCCATGCACCAAGACACCACCCAAGATTACGAAATCGTACAACAGAAGCTCAAGGAGATTTTTGACGTAATTAATTAATTCAATTAATGAATCACTGATTTTCATTAATTCAAAAGTAAGTTGATAGTAGGCATGGCATTGGCATGCAGATCGACAAGTCGAGTCCGTTGGTGAGAGAGATGATAACGGAGATCTGCGACGTGGTGGCGGAACGCGGGGCACGGCTGGTGGGAGCAGGGATAGTGGGGATAGTGAAGAAGATGGGGAGGATTGCCAACAGGAAGAGCGTCATCACAATCGAGGGGGGCCTCTACGAGCATTACCGCATTTATCGAAACTACCTGCACAGCAGTGTGTGGGAGATGCTCGGCTCTGATCTTTCCGATCACGTCGTCGTCGAGCATTCGCACGGTGCTTCCGGCGCCGCCTCCATCTTCTTGGCTGCGTCGCAGACGGACCATTCTTGACTCTTCACCATCATCATCATCTAATTATGATTTTTTTTACTATTCTTGGATCGATCATATAACTAACCTTTGTAGCTAGGGCTTCGTTTGTTTCGTATTTGGTTGTGGATCAGTCTCGGTTTTATAAGAATTACTGCTAATTTTTAGTTATTCTTTCCATATTTTTCTACAATGTAATTTTTTAACTTCTTGAGTTTTAGTTTAATAAAAAAAAATTAGGATTTATTATATACATTTAGAATGTATTGTGACTTTTAATTATTCAATTCTCATTATAAAGTTTTAGTTTATATTTTTTTTATTAGAAATTAATACTTTCACAATTAGGGTGTATAAGATTCAGTTTTTATTAATAAATACTATTAGTTAAAGTGTACATTTATTTTGTGAATAAATAACCAGTGTATATTTTGTAATTTGTGTAGCTTAATTTCTTCTCGATGTTGACTGATTTCAACGCTAGTAATTATATGTCACTTTCATTGATCCTTATTATATTATATTATATATATATATATATATATATATATATATATATATATATAATAAGTATGGTACCTTAATAAGGTACTAATCTTCATACAATAATTGATCCTTATTAATTACAGTTGTTATATGATATATATAATCATTATTGTATCGTGTATCATTCATAAGAGTTGGCGTACTCATAAGGGACCACGGATCCAAGAGGGATCAAATAAGTTGGTTTTCCATGAGTAGTCAGGTCTACAAGAGATTACTGAGATTAATATCACATTACAAATTAACTAAGTAAAAGTGGTTCATTCATGTTCGCTAGCTTACACAAATAGTTATAATTGATTGCATCGTTTACACCACTAAATGTGCATGAGTACCCACATCAAACTGTTTTTTATTTTTCTTTCAGGTTAAAGAGTCGAAAGGGCAAGGCAGCAGTTACAAGCTCCACATTTTCCCAGTTTTCCTCTTTAAAAATATAATCTTTTTGCTACTGCTAATATAAATTTTGCCTTATCTTGAAATCACTTTTTTGATGACTGAGACCTAATATTTTTTACTCAAAATACATGTGTTTTGACGAGGTCTTTTACTCAAATAGACGTGCTTCTATCATTGTTTTTTGTTGTTGGTTCAAAAGCCGGTTTAAGTTTAAAAGAATTATAATAGGCCAACCCATCACCATTGTTAGAAGCTCGGATCTCATTAGACTTCGATAGATAGAATCCAGTAGTTAGTTAATCTGTATATATATAGGGAGGGGTCATATAGGAAGTCCTATTCATGTAAGAACTAAGAACCAATCTAAGTCATTCATCATATAAGATTAATGAATATGATTTAATCTCATAATTAGCTGGTCAAACCCGTTTTTTTTTTTTGGTCAATCCCGTGTCTTTATTTAAGTAGGGTTAGTATAGTATTTTTTGCCATTTATGCAATGAAAAATCGTGATACATTAAATAGTATAAAGTGATGCATAAACTAATGCAAAGTGATGCATAAATGCATATTGTGTATAAAGAACAAATAAAATTTATAAAAGTGTGTACTTATACAATTAATGAATTATATATATCATATTTGTATTCGTATTCGTATATGATATCATAATTAATGCAATACATACATTATTTTCGTATTTATTACTTCATATTCTGGGAACAATTTTGTAATGCATTAACACAGTTTATGTGATGCATCAATATGATTCTGTAAATGCACAAAATAGGAAAAAAATGATTACCATAATTAATGCATTATATAAGTAATATTTGTGTTATTACATTATTTGGATTTATGCATTACATTGGTATTACATGAATGCAGTCCATGAATGAAATCACCACCCAAATTTTGAAGACGATTGCAAGCTGTGTAAATATATCTAATCCAAACCGATCGTTTTTCCAAAAAAATATGAGAAGTGTTATCGGAGAAGACGAAGCCAAACCAATAAATGTTTGATTAAAAAACGAAAATTGTTGGAGATTAGTTCTGAAATCGTGAAAGAGAGAAAAAATTTAGATCGATTCTGACAAAATTGATTAATACTGAAGAAATTATGATGAAGATTAGTGTGAAATCAATGTATGCGATTTGAATGAGAAAGGAAAAAACAAAAAAAATGAATATAGACTATTGTCTGATGTGTTTCCTCTTGCTTTTGGAGAGAGAGAGAGAGATGATGTCTAGCGGTGGTGGTGATGCCGACGGCGGTGGTGGTGATGCTGATAGCGGTGGTGGCAGCATCGACGGTAACGGTGGATGGTGGCGGCGGCGGCGACGATAATGGGTGGTGGTGTTGGGGGTGAAGATAGAGAGAGGGGTTGAAGGTAGAGAGAAGAGGAAGAGAGAGAGAGTTGCTAATATGTTTGTTCCCCAAAATAGCTTTCATCCCTTGTTTTTAGTTTAAAATGTGTAATTTTAGATTTAATCCAAACCATATATTCCTTACAAATGAGTGATCATGATTAGTTCTTATTTTATAAAGGTTGTTTCTCATTGATCCACACCATATATATATATATATATATATATATATATATATATATATATAGAGTTACGTTCAAATAAGAATGTATCTTATCCTAAAAAAATATGTATTAATCTCCACCATAAATTTATGAGGAATGAATGGTCAAGATTTGGCAGGGTTAACCCGTTGACTGTTTTTTCGATTTTTTTTTACGGTCAGGTCATATGCACTACACCATGTATTCATATGCACCACACTATATAATGAGATGCAATACTAAGTGCATTAAGATGCAACGAATTTTAGATTATTTTTTTATTTTTATTTTCTTCGTTTTTTTTTCGTTCTTTTTTTTATGGTCATTTCATATGCACCACAATATGTATTAATATGCATCACACTATATAATGAGATGCACCACTAAGTGCATTGAGATGCACCAGTTTTTTATTAACATATTTTATTCACCTTTTTAGACACTCTAGCTAAGAAAACAATAATTTTGTCAAAGAACTTAATTTACAATAATAAAGGTCAACATTTTCACTTTCGACCAAAATACCCTTACTTTTCAATGAACCCACCTAATTTTCTCTACAAAACTATTTTATTTGCCGTAATATTTTCATTTTATGCACCGATATTGAGGAACACTTTCTATTATTTTTGTACAATTGTTATATTTAATATTTATCTTTTTGTTTACAATATATAGGAGTATTATTTATGATGGTCCCGGTAATGAGTAACTAGTGTATGGGGGGGGGGGAGGGAATACACCAGTAGCAATTTTCGTTTTGCTTAACGTCTTTTTACTGAGTTATACTACTCAAGTCAGTTCACTCGATAACTGGATAATTCAATTGGAGTAGCTCTACAACTAAGTTGCTTAGTTGGAGATGATCAAAATTTGATAATAGAAGTTTGAAATGTATTTTCTTGGATATTGTAGAGAGAAGGCATAGGAGTTTGTTGCAAGTTGCTATGTCACTGTTGTTACAAAGATCAGTTCCAAGAATGTTTTGGCCTTAATATAAATAGATTGCCAAGTAAAGTTCTTGATTAGAAGTGTCCTTATTCTCTATTGTTTGGAAAAGAACTTAGTATTCAGAATTGAAAATGTTTGGATGCTTAGCATATGTAGTGGACTTGTCACCATACATATCAAAATTTGATAACAGAAGTTTGAAAATGTTTGGATGCTTAGCATATGTAGTGGATTTTTACATAGTGAATGTGTTGAGTGCATGGCAACATCAGACAATGTTGTACAAGCTGGTCTTACCCCAAAGAAACTTGTCGTTCAAAACCTTATACAGTTAAATATCAGCCGTCTTTCGAATTATTCTTCCTAAAGGAGCATCGACTATGTTTCCTGCTATTCCCGGTCCTTCTGCTTTCCTGGTCATGAAAGGAAGAGGAACAATGCAGTTGGCATTTCTGAAGAGTTCATTGCTGAAGGCGACGTGCTGTTTACACCTGCAAACGCCCGGATCACTATCAAAACTACTTCAGGATTGAGTTTGTATAGAGCGGGAATTAGCAGCAGGTTTTTGAAGTAATTAAATATTACCTCTTCAAAGTAGCACTCAAAGTATGTGAGAATATTTCTTTTCCCCCCTTTTCCTGCAGTCCTCATCTTGCTGCCGTCTCGTCTTGTAACATTTATTATATACGATGTCGATGTATATGTACTGATAGTTAGTTGTACACAGATCACACACGCATATGACCACAATCCTAGCTTCAACATAATATATATCTTACGCTTCCACATATTTTATTTGTCTTCTCCTATCCTATGATTTTTTCTTCAGCTGTTGGTGATCCGTCATCCCATTTGGTTTGCAGCTAAAGATATGTTTGTGTCATTGTGTTTTGCTAAGCAGTTGCAACATGGAATTGCGAAAAACGATTAAAGTGACTGTAAATACAAAGAATTTCTTAGCGCCGCCTTTATTTTTTATGTGCAAATTCCTATGGTGCCAAAAACAGATAAATTTTGGTTAAAATAAGCGTCCCTCGCTTCCTTACTGATGAGATTTCTTATTTAATTGATTTTCTTTCTAGGTGGTAGATGTGAAATAACGTCTTCAACAATTTCCATAACCGAATTTGGGGATTACATATATTACATACAACTACCTGGATGCGAATAGCTTTACCTAATAAAAGCAGTCAATGAAATTTACTTGTACGTAGTTCAATTCTGTTGTCAAAAGATGACCGACTCCGCAAAACCTAAGGCTAGCAACACAATCATATGATTTTTGCAAAACGAAATGATTTTTTTTTTAACATCAAATACTACAACTAGTCATAATTCATTGGTAACAACTCTAATGAAGAAATGTCGTACTTAATGCGAATAACAGAAGCTCCAAAAAGAAAATTTTAATCAAGACAAAATAGGTTTAACAAATTTGGCAACGGAATAACAGATGAGATCACAACTAGCGCTCTTCAAGCGGTTTCTGTCATGGGAAATTCAAAGACAACATCTCTCCCAGATAGCTTCCTGTAGACTCCTGCGAACGTCTCGAGCTTGTTCTCAGTATCGTTCTTTGCCTTGGTATCCAAGAAAACCTGTAAATTCATACAGAAAGATACAACATTAAAATACATCCTTTGCTATGTATTCAAAAGTTAAAATGAATTTTCCATTAAGCAATCACCTTCATGATCTTTGATCCATCGAGTCTGTATCGGACACGCTTCCCAATAATCTCAGCTGGATAAACTACGTCCTCGAGCACAGCTTCATGCACAGAAGTGAGAGTACGGGATCTAGGTCTTTGAGCAGCAGAGCCCTTCTTTGGTGGCCGAACAATCCTCCTAGTAGCAATGATAACAACTTCCTGCATTACCAAGGAGAATCAATAAGAAAACAAAACAACTGGTATAGATTGAACCTCAGATTTTTTAACATATTAAGGTTGCGTTTTTTAATATATTAAGGTTGCACTTACTTTGATGGAAATTTTTCCATTGGAAAATGATGGATAAGAAAAGATGAGAAAATATTAACATTTCTATCCTTTTCTTATCACATGTTTACTAAGATGGAAAAGAAAATTATCACATGTCCCCCAATCCCTTCCCCATTTTTATGCCTTTTATCCATTGAAAAATATTTTCACATCAAAAGCTAAGGATAATATTATCAACATTGAGAGAAAACGAGTGAAAAAAGGCTGCCCGAGAAAAATTTCCAACCTGCCCAGAGAAAATTTTTCATCAATGTAAACATTAGAAAAGGGGTGAAAATTTTCCTTTTCTACCCTTTTTCCATCAAAGTAAACGCACCCTAAGTCTGCAAGTCAACTTGGCCAGCAGAAAATGTGACCATGAAGAAAAACAAAGGAAAATGAATGTGAACATCTGCATAAAGCAAAATATACACAACAAAATCAGTTATACCTTTCCGCTGAACTTCTTCTCAAGTTCTCTCACCAGCCTAGAATGAATCTTGCGGAAGGCTTTCCTCAAGCGGTAAGGTACATGGATCACAACAGCCTTCTTTCCTCCAGAAACATCAATTTGCCTACAGAAAAGAACAAGTTGATTAGAAATTGATCAAAGGAAGCAAAACTCCATAGCATGATTCAAGACCTACATGGCAGAGTTGATGTAGAGGTCCTTCAAGTCACTCTTAATGTCTCCATTGGTGTTCTCCAAATCAAACAAAGCCTATGCATAGAATGAAAAATAATAATTCATGATAAGCACACCATAAACTTCAATTATTGAAACATAAAGAAAAGCCCAACAGCATTAATCATGCATTACCTGAGCAACATTTTCCTCAAACTCTGTGGGCTCAGCATCCTTTTCCTTGTGAATCTTTAGCGATGCGGTAAACATCTTTGCACCTAGAGCAAACAAATATAGGAAATCACACAAACTACAATCGTGAGAAAATCTTTGGTAAATTAACATAATTTAACATAATAATAAGAGTAAAATCAGAACACACAACACCTTGAACTATGCCGCTCTAATGAAAACTAACAGCAAACGGTACCATGACTAAATTCTTCAGTCAATTTGTTACATTTCTATCTACTACACATCAGTAAGCTATCACATCAAAACCAAACTACAGTAGCCATTAAATCTTTGTTCATTCTTTTGGTGTGAGCTGTTGGCCACAATACTAATCAAAATATTATTAAATTCATTCGAACTCCCCTTGTTGAGAAATATGGCAAAAAATGCAACATCTTGAATTTTCTAAACTAATCTCAACATAAAACCTACAGGTAAACACGATCCTCGCCGAACAAAACCTACGAAGTTCCTTATTGTAGACGCCATAAAAATATAGGCCAATAATCATTCCATCTGAAAAAAACAATGATTTGCACCAGAATGCAACTCGAACATGCACAAATAGAGGTAATGCAATAAACAAAGCCCCAAAATAGAACAAAATCAAGCTAAATAAAACAAGCCAGAGCAATGTGAGCTCAAACTTCAGAAACAATACTAACAAATTTAAGTTAGTGGATTATTTCAGAAATTGACGTTGGAAAATGCATAAAACACAGATCAAATGAATCGTCACGACTAGAGAGAGTACCTTCTCGGTGGAGCCGGACAATAAACCCTAGCTACGGCGCCGGAGGCACTCGGTGATATGCTAATAGAAGCAGGGATAACAGAAGGAGCGTAATGTGGTGGGCGGAAATATGAGGGTTTTAAAGGTTACTACTGTCAAAGCCCTAGCGACAACGGTTGCGATGTAGAGATTCAATTAGTGAGCAGATCTTCACCGTTGGAACCTTGATGAAACGGATCTTATTGACCCGATTCGAGGCTTGGCTCAAATAAAGCCTAATAATATGTATATTGGGCTCACATTTTTCAAATAAATTATCAGCCCATTATTTGTATATCTGATTTTTTAAATTGAGCAATTTCCAATATATTGTCACTTAATTCACATATATGTAAAACTTGTTAACTAAGCTCGGTTTTGATAATATTTAGCTCGTTAGCTTGTGAACATGCTCATTAATTTATTTAATTAAAAACTTAACATTATCAACTAAAGATACAATTCATATTTCTATATTTTAATTAGTAAACAAAAATATTACTAAATATTATATAAATTTGAATAAAATAAATTTGTACATAATTAAAAAGAAAAATAAACTTGACTCTTCACCACCATCATCATCTAATTATTATTTTCTTTACTATATTTGGATCGATCATATAACTAAGCTTTGTAACTAGGGCTTGGTTTGTTTCGTATTTGGTTGTGGATCTGTCTCGGTTTTATAAGAATTGCTGCTAATTTTTAGTTATTCTTTCCATATTTTTTCTTCAATTATATTTTTAACTTCTTGAGTTTTAGTTTCATTAAAAAATTGGGATTGATTATATCCATTTAGAATGTATAATGACTCTTTAATTATTTAATTCTCATTATAAAGTTTTAGTTTATATTTTTTATTAGAAATTAATTATTACATAATTAGGGTATATAATTTTAAGATTCACTTTTTAGTAATAAATATTATAGTTAAAGTGTACATTTATTTTGTGAATGAATTAAACAGTATATTTTTTGTAATATGTGTAGCTTAATTTCTTCTCGATGATGAATGATTTAAACACCATAGTAATTATATGTCACTATCAGAAAGTTCCAACTCAACTCACCCAATCGCAAGGTATATATTAATTTGATCGATGTTTGCCTTCCTTCCCATATTCCAGACATGATAAATATATTTCAATCTTGATTTCTTTTGTATAATTTTTGGCGTTATTATTAAAAATTGACAATACGGCAAGGCTGAAAACAAAAGTAACTAAACTTTTTCACTACTGTTTCAATAATAAATGCACCAAACGCTCTAATATCTTTTATCCATCAAAGTAATGCATACAATACATCGATCATTTTTACGGTGCATCAATCTACATGAGAATTAATTTTAATCACTCATTTAGTAAAATCTGTAAATTAAATTTAATATTTTAACTAGTGTAAAATCTGTAAATGAGATTTCATAAAATAAATAAAATTTAATATAAAATAATATAAGAAAAATATTATTCGCTAATTACTTTTTTATTTTAAGCTTTTCAAAGAAAACCTATTTACATATAAACCCATGAAAAAGATTTAAAATTTAATTAACTTCATTTTTATGGATAATTTTCAAATTTCTCTTAATTTATTTTCAAAATTGATTTGGGACAAAATCATATTAGACTTTCAAAGAAATTGTTTCACGTATTTCATATGAGAATTGTTGTAGATTCTTTTGACATCAAATAACTCTTTGTCCCATATTGATTTAGAGAAGAATTGGGAGGAGTCGAAGAGTAGAGTAGATTTAGAGAAGAATTGGGAGTCAAATAACACTACATCAAATAACTCTTTCCTTTAAAAGACTAAAATCGAATCTTTCTTTTAGTCTTGCTGGTATCAGCTAGTGGTATCAGTTAGGGAAGGATGATGATGTCAGTTAGGGGTTTTGGCATCATCAAAAAGGGAAAAATTGTTGGGAAATTATAAAGGTTTCAAAATATGCCTAAAATCCAACTGACCATGACCGAGTAGATGATTGCCTTTAGTATGTATAGCTAGAGCTCACTGTTTGAGCGTAGTGATTTATCTTTACAAGAATCAAGCAGAAGAAGTCAGCCGGACTAGAAAAGGAAGTTCGTGAAGAACTCAATTGAGGCTCAAACTCAGCTGAGGTCGAGACTCAGCTGAGGGATCACACTCAGTTGAGACTCAAGGTTAGTTGGGACATCAACCCCAACTGAAGCATGGTCTCAGTTGGACAGCAGCTCAGTTAACTCACAACTGAACCACGCAACTGAAGGCATACAGTTGGTGTGAAGAGAAGTTGTGACGACGGAGGATCTGCAGTCCAGTTCATAAATCTACTCGGGAGCACAAGTCAGCTGGAAAACTTTCCATAAATGGACCGACAACAGCGACGTGCAAAAAGCATGGTCGTAGGCACTGATCTGAAAAGATACCAATAAAGCATGTGGAGTGTCATACTTTTGACAGAGGTCAAACGGCTCTTTCCAACAGTTGTCTTTGACTTTTCCTCTATAAATAGAGGTCCCACAACAAGGCTAAAATAAAGATTTTCGATACAAGTAGAGAAAAAACACTCTAGAGTGCCGAGAGACAACAAAAAGAGTGAAGCAGCGCAAGCAGCTTTTCACCTCTCTCTCCCTCTCCAAGCAAGTTGACTGGAGAAGAAGGAGTAGAGTGATTTCTCTCCTCTTCTCCTAGCCTCTCAGAAGGTCTCCTTCCTGATTAAGGCTAGCGACCAAGTCCTTGCTTATTTTGTATCCCCTCAAGACTCTGTCTCAACGAGAATGAGTTCTTAGCCTTGTGTTGAAGCCTCCACTCCCCTAAAAGTGTAGTAGGCTTCTTTGTTGCATTCTCCCCCCCAAAATCCAAACCCAGGTTGCTTGGAACCCGTAATCCAAGCAGCGGTCCCTTGGAACCAGTAATCCAATATCAGGTCGCTTGGAACCCGTAATCCAAGCAGTGGTCCCTTGGAACCGTAATCCAATACCAGGTAGAACACTTGCTCGAAAAAGTGTTAAGGGGTCCCATTCGAACCCGAAATTGAACTGGTTAGGTTTGCTTGGAACCCAGAATCCAAGTGGACATTTGGTGAAGCACGCGTAATGTCACAGCCTCAAATCCCGAGGGACGGCCAAGCCGGAGTGCGACTAGGGGTTGGATTAAAGAAGCGGGGAAGAAGGGGGAATGAATAAGAATGAATGAACAGTCATTAATAACTGAATAACTTCTATGAACTAGACTTCATTTAAAAAAAAGAGTTGATCTCGGAGGATCACTCGACAAGTTGTTCAAAAAGGAACTGAGTTCATTGTACGAGCTTAGACCCAACAGATAGATATATTAACTTCAAAAAGATTGGCAGCGGAAAGCGTAAAGCTGGATACAAGTTCTTTATTCTAAATATGACTTCTTAACTCAACATCAACCACCGCCGCTCCCGTCACTCAACCTGCACATTTAAAAACAAACATGCAGGGCTAAGTACATAAAGCACTTAGTGGGCACATTGCCGAAAACATATCATACTTAGTATAGATTAATCATGCATCTTTTCATAAACATTCGTAAGACTTATACTGCTGTACACTTTAATTCTGGATAACACACTGAAGGTTAACTCAGAATCCGATCGTCTGTCCTAAGATGAGTTACGACTACAAAGTTGTTCCCTTTCCGCTTCTAAGAAGCGAATATTCCGTTAACTCGAGAGTAGTCTCTTATCGCATCGCAGGTTTGGAACGAACCTAGTCAGGAATTAAAACAACTAGTTAGTTTGGGATAGATTCATTTAATATGATCCGAAGGCCTTATTTAAGAGCAGCTATTGTAGCTCCCCTCGATGAATTTAGAACCAAAGCCAGAGCTACAAATCTTAACAACCTAAGCCAAGAGGGATCCTTTACTGCCAGATCTACCCATCCAATCTTTATTGCAGGATCTAAACCGCTGCAAATTGAAGCAAGAGATAGCCCAGCTTATTGCTTAAATATGTCTCCCTTCCAGGTGTTATTCCCGTGGCTTCGGGGGGCATTCACGTTTGGCATATGCCTGCTCTTACCGAGATCTTTGGAGACGCGGTCTTGGGCCATCTCTGACACCAAAGAAGGAAGTTCTTGCGTAGTATGAGTTCCTTCTTGTGAAGTGTCGTTTCCTCTAAGGTCCCTCCGGATGGACTGCCTTCGGAACGACCTGGAGAAAGACCCATTTCTCTTACTTGTTAGTAGCAGATGAAATTGGCAAGAAATCCACTCAGCACAGGAATGATGTTTCCTATTTCAACGTTTTTCCTTTATACTTTACTTGGATCTGTTTTTATGCTCAAGAGTAGGGGAAGGAAGCGAGTTTCGGTCTATCCCTTAAAGCGTAATCCCGTTAGCCAATGAAAGGACTACCTTTCTTGGACACCAACGGTTTAAAGAGCTATACTGCATTAAGGGCATTGGTAAGTCCCTGTTAGCTCCCTTTCCCTGTCCTTGGCCTTGGCTTGCGGGACTTTTTGATGTCTCGTAGGTAATGTAATAGTACATGTACTATTGCTTGTTGCTCTGAGGTAAGCTTTTTCGACCGATCTCAGACCAGTGAAACCACATCGCAAAGAGCATCACGCCCCTCCGACTGCCTCGTCTCAAAGTCACTAAATTTCAAATAAAAATTTGAAATAGATCAAAGAAATGAAGAAATAAATAAGAAGAAAGAAATCCTTTTTTCATGAGATGTATAAAAGTTAATATTTGAATTTTGATTCTTTTATCTTTCTTGTTACTCCTTTGTAGCTCTGCAGCCTTGAGTTAGACGACCCGACCAGTCTGGGTCAAATCCAAGTAAGATACCCTCAAAGGAACGAAGAGAGGGAGAGGACTACTTGAACTACCGTCTCTTATTCCGGTCCATTGTTTACTCTCCGCTCTGGACAGAAAAAGGTGCCGAGGGTACATGAAGAGAAGATCTACTTGGCCAATGTGTAGGAATGGGCATCGATTCCCTTGCTTTTGATGAAACTCCGGCATTGAATCCCCTTTCAGCATGGGTCACTTTGATCTTCTCAAATTGAGCCATGAGATGCTTGTCCCTTTCGTGATATGGGACTGTGTAAGGGCTGTGGACATATGAATTATGTTCCACTTTTGAACAAAAAATAAGTTTTAAAGTGGATCGAGACGCATCTGAAAGTATCACAACTCACATCTTGGTCTTGGGAAAAGGCCGGGACTTCAAAAAGTTTTTTTGTGGGACAAGCAAATAAAATAAAAAAATAAGTTATTAAGAAATAAAGCGGAAAGCCAATGAATTGGGCCTTTCGATACAATCAAATAGCACTTTTTGGGGAATATGAGTCAAAGCAATAACAAGAATATTTCTATTAAGAGCTAAATTGGCTAAAGGCATGGGTCATAATTATTATGGAGAACCCGCATGGCCCAACGATCTTTTATATATTTTTCCAGTAGTAATTCTAGGTACTATTGCCACTTACAATCATAAGCGAGATCTCCGGCTAGTTGATAATCGGCTAACGCAGCGCCGGTAAGCGCATAGTATATGAAAGAGTGAAAAAGTGCTTTCGTTGTTGTGGAATAAGAAGCCTTCGTATCTTAATGCACATATTTAATTTATTCGGAGCTATTAGAGCGGGATCCACTTTTTGGGGAATATGAGTCGAAGCAATAACAAGAAGTTTTATATTAATAACCACAACTCATACAATTTCTAAAGTAACATGAGGTTTATCAACATTTTGGCTAACATTGTGGCCTAACACATTAGCGCTAACATTCCCTGAACGATATTCCCCGCTACCCTACCTTTGAGTGCGGTTTTCAAGCACGTGACGTTCCGAGATCCTGGGAAAGGATAAAAGACAAAAGAAAAGGCCTTTCTTATACAGCGGTAGTTAAGACTGATTCTCTTCGTTGTTCATCCTCGCTCGAGCCGGATTCTTAATCAGACTCTGCTCTGTTGGTCCCTTCACTTCAGGTCTAAAACTTCCATCGATTCTTCCTTTGTTTGATTTCCCTCAAATCTCTTGCCCCTTCTAGGTCAGGATAGCACTCTGTGGGCTAACTCAGAATCTGTCCCTCTGGATAGCACTCTGTGGCCTATCTCAGAATCTGATCGTTTAGTTGGAATCTCTGGATAGCACTCTGTGGGCTAACTCAGAATCCAATACTCTGGATAGCACTCTGTGGGCTAACTCATAGAGGCACAAGAGAATTTCACATAAGACAATTTATTATGCACTGATAGTTACTTTAATACACACTTATTAAAGCAACAAGTAAACACTTTCGAGCAACGCTCATTTTATTTTGATAGAAAAGCCCACCCCAATCGGTTACAGAACAAACTTTAACCTTCTATCTTCCGTCCTGTCTTCTAATCTTGACGTCCTCCTTCTTTGAACGCAAATAATCACACTTTAGTATTTAGTCGAGACGTTAAAAAGAAGACAGAAATTCGGAAACGGTTAAGTCTTTTAGGCCTTTGCACTTTACTACTTTCTTTTGATTAACTAATAAACGAGACTCGATCAATTCTCGTTTATAAACTGACTCGGCTCATTACTTGACACTTAGGTCAGTAGATAAATGGATGTCGATAACTTATAACGACTTAGAAGTTCTTAAGAGATTGAGTTGAAAAGAATTCAACTTAAGAAAATGAGTTTTGGAAATTTCTGCACAGGTCAGTAAGTTCATACAGAACGGGGTACTTCGAAACAGGGGATATGCCTTGTACCAAAAGAAATCCACGGATGTCTAGTTTACTCTTCAATTTACGGATCTCGATTTCGTTAAGCGAGCTAAAAGTTATGACAGTTTCCGTATCGCATCGCAAAACAGTCCGCGTGGAACCCTAGTGCTATTTAACTCGACGCACGACTTTCTAGGTTCGGTTTATGTTAACCCACTTATATACTCACGAAATTTTTGTTTCCAGGCAGTAGATACGAACAATCATTCATCATGAACTCCTTCACATTTCTCGATTACAAATACGACGTATAATTACTCGTCTTTTCAACTACCAATTACTAAACCAAATTCAATTCAATTTCACTTTCATTCTTTCAACTTCTAACTTATAAACTATAACTCATAATATCTCGTATCTCGGATGGAAATATCGTCAACTACAATATCGTTCATCAAACGACAACAATCATTATTATCAAATTGGTTTTCCTTATTCGACTTTTCTATCGATGTTTAATCTCGTTTTTTCGTCTCTTATTAAAAATCCAAACTTCTTAGAGTTCGTTCAAATTTTACGGTTACGATCATTAACTATCAAGATTAACATAGGTTCGAATCACAAACCTAAATCATTATCTAATCTTGACTTATCGACGATTCTTCGTCTCTTAGCGAAAATCCGACGTTCTCCGATTTCGCTCAAATTTTATAATAACGATCATTATCTATCAAGCATCACTAATATGTAAACCATATTCTAAAAACATTATCGAGCTTCAACTTATCGACAAGTTTCCGTCTCTTACGTTTTTCGTTTTATTTTTAGAAAAATCTCAATAAATTATATATTCATCCCCAATCATCCTACATCTCATTTCCATTAACCAATCATGCATATCATATCATCTTCTTCATCAAAACCTCACTTGTTCTTCTCTTACACTTTTATTTTTATTTTTAGAAAATTCTAATTAATTCATGTAGTCATCTAACATCATATTGAACACTAATCCATCTAACAATCATCAAGAAAATCGAACTAACGAAAACCCCTAATTTCTTCATATATTTCGGTAATTACAAATTAATTAGGAGGGTGATTTTCATGAAATTTCAACCATAGAAATCTAATTCTAAGCATACTATATCATGTAATAAACATAGGTTCATCATGCTTCTCCATCTCCATTTTTTTCGACAAAAAAACAAGTAGATGGAATCGAGTTTTTGTTCGGTTCATAACGTAGACGAAGTTCTTACCTTGACGTTTATGGACTCGGAACTAAGATTGATCGGTAGATGACGAACTTGTGGAGCTTTGAAAGCTTGAAGAACTCTAAAATGGAAGAAAAGTGAGAGAGAAGACATGGGGGGGGGGGGGGGGAGGTGGGCGGTAATTTAGAGGGTGGGAGAGAAGGAATGAGGTGTTATGTTGTTGATAATATCTCTTAAAATAGGATGACTAACAAGGTGTGAGTCATGGGGGGTAAGGTGGCGGTTTAGGTGGCATTTTTAAGGCCAAAATATCTCGTTTTCGGGTCTAATACGACGTATTAAAAATTGAGAAATAACTTCTTAGTCGGTTACGTATTCGGTGAAATCTAATTCGACCGTTAGATTAGAAATAAATCACATACTCGGAAAGCATATTTCGTTTTTCAAAATCCGATAAAAAGTCGGGACATCACAGTCCAAATTTTATCCAGAAAAATAATAAAAATGGATTTTTACTAACTTACTCGTCTCGCAAAATGAGTGAATGTAAAATCAGACGGTTTCTCGATTTGAGTTTTCGGGCGAAATATCTATCGGACGCGAAAACCCTAATACAGTAGTCGTTCAACCGACTTCTGGAATTTATTTTCAGAAACGGATTTCACCGTTAGTCTTAGAATTGAAAATCCTTAACTTAGGCGTGCAAAGCCTTAATTTATTAGAAAATTTTTATTTCTCGTCGGAAGAAAATATCTGGGGTATTAGACGTAAGCTTACTTAGTGGATTGCTTCCCCGAAAAGGAAGTTGTGGACGTAGGAGGTCGATCTCGGAACCACATTAACATAATGTGTGCTTTACTTCTGTATCTTTCATTCAATATTTTAATTTATGTACCTAAACCTAGTAACATTTCATATGCTCTGCACTAACTTGGCCCTCCATTTTCACTAAGGTTTCAATTTATGTAACGAACTTATCTCTCACCATCGTCCGCATTGCATAACTATTTAAAACCTTAGTTGGTGCAAGTAGTAACAAGAATCTGTCGGACTAGCGACGGAAAAAAAAACGTCGCTGAAAATTGGATATCCGTCGTGGAGAGGAATCGGTGACGGACTAGCGACGGACACATAACGATGTTGATTTCTTCGTCGTCGGGCTGCTCCGCGATGGAATACGAGTCCGTCGCTGATATCAACGAACGGACCAACGACGGTGCCACCGTCGTCAATTTCGGTCGATCGGAGGAGTGGAAACGGAACTCGGCAACGGATAATCCGTCGTTGGTTAAGGTACTCGGCGACGGACTTTCCGTCGTTGTTTATTGTTACCGGTGATGGAACATTCCGTCATTGAATGTAAAAATCAGCGACGGATTTGTGTCCGTCGTTGATATATGATTTTATAATATTAATTGTATCCGTCGCTGGTTTGTTACACATTATATGCTGCAGGTTGTTTTTATTGTTATCCTCTGTATATAATTTATATATGAACCACCTATTATCAATACAATCCAGATATTCCAAAACAAATCTAATTCCCAAAAACAAATTTCTCATCAAATATAGAAATATAATAATAGATTGTCATAAGTTTCAAGTACCAAACAAAATATTCAAGTATTAATTAACTAATCTACTAATGAAACAAAATATTCAAGTATTAATTAACTAATCTACTAATTAGTATCCTCATAATTAACATAAGTTGAACTGTTTAGCAATATAAATTAAAGACGAGGTGGTGGAGGTCCTCCCTGAGAGTTCTGCTGGCACTGCATCATCATGGCCATTTGTTGTGTCAATTGAGCTTGCACGGCAGCCTGCCTCTCTAGCTGCTCCTTTAGCTGTCTGCGCTCTTCTCGCTCCGACCGCAACTCAACATGTAACTAAGACAATTGTTGTGTCATTACCTCAGTGTTGGCTTGTGTAGACGTAGAAGAGCTGCCGGTATAACCTTTCCTAGCACGTATGCGTGCAGCTCCTCGAATTCCACCCCCGAACATCCTTCCTTTGCTGTTGTTCTCTTCAGCCACCTCCATGAAAATTTGATTCATGTCGACTTCCTGTTCTCCTTCATCTCCTTCATGTGACAGAGGCTCTTTCTTGATGGCTGCAAGCTCGTGTACTCTCTCCTACAACCAAATGCATATGAATCAATAATATGGAGATAATCTAAGAATGTTAAGTAGTAAATATAATTAGAATAACATACAACAATGCGCCTTGACTTAGCAGAAGTATACGTGTCACCGGATTTAGCGTGTATCTTCAAAAAGACATGCCAATCAAGCTTATCTTCAGGTAAATTTAGTTCTTTTGCCTGTTAAATATTAACAATCCAATAATCAATATACTAGCAATAATAAAATGAATACGATAGCCTATATAGAAAGCATGATTGCAAGTATGCAAAAATTATAACACTTACCAAAATTCTAGCATGCTCTGAAGTACTCCTTGAGCCTTCAAAATGCTTAACGATACCTGTTCCAGGCCCCTCGGGCTCCGACAATCTGTTGTCCCTGGCACTTTGGGCTTTCTTTTTTACATCCTCGTGATCCCAATAAACTTTCCACTCTTCTCATTCATCATTAGTGACAAATTGGGGCACTAGTCCTTCTTTAAACCAATCAGCCTTCATTGTGCTAATCATGTCCTTATACCTAATAGCCGCTCTCTTAAGCCATACTGCTTTATATCTCGCATCCTCAGCGAGATCCCAAGTAACTGTTTTCTGATTTAAACAACATGAATGAACAATCCACTATTATATACCAAGTCCAACAGCAACACACATATATAACAACTCCAACACGTGTAGCAAATTTCACAATCACACAACTGATTCATACAATGTATTATCAAACAACTGATTCAAGACCATCAACTACACTATCAATATAATCAAACATACATAAGCAATAGCTAAGAATTTAACCAAAAAATATGCAGTTACTGATTCAAAGATTAAATAAACTGAGCCACTTATAGTTTTCATGAACTAAGCCACTTATAGTTTTCCTTAAATGCTAGTGGAATGCAGAAAAATGTTTTGTCGATTATCATAGTGGTAATTGGTGTGTGTGCTTAAAAATGTAGCAACAACCTTTTATTCAAGTGTACATTAGAAGTATGAGATATTGTCATTTATCTGTTATTAATCGGCACTGAATGGCAGCTACTTAAAAGCCTCTTTATGAGTTTTCTTAAAAAATTACAAAGACCTTAAGTTTTCTTTATAAGCTGTCTAATTGAAATATGAGGAATTGTTTATCAATTATCATAGTGATACGTTGTGCTTCCAAATGTAGCAGCAACCTTTCAATCAAGTGCGGTAGAAGTATGAGATTTAGATATTTATCTGGTATTAATCGACACTGGTTTTACTCTTAATGTTTATTTCCCCAGATAGTTACCTTAGCAAAATTACCTTGAACTCTTCAAACCACTTTGTCCTCTTCCACTCGGGCACTAGCTTCCAGCAAAAACCACCTCTGAACATTGAACTCTTAAAGTTTGAAGTAATTGTCGATGCTGCAAAAAAATGGGGTTGGAAAGAGAACCTGAAGCCAACCACAATAACGAAAGATATGACCATGTATAAATAATATAAATACAACAATCTCTATAAATAAAATAAGTGTTAAATTTGAGAAAAACACATACTCTTCATCTATGAGGAGCTGTTGTTTACCGCCATGAGTGGGGACCATGTGTGATGATGCATCGACTGAAGCATCAGGGTGAGGTGTTTGGCCACGTCCTGAACCACCATGACTATGAGTAGGTGATTCTTGTGACCGGCTATCTGTAGAAGTAGTTGGCATCTGTGCACGAGGGGCTGAACCAGTGTGACCACGACCATGGCGGCTAGGAACTCGACCTCTAACAGTACGTCTTGGGCCAGGGGCTGAACCAGTGCTCACCCTACCATGTCCTGAATTTGGGGCTGAAGACATCTGCAAATGAAGTATGAAACATATAAACAAATATATATGAACAAAGAGTTATCATAAAAAAATTTCAAGTGTGCATACAAGTAAATCTACTCATCATCATCATCATCATCATCATCATCATCATCATAACTAAAATGATTATCTTCATCTGATAAATTGATTTCATCTTCTGAAACCTCGTCCTCTACCAATTCTATCACAACACCATGTGCATGAGATCCACTCGGCTCGTCATCAACATTTGGATTGCTACGGAAATGAAAGTCATCTTCCTAAAACGGTGGAGGTACTATTGACTTTAAGGGAATATCTATAGTTGCTCTAGATTTGATTTTACAAGCTTCCCACCAATCTTTCTTCGACTGATTCAAGCTTGGATATGGACAATAATATACTTGCACCGCTTGAGCAGCTAGGACAAAGGGTTCATATTTATTATACCGACGTTTATGGTTTATAGAAACCAAGTTAAAATCACGATGAACTAATGTCTCACTCGGTGATAGATCAAACCATTCACACTTGAACAATGTAGCCTTTTCAATGGTAACCCAGTGTACTCCAACCTCACAACTTCCAATAGACGACCATAGAAATCACAATCGTTTGTACTATAATTTGAGCATTTGATACACACTCCACTGCTCATAGTTGATCTTCGAGTCTCATGAGTGGTTGTGTGAAACTTATAACCATTCACATAATAACCATGATAAGTGTTAACGCATTGCAATGGCCCTTTTGCAAGAGAAATTAAGAACTTGTTTGTGACATTGTTTATTGGATCTCTGACCTACGAAATCATCATCAAACCTATATTAGAATTCAGATTCTTGTTCATTAAGTAATGACACTTAAATACAAACTCACATATGACTCAAACGAGGAGACGAATTCTTTGTCTAACTTGATATCAATATCAACATCTGTAATTGATGGAAATGATGCTCTCACTTATTCAATAAAGAGGCTTCAAACAACATGAGCAATTGTGTTAATTAATTTAAAAAATGGGTATTTAAATGATTTCAAAAATAATTATTGACATTATGATTACCTCAAATATTGATCTGTGACTTCACTACAATTGAGCAAAACATAATGTCGAGCGGAAATGTATTCTTTATCATCCAGATATCTCTTTGATGACTTTCCAAAAGATCGTCCGGGAAGTTGAAATATCGAAAGATTATCCGGATCATCACAACGTTCATCATCACCATCGCCATCATAATTACGAGGCACATTTCTATGCCTCGTACTAACATGGTCCTCAAAATAATATGAGCAAAATATTGATGCTTCTTCGACTAGATATGTATTGCAAATTGAACCTTCAACTCTTGCTTTATTTTTCACATTCTTTTTCAACTTACCCAAGTACCTTTCAAATGGGTACATCCACCGATATTGCACCGGTCCGGCTACCCGAGCCTCATCTACCAAGTGGACTGGTAAATGCTCCATGGAGTCAAAGAAACTAGGAGGAAATATGCACTCAAGATTACAAAGAATGACGGGAATATTCTCATGCAAGCGACACACATCTTCACCTCTAATGTTACCCGAAGTCAATTCCTTAAAGAACATGCTCAACTCAGTAATTGCCTTTCAAACATTAAGTGGGAGAAGTTCACGAAATGCAATTGGAAGAATCATTTGCATTAATACATGACAATCATGGCTTTTCATCCCGAACATTTTAAGTTTCTCCATGTTCACAGAATAAGCCAAATTCCAGCAGTAGCCATCTGGAAATTGTAGAGTTTTCAACCAATTACATAAGACTGATCTCTTAGCCTTATCCAGTGTGTAAATGGCTTTGAGGAAATTGCCTACTTCCATCACCTTGAAGTTCTGGTCTACTGCAGATCTGATTAAGCTCTTCTCTAGACTTTGTTGTATCTTTTTGTCTTTCCCGGGACATTCATCACAGTGTTGAAGATATTATCAAACACATTCTTCTCTATATGCATTACATCCAAGTTATGTCTGATAAGCAATATCTCCAATATGGCAAATCCCAAAAAATGCTCTTCTTTTTCCACCCTAAATTAGATTGTGCTGAACGTTTTGAAGGTCTACTTGTTGATTCATCAACATCAATTTCAGTTACCTTCTTCAACCCCAACATATCTATTTTATTGAGAAGTTCTTCCCCTATTTTCATTTCTGGAATTGGTGTCAAAATGCTCTTATTCTTTGTGAAAGCTTTTTTATTGCGGCGAAATGGATGATTAGCATGTGAGAACTTTCGATGGGTATCAAACCACGATTGTTTGCCACTGCATGGTAGAGTGAAAGCCTCGGTGCTCTCCACACAATGAGGACATGCAAGTCTTCCTGCAGTGCTCCAACCTGATAGCATAGCATATGCCGGAAAGACACTAATTGTCCATAGCAAAGTTGCACGCATTTGAAAATTCTGCCTCCCAAAGATGTCATATGTAGGAACACCTTCAACCCACAAGTTTTGCAATTTTGATATCAACGGCTGTAGATACACATCAATCTGCATCTTTGAATTGCGTGGCCCCGGAACTAATACAGTAAGAAACATGTATTGTTCTTTCATGCACATCCAAGGAGGAAGATTATATGGTGTAAGTATAATGGGCCATAAAGAGTATAGTTGTCCTGATTGCCCGAACGGCTAAAACCCAACTGTAGAAAGTCCCAGTCTTATATTACGAATTTCTGCTGTAAAAAAGGGAAACCTATCATTCAGATGCTTCCATGCTGGTGAATCTGCAGGATGACGCATAACTCCATCATCAATTGATGATGCATGCCAACGCATATGTTCAGCCGTAGTTGTGGATGCATACAACCTTTGTAGTGTAGGTGTTAGTGGAAAGTAATACATCTTCTTAAATGTTACTTGCTTCCTCTACGGCTTCCTGATGCATGGCCTTGGCCCTTATATCAAGGATGACCACAAGACTTGCAGTGATACAATCCACTATTAGAACCCCCATATATCATGCAATGATTCGGACAAGAATCAATCTTCTCAACTGG
The DNA here is from genome assembly GCA_029490685.1 of Schizonepeta tenuifolia. Taxonomy (NCBI): domain Eukaryota; kingdom Viridiplantae; phylum Streptophyta; class Magnoliopsida; order Lamiales; family Lamiaceae; genus Schizonepeta; species Schizonepeta tenuifolia. The sequence continues at coordinate 11,103,966 of CM055958.1, read as the reverse complement.
TAATCCCATACCACGTAATAACTTCTTTGTACTATAGAAGTTCTCAGGTACCAAGTTATTCTCTGGAACTGCCTCTTTCAATAATGCTGCAACCATATCATTACCTTTTTGTGTGATGTTATTTTCAGATTTTAAGCTCATAAGACGAGCAACAATTGATAGTTGTGAATGGTTCTTACAACCGGGCCATAACTCTGTATCTGCAGCAGTCAACATGTCATAAAATTGTTGTGATGCAGCATTGGGAGGCTCCTCTGCGTCATCATTCATCATAAACTGAGAAGCCCCGACATCCCTTAACATCTCAAAATAGGTATGTGATCCAGGTCCTTCAAAATTTTGTTCGTAGTTAACCTCAGGTGTTTCTCTTTCTCCTTGAAACTTCCACTGATAATAATTGGGTACAAACCCCGACTGAGCTAAGTGAAGGCGAACGGTATATTTTGTGTGGTAGGCCTTATTCTTACATTTGTTACAAGGACACTTAATTTTATTTCCATTCATATACTCCGGTCGATCAAGGGAAAACTTGATGAAAGTTTCAAGTCCATCTAAAAAGACCTTAGATATACGGTGATCTTGATAACGCTGATACATCCATTCACAACTAGCACTCATGATTTTTCTCCTTATTAATATATGCAGCAAATACACCCAATTTAGCACCTATTAACTAAAATCAATTATTAATTACATAATTCAAATTTATATTTAGTGTCTGATGCAAATAATTAAGCATTTCATTTATGCAATATTAACATTAAAACTCACAAGCTCAAATATGATGGACTTGAAAAGACACGTTATAAGTAAAATTCGCATATCAATTCAACTATATATTGTTGATTATTGAAACAGAAAATTACCTATCCAATTGATTTCAATTATAATTAAAACTCACAAGCTTAAATATGAAATGAAATGCTTAGCTGAGATTCAAAACCTCAAATAATCATTAATTTCTTCGGCCATCACTATTAATTAAATAAAAATATAGACAAATACTATTTGTGTATGGCTGTTAACAGAGAGAACTCAAAGCAGAGATCAAGATTGGCTACTACTACTACCAGGGCTACAACCAACAACATGTATTAGAGAAAATATATAACAACATATATCATATTAGCAAGAAACAAGACAATATATAGAGAAAGAGATCGAAAGAGAGGTAGATTATTACTCACAATATATGTTGCAGTCCGAGCAATGTGGATTATTACTCACAGTCAGAGAACATAACCTAAACCAGGACTAGTGCAGAAAATAGATTTGTGTCAGTTTGAGTGTTAGAGAGACAAGAAGAAGAAGAAAGTACTCACTCACTCACCACCAACAAATGACAAAAGCTCAACCAACACAACAGGCTTAAAGTACAAAAATGTGTAAATCAATGTTAATAATACATACTCTAGAAAGAGAGAGAGAGAGAGAGAGAGATGTATGTATGGTATGGATGGATAAAAATATCCGCCTTCTTTCTCCACAATGCAGCTCCACCAACGGCGGTGAATCTACCTCTAATAGTAGATGTGAGAGAGAGCGACGACACCTAGGGCACAAGAAGGCTGCAATGCGAGACTGACAGTGGTTCCGGCGCCGAGAGATAGAAAAAGTGAGAGACCTTTTGCGCAGAGAGAGAGAGTGACTGCGAGAGAGAGAGAGAGAGAGAGAGAGAGAGAGAGTCCTACCGTGAGATTGGAGCGGCGCTGGTGTGGTCTACTCCATGGCGGAGGCGGGAGGTGAGTGAAAGAGTTGACAATTGAATTGGGGATTTTATTAGGGTTTGAACAAAGATCGATTCTAATCGTATAATAGATAAAAAAATCAACGATGCACAAATTCGCCGTTAATCTGTCGTCAATTTTTTATGTTTCAATAAATTAAATCAGAAACAACTCAGCTTGTGTCCAAAGGATCCGGTACATTCGGTACATTCGAAACTCAGCTTGTGTCCATAAGAAATGTGTCGTTGCTAGACAGATTGAAGCATAACTTGCTCTCCGTTGGCCAACTGTGCGATAATGGTTTTTCTGTGAAGTTTGATGCACATTGGTGTAGGGTGAAAGACGTCAAGACCAAGAAACTTCTTCTATTTGGTAGACGATTTTCATCAGGTGGAGTCTATTACACTGACTGGTCGAGTAGTTCGCCAGAAACATACCTTGTATCCAAGAGCAGTTCTGAAACTAGCTGGCTATGGCATAAAATACTCAACCACTTCAACTTCAAAACCATGAATGCACTAGCTCGCCAACAACATGCAGTTGGAATATCGGACTTGAAATTCAGTTCGACGCACCACTGTAGTGTTTGTCAGCTCGGAAAGTTGGCTAGAGCATCATTCTGTCTCAAAGTGTTGCCATCAACATATCGAGTTCTGCAACCGATTCATAAGGATCTGTTCGGTCCGGTCACCCCTGAGAGCCTTAATGGAAATAAATACACTCTTGTAGTTACTGATGACTACTCGAGGTACACATGGGCGATCTTTAGCACACAAGAAAGAGACAAGAGAAGAGTTGCCTAAACTGATGCATAGACTTGCAAATCATCAAGGAAAATCTATCGTCGCCATCAGATCTGATTGCGGAACTAAGTTCCTCAATGAGTTTATCACTGAGTATTGTGAGAAGAAAGGCATAACTCACCAGACCTCAGCTGCAATGACTCCACAGCAGAATGGAGTAGCTGAAGAAAAATCGATCGCTGAAAGATGCAACAACTTGCATGCTCACCAACTTAGCTTTGCCAAAAAGATTTTGGGCACAAGCGGTCAACACAGCGTGCAACACACAGAACCGATCCCTCCTCACGAAACGGCAAGGGAAGACTCCATATGAGTTGTGGAGGAACAAAAAGCCAAACATTTCCTACTTTCGTGTGTTCGGTTCTAAGTGTTATATCCACAGCAATGGAAAAGCTCAGTTGAAAACCTTCGAGCCGAAAGCTGTCAAAGGCATATTCTTAGTATATGCTGTGAAGTCTAAAGCTTACAGAGTTTTCACCATCAGCTCCAAAATTGTGGAAATAACACCTTATGTGTTGTTTGATGAATCTGTTTTTGAGTGTAGGGAATAGACAAACTGGCAGATAGCTGAAGGAAGTGCACCGGCCCAGCCAGCTGAGACAAGATCTCAAGCTCAAAGGTTAAAGAATCTAGCAGAGCCGAATATTTGGTCAGCTGAAGTCAAAGAAGTGTACTCTTCTGACGATGAAACTGAAGATTTCGCCTCAATTCAAGGGGGAACTCCAGAACCAACTGACCAAGTGCCAACCGCAGCTGAAGCTCAGTCAGGTGACGCAACTGAGCAGCAATCAGGTCCAAGACATCCCAGTCCAAGATCAACCAGCTCCCCAGTTCATCCTTCATCTCAAACTGAGGATGGAACTGTACCAGAAGCAAGATCGCCAAGATCGGCGCCTCTTACTTCTCCAAGACAGTACTATTCCATCACGATGCTCGACTCAGCCAAGCGAGCCAAGAAGCACAAACGTTGGTTTGAAGACCACATTAATGATCTCGTGATAGAAAATCTGCAGGCCGTCGTCCGGACTAGACGTTCAGCTCAAGTTGATGATACCTCAATTTATGTTCCGACTCAGTCGGGAACCTCAGCTGATGATGAATCAACTTTGGAAACACAATATGCTGACGAGCTCAGGATACTAGAAAAGCTGGAACAAGTAGGAGATGTAAGCTTGATCGCATGTTTTGTGGCAGATATGCCATAACCCAAAAACATCTTGGAAGCTTTGAGATGTATTCAGGGTTATTGGGATGAAGTGGATCTTCAAAAATAAGCGTGACGCCATTAGGTGTGTTGTGAGAAACAAGGCTAGACTGGTAGCTCAAGGTTACTGACAGCAGGAAGAAATTAACTTCGAGGATTTATTCGCTCCAGTTGCTCGTTTGGAAGCAATTCGGATTTTCCTAGCCTACGCCCCGCTCACCACAAGTTCAAACTTTATCAAATGGACGTGAAGTGTGTGTTTCTCAATGGCGACATCAAAAAAGATGTTTATGTAGCTCAGCCTCCAGGTTTTGAAACTGGTGATGGCAGAGTCTACAAGCTGAAGAAAGCCATATACGGACTGAAACAGGCTCTGCGCGCATGGTATGAAACCTTGTGTGGCTTTCTACTCGAATCAGGGTTCGAGGTTCAGTAGACAAGACCCTTTTCACCATCAAAGTTGGAGGAAACATCCTGGTGGTGCAAATCTATGTCGACGACATCATCTTCGGATCCAAATCCGAAGATCTGTGCAAGAGGTTCTCCCATCTCATGAAGGAAAAATTTGAAATGTCCATGATGGGAGAGATGGATTATTTTCTTAGGTTGTAGGTGAAGCAGTCACCAGAAGGAGTTTTCATCAATCAGTCCAAGTACACAAAGGAGTCGATCTCCAAATTTGGACTGACCTCTAGCCGGACCATGAAGATCCCAATGAATACAAATTGGAAGATTGACCCGGGCCAAGAAGGAAAGCTCGTCGATGCCAAGATGTATAGAGGGATCATCGGGTCGTTGCTATATCTAACTACTAGTCGACTAGACATCTCCTACGCAATTGGAGTTTGTGCAAGATTTCAGGTTGAGCCTAGGGAAGCTCACTTGCACACAGCAAAGAATATCATCAAGTACCTCAAGGGATCCCATATGGGACTGTGGTACCCAACTGATGATAACATTGAACTGATCGGCTATTCAGTCACAGACCTAGCCGAAGACAGAGTTGATAGGCGATCAACCTCTGGATACTGTCAGTTCCTAAGAAGCAAGTTAGTTTCCTGGTTCTTGAAGAAACAAGTCTGCGTCGCCACCTCCATAACTGAATCGGAGTATATGGCAGCTGAAAGCTGTTGTATGCAAGTCCTCTGGCTGAAGCAACAACTAAGAGACTACGAAGTGGAGACTGGCCAAGTACCCATCTTCTGTGATAGCTCGAGTGCTATAGCCATCACGATGAACCCATTTCACCACTCCAGGACTAAGCACATCGATATTCGTCATCACTTCATACGTGATCATGTCGAGAAGAAGGATGTCATTGTTGAGAAAAGTCACACTGAAATTCAGAGAGTTGATATCTTCACAAAGCTGTTGGTGGAAGATTGATTCAAGATGTTGTGTCAACTCTTTGGATTGCTCAACTCGACTGAAGAAGAAGCCATAAAGATGGAGATCACAAGTTGAGGGGGAACTGAGCGATCTCGCCTTCCCGTCCAGTTCAGCTGAGTGATGGAGTCAAACCTCCACTGAACTGATGATTTGAGTCAGTTGAGAGCTAGCTGAGTGGAAGAGTCAGTCGAGGTCAACGCCGACTGAGTAACGCTATGTTGACTTATTGCTTTGAATTTAATTTAAGCATCTGTTATAAGTCATTCACATTGAATTAAGCCAAACAGTCACCTCCCTGAAAAGCTGGTCTAGTCCCTTAGACTATGCTTGTAGATCGCGATTGGGCTGACATAGCATCACCTACTCTCCACACCGCCTTATGACGGGTTCCATCACCGTCGTTTCTGGAGCAACTTTTTCTGAAACGACACATTTAAATATGTCGTTTATCTCGAAGAAACTGCACGAGTTGATCTGATCCGTTGATTTGGATCTCAACACCCCTATAAATTGGGGGCTTTGCAATTCATCTTGCATATCATCCAGGATACGTATCTCAACTACTCCAAAATTTTCTGCTTCTCTCTCATAAAATTTTTGCTTTGTGGTTTATCTTCCTCTTCAGAAAAACCTACCATTCGAGAATATGCCTTCCCACTTTGCAAAGCGGTCCTTTCCTTCCGCCAGCAATAATGTTATGTTTGTGGCTACATGAGACACAAATGCCTCAAAGGACGACAGATGATATGGGTGCTTCGTGGCGTCAGCTTGGTAATGCAGCTCCCTGAAGTGTTCTTCCAATTGCACATCAAGTTGAAGATCTGCAATCCCACATCACCTGAACAGGACCTCCATAACATGTCCGTCAGATCGTCCGTACAGCCTCCGACATTCCCTCCTGAGACTACTTCTTGCAAAGATTTCTCTTGTTCGCAAGATAGTCTGAGTCGAGTAGTTTTCCCCAGACGAGAAAGAAGACATAGTTTTCCTCAGCGAATCAAGTCTGGAATGTCTCAAGCGAATCCCTCTCTCCCCTTAAGTTTTTGCTGATGACAAATAGGGGGAAACAACATAAAAGACACTGGGTATTTGTTGCTCAGACTGTTCACTCCAATTTGATGCGAAAATCCGATGACCTTTCGTGCAGGATAAAAGGCTGATAGAAGCCGAAGAAGAAAGCTGACTACTTCTATTCAAGGAAGACTTTTCAGGCAACTGACGTCAGCTACCAAGGCTGTTGAAGGAAAAAATGATAAGGTCATAAAAAAGGATGACCTCAATCTCCAACCTTGGGGTGAAAAAAGATGAAGACCCCCCCCCCCCCCCCTAAGGAGGTGGAGGAGTCGAAGACGAAGTTCTAGAGTAGATTAGAAGTTAGGACTGTAGTTTTAGTTGTAACTGTAATCCTCCCCAATTTGTTATCAGTTGTAACAAGTTGCTAGTTTAAAAAGGTCTTCGGTAGTTGACCTCACTTGTTTTGTTGTCCAAGTTCGAGGTCAATATTTTTTCATTTTTTATTTTTATTTTTTGTGCTCACACTTTCCTTTTAAAGACTAAAATCGAGTCTTTCTTTTAGTCTTGCTGGTATCAGCTAGTGGAATTAGTTAGGAAAGGATGGTGATGTCAGCTAGGGGTTTTGGCATCATAAAAAAGGGGAAATTGTTGGGAAAATTATAAAGGTTTCGAAAGATGCCTAAAACCCAACTGATCCTGACCGAGTAAATGATTGCCTTTAGTCTGTTTAGATAGAGCTCACTATTTGAGCGTAAGGATTTTATCTTTACAAGAGTCCAGCAGAAGAAGTCAGCCGAACTAGAGAAGGAAGTTCGTGAAGAACTCAGTTGAGGCTCAAGCTCAGCTGAGGTCCAGACTCAGCTGAGAGATTACACTCAGTTGAGACTCAAGGTCAGTTGGGACATCAACCCCAACTGAAGCACGGACTTAGTTGGACAGCAGCTCAGTTGACTCACAACTGAACTACGCAACTGAAGGCATACAACTGAAGGCATACAATTGGACAGCAGCTCAGTTGACTCACAATTGGTGTGCAGTCCAGTTCCTAAATCTAGTCGGGAGCACAAGTCTGCTAGAAAACTTTTCATAAATGGGCCGACAATAGCGACGTGCAAAAAGCATGGTCGTAGGCTAAAATAGAGGTCTTCACAACAAGGCTAAAATGAGGATTTTCAATACAGGTAGAGAAAAAGCACTCTAAAGTGCCGAGAGACAACACAAAGAGTAAAGCAGCGCAAACAGCTTTTCACCTCTCTCTCTCTCTCCAAGCAAGTTGACTAGCGAAAAAGGAGTAGAGTGATTTCTCTACTCTTCCCCTAGCCTCTCAGAAGGTTTCCTTCCTGATTGAGGCTAGCGATCAAGTCCTTGCTTGTTTTGTATCCCCTCAGGACTGTGTCTCAACGAGTTTTAGTTCTTAGCCTTGGGTTGAAGCCTCCACTCCCCTAAAGTGTACAGGCTTCTTTGTTGGATTCTCCCCCCCCCCCCCCCCCAAAATCCAAACCCAGGTTACTTGGAACCCGTAATCCAAGCAGCGAAACCTTGGAACCAGCAATCCAATATCTTGTTGCTTGGAACCCATAATTCAAGCAGTGGTCCCTTGGAACCAGCAATCCAATACCAGGTTGAACACTTACCCGGAAAAGTGTTAAGGGGTTTAGTTCGAACTCAAAATCAAACTGGTTACACTACGAAAAAACAGTTAATCTACGGCAGAAATATCGGTCGGCGTGTCATGAAAATCAGTCGGCATTTGGATTTCCCAACTGATTGGCAATGGAAAAAATTTGTCGTTGTTTTCATGGTCGCTAAGCAGAACAACGACCGAATTTCAGTCTATCGGCAATATCTACGACGGATCAAGGACGGAATATCCGTCGCTGATATCAGTTATCAAATCGGTCGTCTTAGATAATGGCGACAGAATGATGACGGAAAATCCATCACAGATTAACAACAAAATTTATCCGTCACCGATTTTAAAGAGGATGGAGACCGAACTTCCGTTGTTGATCCATTGTTAAGTAACGACCGACTATTTTCGTCGTTGTTTTTTAGATGTATTGCTACTGTTTTATCCATCGTTAATCCGTCGGGGTTTTATTTTCCCCCTAATAGATATATTCAGCTTTTATTTATTTTTCCATGTTCTAAAATCCTGTTATTCAATCGAATATATATCCAATCTAAAAACACAATAGCTAAAGTACAATAGACAATGAAACATGAAATTCAAATGTAACTCAAATATCATAAATTAATAAGTTTTGAATATGAAATTCTAATATTAACAAACACTTAAAATTATGTGCTATTATCTTTCAAAATAACTACTACGTACATTCAAGGTGGTGGTGGGGGGGAGGGGGGCTGATCTCATGAACGGTTGCATAAGCATGTCGAGTTGTTCCTTCATCTTGGTAGACTCGGCAGCTTGCCTTTCTTGCTCAGCAGCCTACTTCTCAATGCGCTCCTCCAACTGGCGACGCTCGTCACGCTCAGATTGCACCTGTTCCATCAGCCTGGCACGCTCATTCTTTTCAGCCTCAAGCTCCGTTCGCAAAGATGACAATTGTTGTGTCATAGAATCCGTGTTAAGGGCTGATGACACCAGCGAGCCCTCAGTCAAGCGAGATCTACTTGTGTACAAAGATGCTCGATCTCCCAAACCTACAATTCTCCACTTGCTCATGTTTTCCATTCCCACTTCGATGAATATCTTGGTCATATCGATATCTTCCTCTTCATTAGGGTCTTGTAGCTCTATCTTCTCATGTGCAAGCAGGTACACCCTCTCCGAGAGAACAATTCAGATACTCGTTGATATATTAAGAACGGTAGTATTGGATCGAAGCGCGAATTGGAAAGATATCTTACATTTAGTTGAATTCGCGTATAACAATAGCTATCAAGCGACGATAGGAATGGCGCCTTATGAGGCATTGTTTGGAAAGAAATGTAGATCACCACTTTATTGGGATGAAGTGGGTGAAAGGAAGAACCTAGGACCAGATACGGTCAATCAAATGATCAAGATCATTCGGCAGATTCGAGTTAGAATGAAAGAGGCTCAAAGCCGACAGAAGTCTTATGCCGACGATCGTCGAACCAATCTTAGTTTTGAAATTGGGGATAAGGTTTTCCTCAAGATTTCTCCGTCTAAAGGAATCGTTAGATTCGGTGTTAAGGGTAAACTCAGACCAAGGTTTATAGGACCTTATGAGATTCTTGAAAAAGTAAGACCTATTGCTTATAGATTGGCCTTACCGCCAAGTCTAGGAAGTGTCCATAACGTGTTTCACGTATCTCAGTTAATAAAGTATGTCTTTGACCCTAAGCACGTAATTAGCCAGCAAGACGTCGTTCTTGAATCTGACTTGAGTTATGAGGAAAAACCACTATCTATCTTGGATCGAAAAATACAAGAGTTAAGAACCAAGTCGATACCAATAGTAAAAGTATTGTGGAATCACCACGGGCAGGAAGAAGCCACGTGGGAACTCGAAGAAAAGATGAAAGAAAAGTACCCTTACCTTTTTGAAGAAGGTATGTAAATTTTGGGACGAAATTTCTTGTTAGAGGGGTAGGATGTAATACCCCGGATATTTCTTCCGTCGTCAAAATAAAAATTTAATTATAAATTAAGGCTTTGCACGCCTAAGTTAAGGATTTTTGATTCTAAGACTGACGGTGAAATCCGTTTCTGAAAATAAATACAAGAAGTCGGTCGAACGACTACTGTATTAGGGTTTTCGCGTCCGATAAAATTTTCGTCCGAAAACTCAGATCGAAAAACCGTCAGATTTTACATTCACTTTTTCTTCGATACGAGTTCACCGGAGAAAGTCAGTTTTTATTATTTTTCCGGGCGAATTTTGGACTGTCTTATCCCAACTTTTCATCGGATTTCGGAAATCGAAATATGCTTCCCGAGTATGTGATTTATTTCTAATCTAACGGTCGAATTAGATTTCGCTAAAAGCATAACCGTCTAGGATTTTAATTTCTCGATTTTATAACGTCGTATTAGACCCGTAAAATGAGATATTTCGACAAAATATCTCACCCCTAAACCGCCACCTAGGGTAAGTGAGTCATCCTTTAGATATTTCCTACTTTATTCAATCCTATCTAAGTTAGTCATCACCTTCTCTCTCCCTCCCTCCATTACCGCCCCTCCCTCTCTCCTTTCTCTCTCTCAATCCTCCATTGAAGTATTCTTCAAGCTTTCAAAAGCTCCACAAGATACTCGTCTACCGATCAATCTTAGTTCCGATTCCATAATCGACAAGGTAAGAACTTCCTCTACATATTAAACCAAACAAAAATTCTTTTCCATCAACTTGATTTTTTCGAAAATTTGGAGAAGAATAAGGATGATGATTCTATGTTTAATACATGTTATAGTATGTTTAGGAATGGTTTTTATGGATAGAAATCATGAAGAAATCATCCCCCCTTAATTATTGTTATTACCGAAATTTTATAGGAATTAGGGGTTTGATGTTAGTCGATTTTTCTTTGAGGATTGATTGGTGGATTCATGTTCTATGCATTGATAGATAATCAGATGAATTAATTGGCATTTTTCTAAAAATAAGAACCAAAGTATAAGAGAGAAAGAAGTGATGATTTGATGTAGTAAATGATATGATTTGCATGATATGATGATAGAAATGATATGTAGTGAGTATGTAGATGATTATATAATTTATTGGAATTTTTTTTAAAATAAAATAAAAATTGTAAGAGACGAAAAGTCGTCAATAAGTTAAGACTCGTTAATAATTTGAGTATGTGATTTACGTATTAGTGAATCTCGATAGTTGATGATCGATATTGAAAAGTTTGAGCAAAATCGGAGAACGTCGAATTTTTGTTAAGAGACGAATAATCGTCGATAAGTCGAGATTAGATAATGATTTAGGTTTGTGATTTGAATATATGTTAATCTTGTTAGTTAATGATCATAATCGGAAAATTTGAACGAATTCAAAGAAAGTTGGAATTTTGATAAGAGACGAAGAAACGAGTCTAAGTGTTGATAGAAAAGTCGAATAAGGAAATTAATCGGTTATTAATGATTGTTGTCGTTTGACGAACGAGATTGTAGTTGACGATATTTCCATCCGAGATACAAGATGGTATAAGTTATAGTTTATGAACTAGAAGTCGTTGAATGAAATTGATTTGAATCGGAATTTGGTATAGTAAATGATTAGTTGAAAAAGACGAGTAATTATACGTCGAGTTTTTAATCGAGAAATGTGAAGGAGTTGTCATAAAAGATTGTACATGTTGACTACCTTGAGATGAAATTTTCGTGAGTTTAAAGGTTGTATAGCATTGATCGGACCTAGGGAATCGTGCGTCGAGTTTTATCGAGCATTAGGGTTTCACACGGACTGAACTGCAACCTTTCACGGAAACTGTCATAACTTTTAGCTTCTTTAACGAAATCGAGATCCGTAAATTGGACAATAAACTAGACATCTGTAGCTTTCTTTTGGTATAGAGAACATCCCCTATTTCTCAGGAACCTGTTCTGTATGAACTCCAGAACCTCTGCTTTGTGCAGAAACTTATGTAAACCTAATTTCTTAAGTTGAATCCGTTTCAACTTCGTTCATTGTGAACTTCTAAGTCGTTATAAGTTATCGAATCCCATTTATCTACTGACCTAAGTCTTGAGTAAAGGAACCGAGTTAGTTTCTAAATGAGAATTGATCGAGTCTCGTTTATTCGTTAAATCAAAAGAAAGTAGTAAAGTGCAAAGGCCTAAAAGACTAAAACCGATTTCGATTTCTTGTTTCTTTTATCGTTACGATCGAGTTTTAAAGTTTTTTTATTTACGATAAAAGGAGGAAGTCAGTGCCAAGGATAGGACGGAAGATCAAGGACGGAAGCTCGTATTATAGTTCTGTAATCATTAAGGTGGGCTTTTCTATATACGAAATAAAATGAGCGATGCTCAAAAATCTTTATTTACAGCTTTGATAATTGTGTTTTCAAAGTGATAATCAGAGCATGAAATATTTGTTTTATGTGAGTTCTCTTGTACCCTTCTGAGTTAGCCGACTGCTATCCAGAATTATAGTTAGTCGACCTGCTAACTAAAACGATCGGACTTTGAGTTAGCCGACTGCTATCTAAAGTTAGTGTACACAGTAGCCGTTGTGTGTGGAACCCTGTTGAGGGGTGGCCAACCACGGTGATATTATTGGGCAAGATTGAACATAACATCTGAGAAAAATGCTTGCGCAAGCTATATTGTGAAAATGAGAAAGAAAATGTTTAGTAGACACGGGTATTTATTGAAAAACCCCGATGTGCTACAGAAATGAGATGCCTGATTTATCTATACTCGTATTATATGTTTTCAGCAATGTGCCCACTAAGTATGTTTATACTTAGCCCTGCATATGTTTTATAAATGTGCAGGTTGAGTGACGGGAGCAGTGGAGGTTGAGTAAAGAGTCGTAATTAGAATAAAGGACTGTATGTCAAGCTTAACGCTTTCCGCTGCCAATCTTTTTGAGTTAATGTATCTATCTTTTGGGTCTAAGCCCCGTACAATGAACTTAGTTCCTTTTGAACAACTTGTCGAGCAATCCTTCAAAGTTGTCTCTTTCAATAAAATCTGTTCATAGATATCAGTTGTCGTTTAATCGTTGTCTGTTTATTTATTTATCCCCCTTCTTCCCCGCTTCTTTAATCCAATCCCTAGTCGCACCCCGGCTTTGCCGTCCCTCGGGATTTGGGGCTGTGACATAATTTCTATCCCAAGGGGAGAAGATCCTTCAGAAATTATTCCATCTATCCCAATAAGTATCACTAAAAATACAAGGCAAAATGGTATTCATAAATAATCCATATTTTGTCATCTCATAATAGTTGCATAATATAAATTATGTTCATAATAATAACATAATATATAAATTGAACATTTCATACTTTTGTTACATTAGGATTGGCAGTGATGGACCTCCACCAAATACATGTATGTTATGATACTTTAAATACTACTACTACATTAAAGATCAGAATTGGGGCCAGATTTCAAATATACCGCACCCTTAGCATCAACTACAATGTTTGTACGTGTGTGTATCCTTTGCTTAAAATTATGTTTGAAACATGCCTTGACTCTATCAAATATAAGGAAAAGGTCGAACAACATTTAGGAAATAACTTTATCTAAGACAAAAACTATAACTAGAATTAGCTAGTCCTATATAGGGAATACTTAATCAATCTTTCTTTCTCTACTGTGTAAAACCAAATATTCGACCACAAAAAAAATTCATAAACTATTCACATGTAATCATCAGCAAAACCAAATACTATTGTTATGCAGTAATCAGCAGTATCAGGACAAATCCACACAATCAACTACCAATGGTATAAACTATAAACAAACCCCACAAAAAAGAACAAAATTAACACATAAACTCACATTGCCAAAGTGATTGAAACGTTTTTCCCTAGCAGATTTTCTTATCCCCTCTGCCGCAATATATTGTATCCCAAGGGGGAAAACAAAAATGAGAGAGAGAGAGAGAGAGAGAGAGAGAGAGAGAGAGGAAGGGCTGACCTTACCGTACGGCGTCGTAGACTCGTAGTGGTGGTGCGGCGTCGGCAAGTAGAGCGACGTCAACAACTCAGCACCGGAACCTAATTGGAGAGAGAGGTCACCGAAAATGAGAGATAGAGAGACTGGAGGGAGAAAATAAGGAAGGTCGGAGGAAATTCAACTTACCGGCGGCAACAATTGGGAAGGTTGGAGGGAATGAGGGAAGCGCGAAATGAGAAATTAGGAAGAATGAGAAAGCCGAATTAAACTAGGGCTTTTTCAAATGAAAACGGCAATGGAAAATATCGGTCGGGAAATATTTAAAATCAGAAATTTTTTTAACAACAAACTAGTTCCGTCGCCGGCAATTTGAAAACTAAAAAAAAAAAACACATCAACGATCGCAATAAATCCGTCGTTGATACTAACGACTGATGTTCCGTTGTTAAGTCTGTTGTCAATAGTGGCGCGAACATTTCCCGCGATAATCCATCGCCGATTCTATTGGCATTGCTGCCTTTTTTAGTCCATCGTGGATTCGTCGTTGATGCGTTGTTAATCGCCGACCTAATGCATTCCGTCGTTGTTTCTGTTGTTATTTTGATTTTTTTGGTAGTGTTAGGTTTGTTTGGAACCCGAAATCCAAGTGGGCGTTTGGTGAAGCACACGTAAGATTACCTAGTGGATAGCTTCCCCGAAAAGGAAGTCATGGATGTAGGAGGTCGATCTCCGAACCACGTTAAAATACTGTGTGCTTTACTTTCTGTATCTTTCATTCAGTATTTTAATTTATGTACCTAACCAGCTAACATTTCATATGCTCTGCACTAACTTGTGAGTTTAACCCTCCCCCTTCACTAAGGTCTCAGTTTATGTAACGAGCTTATCTCTCACCATCTTCCGCATTGCATAACTGTTTAAAACCTCAGTTGGTGCAAGCAGCTGATCTTCAGGCATAAGAGTCAGCTGAGCTACCGACTGTGTGATTGGCTCCAACTAGGCAACTCAGTTGTAGAGCTACTCCAACTGTCTCTTCCAGTTGTGAGTAAACCGACCTGAGCAGTATACCTCAGTGAAAAGACGTTAAGCAAAACGAAAATTGCTACCGGTGTATTCCCCCCTCCCTCCCCCAATACACCAGTTACTCGTTATGGGACCATCATAAACTTATAATTAGGAAAGACAATATTTCACATTCTCATTATTAACTATTTTTCAAATCTAAATTTGTTTATAATTTTTCTACATGTTTTTCATTCTAATCTTGATAAAATTATTAATTTTTCTGACATACCGTCTCAAACCGTTGGGTGATAGTCCATAAAATTTTGAATACTGCAAAGTTAATATTAACTAAAATTAGCAAAAATCTTTCTTTTCATGTCTATTTGAACCATCTCGTTAGTTTCAGGTCGTCCATGATAAGAGTGGTCTTTCCATAAATGGAAATGATCCACTTAAAATGTTACCATTTTATTCTTTGAACATCTCTTTATTTACCAAAAAAACATGAGAATAACAATGAAATAAACATGAATTTCAAAATCCATTCATAATACATCTACGTAAATTCACTCTCCATTATTAAAATCCATGTCATTCCCTTCAGACCCTATTTATCGTTGACATAGGGAGTATTAACTAAAATTAGTAAAATTCCTTCTTTTTATTTCTATTTAAACCGTCTTCGTGTTCTATGCTAAAATGATAGCCTCAATCTTAGCCAAAGGCTTTTAGATATATTTACATCTTCAATTTTTTATTTTATTTTCTTATTTTTTAGCTATACATACATTTAATTCAATGTGATATATTTTTTGGCACACATTATAGAATACTTTTTAGAAATAAGAATAAAACATGAAGAGAATTCCACGTAAACTTCCTCAATATCTAGTGATATTGTATAAAAAATTTAGTGCCAACTTATAAAATATTCATAATGGGGATTAAAATCCAATATATATCTCACCTTTTTAAAATACACAAAATTTAGCTATTTTTTTTTTAAATTTGGGACAAAAATACCCTTAATAAAGGGCGCGCGGATCGGGTCAGGGCACGGGTCGGGTTGGATTGGATTGGGTACTTTTGACACTAATTAGTGCTAAAGTACCAAATTACTTAGTTTTTTTTTGTGCTTTCAGTTGGTACTTTGGCACTAATATGGTCATTAGTGCCAAAGTACCAAATTACTTAGTATTTTTTTTGTTGCATTATGTTGGTTCTTTTGACACTAATATGGTCATTAGTGTCAAAGTACTAAGTTACGTAGTTTTTTTTGTGCTTTCTATTTGTACTTTTGGCACTAATATGGTCATTAGTGTCAAAGTACCAAGTTACGTTGTTTTTTTTTGTGCTTTCTGTTGGTACTTTTGGCACTAATATGTTAGTGCCAAAGTACCAAGTTACGTAATTTTTTTTTTTGTGCTTTCTGTTGGTACTTTTGGCACTAATATGATCATTAATGCCAAAATACCAAATTATTACTATCATTAAATTTCGTCACGACAATGTCTATTTTTGAACATGATAAGTTATATTGTTCCAATTTTACGGCTCCGCCTTCGGCTCCGATTTTACGGCTCCACCTTCGCTCCGATTACTAATATAAGGATAATCATCGGATAACAATTTAGATTTTTTTTGCTCACTTCGAGGCCTTCGGCTCCCCTCGCTCGAATCTTGACCAAAGAAGAAACGACAAATAAAAAAATGAAGAGGCAAAAAAAAAGAAACTAAAAAATTTGGAAATAAAAAAAATACTAGAAAAAGAAGAAAAAACTGGAAAAATTATAAAAAAAAAGAAAAAAAAAGAAAAGAAATCTGGAAAATAAAAAAGAAAACAGAAAATAAAAAAAATAGAAAGAGAAACTGAAAAATAACAGAAAAAACCTGGAAATAAAAAAGGATGAAGAGAAAAAGGTTAAGCAATGATGGATCCGAATAGAAGAGGGTTAAAGGTTAATTAGATCACAAATTAAAAAGAATGGCTATAATTTGTGTTTTTAAAAAGATGGGTTATATATTGGGTTTGCTTACTCATTATGGGTGTATGGCTGATAGTCCCGGTAACGAGTATCTGGTGTAACAATTTTTGCTTTATAAAATATCTTCATTGAGTTTACTGTTCAGGTCAGTTTGCTCAACAACTGTGAAAGTCAGTTGGAGCTGCTCTACAACTAAGATGGTCAGTTGGAGTTGTTCACACAGTTGGGTGCACAACTATCTTCTTTGATTAAGGGTCAGTTGTGTATTCCAGCTAAGGTTTCAAAGAGTTTAACGTTTGCGGAAATTGGTGGAATTAAAAGCTCATTACTAAAACTGAAACTTTAATGAAAAAACAGGGAAGGTCAAGTTCTCAAAACTTAGTGCAGTTTGTGAAAGTGCAGGTTGTATGATTAGTCAGTTGGTTAGATAATTGAATTTGAATACTAAATGTATATACAGAATGTAAAGGACACAATATTTTAATGTGGTTCAGAGATTGACCTCCTAAGTCCACGACTTCTTTTTCGGGGAAGTAATCCACTAGATAAGCTTAGGCGTGCTTATCAAACGTTCCACTTGGTTTGCGGGTAACAAGCAACCTAACTAGTTCGATTACGGGTTCGAACAAAACCTTACAACACTTTTACGGGCAAGTGTAAAGCCTGGCTTAGATTATGGGTTCTAAGGGGACCTAGTCTTAGATTGCGGGTTCTAAGGGACCTAGTCTTTGATTACGGGTTCAAAGGGACCTAGTGACTTTGATTGCGGGTTCAAAGTCGGACCTACGGTTTGGGGGTTTGGAGTTTTTCCAACTATGAAGCCTTCTACACAGAGAGAAGTGGAGGTTTCGTCCTAATTAGAGACTCGATTTTTTGAGAGAGAGTCTGCTTGGACACAAATTTAAGCAAGAACCTATATTCTAGACTCAATTAAAAAAGGGGCTTTTTGAGAGGCTAGATGGAAGAACAGGACGAGGTGTGGACACTTTACTTCTACTGGTCTTCGACTGAGGTCTTCTTGCTGGAGAGAGTGGTGGTATGCTGCTGCTGCTACTTCACCTTGAGCGAATCTATCTGCAACTTAATCTTCTTCTTCTTCTTCTTCTCTCTCTCTCTCTCTCTCTTCTTCATTTGTGGAAACTTCTATTTATAGAGAGAGATCAAATAAGCCATTGGAAATAGCCGTTTAATCTCAGCCAAAAACATGACATTCCACCTGCTTTACTGGAACTTTCCTAAAATGGTAACTACGACCTTCGTTTTTTGCGCGTCGCTGTTGTTGGCCCATTTATAGTAAGTTTTCCAGCTGACTTGTGCTTCCGAGTAGATTTGAATTCAGACTTCAACTCTTCTGCCTTCAACGTCTTTAAAATCTTTTCTTCTCAGCTTTGCGACGTCTGACTTCGACACAACTTCTCTTCACGCTTGAGCTGCATGGGTCAGTTGAAGAGTCAACTGAGCTGTTGTCCAACTGAGTCCGTGATTCAGCTGAGGTGAGGTTGAGGTTCAGATGAGTTCCTGTTCAGCTGAGCGTGTGTCTCAACTGAGTTCTTCACGAATTGCCTTTTTCAGTTCGACAGTCTTCTTCTGCTTGTCCCTACGCTCAAACAGTGAGCTCTAGTTAAGTTCAAACTGATGGCTTTTATCTACTCGGTTAAGGTCAGTTAGATTTTGGAATAAATCAACCTTTCTAATTTTTCCAATAATGACTATATATTCTCAAAAGTTTATTACTTGTTTGCCTTAAAATACAATTGTATTTCACAATAGTTAACTTATGTGTTTCAAAAATGAATTTAAATTGTATTCAGAATTTATTTGCATTAATTATAAATCAAATTTAGAAAATTAATATTTTTTTATGAGTCTAAACTTATAATTAGGAATTAGATTTGGTACTATCATTCATTTTTTTAAATTTAAATTTGTTTAGAAATTTTTGACACATTTTTATCCTAATCTCAATTAAAATACTCCGCGCGAGTCTAGTGATTTTACCATACATATCTGCGTCTCAAATCTGTTGTGCAATAGTCGATAAAAATCTTACAAAGTTAGTATTAACTAAAATTAGTAAAAATCACTAGATAACAGTGCATACGTAACTGTAATTCTGGAAAACCGTTATGTATGAGCGCATTTTTTATATAGATAACTTAGTTTTAAAAATTCGTTACGTATATAATGTTATGTATGTTATAAAATAACGGTACTAAGTCATCTGTTATGCCAAAGCGTTATTTTTTAGACACATATGTAATGATTTATCTTAACCGTTATGCCATTCGTTATGTATGAGCGATTTTTTTTTAAACATATGTAACGAAATCTTGAACCGTTACTCTCATTTGTTATATATGTGCATTTATTATTTTATTTTTATTTTTTATTATTTTAATTGGTCTAAAAAATTGAAAAGATTTAGACCAAATATTTGTGCGCGAAACATTTCTAAGTAAAATTCTATTTCCCGCCGTTCATTCCAAAGTTTCCCCCCCCCCCCCCCCAAATTCTCAATTCCTCTTGAATTCGCTGCTGCCACAAACTAAATTCCTAAATTGAAAAACCCTTTGAAGCTCTCAACCAATTATTCCTGTTCGTGCTTCCTTTTCACGGTGAAGTTTCGCCGTGGTTGCTTTGTTGTTCCTCTGTCGTAGTTCCTCCGCCCGTCGTTCCTCAGCCGCCGTCAACTTTCGCCGTCGTTCCTCTGTTGTTTCTCTGCCATAGTTCCTCCGCCCGCCGTTCCTCTGCCGCCGTCCATCCGCCGCGACTCTCGAAGGTAGGTGTAATTCCAAAAGAATAAAGATATTCGGCCACACTGTGGCCGGCCACATGCGTAAAAAAATGAAAGTTGACTATAAAAATGGAAATAATCATATTTCCTCTTTAGGGTTTATGCTTCTCAATTAGGGTATATTTCCATTTTAAAAACATATATTACTATTTTTAGCTCGTGTGGTTGGCCACAGTGTGGCCGAATATCATTACCCATTCCAAAATTACGAGTATATATTAAACACCGTAATCAGAATTGTCACCTACTCTGTTAAATTCTGAGCAACTATTGGTTTGGTGAGAAGAGAATAGTTGGTGCTCCAAGTGTAAAATGGATTAATTTTGGAATGGTCTGAGGAATGATGTAAAAGATTTATTTCTTGTGTTTTTTAAATGATTATCTGACTGCTGATTATTGTTCTCACAAAATTATGAAGTAAATTATGAAAGTCCAGTTGTATGTGTTTACTTAGAAGCTTTGGTTAGCTGAAAAGTTTTATTAATTTCGTTTTCTGTTCATGGTTGGAGGTTAAAATCAGGGAAGCTGGATGTTGCTTACCCATAAAAAACACATAGTGTGCTTCACTCATCATCCACCCTCCATTTGTAAAAACAAATTCAATAGTCAATAATTTTTTGTGTCCATTTATTTTGCATTTGTTAATTAATTTTTCTTTAACTGCGGTATAGTTATACTACCCTGCAGCTACTATTTGTTTTACTTTTTAATGCATTTATTCTTTATTTTTGTTATTTGTTTATCCTTATAATGAATTGCTTGTCGTAATTTCCTTTATGATAAATATAGATTAACTGCACTACACATAATTTATATACTCACAAACAATTAATTAAATCTCATTTGGCAAAAGATTGATTTTAAAAAATAAAATATATAAGTATATTCCATTAAACACATTTAGTTAGTAATAATGATATACAACCACCCAAAATTTGTGTTTTAAAATTTTGAATTTGCGAAAGGCTTGCTTGTATAAAATGATTTATTATAAATTAAGAAAAATGTGAACTTATTTGTAAGTAAATAAACAATATTATGATTTGAATATTTTAATAACCTCGTGTGTGCAACTAATCATGAATTAACTTTTTTTTTTGTGAGGAAATCATGAATTAACTTATTAAATGAAGTAAGTTCAACACAAACGTGATAATAATCACAATTTTTTAACTCTAAATTTAAAATTAATAATCGATTTATTCAGTAAAGCATTCACAGATCAAGGTATTCATTCAAAAATTATTAAACTGACTGTGATATTAGTCTAATTATACAATATTTAGTGATGTTTGGTTGGAATTGGTCGACTACACTGATAAGTTTACGTTTTCATTTAAGCATTGTTTGAAAAAGTTGTTACATTGACTGTGAAATTAGTCTAATTTTAATATATTTAGTGATATTTGATCGGAATTAGTCCAATTTATTAGAGTTTAATTGATGTTAACTTATCAGTGGTACTTGACCCTAACTAGACACTAGTTCGTGTTAGAGGGTAGCATGCTCGTGCGAAGACCCAACTCGACCAATTTTGACTAAGTGTTACTCATTATATTTAAATTTGACTAATTATACAATCAATTTCACAATTTCGAATTAATCAATGTTTAGTTATAAAAGTCAACTTATGAGTGATAATTGACCCTCACTGGACACTAATTCGTGCTAATTGTTAACATGCTTGTGCGGCAATTCAACTCAACCAATTTTGACTAGATGTATATTAAAATCAGATCATTTTTCAATCAATTTATAATTTTCAAATTAATCGATATTTAAATTGGAAAAAATCAACTTATATGTGGTATTTGATTCTCCTAGACCATAGTTATGTAATGATATTACTATAATTCTTATGAATATTTATTAATCAAAATTAAATACTTATGAAAATTCATCAATTCGACTATAGTTTTTGGTACGAAGTATGATTTTTATAATCCTCACAAACGAAATTAAAATAATACATATATAGTAGCTAGCTACTAAATTAAGAAATAAAAAATAATAGAACTACATTTAAAATGTTGTACAGTACAATATATAATAGTACTACTTGTATGTACAGTTTTTATAATTGAATTAAAATACTCCCGCCGCCACACATCCCTCTTTCTCTTTCTCTTTCTCTCCCATAAAACCCACCACCAGTCCACCACCACTACTAGCCGCCACCCACCAGTCCACCACCGCCACCATCAAAATTTTCATGTTCATTAATTTTCCAAAGAAAAAGACTATTTTAGGGATTACTCTTATAGCGTAGCCTAATTCCAGTATATTAATTGCCCAATGTGAGGGCGTTTGTGTTCTTCCTATCTCGATCCCACCTGCTATTCGCCTAGGTTATTAAAATTTTTTGTTTGGGTTAATTTGGTATATAATTTTTTTTAAAGGAATTTGGTGTATAATTTTAATTTCCTGTTTTACGAGTTTGCTTTGTTCGACTATATATATTTGGTTACTCGGTCTATCTGTCGTTTTGGTTTCGATTACCGCTGCTCCCTTGTTCCATGCTCTATTATGATAATGAGGAAGAACCATTCAAGCAACACGTTAATTGCTTGAAAATACAGAAACAATAAAAGCTGTGAAGGAAATATTAAGGAGGAAGGTTTATTTTACTAGACTAGACTAGGCAAGACAACCAGACCATGGTTCCAGTAATTAAATTCGGATTTAATTTTTTTTAAATACTGTTCACCGACACGTGTCTTAAGATTAGCTATGATGGAAGCACGCTATGTGGTGCCAACTTCCAATTTGCCTTAAAATGGTTCCTCTCGTGTATGCCTATTGTATTTGATTCACTAGTAATACTGTAGCGGTTGTGTTAATTCTTTTGCTTTATCTATTCTAACAATTTGCTTTTTATGAATACTTAAGTCTATTTTATTCTTAATTCTTAATTTTATTCTCACCTAAAATTGCCTTTCTAGTTGCACTGTCGGTCCACCTCACGCCACTCTATTCGATTCCACACACAACAGTTTTCGGAGATTGCTTCATAATCGCACACCAAGGCTGCATTCTTAACCTTACTGTAAGATTGTTATAAATCTTCCTTGTTTTTTAGTCTCCAAGGCTACATATGTTAGCATCTTTATCAAATTCGCTGCATTTAATTTCTCATTTTTCGCATCACTCGAACTTAAAAAATCTATAGAAAGTCTCAGATTTGAAGCTATTTTCATATCCATTGCTGTCGAGAAATTATGTTTATCTGGTTTGAATCTATCTTTAGAATTTCAGTGAATATTTCAACATGATTGTTGTTGGCTTGGATTTTCTAATGATTACAATATTGTACGAAAATTCCACTTAGGTATATATAAAAATCTATTTCATTATTTATATGCACATAAATGTGTTTTATATAATTACTTACATATATATCAACACTTTTAATCTGATCCCTACTACGTAGAGGCTCAACCAAATTAACTTCTACCATGGTAGGAGGAGGTTTATGATCTATGTTATGTGCCTTCCTCTTCCTATGACTGCTGCTCGGAAATCGAACTGGAGATGGCAAACAAAGACATTATTGATGATGATGTTGATATGCAACACATTGTTTTGGCAAGATGGATTTATGGTTCATGTTGGAGAGGTTGTTATAGATACGTAAAAAAGGTGAAAACATTTTCATATAATTAAACTAAAGCTTCTAACTCTGCCTCTTTAGAAATAACCACACATGAAAATAGCTTCTTTTTTTTTCATTCCTATTGTAAACGTATATTTATAGAACTTAGTATACTCTAAAGTATGAGAGACGTTACTGTTAGTATTTTGTACAACAACAGACTTTATGTGACAACGTTGCTCTCATTCTTAATTCTACCTCATATAGTTATGTTTAGTCATGATTTTTTTTATGGAGGGCTTAATTATCTTAATCTTAAATACTTTTTTATTTTGCTGCAGATAAGCTAACTCACTTATTCAACTCGGATATTGTAACTCATAGAGTGGCTGCCTCAGTAATTTTGGGATTCTTCTTTAGGTTGGTCTTTCCATTTCTATTGTAATTACTGGAGTTAGAAATTGCAAAGTTTAGTGTTACTATTGGCATGAATTAATTATGAAATATATACATTTCTTAGGATTCATTGTTTGTGGAATATGTATTGATGTATTTATTTGTGGTTTTGCTTAATTTTTTTTTTATATATATATGGCTATGATTGAATTTTTGTGGAATATGTATTGATGTATTTATTTGTGGTTTTGCTTAAACTTTTTTTATATATATATGGCTATGATTGAATTTCTGAAATTGAAAAAAATTGTGGCAACATTTGATACATGGCTATGGTTAAGTAGTCAATTGATGAAATGGATATAATCTCGATGTCAAAGAATAGATTGTCACAAGAGTACGAGGACGGGGTTGATGGTTTCTTGCGATTTGTTGTGCAAAGTGGTTGTGATCCTATGTTATTGTCTTGTCCGTGTTCAAAGTGTGCTAACAGGAGTAAGAATAAAGCTGAAGTTGTAAAGGCTCATATTATAATGCATGGTATGGATATGACATACAAGAGATAGGTATGGCACGGGGAAAGAAATACGCTGCCACACTCAACACATGATACTAATTTTGTTAGGCAAGGTGCTGCAAGTTGTGGTATCGAGGAGCCAATAGATATGATTCACGATGCGTATGATGTGTATCACGACAATCCAACTCATTTCCAAGAGTTGTTTGAAGATGCTGAAAAACCATTGTACCATGATTGTAGAAATTTTACCAAGGTGTCTGCCACCATTAAATTGTACAACTTG
This sequence comes from Schizonepeta tenuifolia, assembly GCA_029490685.1. Lineage (NCBI taxonomy): Eukaryota > Viridiplantae > Streptophyta > Magnoliopsida > Lamiales > Lamiaceae > Schizonepeta > Schizonepeta tenuifolia. Next base: position 11,079,684 of record CM055958.1, on the reverse strand, counting down.
AAGGCGAAATATAATTGGAGTGATACTAGCTTCATTGATGTGTTAAAAGTGCTAAGAGAAATGCTACCTCAAGGCAATGTGATGCCTTCTTCTCTGTACAATGCGAAGAAAACCTTAAGCACGTTAGGTTTAGATTATGAGAAGATTCATGCATGCCCTAATGGTTGTATTCTCTATCGGAAGGAGTATAAGGATTTAAATAATTGTCTTGTGTACGACATGTCAAGATGGAAGTTGGATAAAAAGAATAAGTCTCTTGGAGAACCATCCAAGGTCTTGTGGTATTTTTCACCGATACCAAGATTCCGAAGAATGTTTCAGACTCTTGAAATTGCTAAGGATCTAACTTGGCATGCATTTGGAAGAACTTGTGATGGTTATCTTCGTCATCAGCTGATGCACCGGCTTGGAAGTTAGTGGATAACAAATGGCCAGATTTTGGGAAGGAATCAAGAAATTTTAGATTATCTTTAACAGTTGATGGTATGAACCCGTATAATATGATGAGTTCTAATTATAGTTGTTGGCCACTTGTACTTGTCATGTACAACCTACCTCATTTGTTATGCTTGAAAAGAAGATTTATGATGCTAAATCTATTGATTTCTGGTCCGGAGCAACCTGGTAATGACATTGACGTGTACTTGGCACCTCTTGTCGATGACTTAAAAGAGTTATGGGAGGTAGGGATCCAAGCATATGATGGGTATTGTGATGAAAGCTTCATAATAAAATATGTTCTTCTGTGGACGATCAATGACTTTCCTGCCTATGAAAACTTGGCGGGGTGTGTTGTCAAAGGATACAAAGCATGTCCCATTTGTGCGGATAAAACTCATGCTATTCACTTAAGTAACAGTAAAAAGATGTCTTATATGGGACACAAACAATATTTACCCAAATATCATCCTTATCAGACGTAGAAGAAAGCTTTTAATGGCCTACCAGAGTCGAACGCCCCCCAAAACCAATGAGTGGCTCCGAGATTTTAGATAAAATACAGTCGTGTAATTTTATTTGGGAAAAGCAAAAGGGCAGAAAGTAGATGCACTGTGTTTCAAGAAGAAGTCCATATTTTTTGAATTGGAGTACTGGAAATATTTGCATATACGTCACATACTCAATGTGAAAAAATGTGTTTGAAAGTCTAATCGGTACGTTATAGAATATTCATAGTAAAACAAAGGATGGAATTGGCGTGAGAATGGACTTATTTAACATGGGTTTGAGGAAAGAGTTAGCACCGAATATGACGGGAAAAAAGACATTTTTGCCTCTGCATGTTATACACTAAGTAAAGAAGAGAAGAAAAAAGTTTGTGAATCATTCCTGGGGATGAAAGTTCCTGTTGGATATTCTTCAAATATTAGCAAGCTTGTATCGATAAAGGATTAGATACTTATTGCATTGAAATCACATGATTGTCATGTGTTGATGCAACAATTGCTTCCAGTAGCTCTACGTGGTGTTCTACCTAAGCATGTCAGAATCGTCATCACTAGGTTGTGTCTATTTTTGAACGAAATATGTAGCAAAGAGATAGATGTGCAAAAGTTGGAAGAAATCCAGAAAGAAGTTGTGAAAACTTTGTGCTTGCTCGAGAAGTATTTCTCTCCTTCATTTTTCGATATAATGGTACATCTAATCGTGCATCTTGTGAGGGAAGTTAAATTATGTGGACCGGTATGGTATAGATAGATGTACCTCTTTGAAAGGTTTATGAAAATCTTGAAGGGGTATGTACGAATTCACTACCGACTTGAAGCTTCTATTGTCGAATCATACATAGTCGAAGAAGCTATTGAATATTACTCAGAATATTTGTCTGATATTCACACTATAGGAATATCAGCTTCTCACCATAAGGTCAAATTGATACAGCATTCATCACGAGGTGATCCTGTCAAAGTTATTAGCAATGAAGAATTGGAGCAAGCCCATCGATATGTTTTGACAAATGAGGCTTATATTGATCCATATATTGAGTAAACTCTCAAACTTATACACTTTTTCTTAAAACAACATTATTGTTCAAGCTGATCTTATTGCTACAATTTGCAGGGAGCATAAGGCATATTTGGGAGCAAAGAATAATAAAGGGAAAACATGGCTTTAAAAAGAGCATAATAAGCTGTTTACTACCTGGATGCATGAATATGCTGCAAAGTCAATTGTTGATCATGATACTCAGTTACCTGAGAGACTAAAATTAATTTCTTTGGGGCCTATTAGCAACTAAGTAACACAATATTCTAGTTACTCGCTTGTGTTGTTTTCAATACACAAAAGCGTGACAAGAAACGAGTTACTCGAAATTCTGGAGTTACCATAAGTGCAAATATAATGCAAGTTGCTAGTGCAAAGGATAAAAATCCAGTTGTGTTAGAGATGCTCTTTTATGAAAGGATTGATGAAATATGGGAGATTGATTACACCGTACACAGAGTTCTAGTGTTTAAGTGTGACTGGGTGAACAATGAGAGTGGGGTAAGAGTAGATGACACCAGTTTTACCTTAGTGAATTTTAAGAAATTAGGATACAAATCTGACCCCTTTATCTTGGGAAGTCAATCCAAACAAGTGTTCTATATTGAAGACCCCATGATAAAGCATGGTCAGTAGTACTTGCTAGTCCTCCAAAACGACATACCGATATGATTCGTGATGATTTGGGAGATATCTCTATCCAACTTCAAAGGTTTTCAATAGGAGTGCCTCTACTTGATACAAATAATGCATCAGACGAAGATGAACCATCACATGTTCGTGATGATTGTGATGTAATTTGAGTCTGAGGTAGATACAAATGTGTAGTCAAGTTATGTAATATTTCTTCTGAACAGTACCGAATGCTAAAGTGTGTTTTATGTGTGTCTGATGATCTTTATAATAATCCAAATTATATGTTATATGTATATTTGATGCTCGAAATAGTAATCCAAAGTATGACTGATCTTTATCTTGAATGATACTTTCTGCAGGTTTGTGAAAAAGCATGGCTTCAAAAAATGTTAGTGATATGGAAGCATGGTCATCTAAAGATACAAAATCGACGCAGAGGGCCAAAAAGGGAAAAAATGTTTGAATATGATTTCTGTGCGAAGGGTTAAAGGGATCGTCAAAGATGTTGAGTTTAATGAAAAGGGACAACCGGTGGGCAAGAATGCACCTAAATTGCAAAGCTATATTAAGCTTTTTGCTCGTCATTGTGTGAAAATAAACATAAAGACTTAGAGAGAGGTGCCAATAGATGTGAAAGAGTTGATATGGGAAACAGTGAAGGTAAATGCAATTATATATATTCGTTTTTAGTTTGATTTCGTATTATGAAATTGTTGGGTTATTGACATGAACATCGATATTGTAGGCATCTTATAATGTTCCCAAAAAATGGAAGTCTTCATGCCTCGAATCGGCAAATAGTAAGTGGCGAACATGGAAATGTCGAATGTACAGTGACCACATTGTGCCAAACAGAGATAAGGGTGCAACGTTGTATATACCACCAGCAGGTAGTGATATTCTACCAATAGATTGGAACGAGTTTGTCGTCAGTCAAAAAACAAATGATTTTTTGGTAATTAAATCCTTTCCAGTTGCCTCTTATATCACTTTATACTATTTACTTTGTAGAAAGTGAGTGACAAGCTGAAGGAGAGAAGGAGTAAACATCTATATCCCCATCGCTTTTCACGAAAAGGATATGCAAGAATTGTCAAGGATTTGAAGGTTAATAATTTAGTTGTTTAGAATTAATTATTAAATGTTATTAATTTATTTCCTTTACTTATGTATTCTGTTTGTAATTGTAGAGTGAATTGCACGCTGGCGAAGACGTAAGAAGAGCTAAAATGTGGAAGAAAGCTAGACTTAATAAGAATGGAGAAATTGACAATGAAAACTTGATGATTCCAATTTAGAAAGTTGTATATATATTATTTATTTCACTTTAAATGAATCTATTCATTTAATATAACATCAGGTTTTAACTTTGCTATTCTTTGAATAGGATGAGTACATATGCCAAAAAGAGGAAGGGATGTTTGATTCATCAGAAACAGGTTTTGGTAATGTGCTTTCATGTGCTCTCGATAAATCAGAGCACGGTAGTTGTATGCGAGCTGTAGGGGCAGACGTAAAATCGAAGTCGTACTTCAAACCTACTATTTCCATGCAAGGAGCAGATGATGAATCGCTGAATGAGTATGCGAAGAAAAAGATAGAGGAACAAGAAAGAAAAATACTTGTTCAAGATAAAATAATCTACGAGTTGATGATTGAGTGGGAAAACTTGAATCTTTAATGAGTGAAAAGAAAATGAAATCCGAAGGATTCGCAAGCTGTTCTGAAGTAGCTCCACCTCGAGCTCACGTCCAACACGATGAAGTTATTGATTTGATTGACAAATCAGCATTCGTACATGTACTTTCTATCCATCTTTATCTAGCAGATACAATGGTATCATTACATTAACATTTAAGGTTGCTCAATTGCTGAAGTAATTGGTGTTGTTTTCTTTCAAGATTGGATCTGAAACTTGGTTTAATTTGTAGGGGACAAAAGTTGCATTGCTGCAAAACGTTTCGAAAATAGTTGTAGCTTATGGAATGATATTTGCTGCTGGAGATTTTCTACACAATTCCCCAATGCCTGAAAATAGTTTCCGCGTGTCAATCGATGATGTTTTGGATGAAGATACAAATCTCCCTTTTTTCCTATTTTAGATGAAATGCACACTGTAGGAAGCGCATTAGGAACTCATGTGGCATGGCTTAACCATTTGGTGGTGGAACAATCGGATGAGGTAGTTTCAATCTATAATGTTCTTATTTCATTTTTTTAAGTATTACTAATTTTAACAAATCGTGTTTCAGAAACCCGATAACAAGAAAGTTGGCAAAGATTGTTGAAGGAAGATTCGATGAAGCCAATGATAAAAAACATGTCCTCTTTGCCTTCATCATTGATACCATTATACTTATCTCATGGACAAGTCTTCAAAGAAACGCGTGAAGACAGATGTTGAGCTCTTTGGAGTTGATGTTGTTGCTTGTTAATAATGACATCTCATTTGTAATGTTGCTTGTCATGATTTGAAATTAAAATCTTCCTTAATGGTTATAGATGAATATGCTAAGGGTTAATTTAGTTAATGATTTGAGTTTGGAACTGTATTGAGTTTGTTAATTGATAGCTAATTAAGTTGATTAATTTGATATGAGATTTTATTGGTGAAATCTTGGTTATTGTTGTTGCATAGAGTATCATGAAAAAAGAAATTATCCAAAGTTTATTAGTCTCTTTTGCATTAGTTTTTTAGTTTTAGATAATTCAAACTCTAGTGTTCATTTGATAAGACCGTCTTCATGATCTCGGATTTTCTCCCCTCATGAGATGAAGTGGAACTTGCTGAAGCTTTTTCTTGTAGGCAGGGCGTTTGTCGGGCGATCCATTTGGGGTTCAAAGCAGTTATGTTCGAGATAGGATAACAAAAAATCAATCCTCAGATCGAGTGTTGGGATCATCGTGGATTCGTCTGGCTCAGTTTGATTATATTTGGATGACAATGTTTACAATGTTTTTGAATGTTTATATAATATATGTTTTGGATTGAAGTATTCGTTATCTTAATAAATATTATATAATTAAATTGGGAATTTAAAAACAGGAAAATAGAAAAAATAATAAAATATGTTGGCCAATTTTGTACAGCAATATATAACGTACAAAAATCCGTTCTGTTAAATACAAAAAATTGTTATCTATAGGAAAATTACACAACGAATTCTATACAATTCGTAACAACGAGCAACTATTATGTTTGATGAGAAAAGATAACGATGAAGGATCGTTAAATAAAATACGGACAAGCGTTATGTATAATGATAATACACTACGGAAAAAATTTCATTCATAACGGCAGCAGACTGCTACGTATAAAGTTATAGATGACGGAGAAAATTGTGTTACATATGTGCAAGATATACGTTATGTAATTGTTCACACGTAACGGTGCATTTCCGTTACGTATGAGCGCGCTCATACACAACACGACTTTATATAACGCTTTATTTTTGTACATACATAACGTAAAATTACCGTTATGTATGAGCATTTTTTTTAAGTAGTGATCATTCTTTTTATGTCTAATTTTATTGTCTCGTAGTATCGTTGGTTTATGCTAAATTGATATCTCTCTAGTATTAGCTAAAAGGCCGAGAAATTTGTATTCACATTTTCAAATCTTTTAAATTTAATTTAATGTGATATATTTTCTTGAAGACACTAATCGAAGATTTTAAAAAATAGAAATAAAAAATAAAGAAAATTTCATGTACACCGCTGATTAAAGGAATATATTAATTAAAAAATAAATATATTAATTCTCTTATATCAAAGGATTATGAATATATCAATCTAAGAAAATTTAAGAGCAAGTGCAACGGCCGTCTCGATTGTAGTCTCGAGTCGGCTAGATGTCGAGACGCACTCGTTGCAGCCCCCCACCCCTCGTCTGAAGTCCTGGCCCGTTATGAATGCTCTAACTCTATATGTCCAAGTTTTACGATATCAATTTTCTTTTATTTATTTTATTTGTGTTACTTAAAAGGCCTAACAGACTATGCTAGCATGGACATAATATTTTAGAGAATTTTATATTGATAATTAAGTTGCGAATAAATTATTTTCTCAAAAGTATCCTTTTTAAGTAGTACTGTTTGTTTGCAATTAGTTGGAGTTTAGAACAAAAAATATAGTGCATAATTTGCTACAAATTCATGACATTTTCTAGTGCCTCTGGCTTTACAAGCAAACCCCACCAAGAGTTGAATTTATTTTAGGGGAGTGAGACTTGAGGTTCAGAATGCTATTCTTTTTGAATTTGGTATGAAGTGAGGAGAACTTCCTTTTAAATACATTGGGATCCCTCTCTTCTCAATGAAGCTATCCATTCTTTAATGCCAGCCTTTGATCAAGAAAATCTTGGCCAAGATTGACTGTTGGACCTCTAAAATGCTCACTTATGCTGGAAGAATATAGCTTATCAAATCAGTCTTGTAGCAGCATTCAATCATATTGGTGTCAAAAAAAATTTGATACCACAAAAGGTAATCAAACTCATCACTGTTGTTTCTCAATCGTTTCTGTGGTCTGGCTCTATTGGATTGACTAAAAGGGCTCTCGTAGCATGGGAATATATGTGTCAACCTAAGGCGGCAGGAGGTTGGAGAATATTACTCTTATGAGTTTGTGGAATGAAACAACTATTTGCAAGCTCCTTAGGAGTCTTGCACAGAAACAAGATAGAATATGGGTAAAGTGGATCCATGACTTCAAATTAAAGGTCAAGACCTCACTACTATGGCAGTGCCTAAACAAGCATGTTGGGTAGTGAGGAAGGTAATTGAGGCAAGAGAATATTTGAGGAATATTCCTGAGGGTTTTTAGGTGATGCAGAATGAGATTCTCAATCAGGAGATTATATAATGAGATGCGTGGAGAAGTTGGAAGAGTTCTATGGTTCAAGATGATATGTAATAATTTTGCTCCTCCTAAATGCAGATTCATTACATGGCTCACTATTCTTGGAAAATTAGTGACTTGTGATAATCTTCGAAAGATAGGCTTTCTTTGTGATCAATAGTGTATCCTTTGTCACAGTGCTGATGAAAGTATTAATCACCTATTCTTTGAGTGCACCTTTTCAGGAGAAGTATGGCGAAAAGTTGCGAAGTGGTGTAAGCTTTCAATGCGAACACAAGCTTGGAATCAGGAGATGTTGAAGCTTATTACTCAATGCAAGACCAACTCAAGTTCCTAAGTTTTATATCGAACTGTGATTTCCATAGTGATCTATTTGTGGAAGGAAAGGAATCTTCGAAGATTTCAGAGCAAGCATAGCTCAGTTGCAGAAGTTGTGAGAATGGCAGATCCATGATGTTGTAGTTTGTAGCAAAGATAAGAAGTTGGCTAGGTTTGTGCAGATTTAGTTTGTTTAGCTAGCTTATCTTTGTGTGAGTTGTTACGTTGATGAGTTTATTATGTAAACTGTTCTCTTTGGTTTAATAAAATTTATTTTACCAAAAAAAAATTGATAAATTAGATTATAATAAATGAATTAATCTTGATAATTTGGAAACTAATTCATTTTTTTCGCAACGTTTATCTTTGACCAAGGAAAACAAAGAATCATGCTAGTAGGTTGGACGGACGAAATTAAGCTAGTTTTTTTTTTAGGGAAATTAAGCTAGGAATTAAAAATTAGAATATGGATAGGAAAAGAATTAAACTTTTGACATACATAGGATGTGATAACTGTTTATCCTTTAATATTTTCATATTAAAATGTAAAGCATATTAGTTTTTATTTTCGTGAGGATAGAAGATATATATGAATATGAAATAAATATAATTATGAATTAATATTGCACAAATTATCAAAATAAAGAAAAATCGGAATAGAGAATTGAGGATGGCGTACATTTTATTTTTCTATTATTTATTGATGATGATACTAGTAAGTAGCCCGTCGAAATTCGACAGGAAATAATTTTATATTTTTATTTATATAAATATACGTTAAAAATAAACTTTTTATGGTAAATAATATTTTATTTCACCAAAGTGAGGAAAGGAAGAAATATAAATATCTTGCAAACAATAAAACAACCAAACAACAAATCATATCATTATAACTTTGAAATAACATGTTTTTCATCTCTCAACGCTTCCCCTCACTATTTTTAGAATTTATTTCTCTTCAAAGAATGACTTTTATTTTAAATAGTTTTATATCTTATTTATAAGTTGTTGTGTGATTTGCGTTAATTATAAATCAAACTTAATAAATTAATTATATTTCACGTTTCTAAATTTATAATTATGAATAACAATAAACCAGATATTCATTCATTATGTATTTTTCAAATCTATATTTATTTCAAATTTTCTACATCTCGATTAAAATAGTGACTTTGTTGTATATACTTGTCGCAAACCTGTTGGGTAATAGTACTCGATAAAAATCTGAACTCTACAAAGTTAATATTAGCTAAAATTAGTAAAAATATTCTTTTTATGTCTATTTGAATCGTTTCGTTGGTTCGAATCGTCTCGTTGGTTTATAGTAAATTAATGTCTCTAATCTTAGCCAAGGCTGAGAAAGATATATTTGCATTTTCATTAGGTAATTTTCAAATCTAAATTTAATTTGAATTTTTCTACTTCTCCATTAAAATTATGAATTTATTGTATATACCCGTCGCAAACATGTTAGGTAATAGTACACGATTCAATCTGAGCACTACAAAGTTAATATTAACTAAAATTAAATGTTCTTTTTATGTCTACTGAATAGTCTCATTGATTTGAATCGTCTTATTGGTTTAGGGTAAATTAATATCTCTAATCTTAGCCAATGACCAAGAAAGATATATTTATATTATCAAGATGTTTTTTTATGTCTATTTGAGATGTATATAATATTGATATTATGATTTTTTTTCTAGAGTAATATTATTCATATATCATGAATTAATAATACACGAAGGAATAAAGATAAAGCTAGTAATAACAGATATACATGAGGCATGACAAATTATTATATGAATATAATTAGTAATATATGTGTATTATTATAAATTAATAATGTCAAAAATATCAGAATAAAGGAAAATCAAAATGTAGCACCGAGTAAAGAGGACCGTTTATTTTCATATTATTAATTGACTAGTAAATAGTCCGTCGAGACTTGATGGGACGGAAATAATTTTTTATGATCCCTGTAACGAGTAATTGGCGTATGGAGGGGAGGGGAAATACACCAGTAGAGATTTTTACTTTAAAACTTATTCTCTTAAAGGAACTGCTTAGATCGGTCACTCAACAACTAAGTAAGTAAGTCGGAGCTGTCGCACACTAAGGTGCACAATTGACTTCTTTCACTAATGGTCAACTGTGTAATCCTGATTGAGGTTTTAAAGGTTTTGCAATGTGAAAGTTGGTGAAAAATAAACTCGTTACCTAAACTGAAATCTTATACTGGAAGGTCAAGTTCTCAAACATTTAGTGCAATTTTTCAGAAAGATTGTTTTGTGTTAGGTCAGACGGTTAGGAAATTGAAAGTAAATACTGGAAAGTAAAGGTATAGTATTTTTACGTGGTTCGGAGATGAACTCCTACGTCCACGACTTCCTTTTCGGGGAAGTAATTCACTAGATAAGCTTACGCGTGCTTATCAAACGTTGAGTTTGGTTTGCGGGCACCAAACAACCTAACCAGTCCGATTGGGAGTTCGAACTCAAACTTACAATAATTTTACGAGCAAGTATAGAGTCTATCTTAGATTACGGATTCTAAGGGACCTAGACTCTTTGATTACGGGTTAAAAGAAAACCTAGAAAATAGGGTTGTGGTTTTTCCAACTATGAAGCCTTCAACACTTGAAAAGTGGAGGCTTCTTTCTAAGGTTTAGAGACTCAATCTGCAAGAGAGAATCTGCTTGGATACAACAAGAAATGAAAACTTCTAGACTCGATCAAAGAACAGACTTTGAGAAAAACTAGAAGGAAGCTAAGGAGGAGGACTAAAAACTCTCTGCAACTTTGCTTCTAACACTTGGTGTTGTTCTTGCTCGGAAAAGGCTACTTACTTGAATTTGCTTAAATGCTTGTGCGCGTGAATGGTTTCAGTAATCTTCTCGCAATGTGGAGTCCTCTATTTACAGAGAGGAATATCAATTAGCCGTTAGAAATAGTCGTTTGACCTCTGCCAAAAAACATGATACTCCACCTACTCCTCTGCAAACTTTTCCAAAATGGTAATGGTAACTACAAGCCTTGCTTTATGCATGTTTCTGCGGTCAGTCCATTTTAGGAAAAAACCTGGTTGTCTTGTGCTTTGAGTAGATTTAAATTTTGAATTCGAACTCTTCTTCTTTCTTCATCTTCCAAGTCTTCTTTTCTTGATTTCGAGACGTTTGACCGACAGGACTGCTGTAGGAGTGTGCACGGACTGACTGACTCAAAAAAATTGGCCGAACCGATGACTTTTGGTCGGTTCGGCCCGATTTATGAGCACACCGGCCCGAAAAATTTGGTCGAACCGACCAAACTAATTATAACATATTAAAATATTATGTAATAATATAAATATATATTTATTTTATTTTAGTTATACAAAATATATTAAGAAAAATCCTAATCCTAGTATCCTACCACTTCACTTGCATTGTGCAGCCGTCACTTTCTTGAATTTTCGTTTATCGCAAGTTATTTAGTAATCTCAGCTATAAAAACTTATCAAAAACTTAGTTAGAATGTTTATGATTGTTTTAATATTTCGTGTAAGCATGAACATAATGCCCTGTTAAGTCTTCCTTGTGATACGACTTGGGTTAGCTAATCGCACTACATAGGACCTCGTTCTCTTGCGAGCAACTTTTAGGTGCACTTTTAGTTGATTCACATAGAGCTGAGCAAAGTTCCGTTCTGACAAGCTAAAGTGAACTTGTTCTCTTTAATCTCATCACATCCTTCATAGAGAGATGCTAAGACATCCCACATCTCCTTTGCAATCTCACAAGAGATTATCTTCAGCAGGTAAGCCTTGCCTATTGTAGACGAGATGACACTCTTTGCGATGCCATCGAGCTAAGCTATGTCTCTCTCTTCTTTAGTGAATCTTTCAGGATCCTTCAGCTCTATCTTCATAGTCAGTGTTCCATCTCCTGGAGCAATGGAGGAAACTGTAACTGACTGAGTCACTCGGATTGGACCGTTTGTGATGGTCTCACACATCCTATGCTGTCAAGCGGTCAGCACCATCTTCAATCAAAATTTCCACGTCGAGTAGTCATCCACGGTGAACTCTGGCAAGCTTTCTCAAAGAGTCGGATTCATCTTTTCTGCTCAACAAAAGAGAGAAACCCACAGAAATGCAGTAGAATGTACTAATGAGGTTTCATAAGATCTGTTCAGTTGATCACTGAAAAATCTCGCCTCACACCTAGTGAAACAGAGTCAGCAGTTTTTTGTAGCACTGCTCTGATACCACTTGATGGTCCGGTAACGAGTAGCTGGTGTATGGAGGAGGAGGGTACACACCAGTAGCGATTTTTACTTAAAAACTTTTTCTCTTAAAAGAACTGCTCAGATCGGTCGCTCAACAACTGAGTAAGTCAGTCGGAGCTGTCGCACAGTTGACTTCTTTGACTTATGGTCAACTGTGTAATCCTGACGGAGGTTTCAAAAAATTTTGCAATGCGGAAGTTGGTGGAAAATAAACTAGTTACCGGGATCATCATATATTTTCATTTATATGAATATACTTTTTAAAATAGTTTTTTGGGTAAATAAATATTTTATTTTATCAAAATGAGCTAAGGAAAAAATACAAACATTGTGTAAACGATAAAGCAATCAAACAACAACCACATCATTACAACTTTGAAAAAACTTGTCTTACTCTCTCAACGCTTCTCCCTCACTCTTTCTCTATAGTTTCTCTAAAAAAATTGACTTATATTTAAAATTATTGTATCTTATTTAGAAGTTTTTATGTTGTTTGTGTTATTTGTAAATCCAACTTAGTAAATTAATTATATTTCACGTATCTAAACATATAATTGTGAATGACAATAAACTGGATACTCATTTATTATGTATTTTTCAAATCTATTATTTAGAATTTTTCTACACATCGATTAAAATTGTGATATTATTGTATGTACTCGTTGCAAACATGTTGGGTAATAGTATTTAATAAAAATTTGAGCAATACAAAGTTAATATTAACTAAAATTAGTAAAAAAATCTTCTTTTTGTGTTTATTTAAACCGTCTCGTTGGTTTGAATCATCTCATTTGTTTATGGTAAATTGATACCTCTAATCTTAGCCAAAGGCCGAGAAATATATATTTGCATTTTTATTATTTATTTTTTAAATCTAAATTTGTTTAGATTTTTTCTATATCTCGATTAAAATAGTACCTTATTGCATATACTCGTCGCAAACCGGTTAAGTAATAGTACTCGATAAAAATCTGTATGCTACAAAGTTAATATTAACCAAAATTAATAAAAATGGTTCTTTTTATGTCTAGTCGAATCGTCTCGTTGGTTCATGGTAAATTGATATCTCTAATCTTAGTCAAATGCCGAGAAAGAGTATTTACTTTTTCAATATTTTTTAAAATCATTTTTTTAGCTATCTATTCATACATTAGATTCAATTTGATATGAGTAATATTTCCTAGTAGGCACTGATTGAATGAAAGATAAAGAGAATTCCATGTAAATTTGTTGATTAAATATATTTATATAGTTTTCGTAGGGATTTCCGATTACAAAATATTGGCCTCTTAATTGCTAATTTGTTTTTTGTTGCTTTAAATTTAATTATTAGCGCTACTTGTAGACTAACTTAAAAAATAATTTTATCTTTCATAATTATTAAACATATAATGATTAATGAAAATAGTTTATATAATTTGTATTTAGATATTGAGAATATACATCTATTAAGAATTAGATATAGTAGTACTTAATATTAATATGAGAATATCCCCCAAACTAGCACTTCCTAGATAATTTTTTTTTAGCACTTGTTTTTAATTCTTTTAAAATCTAGCACTTCATGACATTTCTACCCCTATTTTATCATTCTATTTCCGATTTTGACTCTTTCTTTTTTGTTACTCTACTTCTTCATTCTTTCTCCTCCTCTCTCTTCCCTCCATCCGCCCTTCTCTCACCTTCTCCCCTCTCATCCTTCCCATATCCCGCTCCCTCTCCTCCACCCACTTCAACTCCACCCCTCACCTCCGCCACTTTCGCCGTTGCGTCTCCATCTCTTCCCCAATGCCGATTGCCTCAATCCTTCTCCTTCTCCCCCCTCTCTCTCTCAGATCTACGTCCACCTCCTCCTCTGCTCTGCCTCTAATCGTTGCGTCTTTCTCCCTCTCTTCCCGGCGCCGATTGCCTCCATCCTCCTCTTTCTCCCTCTCTCAAATCTACGTCCACCTCCTCATCTTCTCTCCGCCTTCCTCCTCTGCTCCGCCTCATCCTCTTCTCTCCATCACCACGGCCTCCGTCCTCTCTCTCTCTCTCTCTCTCCCTCCTACCTAAGATCTATAACTTTCAGCAACTTTAGCCCTCGCCACCACCACCTACAGGGGCGAAACGATGAGGTGAAGCTAATGGTCTTGATCTCAACCCTTGATTCAAAGTATCGTGGTTGGAATTCGCAAAAAACCATCACCAAAAGATCTACAATTTTCATCTTTTTTGTGAATGCACAACTAAGTTTTTGGTACTGGTCAAAATTTTGTTACTGATCAGTTGTTTGTTTTTGTACATATGTATTTTATATTGCTACTGATCAAAATTTTGTGTGTTACTCATCAAAATTTCGTTTAAGTACCTTTGTATTAATTTTGCTAATATTTTTGTTGTGAGTCATAAATAAATTTTTGTTACACGGGCTGTGATTCACTGTAATTATTATTTCTTCTCTTTTTTTTGTTAGTCACAACCTTTTTTTTTTGTGATCACCATTGACGGCGGTGGTGATGGCGGCAGCAGCGGCAGAAAGGAGGTCGAATTTTTTTGGTGAGTCACAAAAAAAAAATTGTGACCACCGGCGACGGTGCGATGGAGGTGGCGATAGAGAATGTGCGGCGTGATTTGATTTTTTGGTAAGACACCATTTTTTTTGTTGAGTAACAATTTTTTTTTTGTGACCACCGGCCGGCAGCAACGATAGCAGAAAAGTAGTGGATTTTTCTTTTAGGTGAGTCACAATTTTTTTTGTTAACCACTGGCGGAGGGGGCGACAGAGAAGTGGTGGTGAAATGCTCTTTTTTTGGTGAGTTACAATTTTTTTTGTGACGACCGACGGCAGTGGCAGAAAGTGGTGGCAGATTTTTTTTTGTAAAGGAACTAAAACAAGTGCTAAAATTTTAAAAAACTACTAGTATATCTTAAGTGCTAGTCTCAAAATCCTCTCTATTAATATTATGAATTAATAATACACAAAACTTTAAGAGCACCCACTACAAGAGTCGAGCGTCGGTATCGACCCCGGTGTCGATCGGCCCCTCGACCCAGTGAGGTCGAAGCCGTAGTGGGTGCGGCGACTTTGGTGGGTCGATGCATGATGTCGAAGGTGGTGTCGATATATCGACACCGCCTTCGACTTCATTGTGGCAGCGGTATGGGGACATGCGGTCCGGTTTATTTATTTTTTTATTAAAAAAATAATAATTAAAATCCCAACGGCAAAATCACACAAAATTCACTATAAATACCCCTTCATCCCATTCATTCTCCACACCAAAATCCAATCTTCAACCCAATCTCTTTCTTCTTCAATTTTAATTTTCCAATCTAATTTTTTTGTGCAAAAAAATGAGTGAAAACGAGTTCAATTCGTCCCGAAGAAGTGAAAGCTGTCAAGAAGGGGAGGAAGGGAATGGGGAAGGCGAAAGAGGCGGCGATGGCAGAGTTGACTACCGTAGTCGAAGAATTGAAGGGGGAGAGAAGTGAAAGCAAGGAGAAATGGACGTACGATATTTTTACGCGAGACACGAGGGATATGACTCCTCCTCAATTGGCGGTGCACCTTAAAGTCTGCGCCAAATTTGCAAAATAATTTGGGTGGGAGTAGTTGTCCTAAATTTTTTTCTTAATTATTGTAATTTTATTTTCTTAATTATTGTATTTATTTTATTAATTAGTGTATGTTTTATTTTTTTAATTGAATAAAATTGTCATTTCTTAATTTTTGAATTTAATTAAGTATTTTTATGTTATCAATGATTATAGACCCGGGGTTTTATTCAATCCCACCATACTGGAAATTTTTAACAGGGTCTTACTCAACCCCACCAAGCATTTAAATTACGCTTTCTAGCGATAGATCCGGGGTCTAACTAGACACCCGTAGTGGATGCTCTAAAGATGTGCGTAGAATAAAGTTAAAGATTTGTAATAATAGATATATTTGTGAGGCATAAGAAATTATTATATGAATATAATAAGTAATGTGTATATATTATTATGAATTAGTAATGCCAAGAATAACAAAATAAAGGAAAATTGAAACGGACACCGTAAAGAGAGTCTCACTTATTTTCCTATTATTAATTGATAGATAGATTTCTTAAGATTGGGATGGTTCCTCGTATGGGGTGGACAACCCCTATGATTGGTCCATCCTAATTTTTTTAATAAATTGATATTTAATTAATCATAATTGAAACTTAGTAAATTCTAATTAAGTTTGAGTGATATTAAACTTCAATTAAAATTAATAAGTCCTCAAAATTAATCCAATATGTTTGAACAAATTACATCTAATACCTCAAATCCTCTTAATTATTTTTTGAACTATTTCCTAGTTACCGAAACATAACCAAATTTAATAATACCATATTATTGAGGGGAGAGAATGAGAGAGATAATACTTATAACACACAATGCAGGCATCGTTTTGGCGAATTGTGTTGACAGTGAGATAACGAAGTAGAGTCGGTCGGTATAAACAAAGCCCATACTTCCTTCCACGGATATGGTGGTCCTTTTTTTTACTTTTTACTTTTTATTCGCATCTTCAAATTTGGAAGCTATTGCATTTGCATCATCATTATTCATGAAATTAATTCAAACCCTACAAATATTAAAGCTCATAACCAATAGTATTTGGTAATATTCCCGCCTCCTCTCTTTATCTTCCTTTTTATTCGCTATAAAGTACGAACTATAGCTATGATAGCAAAGGAAGTTGGTTATATTTTTCCCCTATTCAAACTCTCTTTATTTTTTGCTTCAAAAAAAAAACTCTCTTTATTTTTGCTATGTTTTATATTTATCCTATTTTCTTTATAGAGTTAAGTTTCACCACTGAATTGAACCGCACCGCACATAATCCTAAAAAAATGTGGGCCGAATGACTTTTAAAAACATTGGCCCAAACGCTAGTAAATGAATTTAGAAGAAAATCATGATGATGAATTGTAGTAGTTTTTGTGGATAACTAAATTGCAATACTGTTGAGATCATTATCCAAAATTTAAATTTCATCGGTCCTGAAAAATATATCATTAAAATTAGTTTGTCTCTAACTCAAAAGTGTATCACATTTATTTTGGGTCATAACGATCACACAATTCCTTACAAGTATTTTTTTAAAATGGGACCCATCATTTTTCACATGACAAATGCCTATTGGGATATTTCTCCGCTCAACAACTTTTTACCAAACACCTCATATGACTCGTATTACACACATTATAATGCATTATCAGGCACGGGAGGAGAATATAAGTTCAACGTTCAAACAGATTATGACACTATTAAGTGCGTGTTTGATAAGCTGGATAAGATATAGAAAGATAAACTATCTTAATTTAACTAGCACATGTGTTTGCTAGTCAAGATAAGAAAGTGAGATAACAAATTTTCTTATTTGGTACCTTATATTAAATCCAAGATTAATAAATGAACTTCCTTCCTTACCCTTAACCTAATAATAAAATTACAAAACTTGTGAGGTATATATTGAACTGGGGCACCAGATTTCCCCATCCATCGTCTTCGAAATAGCAGTTCTTCTTCAAGCTCGATAAGATGACGGCAAAAGTGCAGAATCATAAGAGCCCACATCGCCATTGAATCTAACAACATCAAAAGCATTCACAATCACACTCTGTCGTCCGAAAAATCAAGAATCCGACCTCCCAATCAAACGTCGTCCATCATCTTCAAAAATCGTGCACTCTTTTTCAACTCCAAACGTCGCGCCACTTCATTAACAAAACATAACAAGAAATAAGTTCCGTGCAGCAAGGTTAGAGCATCGAATCTATCTCGTTGTTAACAAAAACCTAGAGAATATGGTGTTAATGAGATTAATTCAGTGATATTAACAAGCAAACAAATCTGTCAAACCCTCGTACCCGAATTCAATTATATTCTAAACCCACATTTATCAACATGAGACCCAAGCATGCAATATATTACTCTAGAACATGAGAACCGTAGCATACGATTTTACCCCAAATCTGTCAATGTAATTTTTTTTTCCTAAAAAGTCTATCAATAGTTGAAACTGGATATGGTTTTACCAGGTAAGAAAATCATGTTAGTGATGATCACAGCAGTCAGCATATACACTACCAAAGCATTATATCCTAGGGGATCATTTTCATAAAATAAGAAAAACAAGCATATAAATTGAATAAAAAAAAGACACTCGTGCATTACAAAAGGGGTAATCCAGAAATTAACTATATACATCGCACTTTACCATCAATAAAATCCATTAATTGAAACAACAATTCAGCAAGTGGAGCCATTACATACCTTTAAGAAAGACAATTCATCGACTTGTAGGAAAGGATCTTCATTTTTTATCACATGAAGGAATTTAGTTGATGATTGAATTAATGGAGCTTCATCGATGAGCTTTATATAGGAATTCTCAGGGCTACTTTAACGACTAGCTAAGATTAATTTATTACTATACATATGCATGCATTATTCATTGTATCATTTCAATTCTTTAGCCATCTGCTATAATCAATCAAAGCTATAACTATCATCTGCTATATACTTTATCTAATTATCACAGCCCGCATCAATAGATAACCAATAACCAATACTACAAGCGCAAGTTCTGAAATTAACATGAACAAAAAAAAAGAAATCATAAACCAAAAACAAAAACAACAACAATGATAAGATCATAAACCAAAAAAACTCAGTAGGTAGTGTACAAAGACAAAATGATAGAGAAAATGTCAAGATTAGGCCAATAAAAATCGGAAAGTGGACGAAATATAAACTGGCCAATATTGTGATTTATTAATTTCACAGATTAAGCCAAGAAAATCGAATTTTACCCCAAATCTGCCAATGTAAATTTTTTTCCTATTTCAAATTTTTCGCACAAAAAACTCATACAAAAAATAGCCTCATCCCGTAAAAAATTAAATAAGAATTGTGGGGAAGATAAAATTGGCCAAATACCTGCTTTTGTCAATGCAAATCGGAAGATCTTTTGGCCTCCTTATTCGACCATAAATTGTTGGGGACTAATGTGGAGATTCTCGTCGATGCCGACGATTCCTTCTTGCTGGACTACTTTCATACAGAATGTACCATCAAATTTCGAAGATAATAGCATAGCTCGTATATGAAAAATTAGGGCTCACGTACCTGTTCCGATCTGGCACGGCGTCTTTTCACACGTCGTTGAGAGCGATTCTTGTTTGTGAGATGGGGAATGAACAAAGAGAAGAGGGTGAAGAAAAACGGTGTGGAGAGAACGAGAGCGGAGGAGCAGAACGTGAAGGGTATATTTATCTCGCTCGATGTCACTGTTGAGGCGAGAAAAATAATCTCACCACTTTGGGGAGATAAAATACCCGAGAGTAACAGTGAATTAACAGCGGGCTCTCGCTTTATCTCGGACTTTCAAATTAATTTATCTAAACTACCAAACGCAAGATAGAGTAAGATAAATAAACTAATCTTCCAATATGCAGCTAACCAAATATCCACTAAATATTGTTTTCCAAATTGAATGTGATATGCAAAGTCAGTTGACAGCAGCATATTCTGAAATGTCATATTTTGCTGATATAGATAATTTTAAATATAAGTTACACTATTGTTCTTAAATGACAGATTCTGATATAAACTGATTGATCGAGCTTTTTGTGCAAATGAATGTAATTATGATGACATGTCATAATTCGCTTGGATAAATAAAATAGTGGTGAAGCTATCATAGTCAATGATCACACATCATCAAATTATCAAAACACAGTTTTTTTCCTTGAGATCCGCATGCATGCCATCTACCCACCAATATATTACTCTATTCTTCCTAGAACAACTGATTTTTTTTTTTTAACACGAGTATTAGAATGAAGGGCTAAAAGTGATTAAAAACTAGAGTTGTCAATTAGGTCGGGCCGATCTAGATAGCTCGCCCCAAGCCCGATATGGGCCGATCCAAGACCAACCCATTTCATACTTGGTGTGGGCCTGGTCCGGGCCTCATCTTGAGATGGACTGCAATTGGATTTATTTTGAAGCTCATGATCGACCTAGGCTCAGACCCACGACAATTTTACACTACATGAACTTTAAATGGGCCTAAATAATTGGAAAGCCCGACCTAAGCCCGACCCATTTAATTCATGGGCTTGGACCGAGTTAAGTCTAAAAGTTGGTGGGCTTCATCGGGCTGGATCGGGCCGGCCCCTGCCCATTTTACAACTCTAAGTACTATAATATGGTTTTATTTTATTTATTTGGAAAGCAATACAATATATTATAGCTAGCAGTATAAGCTTAATTAAGAAAAAGCAATGGATAACTGTACCCGATATATAATTATGTCAATGTCTCACCCAAATTAATGTTTCGGAGCCCTACCTACAATATAAGAAGTCTTGGAATTTCTCAACTATTGCATTTAATAACCCTCCCCCTCCCCCCTAAAACAAAGCATTTAATACGGTGGTATATACTAGTATACTTCTATTTAACTGTTTTGTTATTAAATAAACAAAGTGGGTACATATTGCAGTAGACAATTAATTCCGTTGACCATATTAATACAGCCACCACTAATTAACTGTTGTGGTTACGCTCAAACATATTATTTATATTTATAGGTCTTTAGGTTTATACTGACACCCTCGCTTTTTTTATATGATTGCGCTATTAATATACTACCTAGCTATAAAATTATGCTAAGAAAGAAATTATATGCGCTACTATTTTTCATTAAATTTCAGCTGAATATCAAGTTTTTGGTGTATTTATTGGCGGATAATATCTTGTGGTCTAGTCATTAATTTGATTTTCGCAAAGACTTCGGTGCAACAGGTTGCATACAGTGCAACCGGTTTACACCTACTATATATTACATGACGTAAAAATATTCAATATGTGGATGGTGGCGGAGTGGTTTGGGGCCCGAGTTCGAAGCTTGTTGGATGCTTCCTTTTTTTTTTTTTTTTTTAATTATGTTACATGTTATATATATATATACTATAACAATAATCAATATATGGATGGTGGCATAGTGGTTTGGGGTGGAGGTTTAGAGCTTTGCTCCCTCGTCCACTCGAGTTTGAAACCTCCTGCTGCATTGCTTGCGTCTTTTCTTTTTTTTAAATTATTTGACCTATTGGGACACTATGAAGTGTCCCAATTACTTGAATCTAAATATATAATCTATTGGGACATTTTGAAGTGTCCCAATTACTATTTGCTTTGTTTGTTATTTTAATATGTTTTTTTAGTTTTTCATTTTGTTTATAAATTATTTGTTTACATAATATTTGTTTATACATAAATATAATTTTATTTTATTTATAATTTTTTTAATAAACTTAACTAAAAATAAAGTTGTGATTACTAAAGGTACATGTTGGCGTAAATAAAAGTAACAATCATTGTGAAAAAAGTAACATTTGTGAAACTGAGGATGTTGAAAGCTCAGGCGGAGAAGAATAGGACGCTGCAGGAAGAGAATGAGGAGCTGAAGATGAAGCTGGATGAATTCTCAACATCTACCAGCCAAGACCTCAATGCCCTGAAGACAACCGTTCATGGACTCAAATCAGATCTGAACGTCTTCAAGTCCATATCCGACTCCAACCTGGCCAAATCTCAACAAACTCAAGACCAAGAATGGGAGTCGCGTTTCGAGTCAAGATGGGCTGAGTTCGTCGCTTTCCAGACCGAAGTCAATGAAAACTTCGCTGCACTGAAGAAAGCCGAGCAAGAGCGCCTTGACACTGAACTGGCAAATAAGGTTGAGGTGGAGTGCGCTGTTGAAGAACTCTTCAACCGAGTCCAACAAGCTGAACAGAAGCTCACCTCTCTGGATGGCTCAGTTGCAAGCCTTGTTGCTGATGCCAAAAAGGGGGAAGGTGAGTTGCAGCAGGAAGTTGAGACTGGTGAAGATGTGCAGCGGAAAGATGAGAACCAAGAAGCTGAAACCGAAAAATCTCAGCCAAAGAAGACTCCGAAGAAGAAGTCCACTCCTAAGCCAACTGACGTCGGCGGAGCTGAAATGGCGAAGGACCTGGAACGAGCAGAGGAGTATGGAGTATCTTACAACTCCATAGCCGAGATAGCAGCCGAGCTTGATGCGGAACTCGACGGTATCACAACCGAAGAGTGTATTGCTGCTGCTAAGGCTATGGATGTTGCTGAAAAGGACTACATGAACCCGGAATGGGTGAAGAAATTTGTTGCAAGCCAAGCTAAAAGAATCAACAAATTTGAAGAGGAGCTTGACAAGGTCACCAAGAACCTGGACAGGAATGTTGCATCATGCAGCCGACGCCGCATAGAGAAACACCAAGTGAAGGCTGAGGCAAGGTTGAAGCAACAGAGATTGCTAGGGAAAATCAAAATTCAAAGTCGATTCAGGCATGTGGACAAGTGAATGCCAGTTGAGTGGAATGAAGACTGGGAGTCGTTAAAGCAAGAGTTTGTGAATGACTTCTATTATAGGAAGGTATTCACAACTGACGATCCGAGAAAAGCTTTCAAAGAAGCGCTGACCGAGCTACACTCTGGGGACCCGGGCATGTTCAGCCAGTTCAGGCGAGCAATGATAAATGCAAAACTGGATATGAACACAGTCTCGGTCCCTCAGAAGGTCGCTTATCTCCCTCCCTTCCTTCCGGACTCAAGAAACCCCAACCGTCAGAAGATAGTAGCTGAGGCAAGACAAGTTTGTCGAGAGCATGGGGTTGACATCTCGAAGGAGTCAGAGGCGAAAAGAGAAATTTTTGTTAGAATTTTTGGGAAGTATGGGCTAAAGTTTTAGCTAAGTTAAAGTTTTTGAGCAACTGATGTAATTTTTTGCTTTTTGTGCATATTTTTGTAACCATCGGTTGTAATGAAAACTTTCATCAGTTATACGATTCAACTTGACGTACAATATCTCGTTGTCTAAGCTCTGAATCGCAAAGTTATTTCAATACCATGTTATAACTGTGCTAACCCTTTGATGTTTTAATCTTATAGACTGTTTAGAATTTCAGCTGAGATTTTAGATAGGTCAGTAGGGTTTAGATCAGTTTGATCAGTAAGGGTTTTGGCATCATAAAAAAGGGGAAAATTGTTGGGAAATTTAAGTAAAGTTTTGATTGATTCCAAAACCAACTGACCCCAACCGAGTAGATGTTGCCAGATCCTAATGTTAGTAGTTAGGCTCGCTGTTTGAGCAATGTTGAGATTTTATCTTTACAGGTCTCCAGCTGAAGACGGCAACAAGGCTTTACTCGGATAGAACATCAGTTGAGAAAGTCAACTGAGCGTTCAAGAAGGAAGATGTAAGAGACAGAACATCAGTTGCAAGAAAGACAACTGAGTGTTCAAGAGATAGAACATCAGATGAGTACTTAAGGGGGAATTGAGGACCCTACTCTTTCCGGAATTGAGTAGATAGGTTGATAAGTACCCGTAAACTTATCTGTAAGGTTGATAAGTACCCGTAAACTTATCTTAACGGTTGCAAAGCCCGCGTAAGCTTTGTGGTTTTTGTCCAGAAGAACTTGGACTGAGTTGTGTGGACTCACAACTCCCCGTGGACGTAGGAGTTCTCTCCAAACCACGTAAATCTTTGAGTGTTTGTGTTTATTATTCAGTTATTTATTGCATATTCAACTGACCAACTAACCAACACTCAAACTACATTCTTACATTCTCAACTGATTTGGTTTTTGACCGACCTTGCATATCTGAGCGTGAGTTATATTTTACGAGTTGTTATTTCCACCACATTCCGCACAGCACCACTCTCACAGCTAAGTTTTCGTACTCAGTTGTGATTCCAACTGAGTCTGCTTACTCGGTTGTGATATTTTCGGGGGTTGTTTTTAAAATTCTTAACTCGTGTATTCCCCCTCCCCCCATACACCAGAACTCGTATCGGGATCATCAATTACTTTTTCATAACGTCTACAATTACTTAACAAAATAATTAAAAGTATATATTGTCGTGAATAAAAGTAACAATCGCTGTGAAAAAAGTAATATTTTTGAGGCATTACTTTTAGGCAAAATTGCATGAAAAATCCTGACCTTTTCCCAAATTCTGGTTTAAAACCAAATCTTTTAAAATTCGCAAATAAAACTACGAGCTTCCAATTTGTTGCAATTGACTCCCGTGCCCGATTTTTCCCCAATTTGTTGCTGACATGGAAGTTGGAATTTTCTACGTGGCAAAACTCTCCGGCTAAACAAACGACATCGTACTAGGCAAATATAAAATGACGGAAAAATGCACCAAAATCGAATCTACTTTGCTCTGTTTTTGTTCGATGATTTAGCTTAAATTATTGCTTGAATCTACTGATAGAGAATAGGTTATTGTTCATCTTTTGTCTTGGTGCGCTTTATCATTGCTCAACTGGTAGAGACGTGGTCCCGATAGCGATGAAGTAGAAACAATGGGGGGCAGGTAGCCGCTGCTGAGCTTCGGGATTATTCCAAGATCCAGATTGTGCCGATGAAGAACCCATGGAGATGAGGAAGGCGATGGAGAAGAATTATGGAGATGATGTCTATTGAAGAAGATTTCGGCTTCCATGTCAGCAACAAATTGGGGAAAAATCGGGCATGAGAGGTAATTGCATCAAATTGGTACATTAATTTGCGAATTTTAAAAGGTTTGGTTTAAAACCGGAAATTGAAAAAAGGTCAGGTTTTTGGTGCAATTTTCCCCGTGTAACACGTAAGCAAATTAATACCACGTAAGCAAAAATTATACACGTAATTGACACATAGGCAACTGATTGACACGTACGCAGTTAATTTTCGCCGGAGGTGCATCGGAGATGTCAATTGCAACAAATTGGAAGCTCGTAGTTTTATTTGCAAATTTTAAAAGATTTGGTTTTAAACCAGAATTTGGGAAAAAGGTCAGGGTTTTCCATACAATTTTGCCTTACTTTTAAGGTTTATCAATTTCCAAATTAGGATTTGTTAATTCGTAATTAGGATTTATTTAATTCCCATGTAGAATTTATTTTTAATTTTGTAGATCAATTATTTTTTTAACAAATAATTAAAAAAATGAAAAATTTATAATATAAAACACTCTATAAGGTGATAAGTTGAAACAGAAAAATATCAGGATATTAGGACACTTTTATATGTCCTAATAAGTGATCGAAAAGTTGATAAAATTACATATGTATGTCGCGTGGAAATAGACGGCTTATTTTCATTATTACGCCACTATTGAGAATCGAACAAGCGACGTTCACGATGCCAAGCAAAGCTTTTATCATTAGGCTAGCAAGTGAACTGTTAACATTTACGGACATTATTATTTTATACATAACACGGTCAGAAAAAAAAATGCGGATCTTAAATCCGAGTCGGATCGAAACGGTTGCAGTTGCATCCAAGTCCACCTCTGTGATTTTTTATCTTTTAAGGCTCGAACGAAAAGTAAATCCTGCGATTCTTTCTAGGCATTTTGTTCGCATCTTCAAAATTTACATTAAATCATCGGTGCTTTATTGGGAAAAAATATACTAATACTCTCCATTTCCATTTTCAAGACTATATTTATTCCCTCCATTCCTGAATACCTGTCCCATTGAGGAATGCACGGAAATTAAGAAAGTTGAAAAAGTGGGTTTAAGTGGGGTAAAATTTAGAAAGTAGGGGTAGTGTTAATATAGTAGGCTACTTTTGTTAATCCTTCATTAGTTTATAAGGGTGTTTTAAACCATTGAACTTAATTTTTCTGTACAGTTTTTTTTTCTTGTCTAATTTCTGTACACATTTCTTCTTAATTTCTGTACACATTTCTTCTTAATGTCTGTGCAATTTTTTTTCTTATACAGTTGGCATTGATCATTTCTGTGCACAAACTGTACAGTTGCAATTCCTGTGCAGTTTTTTTTTTCTTATAATTTATGTACACCACCAAAAATTGATGTGATCAAAAAGAAATTGGAGGGAAGTTTTCATTAATTAAGGAGGGAAGTACACTATTACAAAAGGAGGGAAACTAAAACTGAATTAGAGGGAAATTCAAATTCAGTCACCTCAAAAGCTCAATAAATACAGCAGCATTCATTCATTACAACAGCATTCAATTCTCTCTAACAACCACAAAAACAAAAAAAAATAGCTCAGCAATGAAGAAGGGTGTCTCTCAGCCAAGTCTGACAGATGAAGAGAGGAACTTGATTGCACAGTGGTGTCTTCTACACAGCAAAGACAAGAAACTGGTACATGGCGCTAAAAAGGAAGTTGCCATCCTCTTCCAAGTAGATATCAGAACTATTTACAGAATATGGACAGCTGCAGAAGCACAAAGAAGGTTAGGCAAACCTGTTAATGTTATCTAAAAAAAAAAGATGCATTCATGGAGATAGGCTGCAGTTGGATGAAGAAAAGATGGCCAATCTGCCATTACTGCAAAGAACAACCCTGAGTCAGGTTGGTCTCAACCTTGGAATTTCAATAACATCAGTTCATAGCCTGGTAAAAAAGAAGGAAATCAGAAGTCATACATCAGCTATCAAGCCTTTTCTCACTGATGCAAATAAGCTTGCTAGGCTTAAATGGAGTATTTCAATGCTCAGTTGCATTAGAGCAAATGGGAGAATAGCCTTTCAGCCTATGTTCATCATAATACACATAGATGAGAAGTGGTTCAACATGAGTAAGACATCACAAAGGTATTACATGCTCCCAGGAGAGACAGATCCAGTCAGAACATGCAAACACAAGGGGCACATATTGAAACTCATGTTCTTAGCAGTAGTTTGCAGGCCAATAGTGGACTGCTTTGGAAATGTCATTTTTTATGGCAAAATTGGCATATTTCCATTCATATATAAGGAACCAGCAGCTAGGAATTCAAAAAATAGGATAAAGGGTACCATGGTCACAAAGCCTATACAATCAGTCACAAGCAGGTTATGTTGGACTGTTTCTGCAGTTGGGTAAGCATTTACAGACATTTCCTCAGACAAATCATCATAGGAGGCATCATTGTCATCACAGGAAGAAAGCATCACAGTGTAGTATCATGTTCTTTCAGATTCATTTCATCAGTTTCATCATATATGAACAGGCAGCAAACATCACAGTGTAGTATCATGTTCTTTCAGATTCATTTCATCAATTTCATCATATATGAACAGGCAGCAAGCATCACAGTGTAGTATCATGTTCTTTCAGATTCATTTCATCATATATATATCCAACTTAAATTGTCTACCTTGCAGCTTGTACCAAACATACACCAAAAGTGGCCAGAAGGAATAAGCAAGAATATATTTATCCAGCAAGATAATGCAAGGCCACACATCAAAAACAGTGATGTTACTTGGCAAGCAGCAGCAAATAGTAATGGGTTTAATATCCAACTTATTTGTCAACCACCTAACTCTCCTGATACCAATATCAATGATTTAGGTTTCTTCAGATCCATTCAAACAATTAAAGACAGGAAAAACTCAAGGACAGTGGATGACTTGGTGAAAAATGTGACAGAAGCATTTGAAGAGTACCCATATGAGAAACTAAGTGATGTGTTTTTAACTTTGCAAGCATGTTATGGAGAAATCATCAAGACCAAGGGTTACAACAGCTACAAGACACCACACACTTTAAAAGAGAAACTGAAAAGAGAGGGATTACTCCTAAACAACATCCAGGTGGATGAGCAGATAGTGGATGATGCAGTGGAGTATTTAAATGGGCAATTGAATGAAGAGGCAGAGGCTGGACCATTTACACTTGAAGCTTTGGTTAATGGGATGCAGCAAGTGAACATAGCAGACTAAGAGGTAAAAGGGTGTTTTTTGGCAGCTGGTTTACAGGGACAAACATCAAAGGTTGTTTATTTTGTTGTTTGGAATGTAAATTGTCCTTGTTTGCTGTTTTTTGGATGATATGTAATCTCAACACTGTAACATCTTCTTTTTTTGCATCATTGACACATTAATCATACAAACTGAGCCTCCTAAACTTTGGTTTAAAAAACCAAGTGGTGGCAGTCACTTAACAGCAAACATAGGCAACAAGATTTACATTCATATCACAGTGTAGTATCATGTTCAGATCAGAATAATACAAACTTAGCCTCCTAAACTTTGGTTTAAAAAACCAAGTGGTGGCAGTCACTTAACAACAAACATAGGTAATGCGTCTTCGACTTTTGGGCCTTTTGGCCCTATTTTTCATGTCTTTTTGTGTCATTAGAGTCTGTCGAGGGGAAGGAAACTATTGTTCGAAGGAAGGAAGCTCAGTCCAAGTCAAACAGAGGAAAGGTGGTCAGAATGAGCAGAACTGGAGCGAATCCAGTCGGTTGCAAGGACTACGCAAAGGAGTATGCAAAGCAGGAAATGAATTGAAGCAAGAGACGAGGTTGAAAGGAGGATTCCATGTGAACCCTGAAGCTAAGTTGCTGTTCATCATTCGCATTCGTGGTATTAACGCAATGCATCCAACCACAAAGAAGATTTTGCAGCTGCCTTGCCTACGAGGAATCCAACCATGAAGCATGCAACCAGTTTGACCACTACAAAGATTGCCAGTCAGTCGCCAAAGCTCAAGAAGGAAAGCCGCGTGGAGAAGATTCGCCCAATATCTGCCAAGCATCTATGAAAGGAAGGATTTGGAGGTCAGCGCCCTACCCTAAATAAACCAATCAATCGGAGATCGCCAATCATCAATCCAGCCAATCGCAGATATTCAGAATCTCGCCCAACATGGAAACTGCCAATCATGCCATTTCAATCTACCCGCCTAGGGTTTGCTCGCTGCCACTACAGCTATAAAAGTCCAGCCAAAGCGGCTGGCACAAGGCGTTGTTGAATTGATCAGTCTACAGTTCTTAGTCCGAAGAAAACACTTTTATATTTTCTGTTCAAAACAATCTTTATCTGCTTTTATTTACATTCCGCTGTGAAGAACAAATCCAAGGCTGTTGCTTTAGGTACTTTTAATCCGAGTATTTCGTGTTTCTTTTATTAATGTACTCTCTTTCGTTTATCATTATATATTTGATTATGTGTGAGTAGTTTACTTGGTGAGATTTGGGTATGGGAAATGATTGACTGTTGATATGTGAAATATTCGTGAGGCACTTGTGCCATCGGTTGAGTCCAGTAGTTCCGGAAGGACTGAAGCAGAACTCATGGGCAGTCCTGACCTAACGGGTGATCTTCGTTCGGTTGGAGCTGTACCAAATCAAGCAAAGGCAGGGCATGACAAATGGCAGCGTTCGATGTGCCCAGGACCGAGTAGCTAAGCAGCACCTGACATGGTGCTGTAGATCTGGATGGTGAGGACTGGACAAAGGGATACTGCATCCTTCTTCAGTTTTGGGCTTCTCTAACAATCACCCATCAACTGTGACGAGGCATCAAGCCATGGTTATCGACCAAAGGACTCATCTCGCGTATCGTAGGCATTCCAATGACCGGTTGGACGTGGTCCCAGAAATGAGTATCCCGCGAGTGATGTCTACTCTGTAGGTGCGGACATAGGAAGTTTGGAAGAGAAGGTTGGTGAGGGTCATACTTGGAGAGATCGGGTATGACTACTATCTAAGGAGGAGTGAAGCACGACCTTGTGACCGGGGTGAAGCGTGACCTTCGGACCAGGACGACAACAAAGGATTCAACCATCCCAAATGTGAAGTATGAATTCTTGAAACGCTCCAATGTCTTTGGGCCACGCCTTGAGTTCAATTAAAGCATAGACGGATCTTTAGTGTGCCCATGACCGAATTAACATATCAACAATGATCGTGACCTACCCCAAATCTTACCCCCTTTTTATATTTGATTCCCGTCTATTTTATTGTGCAGATACACAGATTGAGACCGTGACAACTCGATTTGTATACTGAAGAGTAAGGTGGTTCATCACTCTCCGTGGGATCGACCCTAGCTTGCCGCTAAGACTAGCCAGTCCGGTAGTGGGCATAGGAGCATGTATTGTCCATCTTGGGCATACACAGGTATTTTGATCGTACCACACGACGGGTGCGTGTCAATAGGTTACAAGATTCACAGTCATATCACAGTGTAGTATCATGTTCAGATCAGAATAATATGCAGCAATGAATCACAGAAGGCAACATAGGAGTGTAGTATAAGGCAACAAATTCCTCAGACTGAGAACACAACTCTGTCATATTAGGAGTGTAGTATATGTTCAAATCAGAATAATATGTTTAAAAACGATGTAACCTCCATCAAGAAGAAGAATTTCTTCTTCTTCTCCGAGCGTCTGAGCGGATCACAGAAGAAGCAGCTGCCTCTGCCTTCCTTTTATTTCGAGCTTTGACACACTCAGTCATCAACCAATAATATGGATCTGCAGGCTCCATGATCGCCTCCCAATAATCCAGACAACGCTCACCTTCTTTCGGAGAATCGGACTCCACCAGCGAGTCACCGACGAACTCTCCTTCGGGCGGCAGAAGTGGATCCACCGCCGTCGATGGAGGTTCGGAGGATGGCAGCGCTTCAGAGGGCACCGGCGCTTCAAAGGGTGGCGAGTCAAAGCAGCTTTCCGGCACCACCTCCACCTCCGACTCTGGAAATGAGATCGACTGAGAGAGCGGCGGCATCTCAGAAAATGGCAGCGCATCAGAGGGTGGGGGTGGGGACAAGGTCTCCAGCACCACCTCAAACTCCGATGACTGAGAGAGCGGCGGCGACAGGTGGAGGAAATTCTCAGATTGAGAGTGAGAATGAAGATAAGATGATGACTTCGACATCTTTGAGAAAGGGGGCGATAGATCTAGGGTTTACAGAAATGGAGAAAGCGAGAGAGCTTTTGTTTGTGGAAGAAATGGATCGATTAGATCTAGGGTTTGGGGAAGAAATGGATCGATTAGATCTAGGGTTTGTCGAAGAAATGGGAAAGAAATGGATCGACCAAATAGGGAAGAAATGGACCGAGCAAATTTGGGATGTGTTGTTTTATTTGGAGTGTTTATTATTGGGTAGGATTAGTAAATTAAATTAGTGGGTAGGATTAGTGGGTTAATATGGTGGGCTAATTTAAAGGGGTGGGTCCATTAGTGGCAATGGATAGTAATTTTATGATTGAAGGAGGGTAGTGTTGTAAAAAAAACCAAACAGAACATTTATTGGGGAATTTCTGAATAGGCTCAAACGGGACAAGTATTCAGGAATGGAGGGAGTAATATTTATGGGTCCAACCAGTTAAAGGAAAAGAAAGTTTGTTCGATCCAATCACATGTTAGTCATAATTTTACTTAAGGCCATCTGCAATACTTGGAGATTATTAGTGGTCTCCAAAGAGTCTCCGATACTCATTTTTCCATTAGAGACAGTTTAGAGACACTTACTTCTGCAATCCAACTGTCTCCAAGCAGTCTCTATTTTTAATATTAAACAATTCTCCATTTTTATTAAATTAATTCATATTAGAAAAAAAATAAAATACACTAATTAATAATAATTCGAATTTTCCATTAAAGTTTGAAAATTGAAAAATTACATGCCTTCACAATAAAAAAATACTAATTAATTAAAAATTAAAAATTATACTGGAAAGCGTGATTTTAATGATTGGTGGTGTTGAGTTAGACCTAGGTTGATATTTTCACTACAATGGGGTTGAGTAAGACCTAGGTTGAAGCACTGGGAAGCGTGATTTTAATAATTGAATAGATTTTATTTTGTTGTTATTTTTTTTATTTGTAATAAATATTATAAAAAGTTACTTATTTAAATTAAAAAATTAATAAATGACAATT
This sequence comes from Schizonepeta tenuifolia, assembly GCA_029490685.1. Taxonomy (NCBI): domain Eukaryota; kingdom Viridiplantae; phylum Streptophyta; class Magnoliopsida; order Lamiales; family Lamiaceae; genus Schizonepeta; species Schizonepeta tenuifolia. Next base: position 11,047,878 of record CM055958.1, on the reverse strand, counting down.
TTATTGAATTTAAAAAAACTAAAACATACACTAATTAATAAAAAAACACAATAATTAAAAACTGCAGAATTACAATAATTAAGAAAAAAAATTACGACAACTACTCATCCCACTTAAATTCTTTTGCAAGTTTACGGCGGACATTTTCGTGCGCCGCCTTTTGCTCGGGAGTAAACTTCGACGTGTCTGTAATATAGACACCGTATGCCCACTGTTCCCTCGCTGAAGCGGCGTCCGATGCAAAGTTCTCGTTGAGTGAAGTCAACTCTCTTGCCGCCGCCTCCCTTACCGCCGCTTTGCCCTTCCTCCCCTTCTTCACAGCTTTGACTCCTTCGGGGCGAACCTGCAACATGTTTGCATCGCTCGCGGATGTGGTGGATGCGGTGCCACTAGCAGACGAAGTATACTCGCCAGCTTCATTTATCTTCGTCCGTTTTGAAGCTGTCGGCTTCTTTGGGTTGATGAAACTCGGGATATACCTCAAGAGCTCCCACGCAGCCCTATACGGGAACTCTTTGTTGAACTTGGCGGCGTACAGATCTTGGACCCTTATGTACAGATCGAGGTCGTTCTGCCCGCTTCCGAGCTGATTCTCTTCTTGGATGTACATGTCGGCGAAGTTCTGGATCTATTTTTTGGCGCGGTTCCATGAGCTCTTCATCGCATCTTTTTCTCTTAGGTAAGCGGGAGCTATGAACTCGTTGAATTTGTTCATTATTTTGTCCCAGAACGCGTTTGAGGTTTGGTAGTTGCTGGTGACCGCGTCCATCCCGATATCAATGTAGCACCGTGCGAGGTATTCAATTTCATCGGCTGTGTAGTTAGGACCTCGCAGTAGCCGGTTCTGCTCGCCGGTTGAGGTCGCGAGAGCTTTCTCCTTGCGGCGGAACGGTGGCGGTGGTGTTGGCTCGCGTTCTTCCGATTCCTCTTATTGGGAATCTCCGTACTCCTCTTGCTCTTGCTCTTCCTCTTCCTCTTCCTCTACCTCAACATCGTCGTTGTCGTCGTTGAGGTTGAAACGTCTGAATCGAGCAGTAGCCGCTGACAGCTGCGAAAATTGCTCATACCCGGATGTCGGGGGAATTAGGAGAACCCCGACGGCTGCGAGTAGCCGTAAGATGGAGGGAATTCGAAGTACGCCGGAGACTGCGAGAACCCATCCGACAGGGGGAATTGGGAGAACCCCTGCGGCTGTAAGAACCCCGCCGACGGGGAAAATTGGGAGAAACCCGAAGTCTGCGAAAAAGGTGCAAACCCGGCAGGGACCGAGTATCGGCCGAAATCGGGAGAAGGGGGAATTGGGAGTTTGGATTCGCCAGATTGGGAGTTGGATTCGTCGGATTGGGAGATTGGTTCGGTAGGTTTGAACTGAAATACTGCGAGTACCACGAATTGAACTGCTCGTCAGCCATTTTTTTGCACAAAATAAGATTGAAAGATTGAATTTTTTTGTGGAGAAGAATGGATGAAGAATGAAATTTGTGTGGAGAATGAATGAATGAATGATGAAGGGGTATATATAGTGAAAAATAGGGAATTAGCCATTGGATACATGTATATATCCATTGCTCATAGCCGTTGCTGCCTTTTAATTTAATTTTTTTTTAATCAGAAAAAAAAAATAGCAGCAGACCAATGGGGACACGCCATGTGTCCCCATCTAACGTCATCACTGAGTGGAAGGTTGTGTCGATAAATCGACACATCCTTCGACCTCTCGCTCGCCCTACCCTTGCGTCTATCCTCCACTGCGGCTTCGACGTCGTCTGCATCGAGCGGAGGCTGCGTTGAGCGGCTCGACCCACGCCTTCGACCCCTCTCTTCGTATCCTGTAGTGGATGCTCTTAGATACTTTGTCGCTGATTTTAGTTTTCTATTTGTATTAGACTATTCAGTAACTCTAGTTTTTGGTTGAGACTTGATCTTGAACTTGTGATAATTCTACATATTTATGCTAAATTTTGGTTATTGGTTAACCGAAAAATAACTGACATGGTTATTGGTTAATCGAAAACCGACCATGAGTAGGTCATGGTTAATGATTTTCGTATTTTTTAGGTTAGGTTAACCGTGGTTAACCGAATTCCCAGCTCTAGTTAACCTCTATTTCCGTAAGACAATATTGCCCCGATATTGTGCAGGCGATCGATAGCAATTGCTTTCAAAATACAACGATTCGGGGTGAACTCGAGATGTTGTACTACATGTCGATGTTCCGGTAAACTACTTTGATACTCGTCACTGAGTACTTGATCCTAGGACTCGAACTATACGAGTAGTATTATTATCTTTGAATTCGGTGTCGAATTGGGTGAAAAAAGTTGGAATCATGAAGGCTCTATTTATCGGCCATAGGTGTCTGATCGTGAAAAGGTGTGAAGGTTGTTCTAAACGGGTGTGTTGGTTCGCGAATGGATGCATCTGTTCGGCCAAGGAGAAGGTCGAAACAAAGCAACCATTCGGTTATAACTACCTCAACTGCTGGTCGTACCGCACGGTTAACCTCACGGTAAGTTCGGCTTATCCGGTCTCACAATAGGGTTGTCGCACGGTGCAGTCAACCTTATCCGTTTCCAACCGACACAACGCAACTCTTCCGTCCGTGCCTCCTCCGTCTAGCCCATGGGTTCGCGTCACCTTGATCAATTGGCTTAGCCAAAATTACAAAGGCTCCTCACAACGATGTGAAGTGCAAAGAACACCTCAAGAGTCCATTGCGACAAGTGCGACATCCATGGATTCGGCGGACTCATCGTACTCGTATGCTCAATGGTTTTAGTCTAAAAGGACACCAAGAACACCACAAGGGTGCACTATAAGAGAGAACACAAGATTACTCTTTATTCAAGTGCTCTCTTTATAAATAGCTACAAACATGACTTATATTTCGACGTGAGACAAAGCACCACACAATTCACATTTCTAAGCTTCAACTATCAATGTTAATGTATTAACTGTTCATTCACCACAAAATGGATTTGAACTAGTAAATACATCAAATTATAATACTTGAAACGTAAATTCCAAATCTATCATTTGTTTCCACAAATTCCCAATCAATTTCCATATATTAATTATAGAATAATGCTATTTATAATATAATTTTCCAACATTGTCTTTAGTACAATATTCTTTTAGCTATGAAAGTATTCACTCCAATAAATCTCTAAATTATCTTTGAAAATTAATACTCACAAAATATAATAACCTATACACTGATAGGTTTTATAGTGCGAACTTGGAGGCTAGTAGCATAGAGTTAATAATACACTGACAATATTCCTCAATAAACAAATTATATGATTACCTTTACTAGCATAGATGATAGAGATACTTTACTTGGAATATGTCAAATTTCCTCAATTGAGAAATCTCATCGTCACTTTATCCAATTGTATTTATTATTTTTTAGAGTGATGTTATTTGGCTATAATATGGCTAACCATAATTCAGTCAATTATATGAAAATAAACTGATTTAAATAATTTTTTGAATTATTTTAAGAAGTATAAATATATATTTTATGTTATTATTATATTTTTAATTTAAATTTTGTCATAAGTAGTGTAAATATATAATTCTTTCATTCCTTCAACAAAAAGCTTTGTATTCACTCTATTATCTATATCGAGATTTTTGTTGCCTCAAAATTGAAATACTATCAACATAAATTTGTATAAACTGAATATTTAAATTATTAAAAGTCATTTAGAACTTAAAATTATAAATAAATCAATTTTTCTCTTATTTGAACTAATTTGATTACTACTCCCTCCATCCAACTCAACAAGTCCCATTTGGAATATACACGAAAACTAAGAAAAAAAAGTTAGAGTATAATTAAGGTTGTATTTTATTATTAATGTTAAAGTGGGTTGAGTGGAAAAATAATGTATAATAAAGCAAACAATACTGTTCACGTTTGAGTGTAACATAAAGTGAGTTTTAGTGTGTTGATCTTTGCCAAATAAGGAAATGAGACTTATTGAGTGGGACACCCAAAATGACAAAATGAGACTTATTGAACGGGACATAAGGAGTACATAATTTAGCAAAACTACCCAAAGAAAGTACTCTCCCTGTCCACGAAATAATTGCCACTTTTGCTACTTAAGTTTGTCCACGAAATGGTTGCCACTTTTGCTACTCCATTCACATTTATTGTGGACCCTTATTCCACTCACAACAATACTCACTATAATTCACTACTACCTATCATTTTCTTAAAATCCGTGTCGTTCACAATGTGGCAACTATTTCGTTGACGAAGGGAGTATATGAGAATTAATACTACTTATAAATAATGACTCTACTAATTATTGGCAAAATCTCATATGCGACCCGGTCGCATAGGATGTTACGGCGCGTGTTGTGCACGTGCCAGTAATTTTTTTATCTGATTTTTTTTTTTAATTTCAGTTTTTTTAGTTTATTTATTTATTTGAATTTTAGTTTTTTTTTAAATTTTGTTTTTAAAAAAATCACATTTTTTCCCACCTTTTAATTGTTTGCCTCGTTTTTTTGTTTGCCACTTCTTATTTAATCAAGATTCGAGTGAGGGGAGCCGAAGGCCTAGGAGCGAGCCAAAAAAATCCAAATTATTGCCCGACGATTACCTATATTAGTAATTGGAGCGAAAGTGAAGCCGTAAAATTGGAGCCGAAAAATAATTCGAAAAAAAAAATTAATTCTGACTTGTTAACGGGTCGACCCGCACTGACCGGATCAAATCCGACCCGGATCCGGTTTCTTAGGAAGAGACCGGTCGCATGCAAGTCATGCTCTTAATTATTAGTTGAATATCATCATTAACCACTGAATTAGTAGAACTTGTATGGAAAAAACTTTTACAACGAGAATGAAGTCGAAATATATGACAAATTGCTCAAAAATAATGTCTTAAAAATCAAAATTAAATTGGTCAATTGAACCAAGAACTTATGCTTGGTCGGATTTGACAAAATCACTTTGAACCGATGGATTTGAACTCCAATTTAATATTTAAAACATTACCCAAAAACTCAAAGGAGTTTATTCAATTTTTTTTTTAGCAGACAAAGGAGTTTATTCATTGGTAGTTTTACTAATCTCCTCTGTCAATAAGTAACAGTAATAATAATCATTAATAATCGATGTGGGGTTAATGACCGGTTTGGCCCCACATAATGCGATCCAAATGATAAAAAGAGCATAGAAGTTGCTCGAAAGTTTATACCATGTAATTAAATAACTAAGAGCAGCATAATGATTATCAATGCAAGATTAAGGGGGCCTCCGCCATCCCAGTAATAATAATTACCAGTCAACAAAAGTTGGTTGTCGTTAACCTCTCACGAACAAACGACATAACCTCTATAGAAATACCAATATTTCTTCCGTCCTTGAATAAATATTTCGAATTCATTTTTTCTTAAATTCGAATAAAATAATATTCTGTTTTAAAAATTTAAGTAAACATAGTGCTAAGTTATCAAAGTTATCTTTTACCAAGAGGAAATATTTAGTTGTAACTGGGTCTTGATTTTTTATTTGGTACAATTAGATTTGAGCGGGATATAGTTTAATTGAGCGGGATATTATTATTTAATTGTTGAAATGACTGTGAATGCTTTTAGTGTCATTTCCCGCTCGTCGTTTTCAGATTCGGCGTGATATCCCGCTCGAGCGAGAAATTGTTTAGTGAATTGTTTAATATTGTTTTGAGTTTGATTTTATTATTTGTAATTTAATTTAAATTTTTAATCGTGCAGATTATTTTCAAGAGGCCCGAGACTATTGACCGGAAGTCTACGGTTAGCACGTCCTACAGGCACAACGTTTTAGAAGACGTTCAGTCTACATTGATGACGGTTGGGGGACAAGATCTCCTGGAGAGGTGGCTTGAAGGTTGTTTTGGCCACTTTATTTACTGGCAGCCGGGGCAGAAGTGTGGTATGGGCGTGCATCACGTATTGTCCCAGCAGATTTCGGTTCAATGGGGCGAGCCACACGACATGTGGTTTCATATCAACGGGGCGAACCTTCGTTTTTCTTCTGTGGAGTATGCCCTTGTTACCGGATTGTCATTCAGCTCGTCTGATTTCCGACCTTCAGACGACCACGACTTACGGGGTGTGCAAGTGTATCGGCGGTTTGCCAACGGCGTGCCGATTAGTGTGGGGGATCTCCTCGATCGGTTTTGTCTGAGGCACGTGACAGATCAGAGTGGACAGCTGTACCTGCAGGTCGCGCACGTGTTAGTTCTGTATATGTTGATGTTTGGTCTTGAGCAGAAGAAGTTTGTTGCGGATTGGGTCTGGAAGCCGGTGGACGATCTGGACGCATTTTCTCGATTTCCTTGGGGCACATACACATATTTGCATCTGAAGCACTACGTGGACAATATGCAGCAGACGAAAAAGTACCACTTCTATGGTGCAGCCTGGGCTTTCCACGTTTGGTCGTTGGAGGTGCTGCCAGACTTAGCCGCTACAGTTGCGGTCATTGATAATCCGGATGCACGGCCCAGATGTCTTAGATGGAAGTTCAAGAAGTTAAGTGGAACAGAGCTTCAGCCATTATTTTCTTTGCAGGTAAATTTTAATTTTTTCACTGTATGTATTTTTCTGTATTTTTTTTATAATTGTATTTGTGTTTGATAAAATCTTTTGCGCTGCAGGTTGGTCGATTCAACCCTTTTGTACCGGATGATGCTGAAATGAAGACTTTCTATTTTCGGTCCAGTCAATATCCAAATGCACTTGGAGTGTGCTTTGTAGTGTCGCGCAATCCATTACGTGCAGGGGAACAGTTCCCATGTCAGCCACACCAGACCATAGTAATTGATGATGAAGACCAGGAAGAGAGACCTCCTCGAAGGAGAGCACAGAGACAGCGGGGTCACCAGAGACAGCCTGTTACAAATGACCAGCAAAAGGCCGAGGCAGAGGGAGAGGCAGAGGAAGAGGCAGAGGCAGAGGTAGAGGATCGTGATCCTGAGTACAGAGAGCCACCCCGCCGTCTAGAACACGGAAAGCGTGTTCGTCAGTCAGGATCTTCATCCTCCAGTGGTGGGGCCGATCACGTCCTACGGTCCAGTGATCGACGCTGGATTCGATCAGAGATTGCTTTATCAGAAGATCGTATTGTAGAGAAAGTGGAGCTGAGACTGTTCCCCAAGCTCAAATCTTGGATTGAGGGCTTGTTTGACAAAGCCCGATGTAGATCTACACACCGATCACCTGGACGTTAGCCCACCCCGTGGTCCATGCCTATACAGTCACCACGCTGCTCAGTGCGAGACCCTGCACAAGGCCAGGACCAGGAAGACCAGCGCCGCTCCTCAGTGCGAGACCCTCCTAGGGTTCAGGGCCAGGAAGGCCAGCGCTGCTCCTCAGTGCGAGACCCTCCCAGGGTTCAGGGCCAGGAAGACCAGCGCCGCCCCTCAGTGCAGCATCATCATCCACATCACACAGAGGAAGATACTTGTCCAGCTTGTCATTCCATGCAAGCAGAACGGTTTTTGTCGCCGCATTGTCCAGCTCGTCATTCCATGTACGAGCCTGGATCGTCGAGTGCAATGTTCGATTAGTACAGTACTTTTATGCAAGAGGGAAATAGCAATTTCAATGCATTGTGGGAGTCTCTTACCACGGTATGTAATAATTTCACAGATATTAGATTATGTATTGTTATGTTTTACGTAAGATATTGATATTTATTTTGTTTGTGTAGGGCCATGAACAGAGTTTTGAGGCACGTCTAAACGAAGTGGCGTTGTCGATCCACGCAGTCCCAATTAATCAGATACCGGTGGGGGAAGAGCAACAGCAACAACAACAGCAGCAGCAGCAGCAACAACAGTGTTCAATTTAATGAAAAACCGAAATTATTTACAACCGTGTTCAATTTTATGAGTGTGTCTCATGTTTATTGCAGCTTCAGCTCAGAGGTGATTGGTTTAATAAGATTTTGAGCATAGAAATTGAGCGGGAACTTAGGGGATCCTGGGGAACTTATGCTGACTATGAGCCTCCAGTGAGTTTACTATATGGAGCGCATGGAGCAACGAGAGCTGGACGACCGAGCTTCTTTGGTGCAACCCATGTAAGTGGACGCACTTCAACGTTTACTTGATAATTCTCTTACAAGTAATGATATTAATCGTTCATTTGATGCAGATGATTGTTGTGTGCAATATTGACTTGCATTATGTGATAGTCCGAATTGATTGCAAGAATTGGGTGGCTGAGCTCTATGCTTCCACGTATCATTATATAGACCGAACCGCACAAGCGCGCCGACACAGGAGCCTGGAGCCACTACTGAAGCTTTGGACTCGAGTTCTTACATGCTCGTTTTACTGGAGGCACAACACAGTTGGAACGGAGCCCGATGAGAGGCCCCTATCGCTCATGGTCATTCCAACTATAGATCAATTCAAGCAAAAGGACAGTGTTAGCAGTGATGTATTTGCAATGATGACGATTGAACGTTTAATTAGTGGTTCATCCTCTATTTCGTGGGGCAACACACACATAAAGGAATATCGGAGGAGGGTCGCCGCGGCTATATTTAGTATTTGTCGTGCACCGGATGGAGCGGATAGGTACAAATATGATTTAGCGCAGAGGCGTAGACCATCAGCTGGGTGATCTCTTCTTTGTAATTTTATGTTGTATGAATATTGAATATTTAATTTCAAGATTTTAAAAACAATTTGTGTAGTACTTTATATTAATTGAGTAATATTTGTTTGTTTCTAATATTACTTGAAGAGTCTCACGAAACATACATTCATTAGAAATTTTGCAGCAATGGATGATTAGAATGATGTTTTTCATCCTAAATGTCGATTATGCATTGCACGAGTATCTCCATATTCATGACACATACTACATCTCCTACGTGGTTGGCTTTCTGTGGGAGCTCGATGCCGGCTCAGTCTCGGGCGACCTGGTAGCTAGAGGCGTGATTTTTAGAGGCAAGACCAATATTTCATCTATAGCAGTAGGAATGGTCCAATCTTCAATGTGAGGAACAAGATTTATAAGATTTTGATAAACATTGCGCCAAGCTTCTCGTGTGTAGTAATATTGAACGTAATCGTATATTTCATCACCATTTTTCCTGCAAGTTTACATTAAAAAAATAATCGTATGAAAACATCAGTATTTTCAAATAAATAAAGGACAGATGAATAAATGTGAAGTAACTTACAGTATTGCAGCAATGGCATGAGAACAAGGGAGCCCATCAGCTTGAAATTCCATGCAAGTGCATGTCCTTGTGTCAAGGTCCACTTGATGCGGTCTTTTAGCATCACGGACATTGAAGATCAACCCCATGGCCCTTCGTGCGGTATACGTCAAACCCTTATTCATTCTTGCAGTCAGTTTGGCCGCTGCGTTACCAGTCAGTACAGCGTCATCGCCGTGAGCATCATTTCGTCTCTCTTCGAACCACTCCTCGATGACATGTCTCATTGCATCAAGCATTGAGCATATTGGCAGCCGTCGTGCCCACTCCAACCGCCCATTCCAATTCTCGGCTGCATTAGATGTCATCTGACTGTAACGCGGCAAAGGACAGTGAACTCGAGACCACTTCTCGGGTCCGACACTTATCAATTTTTGGTAAGCAGCTTCGCTCTCTCGGCGGATCATGTCCATTGCTTTATCAAAAATTGCTCGGCGATATGCAAATGCAGCTTTTTTAAATAATTCCACCACTGTTTTTCCGTAACAGTTAATCTTTTGCAGCAAGTGATAGTAGCATAAACCATGAACTGCATTCGAAAAAACCTCCTTCACAGCGTTATCTATCGAGGGATGGGCATCAGACACAATTAATGTATCATTCAATTCTCCATACGCAATTCTAAACCGGTTGAGGAACCACTTCCAAGATATATCATTCTCAATAGGCCCAACGCCAATCGCTAGAGGAAATGTATGCTCGTTGGCATCCTTAGTGACAGCGACAAACAAGATACCTCTATTCTTGGCCTTCAGATGAGTGCCATCAATTGCAATCACATGCCTCATATTCAGCGGGTAAGCAAGCCTACATGCGCCGAAAGCTACAAATAAGTGTTCGAACTTTCCATAAATACCAACTTGCAAATCAGTAATTGTACCTGGATTCCAATGCTGCAGCATGTGAAGATAGCCTGGCAACATCCGGAAGGAATTAACATATCCCCCGTATATGCTTTTTATCGCTGCATGCCGTGCTCGCAGGGCCAAATCATAACGAATGGTGAACACAAATTCGCTTTGCACCTCTGCCATAATGGCCTTTGGCTCTATTATTTTACACTCCCTTCGTATTTTCCGAGCAACGTAGGCTGCAATCACATTCATGCGAACTTTTCTACGACCAACACGTCCTAGCTGGCGTGTGCATGCGTGATCGCCTGTAAACTTGGTAATTCTCCAAGCTTGTGATCTTTTACTTGATCTTGCCTTTAGCTCGAACGGACAAGATTCCATATGCTTGCATATCCATCTGAGACGTAGGCTATCAGAGCCATCAATTTTGTATTCTGCTCCAATCTCCATGTGCCACAAGCCTGCTGCTACATTTAGAGCTGCTTTACTTTCAAAAACAGAACCAACAGATAAATCACCATCTTCTAGCGTGCCATTTTCACGTACAACGATAGAATTCGTTGCATTCACGGGAATCACTGGAACTAACCAACTGCTTACATCAGTGGCTTCGTCATCTTTTTCATCGCGAATCCATGCTTCACGCTCCAACATAGCTGATTCTATCATGGTGTCTTCTGCCATCTCTTCCGATGCATCAGTGTCGGTTTCCAGCTCATAATCTTCATTCTGAGGACCAACTGCCTCTTGATCTTCGTCATCACCATCTGTCTCTTCAGCATCGTCAGCACCATCTGCATCTTCATCATCGCCATAATCCTCTGCTGTCTCTGGAACTTGAGTCGACGTGGATTCGAAATAATGTGTGGATGTCGATGCATAATTACCCCTAACGGGGTATGCATCAGTACTAAAAGTGGAGGAAAGCATCTGTGTTTGAATACGATCCATTTCTTCATAATAATCAGCATCAAACTCAGACACGTATACGTTCGTGTATTGGTGAGTCACGTACACAGTTGCTTCTGGCTGCGTCGCGCACAAATGATAAAATTCAACGTCGGTGCTTAATGGGCACTTTACAGTACGTCCCCTCTCATTCTTCGACAGATAATGCAACTCGTAATGTGTGCTGAAGGAGTTTGCACTCAATTGACAATCGATGTTGTACCCCAGGCCGGAGAGACAATGATCGACATCTACGAATTGATATTCGCCCGAGTACGTACAACCAGACCATGTTCCTCCGTATTTGATAATAAAATAATAATCCATCTACACAGAAGTACAAACACATAACAATTAATAAAAATAACACAAAAATATGAAATCCCGCTCGCTAACCACACAAATTTTCTGCTTGAGCGGGATATAAATTCACGAGCGGGAAGTGCTATTTTTGAGCGGGAAATGATATATGTGGATTCTAGAATATTTTTGAGTCCTAATATACAAAATCCCTCTCGGTAGGCCTAAATCCCGCTCGAGCGGGATTTAAATTCACGAGCGGGATATTTCAATTTCGAGCGGGAAATGATAAAATCCACTTGCTATGTAATCTATACGACATTCATATAAATTTCAATGTTTTGATTATTAAGGAGTCTGATTTTCGAATTTATAACGTACAATAAAAATTAAGTGGACACTAGAGGAAAATTACAAGAGAGGAAAAATACCTCAAATGATGAATTTGAAAGGATGTTACTTGAAAGATTGCTGCCCACTATAGAATGTGATGAATTTCAAAGGATGCATTTGAAAGATTATTTTACACTTTCGAATGTGATAAATTTGAAAGGATGTTATTGTGGGTGTGTAAAAGAGGCCTGTGAATGGTAAAATATATAGAGTTGTCAATGTTATACAGATTTTTTTCCGCATTTCACGTGAAAATGTACTGTCTCATGTCTGCACAAGCAAATAAATCTATGCCAGGCACCAATCAGCCATCGTTTTGTACATTGGCCAGCTTTTTGCCACTTCCCGCTCGGATAGAACAATTTCCCGCTCGACACGTGTCATATCCCGCTCGAGCGGGATATGACACGTGTCGAGCGGGAAATTGTTCTATTCGAGCAAGAACTTCATTTAGGTTCGTTTAGTGCCTATTCAAATTTTTTCGACTGAATTTAGTACCTAATTAATCCGGAGTAGTGATATATAAAATAATTAAATTACATAATTATTGGCTAATGATTGTCAAATAATCACATAATTATCACTAAATCATTGCAATGTCATATACTTTATATCACAAGATGACATATTATATTTGAAATATTCAAAATGGTGTAAAATTTATTGTTTTTGGGAGGATGATGTATTTTTCATTTTTACATTGGCAAAAGGTGCATTTTTATGGATTGTCCCTATAATATATATAGATAGATGTATAATTTGGACAGTAATTTAATGATATAATAAGAACCTAAACACAAAGATTAATGCAAAATCGATAATCTCGGTTAGAATATGAGTATACTAATAAGGAAGGTCAAGGACCGGGGCAAAACCAAATAAAATGGTGAATTGTTTTAAAATTAGGTTGTACAATGTAACCCTGAATATCAATTTTGATAAGTCTAATAACTGATGAATTTCTTCAGAATTTGACGTATACCACAAACTTGGTTGAAGCTGTGTGTCATTGTGTTGGATACGAAAGATTGTAGAATTAATTAAATTAAAAATTATCCATTCGAAAAATAAAAATAAAAATAAAGTTATATTATGTAAACGAGAACTATTTTTATAATTTATCTACTTCAATTTGTATAAGTAAAACAGAATGGAACTTAAAAGAAAAGAATATGTACGGGTTTAATGTTGGATTCCATTTGTGGAGATAGAGAAGAAGAAAATGAAAAATCATCATATTGATTCCCAATATTTCCCATGCTTCGCTTTCTTTTGTGAAAAAGCAAAACAACTCTATCGACCAACTTTTCCTTTTAGAAATCTTGTCTGAAAGATGACCACTTTTTTTTTTCCCCCCCTGTCATCTCAACCTATAAATTATCTTTATTAATATATTTTTCCAATTTTCAGATTTTGAGAGTACAAGGTTTTGATTCAAAACTTTTGAAATAGCTCAAATTCTCATGTGCAACCAACCGGTCTCATTATGGTCGCCTTGCCCTTGCCCTCCGTCTTGGTCGCGTTCTTTCCTTGTGGCGGCCGCAAAGGCTGAGGCGGCACATCCGAGGAAAGACTCTCGTTGTTGGCAGTGAAGGATAGATAGAGTAGCCGGAAATTTGGTTGTTAATATTGATTGAATTAAATTCCAACGGCACGTACACATCATCCGACATGTCGGGATACTACGATGATGAAAAGTAATTGTTAAAATCTATTTTCACAAGGAATACATGAGGAATGAGGGTGAATACTGCAAGGAAGAATATGGAATTTATAGATGAAAATAAGAAAAAAAAAAACAATTTTAGCTGTTTTTAGCCGTCGCCGTATACTGATATACGTATAGATATGAAACGAACGCTTAGTATTTATACAAATTTGTTAGCATCCATCCATCCCGTGAACCAAATCGAAATTTGGTTTCAAATTTGTTTGTGTATTTCAATATTCGCGTACTCCAATTTCCAAACACTTCCCACATATACCCAAAAGAGAAAAGGACAAAAAAAAGGAAAAAATAAAAAGTATATAAAGAGTGTGAATATACTTTCACACACACACACACACACACTCACACTTCCCTTCACCCCCTCCCCTCCCCTCTCCTTTTTAGCTCACTTCACTCAAATCAACTATACTTGAGACTTCACACCCCCTTTTCCCCCGGCCCCACCCCTCATCCTCTTCTCTCTCTCCACAAACAAAAATTTGAATAAAGAGGGCAAAGCAAAAGGAAACAATTTAATCTCAGGCTGCACAAAATGCGTTTCCTCCTACTATTCCTCGTTCTCCACCTCCACCTTCACCTCAGCCGTGTCGCCGCCGCGCGACCGCCGCGGATGACGGAAAACCGCGCCCTGCTCTCCATCAAAGCCGCCATCACCGACGACCCCCAGTCCGCGCTGGCGTCCTGGAATCCCAACAACACCAACCACTGCACATGGAAGGGGGTCACCTGCGACCGCTCCGGACGCCACGTCATCGCCCTCGACATCTCCGACCTCACCCTCACCGGCACTCTCTCCCCGGACATTAGCCACCTCCGCTTCCTCCTTAACTTCACCGCCGCCGCTAACACCTTCTCCGGCCCCGTCCCCCCGCAGATATCCGACATTCCCAACCTCCGCTACCTCAATCTCTCCAACAATATCTTCAACCTCAGCTTCCCCCCGCAGCTTTACAACCTTCGAAATCTCCAAGTTCTCGACCTTTACAACAATAATATGACCGGCGAGTTCCCGTCCCAGGCGCACTTGCTCTCCAATCTCCGCCATTTGCATCTCGGCGGGAATTTCTTCACCGGAGAAATGCCGCCGGAGTTCGGCAGGTTCCCGCATCTCGAGTATCTGGCTGTTTCTGGTAACGAGCTCACTGGTGCAATACCGCCGGAGATCGGAAACCTCACTCGGCTGAAGGAGCTTTACATTGGGTATTACAACGCATTTTCTGGCGGACTTCCTAAGGAGATTGGGAATTTATCGCAACTGGTGCGGTTTGACGCCGCTAACTGCGGGCTTACTGGCGAGATTCCGGCGGAGATCGGGAAACTCCAGAATCTCGATACGCTTTTCCTCCAAGTGAACGGGCTTTCCGGAAGCTTGACGCCGGAGCTGGGCTACTTGAAAAGCTTGAAATCTATGGATCTGTCAAACAATATGTTCACCGGTGAAATACCGCCGTCGTTTGAGCAGCTCAAAAACATAACTCTCTTAAATCTGTTCAGAAACAAGCTCACCGGCTCGATACCAGATTTCGTCGGTGCGTTGCCGGAGCTGCAGGTTTTGCAGTTGTGGGAGAATAATTTCACCGGTGTAATCCCGCAGAATTTGGGATTGAACGGAAGGCTTCAAGAGGTCGACGTTAGCTCAAACAAATTGACCGGAACTCTTCCCCCAAATCTCTGCAATGGCCATCAGCTGCACACGCTAATCACTCTGGGTAACTTCCTCTTCGGACCGATTCCTGAGTCGCTTGGTCAGTGCGAGTCACTGACTCGGATTCGGATGGGCGAAAACTATCTCAACGGATCCATTCCAAAGGGGTTACTGAGTTTGCCTAAACTCACTCAAGTCGAGCTTCAAGATAACCTTCTTTCTGGTGCCTTTCCGAATACTGATGGATTATCTGCCACTCTAGGCCAAATCAGCCTCTCCAACAATCATCTCGCCGGCGATTTGCCGCCGAGCATCGGGAGTTTTGTCGGTGTTCAGAAGCTTCTCCTCGACGGCAACAAATTCTCCGGCAGGATTCCATCCGAAATAGGGAAGTTGCAGCAGCTGTCGAAGATGGATTTCAGCCACAACGACTTCACCGGCCCCATTGCGCCGGAGATTAGCCAATGTAAGCTGCTGACATTCGTTGACATCAGCCGGAATCAGCTCTCTGGCGAAATTCCCGTTGAGATTACTGGTATGAAGATTTTGAACTACTTGAATTTGTCAAAAAATCATTTGATGGGCACTATTCCTTCATCCATAGCCAGTATGCAGAGTTTAACTTCTGTTGATTTCTCATACAACAACTTATCCGGTTTAGTTCCGGGCACTGGTCAATTTAGTTATTTCAATTACACTTCATTTCTGGGTAACCCTAATCTCTGCGGCCCTTATTTGGGTCCTTGCAAAGAGGGCATTGCCAGTGGGGTTGCAAAGCCTCATGAAAAGGGGGCTCTCTCCCCTTCCATGAAGCTCTTGCTCGTAATCGGATTGCTCGTTTGTTCCATTGTTTTCGCTGTGGCTGCGATAATCAAGGCCCGGTCCTTGAAGAAGGCAAGTGAGGCTCGTGCGTGGAAGCTCACAGCCTTCCAGCGTCTTGATTTTACTTGTGATGATGTCTTGGACAGTCTTAAGGAGGATAATATTATTGGTAAAGGAGGTGCCGGCATTGTTTACAAAGGAGTAATGCCGAGTGGGGAGCTGGTGGCCGTGAAGAGGCTGCCGGCAATGAGCCGTGGTTCATCTCACGATCATGGCTTCAATGCTGAGATACAGACTCTAGGGAGGATCAGGCACAGGCACATTGTTAGGTTATTGGGGTTCTGTTCGAACCATGAAACAAACCTTTTGGTTTACGAGTACATGCCTAATGGGAGCTTGGGGGAAATGATCCATGGCAAGAAAGGAGGTCATTTGCATTGGGATACACGGTATAAGATAGCTGTGGAGTCTGCCAAAGGCCTTTGCTATCTTCACCATGATTGCTCCCCGTTGATTGTTCATCGTGATGTCAAATCGAACAATATCCTCCTCGATTCCAACTTTGAAGCTCATGTTGCTGATTTTGGACTGGCCAAGTTCTTGCAAGACTCCGGGACGTCGGAGTGCATGTCTGCAATTGCTGGTTCTTATGGATACATTGCTCCTGGTATGCAATATCAATTTTTTTTGCTATTATTTTGAGTTTTATTTGAAGGTGATTGTCTATTTTGTGCCACTTGAATATGTTTTATGTGTCAATTATGTTGAAAAATAAACTCTCGTTTAGTTACATTCATAAGGTTATGAGTTTGAATTCTGTTCTCCAAAGTAACATGCTAGATATTGAGTGTTGTCAAAATCAGTCTCTTTCACAGCCATTCATTGATTTCCAACCACCATTAGAAATTAGGTGCAGATGCTCATCCAGAATCTTACATTGAAATTGGTTTGAGCAAACACATGTTAAATACATTGGTAGTAATTTGGTTGGTAATTTTGTTGCACTTTTATGTCTGCACTTGCTTCCTTGGCATGCTCTCAATAATTACTATTTCCGTGTATAGAATACGCATACACGCTGAAGGTGGACGAGAAGAGCGACGTGTACAGTTTCGGTGTGGTTCTGCTAGAGCTTGTGGCGGGGAGGAAGCCGGTTGGGGAGTTTGGCGACGGTGTGGACATAGTCCAATGGGTTAGGAAAATGACAGACGGAAACAAGGAAGGAGTGCTCAAGATTCTGGACCCGAGGCTCCCGACTGTCCCTCTCCATGAGGTGATGCACGTCTTCTATGTCGCAATGCTTTGCGTCGAAGAGCAGGCAGTCGAACGCCCCACCATGAGGGAGGTTGTTCAAATACTAACAGAGCTGCCCAAGCCGCCGGGTGGCAAAGCCGGAGATTCGACAGCCGCAGAGGACGAGTCTCCTCCACCAGCATCAAGTTTGGACTACCCTGTCGCCGCCGTGCATCCGCCTCCTCAATCACCACCACCGCCGCCGGATCTGCTCAGCATCTAGTTTTGGTGCCCTAGTTTTTCATTTTCCCTAATGCTTCTTGTTTTGCCTAATGCTATTTTCTTTTTTTAATTTTTTTTTCCTTTTTGGGTGTTTTAGTCTAACTTTGAATGTGTTTGTTATTGCTTTCGAAGTTTGTGTACAGCTGCAATGAGGGGCTCTTTTCTTAATGCAGTATAAGAAATTAGTATAAATTAGATCATGTTCTTGAATCTTGATGTTGATGAGTCTGTGTTTATTGATTATCTTATGCATATATCTGTATATAAAAAAATAAAAAGTGGGAATTGGGATTTGGTGGGTTGGAATTGAAAATGAAAATGGGGGGGCCTTGAATATTGGACTGAGACTCTGACTGTATGGAGTGGTGTGATGTAGCTTTCAATTACCAAGAGAGTAGGGTCCATTTGCATGATACAAATAAATTATGAGTTGGAAATTATGGATGTGTGTTTGCGCCCTCCCTCCCTCCCTCATGCCCAACCCCAAGGGAAACAAAATGCGAACTTGTCTTTGACTGAACAATATCTGTACCATTCCAATTCCAATTGCAATTAATAAATACTACTACTACTACTTTGGACTTGAATTCATATTATTATTCTGAAATTTTAATGCCATGTGGTAAATAAAGTTTTGTAATTTATTCTGACATCATATCTCGATGCTTTAGACATTAATGTCATCCTTTTGTTTTTAGAATCATAAATGTCATCTTTAATAAAATACAGACAAGTAAGTCCTGGGGGCACGAAATACTTTGTTTGGATTTTGTATTTAACTTACTTCACATTCGTCAATAATTATAAGGATAAATTATTTGTGAAACTTAGAAGGTAAGGTTGAAGGAACCTATAACATTTAGTAATATTTTCTCTTTTCTTAGGAGTATTTATTTATGATGAGTGTAAGCCACAGTCATTACTTGAATTGTATATTGAGCGAACCTAAACCTCGTTCTTGTACATTAGACTTCATTCAAATCCTACAAGTTGCGCTGAAATTCGTCACTAGATCTTCCTAAACGAGACATATACCATATTTTTCCTTTAGTGGGTGGAAATTAAGGCACGCAACTTTCTTATATAGTAGAAAATCATGTACATGAGATAAGATCCTACCTGATTCCGCACTACTCTTTTTTTTTTTCCCCCGGATAGTAATAGTACTATTTATATTTTTGGAAGGTCCTATTTGTCATTTAATTTGTAGTTTATGTTTGATGGATTGCAATTATTATATGCTCATGGATGATTAGGGATGACAATGGGTCGGGTACCCATCCATTAAACATTTCCCAAATTCAAACCTATGAAAATTTTTAACATCCAAACTCGTCCCAAATCCGATTAAAAAATTATTTTAAAACCATACCCGACCCGAACCTGTTGGGTAATACCCATTTATTACCCGCTAAAAACTCGAATACTAAAAAGTAAACATCAAATAACAAAATATTATAAATATGATTAAAATATAAACATCAGCAGAAAATTTCATTAAAATTAATCTCAAAGCAAAGTTCTACGAACTTACAAAATCTTAAAACAAATTAGAAGTATGAATTATTGATATTACATTGTCTTTGTGTCGTCATATTTCGAAAGTAGATTTACAAAAGTAGAGGAGAAACATTAAAGACTTGACTCTTACGGAATGTGTGTGTGGGTTAAAAAAATCAGATAAAAACCTAAATCTACTAATATTTATACTAATATTTATAATTATATACTAATAAATCATACATATAATAATATCGTTTATCTTATATATAAATGAGTTTGGGTAGCGGGTACCAGGACGTAATTGCTCAAACCTGACCCAAACCCGTGACGGGTTTGCATGTTTCGACCCAAACCCGTCCCAAAACCATTTAATATTTCTCAAATCCGTCCCATCAGGATTTGGGAAGTGCGGATACCCACAAAACCCGACCCGTTGCCATCCCCATGGATGATATTAACAGTTTTTACCAACTCCTGAAATAATAGATTTAAAATATATGATAATCCCTCCGTTTCATTCATATAGGTGGATTGGATTTTTTAGTAGGATCAAGAAGTTATTGGAAATGCAAATTATACAAGTAAACTTTCATTATGACCTTACATATTTTTTGTTGATGAATTAATGCTAAAGTTGAACAAATACATAGATGAATTCATCAACCGTCTTCTACTAGTAGATGAATTCAACGATCAAAATGCATAAGAACGTCAACTTGAGAAGCAATATATCCTTGGCGTTTCAAATCAACATTTAATTCTTTATATGCTCTATTAATAATTTTCCACATGAAGAAATGTCCGTTCAATATCTAATAATGATTTAACTCTAAACGCTAAAATGACTACGCATAATTTCCATGAAATGAAATAAACAAATAATTAAAGAGAGGTATACTAGTAAATGCATTAAAACATTAGTTTCTTTTACACAAACTAGCATCGAAAAAGAAAAACAAGTCTATATGAATGAGGGGGAGGAAGTAGAAAATTTTATGCATGTCTTAACAAGAAACAAGGTGTGACATAATAGCAGGTAAAATATTTGGGAAATCGAGTGCAGCGATCTCAATTTATAGAAATATTGGTGAATTTTGAACTTAAAACATAAATCCTTTTATTATTATTATTATTATTATTATTATTATTATTATTATTATTATTATGTTGTTGTTGTTGTTGTTGTTGTTGTTGTTAAATGTATCTAAGACAAAAGTTTGAGTTATACTTCTGTTGTGGTTTTGTTTTATTTTGTTTTGTTCTTTTTATGTTTTTTTACAACTCAATATCGAGCAAGGTTGTAATAAATTTTATTTAAAATTGTTACTTGTTTTTAGCATTTTATAAATGCCTAATTATCAAAATGGCACTGCCAGTGTGTAGTGTGCATTTTCTGTTCAACCAACTTAAAGACAAAACTCTCCCCGGGGCAAGGGTATTAAAAGTTGAATAGGACTTGTTGGGTCATGAGAATTGGCTATTTTTTTTTTCTAAAGAAAAAAAAAAGTAAAACAGAAAAGAATTTGAGTAGAAGAATTTGGGGCCCACAACCTAGACGTAACAAAGAAAGACAGGAAAGATTGATAACCACTTTTGTGGTACATTATTAACCTATTTGCCATGCTACTGCGTATGTTTATATAACTATATAGTAATGCTAAATTAATAATGTTGTTTGATTAGTGCTTAACTAATTAGAAAGCGACATTATAACATGATAATTATTAATAAAACAATGGTTCAAATTGCACTAATTAATCTATAATGAGAAGACCGCACACGTACTAATATTAGGACCGTTTAGCCACACGTGTCTTTAGCACGTTTCCCTAATTAATTACATGTAATAAACTTATTTGCTTGATTTCGTGTATTATCAATTAAAATGTTGTTTGACGTTACTAATATTTTTAATAAAATTAATATATGATTAAATACATTTATGTCTCTAATCATCATGACTGCCAATATGTCATAATAATTTAGACGGTGACAGATATAATAATTAATCACGACATGAGTCATTTACAAAGTATACAGTAATATTAAGATATATATATATATATAAACAATTGGAACGTCAGTAAAAAAACAAATACTATCTCACAAGAATAAGAGAAATTTAGTATACTATATATAGTTTGAGAAATATCTAGGAATGCTCGTTGAAATTATTTTAAAAATCAAACGATAGTTAAAATGAAAATCGAGAAAGAAATTAAGCCAAACGACACAGTCACACACTACTATACATTTTAAATAGACTCGTGGTAGTTGGACATCATTGCAGGTATGAAAAATGAGAAAAGTACACTGTACATATAATACTAACCTTCAATATTGGAAATGAATAAAAAGCATTACACTTTCTTTATAAAGAATAAGTGTTACCGTCAAAACTAGTATCTAAATTAAAAGTGATTTTTTTAACCTTTTTGCTTTTAATATTGTATGGAAATTGAACAATTAAATAATTTGTATAGAGAAAAATTTTAACTTGAGAAAAATTTTGAGAAAATTTTTGTTCCTGAATAAGTGTATATTTTAGAAATTTATGTAAAATGATATCAAACTATCAAACTTATCCTTATACTCAAAACATATTCTTAAGTTAAAGACAAAATAAATTTACCATCTTAGTTGCGTTTACTTTGATAGAAAAAGGTGAAAAAAGAATATTTTCACCTCTTTTTCCTTTTTTTTACACGTATACTACGTTGATTAATTTTCCTCGGGCAGGATGGATAACCTTTTCGGGCAGCCTTTTTTTCATCAATTTCTCACCAATTATGGAAAATATTAATATGGGGGAGTGACGTGATAATATTTTTCAATGGATAAAAGGCATAAAAATGGGGAAGGGGTGGGATGGACCATGTGATAATTTTTTTTTTTCATCCTAGTAAAACATGTGATAAAAAAATGATAGAAATGTTAATATTTTTTTTTTTTATCTTTTCTTATCCATCATTTTTCAATGAAAATATTTTTATCAAAGCAAGCGCACCATTAATATACAAGTTTTGACAGCTAAAAGACGTTTATTGCATTACTGAATGAGTACTTAATTTCTACTATAAAGTTGTGAAATGAAAATGTACTCCACAAGAGACCAAATTTTATTTCAACATAATATGTTGCGGTCTCCATGGAGCGTGGTAAGTAGTGGTGTTCAAAGTTTGATTTAAACCGTAAATCAAATCGAATTAAATCGCAATTTACGGTTTGCTTTGGTTTTGTGGTTTGAAAAATATGGTTTGGTTAATCTTTTTTAAAATTATGGTTTATGGTTTATGTTTGGTTTTAATAGGGGTGGGCAAAACCAGAACCGAACTGAAAATTCAAACCGCATCAAACTGTAATTGACGGTTTGGTTTGGTTTGTTTTTTTCAATATAATGGTTCAATTCGGTTTGAGAAATTGAAACCCAAAATTATTTCAGTTTGGTTCGGGTTGAGCCGAAAAAATTTGGTCTCAAATCGAAATATATTTACATGTTTTAGTATATTTGTTTATATCTATATACTAATGTTACAAAGTAAATCAAACTTTACGAGTGAAATTGTGATAATATAACCGTCACTTATACACATTATGTGCCAAATCATAAAGCCATATTTCCATCCCAAATAATCCGCCTTCAACTGCAGTGTCGCGTGCGGCCAAATGTTGTTTGAATTTGATTGAACCAATATAATAACTATGTTTTGTGCAAATCTATTATTCCCTATATGCAAATGTTAAGAAACATGTGTTGTCCAAAATGCATCATAATTTAATTTTTAAGTTGTGAAAAATATGCACTTAAAATGGGCCAAAAATATTGGTTAAAACCGAATTTAACCGAACCGAAACCTCAAATTATGGTTTGAATTCGGTTTGGTTACACATATAATACGGTTTTGTTTGTTTTGATTTAAAAAATAAAATGTAATTCGGTTCGGTTAATTTTGGATCTGTTCGGGTGGGCCCGAACCGCCCAAATGCTCAGCCCTAGTTCTTAAGAAAATTCAAACCAAACCAAACCATTAACCGAAAAATCGTATTTAATATAATGATATTAATATTATCATTCTTTATAAATAAAGCTATTCGATCATACGGTGGCCAGCCACACGTGTAAGAAAAATGAAAGTTGACTATAAAATGGAAATAATCACATTTCCTTCTAGGGTTTATGCTTCTCCAATTAGGGTATATTTTCATTTTCAAAACCTATATTACAATTTTTAATTTGTGTGACCGGCCGCAGTGTGTCTAAATAATATTACCCTTATTTTATTATGTTAGTAAATAAGGATTTTCTTGATTGCATGTCATATCTGAGTGTTATACAAATTTAATTAATGAAATCTTATAATTTAAATTTTTTAAACCTTACAATCTACTATACATCTCCAATTAATTGTTACAGCGGTTTATCTTCACTTTTGAACACAAGGTTCGAATTTGTATTTGTTTTCTTTTCTTCTATATCTTTTCAAATTCAAGTTTTTTTTAGAAAAAGTAGAGAATGTGAACTAGCAAAATAGAAAAACGTATATGGTCATGACAACAACTTTATTTAATTTCTTTTATTGCCATTACGAAGAAAATAAAAAAATATTGATAAATTGCACAAAATCGTATTATTACAGTTTAATTTGGTTTGATTTGGTTTTAGTGCTTAATCAGTTCGGTTTGGTTCCAAAAAAATTATCAAATCGTATTTTTCAGTTTAGTTTGAATTTAATACCAAATTGCATTAAATCAGACCGCGAACAATACTAATCATTAATTAAACATAGTGCATGGATGGATGTAGAAAATAGGGTTTGAGGTAGTGATTTGACAAGGCGAAAAATGATGACTTGTCAAAGCAGCAACCGTTGGATCGTATGTGATTTCCAAGCAATTGCACCGAGGTTGATTGATGGATGCTACGTTGCTTTTGCTTTGTCGAGTTAATTTTAGTAATTTTTACTTAATATGGATAAGTAATCATTCGAATCTGTGCAATTTTCATCTCTCAATTAATGAAGTAGAAGTAGATTGCAGGAGTTTGGTTTGTATCATTTCGAATTAAATGCGTCAAAATATTGCAGGAAATGGGAATATTTGCCCTCTTCATAAGGCAACCTCATCTATGGATATGGTTTGCTTGCAACTTGCAAAAATCCACATTCCTTATTTACAATACTCTAATCATTAATTCGAAATGCCTAAAAATAGTCATATATAATTAATTAAGAAAAAATATTAAAATTATTCGTGTTGTATTTTGTTTGTTTTTTCTTTTGTTTGTTTTTAGTATTGTTTTGTATTGCCTATGCTAAAATACTCAACTAAATCAGCATCTACTATAAATTTTGATTCATTGGGGATGATCTGGTGATTTAGTGAGTGTGTTTCTAGATTAAATATTTCAGATTCAATACTTCAAATTCGATTCTTATTTTTATGTTTAATAGAGTTAGAAGAATCAACGAATTAGGAGTATTTTTGTTTTCTTATTAATGAGAACTTGTGGGTATTATGATATTTTCTCCCAAAAAATTTATTATTGTCAAAATAGAATGTGTGAATATTTCTATATTGTTCATATAAATTGGATCCTCCATTTACATTTTGGTGTTTCATCTTCTCACAATTAAGGATTCAAGATTTAGAGAATATATTTTCATTAAATATATCTTAAATCTTAAACCGCTAGTCATGCCACGTGAGATTCTCTTATTAATGCAATAGAAGATAAAATACCAAAATGCAATAGATGATATCTCATTTGGTTCTTACAGATTGAATCCTCTATTGCATTTTTGTGTTACAACTTCTGCTGCAGGGGCCACACACGATACAATTAAGGGTTCAAGATTAAGAATATATTTTCCATTCTAAATCTTGAAACCTTAATTATGCCACGTGTTGTCCTCTTATTAGTACAACAGAAGACGAAACACTAAAATGCAATAGAGAATCTCATTTGTTTTTCGTAGGAATGCAAAAATTATAAATTAAAAAATATTAGTATTACAATTCATCTGCATTTCGCACAGTTTATACTTTTATTTGATTCCTATACGAGTTTAAATACCATGAATTAATAAAGTAATACATTTATCATGATGATGTCAACATATAAGTGGTTGCCCCAACTCCGATCCTATGATAACAGCACTCTCAAACTTGCAAAAAAGCTGGCTTAAACTAAAATGACCTCGAATAAATTTGCTACAAATGGGTAATGACAAATGAGAGAAGCATATCTTATTTTAACATAATTTCGTGCTTCCATCATTATATGTAACACCAACTTTAGTACAAAAATACTATACGATACCAAATAATAATTCTTATTTGACAAGACATAAATCAAAAACAAGAAAATATTATTAATATGCTAGCATAATAGAGTTTAAAATTTCAATGAAATTTGATTAGTTTGGGAGGCGGCACCCCACTTACCGGGCATATCTATTAATTTTTTTTTCTTGGTCTTCTCTCTGTCTTCTAGTGGCTCAAGATTCGAACTATGTTGTTTGCATTATTATAATTATCAGATGTTATTCTACGCAATTATAAGCATTCTAATACTTAATTAATTGATAATACACTAGTAATCATATAGCCATAAAATATCAGTAATGATAATTAGAGCCGTAAAAAATTATCTGGTCCGACTCATTTTAAATTGAGTAAGAATATAGAAGTAAGATTATTTTTTTAATTTCTTCAGATAAAGTAAAAGAAATAAGATTAATTTTTTAATTTCTTCAGATAAAGTAAGAAGAAATAATTCCTTCTCAAAATGGGATCGTCTACGATTTCGAATTTCTAAACCAAATTGTCAATATGCATGATTTTTGGAAACTACTCATCTATGAGTAATGTATTTATTTACCTGCAGATATAGTCTTGGTTTTTGTGATGCTTTTGTAGTGTAGCACTCCTTGTTTTAACTCTTTATTTGTACTAAGTTGTTATTACATGAATATTTATAGTTATTATTTATTAATGTAATACAATTCATGATCATATCTAATTGTGCATTTCGATCGTTTTGAAAATAATATGCCATTGGATAATAGTATATTAACCTTGTGAAAATTACATTTTAATTTAATTATAAATCTTGAATTGGTTTCATTTCTTTAGCCTCGTTGCTTTAGAAAATGGTCAGCTTCTCTATTAGTACAGTACTAGATAAACGTAACAGAGCTTAAACACTAGCTGATCCAAAGCAATTTATATGCTGTTTTCATATGACATACATTAATAAATTTAAACCTTACTAATAAATAATTGTACACCTCGAGCCCTGTCACCAAATAATGCAATTATTAGATCGCAATTAGAAAAAGCTTTATCAAATGTATAGGTATATTGTTTTGGGTAGTGCTATTTGGTTACACTGTGGCCGACAACACAAATAAAAAATGGTAATATAAATTTTGAAAATGGAAATATACCCTAATTTGGAAAGCATAAACTCTAGGAGGAAAATGTGATTATTTCCATTTTTACAGTCAACTTTCCTTTTTTAGGCGTGTGGTTGACCACCGTGTGACCGAATATCATTACTCAATTTGTTTTATAAGACATTATGCCCCAACATTTAATGATGAAGATGAAGCAGCGTACTTTATGGGCTAAATTTTTAGTTGAATTTATCTTTTATTTATTAGTTAATTTATGTTTTATTGAATTGCTTAAATTGGTTCTGCTTAAATACGTATGATGTAGTTGGATTTTGATGAATGAAAATTAGCTAGGGTTTGTTTCTTTATTGGTGTTTTTCCAGCATTATGCAAGGTATGAACGATAAGAGTAATTTGTGTTCTTTATATTGTTTTTATACGCTTCCCTCTAACTTGAATTATAACATAGGATTCTAAAGGGAAGGCCAACTGTTGACGATTTATATTCATAATGACTGCTACAACCATCACAATCAATCCTAATTCTTCAAGTTATAATTTTAATGTTAAAAGGCTGTTAATTAATCATAAAGGACAAAAGCTTTTTTGTGTGCGAAAATGAAAGAGAATATCTAAAGAATCCATCCATGACATCCTCAAGTCTTTTTCTTTGGACCCCTCCTTCACCGCCATTAACAATTCAATAATTCTAAAAAAAAAAACACACACACACACACACGCACACACACACATTTCAACAATTCAAAACCTTTAACTATTTATGCCACTAACTTAATTATCCCACTATTTTGTTTACAGTGATAGATTTGATACATGATGTAATATATTTCTCTGTTAGCAGCACTTTTTAGTTTGTTTTGTATGCATGATTAGCGCGATAAATCACCAACTTCATATTTCTTTCGAACCAACAGAAAAATTTCTTTGTTGTCAATCTTGTACGTCTTTTATTGATTCATATAAAGCTCAATAATTACGATTTACTCTCTCTCTCTCTCTCTCTCTCTCTCTCTCTCTCTCATAATAAGTACTCCATGTAATAACAAAATGCAAGCTAGAATAAAATCTGAACCTGGCCTAAATTCAATTGGGAAAATGCCAATATTTACCCTAATTTTTTCCCACACTTTTTAACATATCGCGTACATAATTACATCATGATCAGCTTACAATCACTTTTTGTTTCTTTCAAATATACATTACGTAATTTGTTTTACTCATTTTCACGTCGAAATTTAAGATGCTAAATTAACTCTCAAATCTCAATTGTAAACAAAAAGTTAAATACAGATGATATAGTATTTAATGAAAATTCGATAGTATGAGTATTGCGATGTAAATACATTACGGTAATATCGCCCAAAACGGTGACAAAATATGGTAAAATTTGCAATTACCACCATTCAGTCATATCTAGGGCCTTTTTCAAAAAGAAGAAAGAAAACAAAAGAATCTAGTGTATAAATATATCGCTACATTCAACTGTTATTGTCCGTTGTACCGACATCCAATGTCTTGTTACTTCAGTTCATCTACTTTTTAGGATTCATTTCATTCCATCCCACAAAATTAAATTAAATGTCGTCAACGCCCATATTTTCTTCTGCAAGAATTTGGATTAAATTGTTTATAGGGAACATCATGAGATCTTCATCACTCTTATGTTCATCTCGTTTATTGTATTATCTTATGGCTGCATGAATTTTTTGAATGCAATCACTATCTGAACTGAAGTGTGCTGTGACATAGATGCCGGGGTGAGATTCAAAGGGCTGCATGCATATATATGTTATTATTATTTATATTTAATATTTAATTTGGGGGAGATAATGGGTATGTATTGAAAGGTGATCATGTTCTGAAAAGGTTAAAGCGGTAAGAAATGCTTTTTATGTTGAAAAATGAAGGTGAAGAAAAGGTAGTGGGATGTAGTAGGACAGAGATGGAGCTGTAAAGTGAAGCAAATCGATTTTATATGTGTGCATTGCATGCATCAATTATTACACATTAAAGTCCAAACATAACAAATTGGGGTGGGGGACTCACTACTACTTATTTTAACATCTTAATTTCCCTATTTATTTATTTTCAGAACTTTACTTCCCTATTTTATTGATAAATAAATGTATATACATACATACACACATTATTTATTAGTCAGTCTCCTCGTTTGGGATTTTGTATGAACTTGGAGTTGGCGCTCGCCCATTGGACTTTTGATTGACCAAAGTCCAAACCACCGACTTAAATTAAGATTTCCTTTCAGCTTCAGTTTTCTTTAAACATTAAATAAATTTCAATTTTATTTGCTCATAGTTTCAGTTTTTTGGTTCGAAGCCTCGATCCCAATAGTTTTGTACCCCACCATATAAAAGGCATAAACTTATTTTGCAAAAGTAATAATTATCATATTAAAATAAATCCTAGTAGACATTTAACATTCGAAAATGACCTTTAAAATCTATATAACCTGTTTTTGGAATAATCAATGAGTTTGAACTTGCTATCTTGCACAGTATATATTCGATAGTGTAGGTATGTTAATCAATTTAATGCAACAGTCAAGACTGGATTTTATTTTTTCTAATAAGGCTGAATGCGTAACCTCATGGGCAAAGCCCAAAATATTGTTCTACAAAATATGGGCCAAACAACATTACTACAGATGGAGCAACCAGAAATTGAAGAAAGCCCATAACAAGGCAAACAAAGAATAATACTATTTCGTATTGATCCGGAAAACCTTCACGGTGGATACTCTCTCTCTCTCTCTCTCTCTCTCTCTCTCTCTCTCTCTCTCTCACACACACACACACACACACACACACACACACACACAGAGTAAATAAGGTAAGGTACTTTAAATGTCACAAAGGGGCAATATGAGTTTCAAGGCATCCATAGTTTTCTGAACTTGGCAACAGAAAACTTCGCCATATATTTATGATCATTGTTTTTGTCGAAACGGGTACATTTAAATTCATAATTGAAACTAGAAAAATGCAAATGCAGAAGAGCTCAAGCAGCATTAAGTACATCAACATATGTAACAACTTCTATTCCAAGAGGTGGGTGATCTTTAGAGTACGCGCGCTATGGTGATAGACAGACCTCATATCGTCTTTGATCATTTCTTTACGAAGGATACACCCTTATCAATGCTTCCAGCCAACTCTTTCTTTGCCTTCTCCAAGCCGATCCTGAAAACGAGCAGAGATGAATATGTTAATCACAAGTTAAAAATTCGTAAGAGCTAGTAAGGCAGGATACCAGAATCTTAACAGACCTTTCATATTCATTTAGCGGACCAAGAGGGTAGATCTCCTCGACTCCATTACGTCCAAGACGCACTTTCGAAGCGAAGAATGGAAGTTCAGTTACCTGAGATGGAAGTATCCACAGCTTAACATTTTAAGGATTGAATGAACAGGCTAAGATGATGAGATAGAAACATTTTACTTAGCAATTCCACAAACAAGAACGTGCCTGAGAAGGTACAAATGTACATTCAACAACACCAGCATCTCCTCTCAATCCCCTCAAGCAAGCATCAGCAAATTTGACAGCTGCATATGCCTGCAATGTTTGTTCACATTCTTGTTCAAAATTTACTAGGTATTCTCCATGAATTGCCAAAACAAAGAAATAAAAAATAATGAAAGAAGGAAAGAAAGAAAGAAAGATAGCAGCATACCATAGAAAGAGTAGCAGAACCTGCACCAGCTTTGGCCTGCAATGTTACCAGTAACATTAATCAATCACAGTAATGGTACTGTTGCTGAAATAGTGAATAGAGTGATCTATGTATATCGTTATGAGCTAGAATTTGGCACCATTTGTTGGCCTGTGGACATGAATGATGAATGCATCAAGGTTTCTAAACGAAGGGAAACATATGCACCAGATAAAGTTCAATTGTATAGTCATGCTTACTAGACATGTTCACAATAATAGCAATATGAAGCAAAAGTAAGTAACGCCAGAAACAGAATAGAGGATAAGTTAAGTTTAACAGAACTTTCCCAACTAAAAACTCAACAGGGGCCAGGGGCCAACTCTAATCAACAAGTGAAACATAGTGTGGCAACATTCACGCATAACAATACAAGTTAGTTATCAGGTTTAGATTGTTGGACCAATAAGATAAAAAGGCTATTTTTATTGACAAGTAAATTGTATTGACATGATTTTGCGACACTAGTTTAAATGGACAAAAACATTTGCAGAATATTTAAGATTTGATTTCCAACATAACTACATATTGTTTTTCCAATAATCATGTTTTAGGGGGTTCGGGGTTCAATGGCTTGCCCCCTGGTGCATGACTCTTGCTGAACTAGGTAGCAAGCAACATGTTTAGAACTTGAAAAATATGGTCAAGCACACATAAGTTGCAGCAGAGGCAGCCAGGAGAAAACTATGATCTGCAAACAACTTGTCACAAAGAAAAGGATATTTATCTGAGACCACATATCACGACTAAGGCCTACCTCAACAACTTCAGTCCCACCATTCTGGATGCGAGATGTCAGATACTCAGTCTCTTCCTGGGTGAAAGAGCATGCGGGTTTCACCTGCATAATGAGGGGGAAGAATAAAACAAAATGATGCAATGCAGACTCTTACAATTAATACTGCAAAACTATGTTACTATCTTCACCTGTGAGAGAAGAGGTAGGATTGTTACACCAGCATGGCCTCCTACGACTGGAACATTAACTTCCCGTGGATCTAGTCCCAAAACTTCAGCCTTAACAGAACAAATGTTGGAAATGAAAGGCAGTCAAGAGATAGCTAAGGGAATAAACCTATACATTTATGATCACTTCATAATGAGAAACCTATCTAAGTGTAAAAACTACTTTAATCAACTCACAGTACCTCTAACAAGAAATGCAGAATATCATTAGTAGAAAATCAACGTAAGAGGGCATAGAAGAAGTCACAGAAACCAACTCAGCACACTAAAGCTACACACAGATCAACCAAACTTGAAGTGACAACATGTTTTCATGGGTATAGTTTAAAGCATAACAAATAATTGTAGATAATAAATTCTGGCAGAAAGATATCTTACCACAAAGGTATTAGCTCTGACTACATCAAGCATTGTAACTCCTAGGAGTCGCCTTGGATCGTAGATCCCAGCCTTCTTAAAAACCTCAGCAGCAATTGGGACTGTAGAGTTCACAGGATTACTGATTATGTTTACAATGGCCTTAGGGCAGCACTTTGCAATTCCTTCACAGACAGTCTTTACTATTCCTGCATTAATGTTGAAAAGATCATCCCTTGTCATTCCAGGTTTCCTGGGAACACCAGCAGGAATGATCACAAGGTCCATGCCAGTCAGTGCATCCTCCAACTGATTTTGACCCAAGAAACCACGAACCTAAACATCATAAGATTCAGTTAAGTTTTCCTTCTTTAGTTCCAGAGCAATGCGGTCTAGCTTTTAATCAGCATTCAATCAGAGAAGCAACATTGATGTATCTAATCTTCAAAATTACAAGTTAAATGTTTTCACCTTCTTCAATGAGTGATTCTTGTGATTGGATCTATAAGAGAAGCAACATTTCTGCACCCTATTTAGTCAGATTAGAGATGGATATGCTAATTATGCATTTTTGTTTCATTGAAAGCTGACTTGATAATATTTTGCATTTTCCTTACACTCATTGAGATGCATTATATATACGATCTAAATACAAACTAAGCATGTAGAGACGTGAGTTTCTGCAAATTTTGGCTGCAAAACCTCTTCTTTTCTCGTCTACAATGGTCTCCATCAAATTAACACCCCTAAGTAAAATTATTTGAAATGTTTTACTTCCAAAGCTTAAATTAGCATCATAAAAGTAGTTTTCACTAGACTACTAAACTTAAAAGACAATGAATAGAAGTGTAAAATTAATTGAAAAAAAGAAAAAAAATATAGGCAAGTAATATGCAAAAGAAGGAATGGAGAGGGGTCGGAAAGATGTCAGTATTACCACAGCGGCGGTGTCCATATGGCTGATATCCGCCGTGACGCCAGGAGAGTTAACAACATCATAAAGATGAAGCACCGCAACCAAAGGATTCATCTTCATCAGCATAGCCAGAGGCTGCCCTATGCCGCCAGCCGCCCCCAATATTGCCACCTTGAAACCCCCCGACCCGCCTTTCGCCCGGCAATCCGCGCGCCATGAATTCCCCTCCTCTACCTTCAAACATACAAATACAAATACAAATACAAATACGTGTAAGCCCTAGCTGTGAATAGTTTTCACTTCTTCACAACATTTTCCGATCAAATTAAGAGTTAGGTGAAAAATTGATCAAGGAGCAGGATGTGTACCTGCTGCAGCTGATTATTTGGGGGATTAATATGATTTGAAATTCTGGCAATTCGTTCCGCACTGTGCTGCTGCATGTTAAACCAATTTTTATCCTCCAATAACTGCAATGTGAGCTGGGAATAGTGCGAATGCGAAATGATGATCTATCTACTCTAAACAAAATACTACCGTATATATATATAATGATCTATATACTGCGTGTGGAAAAAATACGGCTAAGTCTATGTTCATAGGGATGCGTGAGTTTGGATATAGATTTTAATCTGATTTGAGTATGGGGTGTGTTTGGTGCCTTTCCATTTCTATCATTTTTCTAAATCTTTCGTTGTAGGCTAATGTTTCGAGGGATTCTTCTATGCCAGGTTTGGTGTGGCACATATGCACCTTAGATTGCCGCCATGTGCCCTTAAATTTTCTTAATAAAAATATACTTAAAATCGGCGCATTACAGCACCAATCGAGTTCATTATTCAATAGAACTAGTATGTAATCTGTCGAAATTCGACGGATTACTTAACATTATGATATTTTTATTTAAAAATATAATTAAACGGTTTGTATAAAGTTATAGTACGAACACGAATCATTAATAGAATAGTTAAACTACATACAAATGAAAATAATTCAAATGAAAATAGAGTGTATATTCACTCGTTCGCCAACTTCTTTGAACTACAAGCAAACCAAAGGAAATTAAAGTAAACAAATGTATACGATTAAAAAATAAATTTTAAAATAATTAATTTTGTGAATACCTCACAATCTGTCGAAATTTTCATCATAAACTACTTTAGTCGTTGTGTCATGCGCGTTACCCTCACCATCACAGATCAAAATTTTGAGACATTTTTTGCTAGTGACACGTGAGATAGCAACGTAAAACTAACCATGACTAAACACAGATTTTGGCAGGTACAGTCCCACGTTGGAAAGAGATTGACCCTGACTTTTGTTTATGGTCATAGCGAAACAAACTGTCTCAAGGAACTGCCTCATCAGAATCCGAATTGGAAATTTTGTAAAATTCGAGGGGGTCATGATCATTATTGCGATTGGAAACTTTGTGTTCGTATTCTTTCCTGAAATTAATTTGGCCTCAATTACGCGGTCCCCGAGTTTAGTTACTATCATTCTCGTGCCATTGCAAAGCTCATTCGACGGATCAATATTTCTAATGAGCATGATGTTGCATCTCTCCTTCAATTTGATCTCATGACTGGACAACCCCGAACACTTGATCGTGTTGAGATATTCAACCGAGAATACATCATCATCTTGATCAACTTCTCCATCAGCTTTGTATATGCTGTCCACACTAAGGTATACTCTTTTCTTGCCAGGCATTTGCTTTATCACATGATCATTGATAGTATCTACCGTGTCATTGGTAGGAGCCAATATAACTCTATTTGAATAAAACTCCGGATTAGATGCAATATGCAATATGTTTGGGAACGTATTTTCCACTATGGCTGCAACAGTATCTGATGGATACCGTATCAAAACATCTTCCGATAATTTGACATGAGCTTGTCCATGACTAATACTGTCACCGGCGGTACCATCACCCACATTAAGTATCCACTCTGCAAATTGTCTGATCTCTTCAGCATCACGACCAAACCCATCGCTCTGATATAGAAATAATTTTAAACAACATTACAGTCAAAACAACATAACTTCCAAAGGAATTTATTCACATGAACTTAATCTCAAATATTTGGTTTTAAATTAATTACCAGCAACATCATGTTCTTAATTAACCTGAGAATTTCGTACGAATTTCAAAGTCAGGATGAGCTTATCGAGGCATGCACGACGTCATGTCGACGTCATTAGGAATGACCGACAGGATCTGTCTAAAATCAATGATGGTCCCGATACGAGTTCTGGTGTATGGGGGAAGGGGGATACACCAGTAAAGACTTTTAAAAATAACCCCCTGAAAATATCACAACCGAGTAATGCAACTCAGTTGGAATCACAACTGAGTAAGAAACACTCAGCTGGAAGTGAAGTGTTGTGCGGAATGTGGTGGAAAATAACAACTCGTAAAAATATAACTCACACTTCAATGCAAGGTTGGTCAATAACCAAGTCAGTTGATATGGAAAGATGTAGTTTGTATGCTGGTTAGTTAGTCAGTTGAATAAGCAATAAATAACTGAATAATAAACACAAACACACAAGGATTTACGTGGTTCGGAGAGAACTCCTACGTCTACAGGGAGTTGTGAGTCCACACAACTCAGTCCAAGTTCTTCTGGACAAAAACCACAAAGCTTACGCGGGCTTTGCAACCGTTGAGATAAGTTTACGGGTACTTATCAACCTTACAGATAAGTTTACGGGTACTTATCAACCTATCTACTCAATTCCGGGAAGAGTAGAGTCCTAACAATCCTTTTGAGAGGATGTATGAAAAGGTGGGTTTCCATCTAATAGCTCGAACAAGAAGTGAGCTATGATCTAACACTCTACGAACTCTCAACTAGTGATGTTCTCAAGGTTGGATCGAAAATACAGAGACAAAATCTAACACTCTAGAACTCTCAACTAGTGATGTTCTTAGAGAATAACAACATTTTTGCTTGAGTGCAGAAAGTCGTTCTTTCGCTCGTATATCTCTTCTCGCACTTGTCTGTCTCGTGTCTTGGTGAATGAATGAAGGCCTCTATTTATAGGCGGAGAGAATCAACTAGCCGTTGGAGGAGCCGTTGATCTCTTTTCTTTGAAAACGATGGCTTGTCTCTCATCTCTGCAGACTTTCCGGATTTGACAACTGTTTGCTTCTGCTTTCCATCTGAGACAGCCTTGTGTTGGGCCAAATGAGGTAATGACAGAGAGTCAAACCTTCACGTGACTTCCTTATTTGAGATTCAAATCTTAACCTTTGACCTCCAACATTTGATAGTCGGTTGAGTCGTTTGATCTTCATCTGATTGGTCTTCAGCTGATGTTCTATCTGAATGCTTCTGTCTGAGTAGGAACAGTTGAACTCTCAGCTGACTTTGAACTTCAAGCTGTTGATCTAACTGATTGAGTCCTACAACTGATGTTCCATCTTGAACGCTCAGTTGTCTTTCTTGCAACTGATGTTCTCTTGCATCTTCCCCCTTTGAATACTTAGTTGACATTTGCATCTTCCCGCTTTGAATGCTCAGCTGTTGTTCTGAATCTTGAACGCTCAGGTATTTTTCTTACACCTGATGTTCTATCTGAGTGAAGCCTTGTTGCCTTCTTCAGCTGGAGTCCTGTAAAGATAAAATCTTAACATTGCTCAAACAGCGAGCCTAAAAGCTAACGTTAGGATCTGACAACATCTACTCGGTTGGGGGTCAGTTGGTTTTGGAATCAATCAAAACTTTAATAAATTTCCCAACAATTTCCCCCTTTTTGATGATGCCAAAACCCTTATAAAATCCTTACAAATCAAACTGATCTAAAACCCTACTGACCTATCTAAAATCTCAGTTGAAATTCTAGACGGTCTATAAGATTAAAACATCAAAGGATTAGCACAGTTATAACATGATATTGAAATAACTTTGCGATTCAGAGCTTGGACAACGAGATATTGTACATCAAGTTGAATCGTATAACTGAATAGTTTTTATTATAACTGATGGTTACAAAGAAAGCACAAAAGATCAAGAATTACATTAGTTGCTCAAAAACTAACTGAGCTAAAACTTAAGCCCATACTTGCTAAACATTCTAACATAAATTTCCCTTTTTGCTTCTGACTCTTTCGAAATGTCAACCCCGTGCTCTCAGCAAACTTGTCTTGCCTCAGCTGCTATCTTCGTTCGGTTGGGGTTTCGAGAGTTTGGGAGGAAAGAAGGCTGATATGTGACTTTCTGAGGGATCGGAACTGTGTTCATGTCCAGTTTTGCATCTATCATGGCTTGCCTGAACTGGCTGAACATGCCCGGGTCCCCAGTGTGCAGCTCGGTCAGCGCTTCCTTGAATGCTCTCCTCGGATCATCAGTTGAGAATACCTTCCTATAATAGAAGTCATTCACAAACTCCTACTTGAACGACTCCCAGTCCTCGTTCCACTCGGCTGGCATCCACTTATCTACATGCCTGAACCGACTTTGCTGCTTGACCTTTCCTGGCAGCCTCTGTTGCTTCAGCCGAGCTTCAGCCTTAACCTGATGTTTGTCTATTCGGCGACGGCTGCGGGAGGCAATGTTCCTGTCCAGGTTCTTGGTCACTTTGTCAAGCTCATCCTCGAACTGGTTGACTTGCTTAGCTTGGCTAGCTGCGAACTTTTTAATCCAGTCGGGATTCATGTAATCTTTCTCTGCAACATCCATAGCCTTAGGAGCAGCAATACACTCTTCGGTTGTGATACCGTCGAGTTCCGAATCAAGCTCGGCTGCGGTCTCGGCTATGGAGTTGTAAGAAACTCCATACTGCTCGGCCTGCTCCAAGTCCTTTGCCATTTCAGCTCCACCTACGTCGGTTGGCTTGGGAGCGGACTTCTTCTTCTGGGTTGTCTTCCTCTTCGGCTGAGATTCTACAGCAGCTGGAATCTCTTCCTCAGCCTGGGTCTCATCTCCCCCCTGCATCTCAACATCCCCAGTCTTCTCTTCCCCCTTTTTGGCATCAGCAACAAGGCTTGCGACTGAGCCATCCAGAGAGGTGAGTTGTTGTTCAGCTTGTTGGATGTGGTTGAAGAGTTCATCGACCGCACACTCTATTCCAACCTTCTTCGCCAGTTCAGAGTCATGGTGCTCTTGTTCGGCTTTCCTCAATCCAGCGAATGTTTCATTTACCTCAGTCTGGAAAGCAACGAACTCAGCCCATCTTGACTCGAACCGAGACTCCCATTCTTGGTCTTGAGTCTGTTGGGATTTGGCGAGGTTGGAATCAGAAATGGATTTGAAGACATTTAGATCGGACTTGATCCCCAGGACGGTTGACTTCAGATCAGAAATGTCTTGGCTGGTGGAGGTTGAGAAATCGTCCAGCTTTATCTTTAGTGAAACATTCTCCTCCAGCAGCTGCTTGTTCTTCTCCTCTTGTGCTTCCAACATCCTCAGCTGATCTTCTTTGATGTGCTGGAAGTTGGCAAGCATCTCCGTTCTCAGTTGGTTTACCCTCTCAGATATCAGCTCACAGATTTCTTCAGTTGAGGGTGCTGGCTGATCAGCTGGAGCTTGTTGTTCAATTAGAGCTGGTTGGTCAACTATAACCATGGCTTGACAGTTTGCCAGGTACAGTTGAAGCTCTTCTTCTTCCTTCTTGGCGGCTGCGGCGGCTGCATCAAGATCAACAATAAAGTCAGCAGATTTTGCAAGCATGTTGTCCAGGAACTTGATGCAATCTTGTTCAGCCTTTTCCCTCGTGTCTGTGCCTTCCGCCTTGCTGAGGTCCAGACGACGCGTCAGCAGCGCAACCTTATTGTTGTAGGCGACCTCCAGATTGGTGTAGTTGAAATAATCTCTGATGCGTGACTCGTCTGCCTTCAGCTGGTTCCAGCTGTGTACCCTTACAGTATCTTCCTTCACATACCAGTGACTGAAGATGAGGTTGAACTGGTACAGCAGCTTGGTCCCAAGCGTAGCAAAAATCGGCATGTCGCGCGCTTCAGGGAACATCCCGATCAGCTTCTGGAAGCAGTAGGCCACCTTGCCTTCATGCTCCATCGCGACGGCCTGACGATCAGCTTCGTCATCGATTGGGGAGGGAGATAGATTCTCGTATGGTAACGGTTCAAAAGTTTCATCAATGTTGGCCAAAGAGGCGGTCTCAACATTGGCATCGAGCTGGGAGCTCGGAATTTCGGATTCTGTGGGGATGGGGGTATCAACAAGTTCCTCAACATTGGCCGAAGAAATGGTCTCAATGTTGGCATCGAGCGATGAGCTCGGAATTTCTGGCTGTGAGTCGGTTGTGAGAGCAAGAGGCTCTTTGGGCGGTACAGCATCAGCTCCTGCCGTGGGGGAGGTTGGAATGTCTTCAGTTTCCTCAGAGGAGGAAGAAGCACCCGAGGTCAGATCCGTTTCCATCCCTTCAGCCTCATCAGTTCCAGCAGCGCGAGGAACAATCTCGAAGGCAGCTGCCTCAGCTGAGTGGCTCGACTCGGATGGCTCCTCAGCTGGTGCCTCCACAACTGGTACTTCTTCCTCAGCTCGTACATCCTCAGTTGGCACATCCTCAGCTGGCTCCTCAGCTAGCACATCCTCAGCTGGTGCTGCAACCGTCTTCTTGATTCTCACCCTCAGCTTCTTCTTGGCTGGCTCTTCAACTTTCTCCTTCTCCGACTCATCTCTTTGTCGGCGTGCAGTTTTCGATTTTGAGGGCGGCTGACAGCTGGTACCTCCTCAGCTGTATCCTTTTCCTCAGCTGTCTTCACAGCTTTCTTCTTCTCCTTAGGAGTATAGACACTCCTAATCACATCCTGAGCCTTCTTTGCTATTCGGAACATCATCAGCTTCTTCACTGGGGTCTCCTCGCAGTCATCCCAGACCATGTTTTGACCCTTGGTTGTGAACAGGATCAGAGCAGAAATTTTGCTACCGAAGTTGAGAGTCCTCTTGACACTCAACAACCTTTCCCCGGATTCGGTTGTGGTCTCAGAGATCTTCTGCCTCTCCACAGTCAGTTGGTGTTCAAAATACTTGAACCAGTCGACGTTGTGCTTATGTTTGTGCTCCAAAGCAATCAATTGCTTGAGCTTCAGTCGGCTGATGTCTCCGAAGGCACCACTGTAACCGAAAACGACCTTGGAGACAACATCGAACAAAAGTCGATGCTTCGGCTTCAACTTCGTCCTCTGCATATTACTCTTCAATTTTTCCGGAGTGATGAGAGCACTTTCCAGAAACTCATCGGCTTCTGTGTCGGTTATATTCTCAATGGTGTCTGTGGCTGAATGATTCGGCGGAATGACTTGGCGAAGAAAGTCAGAAACTGCAATGGGGACGGTGACACGGCGAATGGTTCTGGCCGGAACGTCACGTTGCAAACAAGAAACCTCTGTAACAACGCCATCTCTGCTGTCGATGGGCGATTGCAGATTTACGTAGAACTCTCCAACCTGGCGCCTGAGCAGGTGGGAGGGGAAGAGCGTCGCCCAGTCCAGTAGGCCGTTCTCCCTGAGAGTATTGGCGAGGGAAGACAACACCGGTGACTCCAATTCATCATTTGAGAGGATCTGCTCAAAGTGTATCTTGGAGACCAGCAGATCAAAAGATTCTTCGTATGATGTGGGGACTAGAGAAGGTCTGGAGGAAGCCATTTTCTTTCCTTTGGGTGCCATTTAATACGTCTGAGAAGATATATATAAGAAGGAAAGAAAAACTTGCAGTAAATGGTTAGACAGAATCTGAGAAGATGATGAACAGTTACTGCAGATAATCACAAATGTAGAAGGTAAGAGATTACTTCCTGATTTTCCGCCTTTTATAGGTTAGTGGCTCGGTTGAAATCGACGGCTAGGGTTGAATGGCGCGAATCCATCAACGGCTGAGATCACGTGACTGTTGACTAGCTTTGACTTGACATCACGATCCGAGTTCCAACCAGCGCGTGAGAAGGTGAACTGTTTTTCATGTCAGTCCAGTCGCACTATAAAGTAGGCTATTGATGTTCAGCCGTACTTTACATTAAATGCGGTATGATGGCTATTTTAATGTAACTGACATGCTCAGGAATGTTTGAATTTATTTCAAACATTCTCATTTAAGATCATAACACCTTCAGCCATAAATGATACCTGCCAGCTGATGTCAGAATTAGCTGTGTTCACCTGCCAGCTGATGTCGGAATCAGCTGTGTTCCAATGTTGCGGCATACCATCAGCTGACTCAAGTTCGTCTGTTCAGTTGACGTCTGTTCAGTTGAGATGACTCAAGTTCGTCTGTTCAGTTGAGATGAGCTGGGGTTTTCGCATTCATCTTCAGAAGAGTAAGGATCATCATCCTCGGTTGCCCATACCAATGGTTCAGCTAGATTCTTTTCCCTTAGAGCCTGCGATCTGGTGAGAGCTGGTGGAACATGTGGATCAGCTAGTTGTCCTTTATCCTGTTCCCTGCACTCAAAAGTAGATTCATCAAAACTAATATGAGGTGTTATTTCCACAACACGAGAGCTGTTGTTGAAAACTCTATAAGCCTTGATCCGAGTGGCATATCCGAGAAATATGCCCTTCGAAGCCTTGGCGTCAAAAGTTTTCAACCGAGTCTTCCCATTGTTGTGAATATAACACTTAGAACCAAAAACGCGAAAATATGAAATATCAGGCTTCCTGCGTCTCCATAGCTCGTATGGTGTCTTTCCCAACCGCTTGGTCAGAAGAGACCGATTCTGGGTGTAGCAGGCTGTGTTGATGGTCTCAGCCCAAAATCTCTTTGGCAGAGCTGAGCTTGTCAACATGGATGTAGCTGCATCCTTCAGCGTTCGGTTCCTTCGCTCAGCTACTCCATTCTGTTGCGGAGTACGTGCAGCTGATGTTTGATGAGTAATTCCATGCTTCTCGCAGTACTCGATGATGGTTTCATTTAGGAACTCGGTTCCACGATCTGATCGGATAGAAATAATTTTCATCTCTTGTTGGTTCGATATCCGATCCATCAGCTTGGGTAGCTCATCTCGGGTTTCACTCTTGTGACTCATGAAAATGGTCCACGTGTACCTAGAATAATCATCAGTAACGACAAGGGTATACTCGTTACCATTCATGCTTTTTAGTGTAACTGGCCTGAAGAGATCCATATGGATCAACTGCAATACTCGGTCGGTTGAGGGAGTTGATTTCAACCGGAAGGAGGATCTAGCGAGCTTTCCCAGCTGACATGCACTGCAGATATGTGTTGTTGAAAACACTCGGTTTGGTATGCCTTTTGCATGTTCTTGTCTGGCAAGTCGGTTCATAGTCTTGAAGTTCAGATGGTTGAGCCTTTTGTGCCACAGCCAGCTCACATCTGAACTGCTCTTTGATAACAGACTGGTGTTAGGAGGACTACTATTCCAGTCAGCATAGTAGACATTCCCGGTTGGGGATCGATTTCCCAACAATATGACCTGCTTTGTTCCGACATTTTTAACCCTGCAACCCTGTACATCGAACTTGACAGAGAAACCATTATCACAGAATTGGCTGATGGAGAGCAGGTTATGCTTCAATCCATCAACATATGAAACATTAGAAATGGATACATGATTGGTTTCAAGGGTACCGTATCCTCTGGTGTGACCTTTTGAGTTGTCACCAAAGGTAACTGATGGTCCTTCTTTCTCCACGAAACTCCCAAGCAAATCCTTCAGATTTGTTATGTGTTTCGAGCATCCACTATCCATCACCCACATGGTTCGTGAAGCTTTATTCTTCCTCAGCTGTTTCTCCTGTTCCTGCATAGAGAAACTCGCTTAGGTCCCCAATTTTAGTTGGGTCCTGGAGGGTTAGAACCAGTTCCCCCTTGAACTGTAGGTCATTTTTCCCTGTATACTCGGATAGATTTATCATTCCAAATCACTTTTCCTTCTCCATCAACTATAACAACACCTCGGTTATCCTTAGGCTTGTTGCTAGTAGTGATGTTCTGTTTCTTGGGAGGAGATGGATTTCTTCCATTGTGAGCTTTAGGAGGAGAGGCTTTCCCCCTGTTTTGATGGCGCTTTTTATCCTGTTGGATTTGTCGATGAGGTTGGACGCCATGTTGGAATCTGTGTAGCTGAGTCTGATTCCATCTTCCTGACTATCGATGATAGTTGTTCATGCCCTGTTGTTGGTTCATGTTGTGGCATGAATATCTCCAGATATTCGAACTGTTCCTCATCGGTTGACTCGGTTGGAACCTCTGGTTGAGCTGATGATGGAACCGCTGTTGATTCAGATGGTTGGATCCTTGTCGGTTCTGCGGTCGGTACCAATCTTTCTGAGGTTGGTTCTGAGTTCGGTTTCGATTGTATCTCCGACGCCTCTGATTCCTCTTCTGAGACTTGGAATATTCCCCCTCGGTTGATGTCCCAACTGATGGAATGTTCTGTTCTCCATCCACCGCTCCTTTTCCTTTCTCAGTTGAAGTTTCCTTAGTCGGTTGAGCTTGCTGAGAAGTGGAGGTTGGATTAATTTGCGGAGTTGCAGACTCAACTGTGTCAGGTTGGGCAACCGTGACATCCACCGCCTTGATGAAGGTTGCTGGTGGAATTCCAGTATCTTTGACCACGTCGTAACCGAGTCCAGACACGTCATCCATCTGTCTTTGGTAACTGATGAGATTCTCGATGATTTTGGATGACTGATATAGCTTTATCAGGTTGTCCTTCTCAGTTTGCAACTCTTTGAGGAGAACAGCTATATGCTCGGTCTGTGCGTCTGACTTCTTCATCAGCTGGTCGATCTGAGCCTCTTGCTTTTTCAACTGATCATGCTGCTCCTGGATTTGCTTCTTCAACTCCTCATCGGTTGGAGCATTAGTTCGGTTGGCTACATTCAGTTGACTTTTGAGATTATCAATCTCTTCAGTTTGACTCTTAATCAGATCGTCCTTCTCGGTTAAGGATTCTTCAAGTTTGATGAACTATTCTTGAAGACTCTTAAACTCAACCGATTGCTGATGCAGTTTCTCACTGAGTTCTTGAAAGTCGCTCCAGGAGGGTTCCAACTCTTCATCCAGTGTTTCCTGCATGTTAGAAATATTGGAAGAATTTAAATTAGCAGGACTAGAATGTACCTCAGTATCATCCTGGTCGGTTCCAAATGCCATGAGGCATTGATCCTGACCGATAGCGTTGTTGGTGGAAGTCAGCTCATCCTCATTTTCAGTATCGGTTAAGATGTCCATGTCGTCAGCTG
This sequence comes from Schizonepeta tenuifolia, assembly GCA_029490685.1. Lineage (NCBI taxonomy): Eukaryota > Viridiplantae > Streptophyta > Magnoliopsida > Lamiales > Lamiaceae > Schizonepeta > Schizonepeta tenuifolia. The sequence continues at coordinate 11,004,363 of CM055958.1, read as the reverse complement.
CTTCTTCTGCAACCATGGCCTTGTTCTTTCCAGTTTGCTTGGCCCTCAACGTTTCTCTTTCTTTCTTAGAAAGGTCTGGACAATCAGCTTTGAAATGTCCCTCCTTGCCGCATTCAAAGCAACCGTGTTCACAGGCTTTGAGTTATCTCGAGTTCGGTTAGATTTGTAGAACCTCTTGTATTTTCCGAACCGAGTATCCATGTCAGCTAGCTTCTTTGACAGGGCAGCTATATTCTATTGCAGCTCTTCTCTGCTTGGCTCCTTCGTGGTTGTGTCCGCAGATCGTGTTGGCCTTGATGTTCGTGGCTTTGAATAGTCAGCTCGGAGTGCTACTGACTTTGTGGCTGAACCAACATCCTCATGTCGACTCGTCTGAATCGAGGACTGAGTTGACCTTCGTCGGTTCACCTTGTACTCATTTCCCTTCAGAATTGAGAACAATCTTTCAGTTCCCATCTCATCAAGGTCAGCTCGGCTCTCATGGATATTGGTGAAGGTATCCCACTCAGCTGGTAGAGCTTGTAACACTTTGAGGTTGATTTCTCTCAAAGTATATTTTCCTCTTCGGATGGACTGGATCCTTCTGATGATGTCCATGAACCGGAGCTCTAACTGATCAATGGTTTCATCAGTTCTCACACAGAAGTTGTCAAAGTCTTGACATGCATGTGAGAACTTGTTCTCCTTTGTTTCGTCGCTTCCTTCACTCAGAGATGCCAAGATATCCCACATCTCTTTAACGGTGTCGCACTCTTCTATCCAAGGAAGATAGTCTTGTCTAACTGTGGACATGATTATGCTCTGAGCCCAGATGTCTAGCTGGCTCACTTTAGCTTCCTCTGGAGTGAAGTCTTCTGGCTTCTTCTCAACTAACTCCACAGTTGCATCCCCATCATTGGGATTTGTAGGAGTGCGAGTGACTCTCTCTCTGATGATGATCGGTCCGGATGTGAGTACTTGTTGCATTCGATGATGCTTTGACAGTAGGATCTTCTTCATCCGAGTTCTCCAGGATATATAGTTCATAACCGAGAACATGACCACAATCTTGTCTTTAACATCCATCCGCACACAACAACAGAAGAAAAATGCAAGCAGATATGCACTAGCGTGAAAAAGATCTGTTCAGTTGACCACTGAAGAAAACACCTCGAATTCACACCTTGTGAAACAGAGTCAGCAGTCTTTTGAACCACTGCTCTGATACCACTTGATGGTCCCGATACGAGTTCTGGTGTATGAGGAAGGGGGGGGGGGGGAATACACCAGTAAAGACTTTTAAAAACAACCCCCTGAAAATATCACAACCGAGTAATGCAACTCAGTTGGAATCACAACTGAGTAAGAAACACTCAGCTGGAAGTGAAGTGCTGTGCAGAATGTGGTGGAAAATAACAACTCGTAAAAATATAACTCACGCTTCAATGCAAGGTTGGTCAATAACCAAGTCAGTTGATATGGAAAGATGTAGTTTGTATGCTGGTTAGTTAGTCAGTTGAATAAGCAATAAATAACTGAATAATAAACACAAACACACAAGGATTTACGTGGTTCGGAGAGAACTCCTACGTCCACGGGGAGTTGTGAGTCCACACAACTCAGTCCAAGTTCTTCTGGACAAAAACCACAAAGCTTACGCGGGCTTTGCAACCGTTGAGATAAGTTTACGGGTACTTATCAACCTTACAGATAAGTTTACGGGTACTTATCAACCTATCTACTCAATTCCGGGAAGAGTAGGGTCCTAACAATCCTTTTAAGAGGATGTATGAAAAGGTGGGTTTCCAACTAATAGCTTGAACAAGAAGTGAGCTATGATCTAACACTCTACGAACTCTCAACTAGTGATGTTCTCAAGGTTGGATCGAAAATACAGAGACAGAATCTAACACTCTAGAACTCTCAACTAGTGATGTTTTTAGAGGATAACAACAGTTTTACTAGAGTGCAGAAAGTCGTTCTTTCGCTCGTATATCTCTTCTCGCACTTGTCTGTCTCGTGTCTTGGTGAATGAATGAAAGCCTCTATTTATAGGCGGAGAGAATCAACTAGCCGTTGGAGGAGCCGTTGATCTCTGTTTTTTGAAAACGATGGCTTGTCTCTCATCTCTGCAGACTTTCCCGATATGGCATCTGTGCTCATCTGCTTTCCATCTGAGATAGCCTTGTGTTGGGCCAAATGGGGTAATGACTGAACGGTCAAACCCTCACGTGACTTCCTTTTTGAAATTCAAATCTTAACAACAGACTTCCAATAAGGAGTGGTCGGTTAAGACTTTCGATCTTCAACTAACTTGTTCTTCAGCCGATGTTCTATCTGACAACTAACAGTTGAACTCTCAGCTGACTTCATCTTCAAGCTGTTGATCTTCTCGGTTGAGTTCTACAACTGATGTTCTAAAACTGAACACTCAGTTGTCTTCCTTGTATCTGATCAGTTGGGTTCGAACGCTCAGATGGCTTTCTTTCATCTGATATTCTCTTCCCCTTTACTGCTTCTCATCTGATGAACGCTCAGTTGTTTTCCTAACAACTGATGTTCTGTCCAAGTGATGTCATGTTGCCATCTTCAGCTGGAGACCTGTAAAGATAAACTCGTAACAATGCTCAAACAGCGAGCCTAACTGCTAACATTAGGTTCTGGCAACATCTACTCGGTTGGGGTCAGTTGGTTTTGGAATTCATCAAAACTCTTACTAATAAATTTCCCAACAATTTCCCCCTTTTTGATGATGCCAAAACCACTTACAACTTTAAACCACTACTGATTTAAACTTCACTAACTTATCTAAAATCTCAGCTGAAATTCTAGACAGTCTATAAGATAAAACATCAAAGGGTTAGCACAGTTATAACATGGTATTTAAAAAACTTTGCGATTCAGAGCTTGGACAATGAGGGATTGTTCATCAAGGTGAATCGAATATATATACTTGAAGTTTTCATTACAACTGATGATTACACAGATAGGCACAAAAACCAAAAATTACAACAGTTGCTAGAAAACTAACTGAGCTAAAATTGTAGCCCATACTTACTAAAGATCCTAACAAAAATCTCTCTCTTGGTAGGTGACTCCTTGGAAATGTCCACTCCATGCTCCTTGCAGACCTGGCTCGCCTCAGCTGCGATCTTCGTGCGGTTCGGGTTGCTTGAGTCTTGGAGAAGAGGAGGCCGATAAGTAACCCTCTTGGGACTTGGAACTGTGTTCAAGTCCAGGTTGGCATCAATCATAGCCCGCCTGAATTGACTGAACATGCCAAGATCCCCTGAGTGCAACTCGGTCAGCGCTTCCTTGAACACTTTCCTCGGGTCATCAGTTGCGTAAACCTTCCTGTAGTAGAAGTCGTTCACGAACTCCTGCTTGAACAACTCCCACTCTTCATTCCACTCGGTCGGCATCCACTTGTCAACATGCCTGAACCGACTCTCGACCTTGGACTTTGCAGGCAACCTTTGTTGCTTCAACCGAGCTTCCGCCTTTGATTGATGCTTGTTGATACGGCGTCGGCTGCAGGAGGCAACGTTGCGGTCCAGGTTCTAGGACAACTTCTTCAGCTCATCCTCGAACTGGTTCACCCTTCTCGCCTGGTTGGCGGCAAACTTCCTGATCCAGCTCGGGTTCATATAGTCCTTCTCCTCTACATCCATAGCCTTGGCCGCTGCAATGCATTCTTCGGTTGTTATCCCGTCGAGTTCAGAATCCAGCTCGGCTGCGATCTCGGCTATGGAGCTGTAGGAAACTCCAAACTTCTCTGCCTGCTCCAAGTCTTTAGACATCTCAGCTCCACCGACTTCGGTTGACTTGGTAGCAGCAGACTTCCTCTTCCTCAGTTGAGATTTGGATGGTTGAGCAGCTGGCACTCCTTGTTCTTGGGTCTCTTCTTCTTCCTGCGCCTCAACCTCCGTCTTCTTCTCTTCCCCCTTTTTGGCATCAGCAACAAGGCTTGCTACTGAACCGTCCAGAGAGTTGAGTTTATCCTCGGTTAGTTGAACACGGTTGAAGAGTTCATCGACCACACACTCCAGCTCGATCTTCTTTGCCAGTTCGGAGTCCTGGCGCTCTTGTTCGGCCTTCTTCAAGACAGAGAGGTTGTCGATGACCTCTGTCTGAAAGGCAGCGAACTCAGCCCAACGCGACTCGAACCTGGACTCCCATTCTGCATCTTGTGTCTGTTGGGACTTGGCAAGATTTGAGTCGGCCAAGGATTTGAAGATGTTGAGCTCTGACTTCAATCCCAACAGAGTTGTCTTCAACTCTGACACTTCTTGACTGGTGAAGGAGGAGAATTCATTCAGCTTGGTCTTGAGAGCAACATTCTCCTCCACCAGTTGTTGGTTCTTGAGTTCTTGTGCTTCCAACGCCCTCAGCTGGTCATCTTTTTGGTGCTGGAGGTTGGCAAGCAGTTCACTCCTTAGCTGGTTGACCCTCTCAGCTACCAGCTCGCAGATTTCTTCAGTTGATGGAGCATGCTGATCAGCTGGAGGGGCTTGAGCGGTCAGAGCTAGAGGCTCAGCTGTGACCATGGCTTGTCTGTTGGCCAGGTACAGCTTCAGTGCTTCTTCTTCTTCTTCTGCTGCTGCGGCAGCTGCATCGACATCCTCAAGGAAATCAGCTGATTTAGCCAACATGCTGTCGAGGAAGTCGACGCACTCTTTTCCAGCTGTTTCTCTGGTGTCCATCCCTTCAGCTCGACTCTGGTCCATCCGACGAGTGAGCAGCGCAATCCGATTGTTGTAAGCCACCTCCAAGCTGGAATAGTTGAAGTAGGCTCGGATGCGGGACTCATCTGACTTTAGCCTGTCCCTGCTCTGCACCCTGATCGTATCTTCTTTGACATGCCAGTGGCTGAAGATCAGGTGGAACTGGTACAAGAGCTCGGTCCCCAGAGTGGCGAAGATGGGCATGTTGCGAGCCTCAGGGAACAAGCCTAGCAGCTTTTGAAAGCAGTAGGCCACCCTGCCTTCGTGCTCAAGCGCAATTGCCTGAAGGTCCTCCGCTTCATTTTTTGGGGAGGGGGTAAGATTAAATGGCTGAGGTTCAAGAGGTTCATCGATATTGGCCAAAGAGTCGGTCGCAACATCGGCATCGAGCTGAGAGCTCGAAATTTGGGATTCGGTTGGGAGAGTGGTTTTAATGGTTTCCTCAACATCGGCCGAAGGAGCGGTCACGATGTTGGCATCGAGCAGAGTGCTCGGAATATCTGGTTGAGGAAGGGTAGAAAGAGCAAGAGGCTCTGGAGGTGGTACGACATTATCTCCTGCCGTGGGGGAGGTGGTAACATCTTCAACTTCCTCAGATGAGGAGGATGCATCCGACGTCTCGACTGTCTCCATTCCCTCAACATCATCAGCTCCAGGGGCTCGAGGGACGATCTCGAATGAGGCAGCCTCAGCTGAGCGGCTGGATTCGGAAGGCTCCTCAGCAGGTGTAGACTCAACCGGTGCCTCCTCCTCAGCTGGTACCTCAACTAGCTCCTCAGCTGACTCGTCAGCTGGCATCTCAGTTGGCTTATCAGCTGGCACCTCAGCTGTCTTCTTGGTCGACTTCTTGAACCGTACCCTTAGCTTTTTCTGGGCAGGTTCCTCAGCTGACTTCTTCTCCGACTCAGCTCGTCGGCATGTAGCTTTGGACTTGGCGGGGCGAGCAGCGGCTGGTTCCCCCTCAGCTGTTGACTCAGCTGTCTTTCCAGACTCCATCTTTTCCTTAGGAGTGTAGACACTCCTGAGCACCTCCTGTGCTTTCTTCGCTGTCGGGAACAACAGCAGCTTCTTCAGCGGCGTCTCCTCGCAGTCTGCCCAGACCATGTTGCGGTCCTTGGTTGCGAGCAAGATGAGGGCAGAGATCTTGCAGCCGAAGTTGAGTGTCCCCTTTACACTCAGCAGCTTCTCTCCAGACTCGGTTGTTGTCTCGGAGATCTTCGACTTCTCCACCATCAACTGGTTCAAGAAATATTGGAACCAGTTGATCTGGTGTTGGTGCTCCAAGACCACCAACTGCTTCAATTTCGGTCGGCTGATGTCGCCGAATGCGCCACTGTAACCGAACACCACCTTCAACACATCATCGAACAACATGCGATGTTCTGGCTTCAGCTTCGTCCGTTGCATGTTGCTCCTTAACCTCTCCTGCTCGATCAGAGCATCCTGCAGAAACTCATCCGTCTGCTCGTCGGTAATATTCTCCAGGAACTCGGTGGCGGTGTGGTTGATGGGAATGATGTACCGGAGGACATCGGAAACATTGATGGGGAAGGAGACACGACGTACGGTCCTGGCCGAAACATCTCTTTGTCGGCAGGACACCTCCGTAGATACTTTCTCTGTAATGTCAAGGGGGCGGGTGAGGTTGACGTAGAATTCCCCAACTTGTCGCCTGAGCAAGTGGGAGGGGCAAAGCTTGGTCCATTCGAGAAGGCCATTCTCTCTGAGTGTATTGGCGAGTGGGGCCAAGATCGGCGACTCCAGATCCTCGTCGGAGAGGATTTGCTCGAAGTGTATTTTCGATACTAGCATATCGAATGATTCTTCATATATGGTAGGGACTAGGGATGGTCCGGATGAAGCCATTCTCTTATTTTTTGGTGCCATACGTGATCACTGCAAAGGGAATATATAGAAGAAAGGAGAGAAAATCTTTTGCAGAAACGGGTTAGGCAAAAACTGTGAAGACGATGAACAGGTAATTCAGATATGCACGAATGAGGAAAGTAGGAGATTTCTTCCTGATTTTTCGCCTTATATAGGTCTTTGACTCGGATGAAATCGACGGCTGGGGTTAAATGGCGTGAATCCATCAACGGCTGAGATTACGCGACTGTTGACTATCTTTGACTTGACGTTTTGATTCGAGTTCCAACCAGCGCGTGAGAAGGTGTACAGTTTATCTTGTCAGCCCAGTCGCACTATAAAGTAGGCTATGGATGTTCAGCCGTACTTTACAATTAATGCGACATGATGGCTATTTTTAATGTAACTGACTAGTTCAGGAATGTTTGAATTTATTTCAAACATTCTCATTTAAGAACATATCACCTTCAGCGTAAATGTTACCTGCCAGCTGATGTCGAAATCAGCTGAGTTCCCATGTTGCAGCATACCATCAACTAACTCGAGTTCGTCTGTTCAGCTGACGTCTGATTTCTTCGGTTGGCAATCTGCATCTGATCGGCATACCATCAGCTGACTCGAGTTCGTCTGTTCGGCTGACGTCTGATGTCAACAGTTGGTGACCCGCATCTGAGATTCCCCCTTCATCTGAGCTTCCCCCTCAGATGGATATCTATCTCTGTTCCCCAGTTGACTCCTCATCTGTTGGATCCAACAGTCCAAGGAGGTCACAAAGCATCTTGAACCGTGCTTCAGCTAGAGGTTTGGTGAAGATATCAGCTCTCTGAATCTCAGTTGGAATCTTCTCCATAGACACGTCCTTCTTCTCAATATGATCTCGAATGAAATGATGTCGGATGTCAATATGCTTCGTCCGAGAGTGGTGAACAGGATTCAAGGAGATAGCTATAGCACTTGAGCTATCACAATGAATGGGAACCTGTCCAGTTGCGACTTCATAATCTCTCAGTTGTTGCTTCAGCCACAACACTTGCATGCAACAACTTCCGGCAGCCATATACTCTGACTCGGTTGTAGAAGTGGCAACACATGCTTGTTTCTTGGAGAACCATGAAACTAGCTTACTTCCCATGAACTGACAATGTCCAGATGTGGACTTCATGTCCAACCGATCTCCTGCTAGATCTGCATCTGAGTATCCAGTCAGTTGGATGTTGTCGTCAGTTGGATACCACAATCCAACATTAACAGTTTCCTTCAGGTACTTGATGATATTCTTTGCTCCCAACACGAGAGCTATTGTTGAAAACTCTATAAGCCTTGATCCGAGTGGCATATCCAAGAAATATGCCCTTCGAAGCTTTGGCATCAAAAGTTTTCAACTGAGTCTTCCCATTGTTGTGAATATAACACTTAGAACCAAAAACGCGAAAATAAGAAATATCTGGCTTCCTGCGTCTCCATAGCTCATATGGTGTCTTTCCCAACCGCTTGGTCAGAAGAGACCGGTTCTGAGTGTAGCATGCAGTGTTGATGGCCTCAGCTCAAAATCTCTTTGGCAGAGCTGAGCTGGTTAACATGGATGTAGCTGCATCCTTCAGTGTTCTGTTCCTTCTCTCAGCTACTCCATTCTGTTGTGGAGTACGCGCGGCTGATGTCTGATGGGTAATTCCATTCTTCTCGCAATACTCGATGATGGTTTCATTTAGAAACTCAGTTCCACGATCTGATTGGATAGAAATGATCTTCATCTCTTGTTGGTTTGATATCCGATCCATCAGCTTGGGTAGCTCATCTCGGGTTTCACTCTTGTGGCGCATGAAGATGGTCCACGTATATCTTGAGTAGTCATCAGTTACAACCAGGGTGTACTCGTTCCCATTCATGCTCTTTGGTGTAACTGGCCCAAAGAGATCCATATGAATCAGCTGTAACACTCGGTCGGTTGAGGGAGTCGACTTCAACCGGAAGGAGGATCTAGCGAGCTTTCCCAACTGGCATGCACTGCAGATATGAGATGTTGAAAACACTTTGTTTGGAATGCCTCTTGCATGTTCTTGTCTGGCAAGTCGGTTCATAGTCTAGAAGTTCAGATGGTTGAGCCTTTTGTGCCACAGCCAGCTCACATCTGAACTGCTCTTTGATAACAGGCAGGTGTCAGGGAGGCTGTTCCAGTCAGCATAGTAGACATTCCCGGTTGGTGATCGATTTCCCAACAATATGACATGCTTTGATCCGACATCTTTAACCCTGTAACCCTGTGCATCAAACTTGACAGAGAAACCATTATCAAAGAATTGGCTGATGGAGAGCAAGTTATGCTTCAATCCATCAACATAAGAAACATTAGAGATTGAAATATGATTGGTTTCAAGTGTACCGTAACCTCTGGTGTAACCTTTTGAGTTGTCACCAAAGGTAACCGATGGACCTTCTTTCTCCATGAAACTTCCAAGCAAATCCTTCAGATTTGTCATGTGTTTCGAGCATCCACTGTCCACATTGTAGCAGACGCTTTATTCTTCCTCAGCTGTTTCTCCTGTACCTGCAAAGAGAAACTCGCTTAGGTCCCCAATTTCAGTTGGGTCCTGAAGGGTTAGAACCAGTTCCCCCTGGAACTGTGCGTCGCTTTTCCCTGTATACTCGGATGGATTTATCATTCCAGATCACTTTTCCTTCATCATCAACTATAACAACACCTCGGTTATCCTTAGGCTTGTTGTTAGTAGTGATGTTCTGTTTTTTGAGAGGAGTTGAATTTCTCCCATTCTGATTTTTCAGAGGAGAGGCTTTCCCCCTGTTTTGATGGCGATTCTTATCCTGTTGAATTTGTCTGTGAGGTCGGACGCCATGTTGGAATCTTTGTGGCTGATTCTGATTCCAACTCCCTGAGTGTTGTCTGTAGCTGTTCATGCCCTGTTGGTGATTCATATTATGGCATGAATATCTCCAGTTGTTCGACCTGTTCCTCATTGTTGACTCGGTTGGAACCTTTGGTTGAACTGATGTTGGAACTGCTGTTGAGTCAGATAATTGAATCCTTGTCGGTTCTGTGGTCGGTTCCATTCTTTTTGATGTTGACTCTGAGGTTGATGCAGAGGTCGGTTCTGATTCTGAGTTCGGTTGTGATTATGCCTTCGACGCCTCTGATTCCTCTTCTGACTTTTGGAACATTACCCCTTGGTTGATACCCCAACCGATGGAACATTCTGTCCTTCATCTACTGTTCCTTTACCCTTCTCAGTTGTGGTTGCCTTGGTCGGTTGAGCTTGCTGAGAGGTCGAGGTTGAATTACTTTGTGGTGACTCAGGTTCCGCTGTGTTAGGTTCGAGAACCTTGACCTCAACAGCTTTGATGAAGGTTGCTAGAGGAATTCCACGATCTTTAATCACATCATAACCGAGTCCTGACACGTCATCCATCTGTCTGCTGTAACTGATAAGATTCTCTATGATCTTGGATGACTGATACAACTTGATTAGATTATCCTTCTCAGTTTGCAACTCCTTGAGGAGGACAGTTATCTACTCGGTTTGTCCATCTGACTTCTTTATCAGCTGGTCGATCTGAGCCTCTTGATTTTTCAACTGATCTTGCTGCTCCTTGATCTGCTTCGTCAACTCCTCATAGGTTTGAGCCTTAGCTTCGTTCAGTTGACTCTTGAGATTCTCAATCTCCTCAGTTTGGCTCTTAATCAGATCGTCCTTTTCGGTTAAAGAATCTTCAAGTTTGACGAACTGAGCTTGAAGACTCTTAAACTCAACCGATTGGTGATGCAGTTCCTCACTGAGTTCTTGAAAGTCACTCCAGGAGGGTTCCAACTCTTCGTCCAGAGATTCCTGCATGTTAGAGGTATTGAAAGAATTTAACTTAGCAGGATTAGAGTGTACCTCAGTATCCTCTTGGTCGGTTCCAAGTGCTATGAGGCATTGATCCTGACCGGTAGCGTTATTGGTGGAAGTCAGCTCATCCTCATCTTCAGTGTCAGTGAAGATGTCCATGTCGTCAGCTACTTCTTCTGCAACCATGGCCTTGTTCTTTCCAGCTTGTTTGGCCCTCAACGCTTCTCTCTCTTTCTTCGATAGATCTGGACAGTCAGCTTTGAAGTGTCCCTCCTTGCCACATTCAAAGCAGCCGTTGGTGACAGGCTTTGAACTGTCTCGAGTTCGGTTTGATTTGTAGAATCGTTTGTATTTCCCGAACCAAGTGTCCATGTCGGCTAATTTCTTTGACAGGGCTGTAATGTTCTGTTGCAGTTCCTCTCTGCTTGGCTCCTTTGCAGTTGTGTCAGCTGATCTGGTCGGCCTCGATGTTCTCAATTTGGAGTAGTCAGCTCGAAGAGTAACTGACTTTGAGGCTGAACCAACATCCTCAAGTCGACTCGTCTGAACCGAGGACTAAGATCTTCTTCGGTTCACCTTATACTCATTTCCCTTTAAGATTGAGAACAATCTTTCAGTTCCCATTTCACCAAGGTCAGCTCGGCTCTCGTGGATATTGGTGAAAGTATCCCACTCAGCCGGTAGAGCTTGCAACACTTTGAGATTGATTTCTCTTAGTGTGTATTTTCCTCTTCGGATGCACTGGATTCTTCTGAGGATGTCCATAAATCGGAGCTCTAGCTGATCAATTGTTTCATCTGTCTTCAGACAAAAGTTGTCGAAGTCTTGGCATGCATGTGAGAACTTGTTCTCCTTCGTCTCATCGCTTCCTTCACTTAGCGATGCCAGTATATCCCACATTTCTTTGGCAGTCTCACAGTCTTCAATCCAAGGGAGATAATCTTGTCCAACAGTGGACATAATCGTACTTTGAGCCCAGATATCCAATTGGCTCACCTTGGCTTCCTCTGGAGTGTAGTCTTCCGGCTGCTTCTCCACAAACTCCACAACTGTATCCCCATCATTGGGATTTGTGGGAGTGCGAGCTATTCTTTCTTTGATGATGATCGGTCCGGAAGAGAGTACTTGTTGCATCCTATGATGCTTTGACAGTAAGATCTTCTTCATTCGTGTCCTCCAGGATGTATAATTTACTACCGAAAACATGACAACGATCTTGTCCTTGACGTCCATCTGCACACAACAACAGAACAAATATGCAAGCAAATATGCACTAGCGTAAAAAAAAGATCTGTTCAGTTGACCACTGAAGAAACTTTCTCGAATTCACACCTTGTGAAACAGAGTCAGTAGTCTTTTGAACCACTGCTCTGATACCACTTGATGGTCCCGATATGAGTTACTGGTGTATGGAGGGGGGGGGGGGGAATACACCAGTTACGATTTTAAAACTAAACTCCTCAAAAAATACTTCAACCGAGTAAAAAGACCCAGTTGGAATCTCTCAACTGAGTAAGCAACCTCAGCTGAAAGAGTGGTGCTGTGCGGAATGTGGTGGAAATTAAACTCGTAAAATAACTCACGCTTTTATGAACGGTTGGTTAAAAACCAAAACAGTTGAGAATGCACAGAAGCGGTTTGTATGCTGGTTAATCAGTTAGATGAGAATGCAAGAAATAACTAAATAAAGAAAAACACAAGCACACAGAGAATTAACGTGGTTCGGAGATAACACTCCTACGTCCACGAGGAGTTGTGAGTCCACACAACTCTGTCCAAGTTCTTCTGGACAAACCACTCAGCTTACGCGGGCTGAGCAACCGTTAAGGATAAGTTTGCGGGTACTTATCAACCTTACAGTTTAGTTTCTAGGTACTAAACAACCTATCTACTCAGTTGCAGGAAGAGTAGGATCCTAAACCTTTTCAGGTGAACGAAAAAAGGGTTCCAACTAAAAGCTCGAACGTGAAATGAGCTATGATCTAACTTTCTAAGAACTCTCACTAAGTGATGTTCTGAAGGTTCGATCTAAAGACACAAAAACTAACTAACTCTAGAACTCTCAACAAGTGATGTTCTAAGAGATTAAATTCTGTTCAGCTCGTGAAGAATATTGCTCTTTCTTTCGCTCTCTGGTTTCTTCTTGCGTGTGTGTCTTCTTTCTTTTTCGAATGAGTGAATGCCTCTATTTATAGGCGGAGAGTATCAACTAGCCGTTGGAGGAGCTGTTGATCTCTGTTCTTTGAAAGAGATGGCTTGTCTCTCATCTCTGTAGACTTTCCCGATATGGCATCTGTGCTCATCTGCTTTCCATCTGAGATAGCCTTGTGTTGGGCCAAATGGGGTAATGACTGAACGGTCAAACCCTCACGTGATTTCCTTTTTGAAATTCAAATCTTAACAACAGACTTCCAACAAGGAGTGGTCGGTTAAGACTTTCGATCTTCAACTAACTTGTTCTTCAGCCGATGTTCTATCTGACAACTAACAGTTGAACTCTCAGCTGACTTCATCTTCAAGCTGTTGATCTTCTCGGTTGAGTTCTACAACTGATGTTCTGAAACTGAACACTCAGTTGTCTTCCTTGTATCTGATCAGTTGGGTTCGAACGCTCAGATGGCTTTCTTTCATCTGATGTTCTCTTTCTCTTTATTGCTTCTCATCTGATGAACGCTCAGTTGTTTTCCTAACAAATGATGTTCTGTCCAGTGATGTCATGTTGCCATCTTCAGCTGGAGACCTGTAAAGATAAACTCGTAACAATGCTCAAACAGCGAGCCTAACTGCTAACATTAGGTTCTGGCAACATTTACTCGGTTGGGGTCAGTTGGTTTTGGAATTCATCAAAACTCTTACTAATAAATTTCCCAACAAACGTTTTTGGAATTTTAGTTATAACATGTTACGAAATTACAATTTCGTAACATGTTTGTGGCTATTTGAAGGCTTTGAAATTGAAATTGTTAAGTATTTGATGTTGCTAATTTTGAAATTCGCAACATAATATACGAATTTCGTAACATGGAACTGATACGAAATGATAAAATCTTAACAGAAAGTCAAGGCATAGTGATACGAAATGACAAAATTCGTAACATGGAATCGAGGTATACAGAAACGAAATGCCAAAATCTTAACAGTAAGTTAAGGCATAGTGATACGAAATGCCAAAATCGTAATCTGTTATGTTACGAATTTATTAATTTCGTAATACGAAATCAACAATTGATGATATTGTTGTTACGAATTGTATGAATTCGTAATGTCTTATGTTACAAATGTATGAAATTCGTAACACAAATTAAACATTGTTTTTGTGTTACGATTTGTTATTTTCGTAACTGATTTATTACTATTTGTTGATTTCGTAACGATACAATTTTTTACGATTTTGTTTTGGTGTTACGACTTGTTTGTTTTCGTAATTGCTTTATCATGTAGCGTGGTGTAACGAAATCATAAATTGGTAATAGAGAAACAAGACACATTTGATTCGAAATATTGAATTCGTAACATGGAATCACGACAAACTGATACGAATTCATAAGATCGTAACATGGAATTATGATAAAGTGATACGAAATCATAAATTCGTAATAGAGAAACAAGACATATTGATACGAAATGACAAAATCGTAACAGAATATTCAATACGAATGCTAATTTCGTAACATAACATGATCCGGTGGTGCTTGGCGGCAAGATTCTTCCGCTTGAATATCCATTCTACCTGTAATAAACAAACAATTAAACCAATTCAGTATTTCAGAACATGTAACACATGTTACGAAATTATAATTTTGTAACTTCAAATAAACATATGAAAATGCAAAGTTAGTTACGAATTTCAAAATTCGCAATATCATATACTTAACAATTTCAGTTTCGAAACCTTCAAATAGCCACAAATATGTTGCGAAATTATAATTTCGCAACATGTTATCACTCAAATTTCAAAAATGTGATACGAAAATATGAATTAGCAACAGATTATTCAATACGAATGCTAATTTCGTAACATAAAATGATTCATTTCGGAACCTTCAAAAAGCCTCAAACATGTTGCGAAATTGTAAATTCGTAACTTCAAATTAACGAATCAAAATGCACAGTTAGTTACTGATGGTCCCGATACGAGTTACTGGTGTATGGGGGGAGGGAATACACCAGTTAGGATTTTAAAATTTAACCTTGAAAAATACTTCAGCCGAGTAAAAAGACTCAGTTGTAATCTCACAGCTGAGTAAGCAACCTCAGCTGGAAGAGTGGTGCTGTGCGGAATGTGGTGGAAATTAAACTCGTAAAACAACTCACGCTTTTATGCACGGTTGGTCAATAACCAAAACAGTTGAGTATGAGCAGATGCAGTTTGTATGCTGGTTAGTCAGTCAGTTGAATGCAAGAAATAACTGAATAAAGAAAAACACAAGCACACGGATATTTAATGTGGTTCGGAGATAACCCTCCTACGTCCACGGGGAGTTGTGAGTCCACACAACTCTGTCCAAGTTCTTCTGGACAAACCACTCAGCTTACGCGGGCTGAGCAACCGTTAAGGATAAGTCTGCGGGTACTTATCAACCTTACAGTTTAGTTTCCGGGTACTAAACAACCTATCTACTCAGTTGCGGGAAGAGTAGGATCCTAAACCTTTTCAGGTGAACGAAAAAAGGGTTCCAACTAAAAGCTCGAACGTGAAATGAGCTATGATCTAACTCTCTAAGAACTCTCACTAAGTGATGTTCTCAAGGTTCGATCTAAAGACACAAAAACTAACTAACTCTAGAACTCTCAATAAGTGATGTTCTAAGAGATTAAATTTAGTTCAGCTCGTGAAGAATATTGCTCTTTCTTTCGCTCTCTGGTTTCTTCTTGCGTGTGTGTCTTCTTTCTTTTTCGAATGAGTGAATGCCTCTATTTATAGGCGGAGAGTATCAACTAGCCGTTGGAGGAGCTATTGATCTCTGTTCTTTGAAAGCGATGGCTTGTCTCTCATCTCTGCAGACTTTCCTGATATGGCATCTGTGCTCATCTGCTTTCCATCTGAGATAGCCTTGTGTTGGGCCAAATGGGGTAATGACTGAACGGTCAAACCCTCACGTGACTTCCTTTTTGAAATTCAAATCTTAACAACAGACTTCCAACAAGGAGTGGTCGGTTAAGACTTTCGATCTTCAACTAACTTGTTCTTCAGCCGATGTTCTATCTGACAACTAACAGTTGAACTCTCAGCTGACTTCATCTTCAAGCTGTTGATCTTCTCGGTTGAGTTCTACAACTGATGTTCTGAAACTGAACACTCAGTTGTCTTCCTTGTATCTGATCAGTTGGGTTCGAACGCTCAGATGGCTTTCTTTCATCTGATGTTCTCTTCCCCTTTATTGCTTCTCATCTGATGAACGCTCAGTTGTTTTCCTTACAACTGATGTTCTGAAGACTTCCCCCTTTTTGCATTATGAAGAAGTGAGCGCTCAGTTGTCTTTCTTACAACTGATGTTCTGTCCGAGTGATGCCCTATTGCCATCTTCAGCTGGAGACCTGTAAAGATAAAATCTTAACAATGCTCAAATAGCGAGCCTACCTACTAACATTAGGTTCTGGCAACATCTACTCGGTTGGGGTCAGTTGGTTTTGGAATTCATCAAAACTCTTACTAATAAATTTACCAACAATTTCTCCCTTTTTAATGATGCCAAAACCACTTACAACTTTAAACCACTACTGATCTAAACCTCACTAACTCATCTAAAATCTCAGCTGAAATTCTAGACAATCTATAAGATAAAACATCAAAGGGTTAGCACAGTTATAACATGATATTTAAAAGACTTTGTGATTCAGAGCTTGGACAATGAGGGATTGTTCATCAAGGTGAATCGAATATATATACTTGAAGTTTTCATTACAACTGATGATTACACAGATAGGTACAAAACAGTTAAATTACATCAGTTGCTAGAAAACTAATTCAGCTCAAAACTTCTGGCCATACTTGCTGAAGATACGGACAAAGATCTCTCTCTTTGCAGCTGATTCGGTCCCAGAATCAACTCCATGTTCTCTGCACACTTGTCTTGCTTCAGCCATGAGTTTCCGTCTGTCGGGAGTACTTGTGTCTGAGATGAATGGAGGGTGGTAAGTGACTTTCTTGGGAGCAGGGACGGTGTTCAAGTCATATCCAGTTGTGATCATGGCTTGTTTAAATTGACTGAACATCCCCGGATCGCCAGTATGTAGCTCGGTCAATGCTTCTCTGAAAGCTATCTGTGGATCCTCAGTTGTATAGACTTTTCTGTAGTAGAAGTCATTCACAAATTTTTGTTTGAAGGACTCCCAGTCTTCATTCCAATCAACTGGAATCCACATGTCAACGTGCTTAAACCGAGATTGGAGCTTGGACTTCCCTTGCAGCTGATGTTGCCTCTTTCTTGCCTCAACCTTTGCTTGATGTTTGTTGATTCTTCTTCGGCTACGGCTGGCAATGTTCCTGTCCAAATTTCTGGCAATTTTGTCCAGCTCCTCCTCAAACTTCTTGACACCTTTGGCTTGGCCAGCTGCGAACTTCTTAATCCATGCAGGATTCATATAATCATTCTCCTTAGCACCTATAGCTTTTGCAACAGCAATGCACTCTTCGGTTGTGATGCGGTCGAGTTCTGCGTCGAGTTCTGCTGCTACCTCAGCTATAGCATCGTGGGAGATTCCAGCTTGCTTGGCCTGCTCAATGTCCTCAGCCAGTTGATCTCCGACAGCAGTAGATTTCTTGTCGGCTGGCTTCCTAGGACCAGACATCTGGACTGTTTCTGTCTCTTCCAGCTGAGATTTCCTTTGACCAGCTACCTTTGGAACTCCTTCCCCCTGAGTTTCATCTTCCTCTGTCTGCTTATCTTCCCCCTTTTTGGCATCAGCAAAAAGAGTTGCGATTGAGCCATTCAAGGAGGTGAGGGCTTGTTCGGTGAGCTGAACTCGGTTGAATAGTTCATCAACAGCACATTCCATTTGGACCTTCTTTGTTAGTTCACCGTCACCATGCTCTTGTTCTGCTTTCTTCAATACGGCGAGAGTTGCGGAGGTTTCGGCTTGAAAGGCTGCAAACTCTACTCTATGAAGCTCGAACTGAGAAACCCATTCTTGATCTTGGGTGTGTTGAGACTTAGCGAGGTTAGAGTCAGCGACGGACTTGTATATGTTCAGATCTGAACTGACTGCACGAACTGAGGTCTTGAGTTCATTGATGGCTGTGCTGGAGGATGTTGTGAATGCATCCATCTTCTTCTTCATCTCAACATTATCTGCTAGCAGCTGCTTGTTCTGCTCTTCCTGAGCTTTGATCAGGAGCAGCTGTTCTTCTTTGTTCTGCTGGATGGTTGACAGCAGCTCTGTTCTCAGCTGAGTGACCCTCTCAGATATCAGCTCACAAATTTTGTCTGTAGAAGGAGCTGTCTGAGCAGAGGGTCCAGACTGGTCTTGCTGCTGATCTGGTTGGTCAGCTGGTGGGGGTAGTACAGTGACCATGGCCTGACGATTTTCCAGGTACTGTTGAAGTGTAGCCTCTTCCTGCTGAGCTGCTGCTTCAGTTGCATCAATCTCATCGACAAACTCAGCACTCTTGGCTAGCATAGAGTCCAGAAAGGTGACAGCTCCTGCATTGTTGCACAGATCCCTTGAGTCTGTCTCTTCAGCCTTGCTGAGATCAAATCTACGACTTAGAACAGCGACCTTGTTCTTGTATGCAACCTCAAGGTTGGAGTAGTCAAAGTACTTTCGCAGGCGTGACTCATCAGCCTTGAGGTGGTCCCAGCCATAGATTCGGAGGGTGTCTTCCTTGACATACCAGTAGCTGAAGATGATGCTAAACTGGTATATCAGCTCCGTGCCAAACATGGCAAAGATCGGCATGTGGCGAGCTTCAGGAAACATCCCGACGAGCTTCTTGAAGCAATAGGCCAACTTGCCTTCATGCTCAGCTACAACCGCCTGATGGTCTTCTTCTTCATTGATGGGAGAGGGTTCTATTGAGTAGGTATATGGTTCAAACGGTTCTTCAACATTGGCCAAAGAACTGGTCACAATGTCGGCATCGAGCGAGAGGCTCGGAATAATTGTCTGAAGATCAGTTGTGAGAATCTGATCCTCTTTGGTTGGTGATTGGGCTGGCTGGTCAGTTGGACTGGGTAGGGATCCGGTCGAGGTTGGGATTCCTTGGACTGTATCAGCTACGGGTGGGGGAGAGGGTAAGCTGTGTTCTGACTCCTCAGTTGATGACGAGCTATCTGAGGATGAGTTTGACTCAACGACATCTGTTTCCTTCCCTTCAACCATTGACTCTGGATCTCAAGGAGCAAAGGTATACGCAGCTGGGTCAACCGACGGACTTGACTCAGTTGACTTCTCAGCTGGTGTGTCCTCCGCTGGCTTCTCCTCAGCTGGCAACTTCTCAGCTGGTTGCACAGCTGGCTGCTTGAATCGAATCTTCGGTCTCTTCAGGAGAGGTACCTCTTCTTCTTCTTCTTCTTCTTCTTCTTCATCAGTCTCATCCCTCAGCTGGCGTTTAGAGATTGATCTGGTTGTTCGGCCAACTGTTGCAGGAGGTTGAGACTTCAACTGTGCCTCAGCTGTGTCTGCTTCCACAGCTGGCTTTCCAGCTCCCTTCTTGTCTTTGGGAGTGTATACTGCAGACAAGACATCCTGAGCCTTTTTAGCTGATGGGAACAACAACAGCTTCTTCAGGAAGTTACTTCGCTGTCTTCCTAGGTCAGGTTCTGGTCCTTGGTGGCACTGAGGATCAGCGCAGAGATCTTGGTGCTAAAGTTGAGTGAACCTTTCACACTCAACAACCGCTCTCCGGACTCAGTTGTGATCTCGGAAATCTTTTGTTTCTCCAATAGCAACTTATGTTCAAAGTACTGAAGCCAGTTGACCTCGTGTTTCTCTTCCAGAGCCTTCTGCTGCTTCAGTTTGGGGCGGCTGATATCCCCAAACGCTCCACCATATCCAAATGCACACTTAGAAATGACATCAAACAGAAGTCGATGTTGAGGCTTTAACTTTGTCCTTTGCATGCTACTCTTCATCTTTTCTGGGATGATCAGTGCCTGCTGAAGGAATTCATCCGCTTCTTTATCAGTGAAGTTGTTGACGATGTCTGTGGCCTGAAGATTTCTTGGAATGATTTTGGCGAGTTCTTCGGACACACGTATCTTGACGGTGGAATCATGGACTGTTCTGGAAACTCCATCGCGTTGTTTGCAGGAAACCGTAGAAACAAGACCAACTTGGGTATCGTGATGTAAGTTGAGATAGAACTCTCCAACTTGTTTCCTGAGAATGAGGGAGGGAGAAAGAGTTGTCCATTGAAGAAGGCCGTGCGCGGAGAGAAGATCGGCGAGGGGAGAGAGCTCCGGTGACTCCAGCGCGTCCGTCGAAAGGATATGCTCAAAATGTATCTTCGATATCAGCATATCGAATGATTCCTGGAAAGTGGCTGGTTCTTTAGAAACCATCTTCTTGGAGGATTTGGGTGCCATTGTGATTTGCAGAGAAGATATATATATATGCAAAGAGGAAAGAGAATATTAGCCAAATTCGGAGAGACAGAATTTAAGACGATGATGAACAGTTGTAT
The DNA here is from genome assembly GCA_029490685.1 of Schizonepeta tenuifolia. NCBI lineage: Eukaryota > Viridiplantae > Streptophyta > Magnoliopsida > Lamiales > Lamiaceae > Schizonepeta > Schizonepeta tenuifolia. The sequence goes on along the minus strand of CM055958.1, from coordinate 10,984,327 downwards.
TGATATGCACGAATGAGGAAAGTAGGAGATCACTTCCTGATTTTCCACCTTATATAGGTTTTTGACTCGGTTGAAATCGACGGCTGGGGTTAAATGGTGCGAATCCATCAACGGCTGAGATTACGCGACTGTTGACTATCTTTGACTCGACGTTTTGATTCGAGTTCCAACCAGCGCGTGAGAAGGTGTACAGTTTTCATGTCAGCCCAGTCGCACTATAAAGTAGGCTATGGATGTTCAGCCGTACTTTACATTTAATGCGACATGATGACTATTTTTAATGTAACTGACTAGTTCAGGAATGTTTGAATTCATTTCAAACATTCTCATTTAAGAACATATCACCTTCAGCCATAAATGTTACCTGCCAGCTGATGTCAAAATCAGCTGAGTTCCATGTTGCAGCATACCATCAGCTGACTCGAGTTTGTCTGTTCAGCTAACGTCTGATTCCTTCAGTTGGCGATCCGCATCTGAGATTCCCCCTTCATCTGAGCTTCCCCCTCAGATGGATATCTATCTCTGTTCCCCAGTTGACTCCTCATGTGTTGGATCCAACAGTCCAAGGAGGTCACAAAGCATCTTGAACCGTGCTTCAGCTAGAGGTTTGGTGAAGATATCAGCTCTCTGAATCTCAGTTGGAATCTTCTCTATGGATACATTCTTCTTCTCAATATGATCTCGGATAAAATGATGACGGATGCCGATATGCTTTGTCCGAGAGTGGTGAACAGGATTCAAAGAGGTAGCTATGGCACTCGAGCTATCACAATGAATGGGAACCTGTCCAGTTGCGACTTCATAATCTCTCAGCTGTTGCTTGAGCCACAACACTTGCATGCAACAGCTTCCGGCAGCCATATACTCTGATTTGGTTGTAGAAGTAGCAACACATGCTTGTTTCTTAGAGAACCATGAAACTAGCTTGCTTCCCATGAACTGACAGTGTCCAGATGTGGACTTCCTGTCCAACCGATCTCCTGCTAAATCTGCATCTGAGTATCCAGTCAGTTGGATGTTGTCGTCAGTTGGATACCACAATCCAACATTAACAGTTTCCTTCAGGTACTTGATGATATTCTTTGCTCCCAACATGTGTGCTTCCCTTGGTTGAACTTGGAACCGGGCACACACTCCAACTGCGTATGATATGTCTGGCCGGCTGGCAGTCAGATATAGCAAAGAACCAATGATCCCTCTATACTTACTGGCATCCACGAGCTTTCTTTCAGTTCCAGGTTCAATCTTCCAGTTAGTATTCATTGGGATCCTTGTGGTCTTACTTGTCTGCAATCCAAACTTGGTGATGAGCTCCTTTGTATACTTGGATTGATTGATGAAAATCCCTTCTGGCGACTGCTTCACTTGTAATCCAAGGAAATAATTCATCTCGCCCATCATTGACATCTCGAACTTCTCCTTCATGAGGTTTGAAAATTTTTCACACAGTTCCTCCGACTTAGATCCGAATATGATGTCGTCAACATAGATTTGCACAACAAGAATGTCATCTCCAACTTTGATGATGAACAAGGTTTTGTCAACTGACCCTCGTTTGAAACCCGAGTTCAGAAGAAAACCACAAAGAGTGTCATACCAAGCCCTTGGCACTTGCTTTAGTCCATAGATAACTTTCTTCAACTTGTACACTCTTCCATCTCCAGTCTTAAAACCAGGAGGCTGTTCAACATATACATCTTCCTTGATATCTTCGTTGAGGAATGCACACTTCACATCCATCTGATATACCTTGAACTTGTGATGTGCGGCATAAGCTAGAAAGATTCGGATGGCTTCCAGCCTTGCAACCGGCACGAAGGAGTCCTCGAAATCGATTCCTTCTTGTTGGCAATATCCTTGAGCTACCAACCTTGCCTTATTCCTCACTATGAATCCAATAGCGTCTCTCTTGTTTTTGAAAATCCACTTCAATCCAATAACCTTGACACCATTTGGTCTTTCTACCAACTCCCATACACAGTTGCGTAGAAACTCATTAAGTTCTTCTTGCATGGCTGTTGTCCAGTGAACACAGTTGAGAGCTTCTACAACGTTCTTCGGTTCTGGCACATCAGCTACAAAGCAAGAAATCATGGCAACATCTCCAGCTTGCTCGAACTCCTCTAGAACTGCCACCTCCTCAGCATATTGGGCATAAGTGTTGGAATCTTCCTTGGTTGAATCCTGAGTCGCAACTCTGCTTCTTGTACGAACACCTTCGGTTGGATCTCCGATGATGTTGTCAGTGGAATGAACTTCATACCATCTTCGGTTGCATCTTCATTCTTCTTCCAACTGTGGCTGTTCCGTGATCTGAGTTGGAGTCTTCAGAGCTGGTGATTGTTCAGCTGTTGAGTCTGGATCCTCAACATTGACATTATTTTGAACTGGACTTGGTTGAGCTTCGGATGCTGATGCAGTTAGAGGGACATCAGCTGGCGTTCCCCCTTGAGATAAGCTGGGGTCCTCGCATTCATCTTCAGAAGAGTATGGATCCTCATCCTCGGTTGCCCATACCAGTGGTTCAGCTAGATTCTTTTCCCTTAGAGCTTGTGATCTGGTGAGAACAGGTGGAACTTGTGGATTGCCCTGTTGTCCTTTAGCCTGTTCCCTGCACTCAAAAGTAGATTCATCAAAACTAACATGAGGTGTTATCTCCACAACACGAGAGCTATTGTTGAAAACTCTATAAGCCTTGATCCAAGTGGCATATCCAAGAAATATGCCCTTCGAAGCTTTGGCATCAAAAGTTTTCAACTGAGTCTTCCCATTGTTGTGAATATAACACTTAGAACCAAAAACGCGAAAATAAGAAATATCTGGCTTCCTGCGTCTCCATAGCTCATATGGTGTCTTTCCCAACCGCTTGGTCAGAAGAGACCGGTTCTGAGTGTAGCATGCAGTGTTGATGGCCTCAGCTCAAAATCTCTTTGGCAGAGCTGAGCTGGTTAACATGGATGTAGCTGCATCCTTCAGTGTTCTGTTCCTTCTCTCAGCTACTCCATTCTGTTGTGGAGTACGCGCGGCTGATGTCTGATGGGTAATTCCATTCTTCTCGCAATACTCGATGATGGTTTCATTTAGAAACTCAGTTCCACGATCTGATTGGATAGAAATGATCTTCATCTCTTGTTGGTTTGATATCCGATCCATCAGCTTGGGTAGCTCATCTCGGGTTTCACTCTTGTGGCGCATGAAGATGGTCCACGTATATCTTGAGTAGTCATCAGTTACAACCAGGGTGTACTCGTTCCCATTCATGCTCTTTGGTGTAACTGGCCCAAAGAGATCCATATGAATCAGCTGTAACACTCGGTCGGTTGAGGGAGTCGACTTCAACCGGAAGGAGGATCTAGCGAGCTTTCCCAACTGGCATGCACTGCAGATATGAGATGTTGAAAACACTTTGTTTGGAATGCCTCTTGCATGTTCTTGTCTGGCAAGTCGGTTCATAGTCTAGAAGTTCAGATGGTTGAGCCTTTTGTGCCACAGCCAGCTCACATCTGAACTGCTCTTTGACAACACCTCGGTTATCCTTAGACTTGTTGTTAATAGTGATGTTCTGTTTCTTGGGAGGAGTTGGATTTCTCCCATGTTGAACTCTCGGAGGTGAGGCTTTCTCCCTGTTTTGATGGCGATTTTTATCCTGTTTGATTTGTCTGGATGATCGGACGCCATGTTGGAATCTTTGTGGCTGATTCTGATTCCAACTCCTTGAGTGTTGTTGATAGGTGTTCATGCCCTGTTGATGATTCATGTTGTGGCATGAGTATCTCCAACCGTTCGACCTGTTCCTTATCAGTTGACTCGGTTGGAACCTTTGGTTGAACTGGGGATGGAACCGCTGTTGATTCAGATGATTGAACCCTTGTCGGTTCTGCGGTCGGTTCCATTCTTTCTGTTGTTGACTCTGAGGTTGATGCAGAGGTCGGTTCTGATTCTGAATTCGGTTGCGATTATGTCTTCGACGCCTCTGATTCCTCTTCTGACTTTTGGAATATTCCCCCTCGGTTGATGTTCCAACCGATGGAACATTCTGTCTTCCATCTACTACTCATTTTCCCTTCTCAGTTGTAATTCCATTGGTCGGTTGGACTTGCAGAGAGGTGGAGGTTGGATTAACTTCTGGTGACTCAACTGTGTTTGGCTCGACTGCTATGACTTCTACAGCTTTGATGAAGGTTGCTGGAGAAATTCCACTATCTTTAATCACATCATAACCGAGTCCCGACACGTCATCCATCTGTCTGATGTAGCTGATAAGATTCTCTATGATCTTGGATGACTGATACAGCTTGATTAGATTATCCTTCTCAGTTTGCAACTCCTTGAGGAGGACAATTATCTGCTCGGTTTGTCCATCTGACTTCTTTATCAGCTGATCGATCTGAGCCTCTTGATTTTTCAACTAATCTTGCTGCTCCTTGATCTGCTCCGTCAACTCCTCATCAGTTGGAGCCTTAGCCTCATTCAGTTGACTCTTGAGATTCTCAATCTCCTCGGTTTGGCTCTTGATCCGATCGTCCTTTTCGATTAAGGAATCTTCAAGTTTGGCGAACTGAGCTTGAAGACTCTTAAACTCAACCGATTGGTGATGCAGTTCCTCACTGAGTTCTTGAAAATCACTCCAGGAGGGTTCCAACTCTTCGTTCAGAGATTCCTGCATGTTAGAAGCATTGAAAGAATTTAACTTAGTAGGATTAGAATGTACATCAGTATCATTCTGGTCGGTTCCAATAGTCATGAGGCATTGATCATGTCCGGTAGTGTTGTTGGTGGAAGTCAGCTCATCCTCATCTTCAGTGTCATTGAAGATGTCCATGTCGTCAGCTGCTTCTTCTGCAACCATGGCCTTGTTCTTTCCAGCTTGTTTGGCCCTCAACGCTTCTCTCTCTTTCTTCGATAGATCTGGACAGTCAGCCTTGAAATGACCTTCCTTGCCGCATTCAAAGCAACCGTTGGTCATAGGCTTTGAACTGTCTCGAGTTCGGTTGGATTTGTAGAATTTTTTGTATTTCCCGAACCGAGTGTCCATGTCGGCTAGTTTCTTTGATAGGGCCGCAATGTTCTGTTGCAGTTCCTCTCTGCTTGGCTCCTTTGCAGTCGTGTCAGCCGATCTGGTTGGCCTCGATGTTCTCGATTTTGAGTAGTCAGCTCGGAGAGCAACTGACTTTGAGGCTGAACCAACATCCTCAAGTCGACTCGTCTGAACCGAGGACTGAGATCTTCTTCGGTTCACCTTGTACTCATTTCCTTTTAAGATTGAGAACAATCTTTCAGTTCCCATTTCACCAAGGTCAGCTCGGCTCTCGTGGATATTGGTGAAAGTATCCCACTCAGCCGGTAGAGCTTGCAACACTTTGAGATTGATTTCTCTTAGTGTGTATTTTCCTCTTCGGATGGACTGGATTCTTCTGAGGATGTCCATAAACCGGAGCTCTAGCTGATCAATTGTTTCATCTGTCTTCAGACAAAAGTTGTCGAAGTCTTGGCATGCATGTGAGAACTTGTTCTCCTTCGTCTCATCGCTTCCTTCACTTAGCGATGCTAGTATATCCCAGATTTCTTTGGCAGTCTCACACTCTTCAATCCAAGGGAGATAATCTTGTCCAACAGTGGACATAATCGTGCTTTGAGCCCAGATATCCAACTGGCTCACCTTGGCTTCCTCTGGAGTGTAATCTTTCGGCTGCTTCTCCACAAACTCCACAACTGTGTTCCCATCATTGGGATTTGTAGGAGTGCGAGCTATTCTTTCTTTGATGATGATCGGTCCGGAAGAAAGAACTTGTTGCATCCTATGATGTTTCGACAGTAAGATCTTCTTCATCCGTATCCTCCAGGATGTATAATTTACAACCGAGAACATGACAACGATCTTGTCCTTGACGTCCATCTGCACACAACAACAGAACAAATATGCAAGCAAATATGCACTAGCGTGAAAAATAGATCTGTTCAGTTGACCACTGAAGAAACTTTCTCAAATTCACACCTTGTGAAACAGAGTCAGTAGTCTTTTGAACCACTGCTCTGATACCACTTGATGGTCCCGATACGAGTTACTGGTGTATGGGGGGGGGGGGAATACACCAGTTAGGATTTTAAAACTTAACCTTGAAAAATACTTCAACCGAGTAAAAAGACTCAGTTGGAATCTCATAGCTGAGTAAGCAACCTCAGCTGGAAGAGTGGTGCTGTGTGGAATGTGGTGGAAATTAAACTCGTAAAACAAATCACGCTTTTATGCACGGTTGGTCAATAACCAAAACAGTTGAGTATGAGCAGATGTAGTTTGTATGCTGGTTAGTCAGTCAGTTGAATGCAAGAAATAACTGAATAAAGAAAAACACAAGCACACAGAAATTTAACGTGGTTCGGAGATAACCCTCCTACGTCCACGAGGAGTTGTGAGTCCACACAACTCTGTCCAAGTTCTTCTGGACAAACCACTCAGCTTACGCGGGCTGAGCAACCGTTAAGGATAAGTTTGCGGGTATTTATCAACCTTACAGTTTAGTTTTCGGGTACTAAACGACCTAGCTACTCAATTGCGGTGAGAGTAGGACCCTAAACCTTTTCAGGTGAAAGAAAATGGGGTTCCAACTAAAAGCTCGAACGTGAAGTGAGCTATGATCTAACTCTCTAAGAACTCTCACTAAGTGATGTTCTCAAGGTTCGATCTAAAGACACAAAAACTAACTAACTCTAGAACTCTCAACAGGTGATGTTCTAAGAGATTAACTTCAGTTCAGCTCGTGAAGAATATAGCTCTTTCTTTCGCTCTGTGGTTTCTTCTCGCGTGTGTGTCTTGTGTCTTCTTCGAATGAATGAGGGCCTCTATTTATAGGCGGAGAATATCAACTAGCCGTTGGAGGAGCTGTTGATCTCTGTTCTTTGAAAGCGATGGCTTGTCTCTGATCTCTGCAGACTTTCCCGATATGGCATCTGTGCTCTTCTGCTTTCCATCTGAGATAGCCTTGTGTTGGGTCAAATGGGGTAATGACTGAACGGTCAAACCCTCACGTGACTTCCTTTTTGAAATTCAAATCTTAACAACAGACTTCCAACAAGGAGTGGTCGGTTAAGACTTTCGATCTTCAACTAGCTTGTTCTTCAGTCGATGTTCTATCTGACAACTAACAGTTGAACTCTCAGCTGACTTCATCTTCAAGCTGTTGATCTTCTTGGTTGAGTTCTACAACTGATGTTATGAAACTGAACACTCAGTTGTCTTTCTTGTATCTGATCAGTTGGGTTCGAACGCTCAGATGGCTTTCTTTCATCTGATGTTCTCTTCCCCTTTATTGCTTCTCATCTGATGAACGCTCAGTTGTTTTTCTTACAACTGATGTTCTGAAGACTTCCCCCTTTTTGCATTATGAAGAAGTGAACGCTCAGTTGTCTTTCTTACAACTGATGTTCTGTCCGAGTGATGCCTTGTTGCCATCTTCAGCTGGAGACCTGTAAAGATAAAATCTTAACAATGCTCAAACAGCGAGCCTACCTACTAACATTAGGTTCTGGCAACATCTACTCGGTTGGGGTCAGTTGGTTTTGGAATTCATCAAAACTCTTACTAATAAATTTCCCAACAGTTACGAATTTCACAATTCGTAACACTATATACAAAATTCGTATATTTTTGTTGCGAACTGTGAAATTCGCAACATCATATACTTAACAAATAGCCACAAACATGTAACGAAATTGTAATTTCGTAACATGTTATAACTGAAATTCAAAAGGATACGAAAATATAAATTAGCAACAGATTATTCAATACGAAATTCGTATATTTTGTTGCAAATTGTGAAATTCGCAACATTATATGCTTAAAAATTTTAGTTTCGGAACCTTCAAATAGTCTCAAACTTGTTGCGAAATTGTAATTTCGTAACGTCAAATAAACGAATGAAAATGCACAGGTAGTTACGAATTTCACAATTCGCAACACTATATACGAATTGTGTTACGAATTGTGAAATTCGCAACATTATATACCTAAAAATTTCAGATTTGAAACATTCAAAAAGCCTCAAACATGTTGCGAAATTGAAATTTCGTAACTTCAAATTAAGAAACCAAAATGCACAGTTAGTTACGAATTACACAATTCGTAACACTATATACAAAATTCGTAAATTTGTTGCGAATTGTGAAATTCGCAACATTATATACCTAAACATTTCATATTCGAAACCTTCAAAAATCCTCAAACATGTTGCGAAATTGTAATTTCGCAACAGTTTATGACCGAAATTCCAAAAATGTGTTACGAAAATATGAATTAGCAACAGATTATTCAATACAAAATTCGTATATTTTGTTGCGAATTGTGAAATTCGCAACATTATATGCTTAAAAATTTTAGTTTCGGAACCTTCAAATAGTTCCAAACGTGTTGCGAAATCGTAATTTCGTAACGTCAAATAAACGAATGAAAATGCACAGGTAGTTACGAATTTCACAATTCGCAACATTATATACCTAAAAATTTCAGATTCGAAACATTCAAAAAGCCTCAAACATGTTGCGAAATTGTAATTTCGTAACTTCAAATTAACGAACCAAAATGCACAGTTAGTTACAAATTTCACAATTCGTAACACTATATACGAAATTCGCATATTTTGTTGCGAATTGTGAATTCGCGACATTATATACCTAAACATTTCATATTCGAAACCTTCAAAAATCCTCAAAAATGTTGCGAAATTGTAATTTTGCAAAAGTTTATGATCGAAATTCCAAAAACGTGTTACGAAAATATGAATTAGCAACAGATTATTCAATACGAAACTCGTATATTTTGTTGCGAATTGTGAAATTCGCAACATTATATGCTTAAAAATTTTAGTTTCGGAACCTTTAAATAGTCCCAAACGTGTTGCGAAATCGTAATTTCGTAACGTTAAATAAACGAATGAAAATGCACAGGTAGTTACGAATTTCACAATTCGCAACACTATATACGAAATTCGTATATTATGTTGCGAATTTCAAAATTCGCAACAACATATATGCAGATCTTCAAAACAAAAAAGCAGATCCTTAAAAGCAGATCGTATATTTCAGAATTTAAAAAAAAAATCAGATCTGAAGGAAAAAAAACAAATCTCCACACTATGCAAACAAAAAAGCAGATATGCAGATCTTCTTCTTCTTTTAACTTTTTCTTCCTTTTTCTCTTTTCTTCCATCTTCTTCTTCTCTGTAGCTGGACGGCTGAGGGTGGCGGTGGCGCGACGGCTAAGGGTGGCGCTGGTGTAGATGGGATGTGGCTGGACGGCGGAGGGTGGAGGAGGAAAATGGTGGCTGGACGGAGGCGGTGGCGCGACGACTGAGTTCTAGCGGTGGAGGAAACTAAGGTTTCTGGCGGTGGCCCGACGGGGGAAGCGTTGGCGCGACGGTGGCGGAGAAAATTTTCTGGTGGATAGGAGGTGGCGGGTTTGAAGGAATGGAGAAATGGAGGAATGAAGAAATTTTTCTGGTGGAGAGGTTTTGTAGAGAGAGAAAGTTTTAGATGTGAAATGAGGGAAGTGGGGATGACACGGTTTTTTTGTTTGAAAACTGAAAATAACTTGTACAATGTAGTAAGGGTATAATTGTCCCAAAATCACATTTTTGACAATATTTTTACCATATTATGTTCGTTGGCAACTATTGGTATCTAAGGGGGGTTTTTGCTATATGGGTCTTTCACTCATAATAATATTCTATTTTCTTTTAAACATCTTCAAACTTGTGCATTTCTTCACTATATCATCAAAATTTTCACATGCTCAACAAAAAATTATCCTTCTTTGTTTCATTAAACTCATAACTTCATCTTAAATTATTTCTTTTTCTTTCTTATTTTCTTTTATCTACTATATATATAACTCGATTTTCTTCATAAGAAAAATCCATAGAATTTTATTTCTTTTATCAATTCACTCAAATCATGCTCAATATATCATTTACTCTTTTATTTTATCATTATCTAATGAAATTCATCATATATATACATTTATATATATATATATATATGTATAGATTTTTTATATATAAAATTAATTAATTTCTAATTATTTTATATCTTCTTTAAATCTTCATAATTTCCTCAAGAACATGAAGAACACATCTTCATATCCTCATATTAGACTCAAAACATCAATAATACTCATATATGTACTCATACTCATTTTTATCGATTTTTACCTCCAAAAATTCAATAAAATTAATAAAAATCATATTCTCTTAATTCTTATATTTTCATGCATCTAGACTTCTTTTTAAAAAAAAAATTCATTAATAACATCATAACATCATCATCATCATCATCATCATCATCATCATCATCATCATCATCAATATCATCATACTTCATTAAAATCATCAAATCTCATTTTCTTCAAATAAGCATATATTTCGAATTTTTCAATCAAATTCATAAAATTCATATCATGACTTAAAATCACATCTTAATCATATTTTCATGCTTAATCATACTCATATTCATCATAATCATCATCAAATCCATAAATAAGCATTTAAGCATATTTTCTTCATTTTTAACTCAAATAAATCGATTATTATGAAATAAAATCCATAAAAATTCATAAAAATTCTCAAACTCATATTCATGCATATAGATCACTCAAATCATCATCAAAGACATATATCATCATCATAGCATCAAATAATCATCAAATACTCTTCAAAGGATTATTATTATTATTATTATTATTATTATTATTATTATTATTATTTTTTTTTTTTTTTTTTTTATTTTTTATTTTTTTCCTCTCTTGTTCGATTTTTTTTGAGTACTTTTCTTAAGAAAAATTATTCTCTTCATCTTTTAATTCCTAGGTTAGTTCTTAAACCTCTTGTTGATCATCTCATCATCATCATAAACCTAAGGCTTGCCTAAGCATAAAGTAAATCATGCATGTTTTTCCTTTATCATCATACTTATACATATACATATCTTGAATTAAATGAATAAAACCATACTTAAAATTAAATCAACTTCTCCTTAACTTGTGGGTGAGCTCGATGGATATGAGGATGATAAGGAGATGAATTTCACTTCCTTTCCTTGCACGAAAAGATATACAAGGCATAAGAATCAAAGCTTGAGAAATAAGGATCAAATCCTTACTTGAAAATCAAGAAAATCGATAGAAATAGTGGGGTTTCTTAAGCTTGTTTCAAGCTTGAATAAGAGTGATGAAGACGATCACTTACTTTTCTTGATGATCTTGAAGATGGAAGTGAAGATCTACATCAAGAAATCCTCAAGTTTCATGCATGATTTCATGGAGAAATTTGTATGTATATGTGTGTGTATGTTGCCGATGAGGGTGAAGAAGAAGAGGGGCTGCTGCTCCTCTTGTGTGTTACGGCAGAGATAGAGAGAGTTGAGGGAGTATTTTCGGTAGAAAGAGAGAGATGAGAGATGAGGGAATGAAAGGTGATGACTTGGGGGAATGAATTTGATTAAGAGAGGAAGAGAGAGATCGAGAGAAAGATAGGAGAGAGAGAGAGATGGGCCATCCACTTGGTTAAAGGAGAGGGAGAGTAGCCTTCACTCTCCTAAGTGAGAGTGGGCTAGACTTAAATTTGATAATAGAGATTAGTTTTTGATAATCATGAAAACTTATCTGCTAAAAATGCCCGGAATAAATAGTTTTCCGGTAGAAAATATCTCTATTATTTTATTATATCTCTCAATCGTCTAATAATTCTCCTCGACTCTTTCCCGACGTTGAAATTCTCTCTACTTCGTCTTATATCTCCCAAAATAAATTAAGGAATCTAATTATCAAATTTTTAGATCAAGATTCCGTCTAACGAATAAAAACTTAAAATCTGCTCGGCTAATTATGCCGTTAAGCAATTATTTTAAAACTTTGTTCAATCGATCTCGGAAAATTCTCCGACTTATCTCAAAAGTCTTAGAATAAATTCTAGATTCAAATGAAACTAATTAGACTAAATTTGGAGTAGGTCGATGAATAGTGATTTCTTGTTTTAAGTTACTATTCATCTAAAAGTAAAAGTTATCATAATTTTCCGGAATTTATACTCAAGCTCAAACTCATATAATAATGCTCAAAAAATACATCACATACTTGATTCGAATAATTGAAACGAGAAAAATCACATTAAGGCACATAAGGGCATTTTCGTCATTTTACAAGAAAATTTATTTTCTTGGAAATTTTTAGCACTCAAAACTCATCATATAGGCATGTTAACTTATTTAATACGTGCTTATAGACTTAGAAAAGTTTGGGGTATTACAATAACCAGACCACCAAATGGTCTATCAGAACAACTCCCATCGAGCGATCACATAACATCTCGTATGCTTCTATATATCGACCACTTCAAAACAATATCTGTGAGTCATTGGGGCCTCATCCCAAATAATAAGCTTTGTCTTCTTCAGAAGTCCAGTGAGATCGCTATCCAGTTTTATCTTGTTGCATGTGGAGCTCTCATCGCAGTCCAATGGTATGCCAAATCGAGAGTGCACAGTCCTACCCCTAGGAAGCAGCAGCGAAGCTATGCCACTCGAGGCTACAGGCAGTACAATATCTCCCCTTTTGCGTAAAGCCGAGCACAGAGTCTTCCAGATATATGTCTTCCTTGTACCACCATATCCATAGAGGAAAAAAAATCCACCTTTGCCACTATCATCCGCAGTTATTATCTTCTCATAAATAGACCTTTGCTCATCCGTCAAAGAGGGATAGAGTCTCGCGTGTTGTGCCTTCATTTACTCTCTATTGTAATATGTCTCTTCCAATATGAGTAGGTTTTTGGTATCAGATTTAACAGATTCATCTAACATCGGCATACCAGGAAAATTTCTTAGTGTGGTGGAATCAGCCACAAGTAACTTTTCTATTTCAACCAAGGTTAAGTTTTGCAGTTGGTCTTCCGTTAGCCTGCAATTCTGTATCAAAAGAAAAACAACAATTGTAATACATTTGTATTGCTTTTATCACTACAAAGTTTTAATTTTTTTGTTATAACAATCAGTTAGATAATGCTAGTATCTCATAGATTTTATTACCTGGCTGTTTAAGTGTTTTTCGCTTGGTGTGAAGGATGTCCTCCGAGAGCAATCGCCAAGTTTGTTTCCACACTTCTTTGGTGTCGACAAACTATTCGAAATCAGTAACGTCGTAGATAATCTCTTGTTCCCCAAGAACTTGCTTCTACAATTCCTTCGATGTATTCTTTTATCATCGTCCAACAAACCCATAGCGTAACATGTTTCCTTATAACTCTCTTTCAATACTCCATTCACCATACGGAAATCCTCATGACATGTTGGGCCCCTGCCATGATTAATTAGCATTTTGAGATAGTACAAATTCCCAGCAGACGGAGAAACGTGGTAGACGTATCCGATGTTGCCCTGTTCTCTATTCTTCCATTCCCTGTCATGTGCGTTCCAGACTTAGTGTTTGGGAAATTGATTGTACAATAGTGTTCTAGCAAATATGTCATTCTTATTGATTTCCATCCACTTTAGGAATTGTGCATCTGCAAAAGTATTTTTAATTAGTACATTATTAATGTAATCGCCTTCTCTAAACACACAAGTCCGTTCTCCTTCCAAATGAAAAGATAAATGTTCCACAGCATGAGTCCGGTGATAAATCGGGAATTCAAATATTCTCTACATAGCTTCTCATGCAGAAATATACTGACAATCGAGGTAGTCCTTGATCTCATCACTGTCGGCGGCGATTATTCTTGCACCGATTAGATCACTTGCCTTACTAATGTACTTGAAAAGATACTTCATGGACTGTCCTTGATTGCAGTACTCAACGTTGATGTGTGCCCGATACTTCATGATGAGAAACGCATTGTATTGAACCACCGACCTATTATCAAGGACAACTCCATTTTTTTCCACCGTGACGCCCGTGTCTCTCCTTTGGTAAATCAGGTAACCATTATCATCAAGTCTCATATGCTTAATGTAATTCTTGGGGAATCTCTTAGAGCGGTTGAAATTCACCATGCACGGTGAATTTATTCTTTCGGTTCTACAAGGACCGTGAATCATGCATTCCGCGATCGCCGTATAGTTATTGATTCTCTTTCTTGTCTGGAAGTTTTGCATATATGAAATCATCTATATTCTCTATCAGGTGATGTTGAGCCTCACGCGTTAAAAAGAGAATGATGTGAGCATGAGGTAGTTCTCGCTTTTGGAATTCGATGGTTGCGACATCTACAAATCAAATAGAGTATCATAATTTGGAACTGAAATAAAAAAAAAAAAGTATTGTAAGTATATAATTCAATAATTGATAAGAATAGCTTACGTGTTGTGTGTTGGCCAAAAACTTCTCTGTGCTTCAGATCGTGTATCAGTTCTTTCAGCTTCATTTTAAATACTCGAACTGATATATCTGGTCTATCTTCTGGACGCAATCCTCATTTACTAAGGAACCTCGTGATCTCGGGCCATCTGGGGTTGCATATAAAACTAATAAATAACGACGAGTATCCAATCCACCTACAAATAGCCATAGCATCCTGATAATTTTGAATCATGTATCGCCTCCCTCCAGTGAACGATGATGGCAATAGTAAAGGTTTGCCTACACACAAAATGTTCGTATTTCTTAAGATTCTCGTATCTTTCTGATCTAAACGTTGGCTGATTGTGACTGATCCATTGTAGCCTTTGCATTTACATCATGGTGTATCCATCAACAATAAATTGTTGAAGCAGTTGTCTGGCAAGAAGAAGCTGATGTCGTTCGTCTTCTCTGTCCTGTATCCTAAATGGTCAGAACTCCCTCAGCGTGAGCTCATTTTTCTTGCCAGTGTCATGGTTGGCATGCTGAACTTCCAGATAGAATCCATCCTCTTCATAAATGAATATAAGCGGATATTGGAGTTGAAGATAAGCAGGGTGAAATTTATGGATGCGCTGATACTGACCGCAACTCTTCTTAACAATTATGACTCTTTTGTCCGGCATAGATTCAAAATCTCCAACAATAAGAGCAACAACCTCTGGTGCAGTCGACATGTTGTATTCCTTACCATCTTTTGTTATCTTTCCTTACCATCTTTTGTTATCTTTCCTATCACGTGAAATATGATCAACAGCTATTCGATAAGTCTTTGCATATGGATTATTGTCATCAATCTTTCTTTTGAGATCATTTACGATCTAATCATCGAAATCACTCGATTTTCATTTACTAAAAAAAAGAGTTTAAATAAACGAATGTAATTATCATATATTATCATATATCTAAATTTACGTCAACATCTAGAAGTATTAAATAAAAATATCTATTTGGTCAAACAATAATAGGATTAGAATATATATCTTTTATATTTGGCAATATATGTACATCTATATATATACTCCCTTAAAATTTGAAGTATAGTTTTTTCCTCACAACATTTTTCGATGTTTTACTTCTTCATCTGGTTCGAAAATATAGAGCTGTGAGAATTTTGGGGATGATCCTTCAAGTGGCAACATATCCCTAATATGATGAAGATTTTGACCACTCAAATGAATTGTATAAGGATCGGCACCTTTATTAATAGAATAATCAAATTTTCCACCCATGGAAGTAAATGAGAACATCATGTTGTAAGCACGAATATCCGCTATAAACTCATTGCTCTTCTTGTGCCTGTTCTCCAAAAGATCGCTCAATAATTGAGGTGGACTTTCAATCAAGGTAGTTTGACTTTCCCCTTCGAACAACACAGTGAGAATTTTGGGACTGATGATTTGACACATTCTGTTCTTTCTTCGAACCACATTTGTGCATTGCAATACTACAAACATAGCTTGGATCACCAATATCAAAATACTTTGTTAAAATAAAAACAATTACTGTTATGGAAAATGTTAAATAATAAAAAGTAAAAAATTTGTAAAATAATGGCATGTAGTTAAATATACAATAACCGACAGTTTTTATTGTATAAATGTAGGTATAATGAATTCGTACCATTTTGTTGTTTGAAACTTTTGTTTTCTTTAGTGCTTGCCTCTTATCTCGTGCCACAGTTGCTTTGTTCTTCATAACAACTAAGTACACAGTGAAAATAAATATAAATATATAAAGTTCGGAAGATAATAAAGACATTTTGAACAATATATATATATATATATATATATATATATATATATATATATATATATATATATATGTATATACATGTGCTACCTGTAGAAATCTGCAATACAATGACATTTTGTAGAGATTTATTCCTTTTGAAATAGTATGACGTCTCATCTGTCTGGCAATGCACGATGAGTATTTTCTATCTGTAAATATTTTAAAAGTATTAGTAACAACCTAATCATATGATTATAGTATTTAAAATTAATTTTATATATAATTTATTTTATCTTGTATCAATGTTAATGTTTAAGTAATCTAAAGCACATGGAGTTTATTCCATTTTCGCTACTCGATAAGTATCTGGTGTCTATAAATAAGATTTGTAAAATTTTATATACCGTATGTTCAAATCCCAAAATAAAAATTGAAAATAAAAATTATAAAGTATTTGAGGAACATAGATGGTTACAATTGTTTTCTTGAATAATAGCCAATTTCAGATCGAAAGCAACTATGCTTGGACTGATTGATTGCAAAATAGATGAGCTCTGTGAGAGTTGCTTGTCCTATTTATTCCGAAAGTTTTTCTAGTTTGATCGTTGGCCATCGTCTTCGTTAACTTGACAAATAGTAGAAAACAAAAGTCATATTTGGGATCAACAATTAAATAAATAACTCAAAATAATAATAAAAAATTACAAATCTTTAATTAGCAATAACATACAAAAAGTAACTTACGAGTACTAACGACAGAAACTGAGGTGGAAAAAATAGGCGCTGCGATTCTATCATTGTTGTTCATTTCTGCTATCCTTCGTTGCTTTTTACCAATACGATGATCCGTTGTAACTCTGGAAATTCCGAAGTGAAAATTCATTTTTTTCAAGTGACATATATTTGAAAATGACATAGATTTGATCGAGTTATTGTAAATGTTATTAAAAGAATAAGATTAAAAAATATAATAACATACAAACTAAGTATATAGCATAAAATTTATGAAAAAAATAAATTGAATTTATGAATCACACAAAAAATAACTCCCTCATTAGTTATCATCACGTCCACAGTCAACTAAACCAATTATTTTGTTTGTCAAAAATGTTTACATTATTTCAATAACTACTAATTAATAATTGTAAGAAACTTTCAAAAAGTGGCAGTAACAAAATATATATATATATACTATATATATATATATTACATTTGTCATAATTAGATTATACTATATTTTCTTAAAAAAATAATTATATCTAATCCACAAACCTTATAAAAAAATCTAAATAAAGTCGGATTTAATTTTGTTAATTAAGTTGAGAAAATTTGATCTGGTAGATCTAATCAATTTGTAATAATTTCATCCTTGCCATGTGTTTTTTTTTTGTTAATTCTAAAATGGAGTTATATATGAAGTTTTATTTATTTATTTAAGCAACTTATCAAATGGGTCTAGTGTGTGGAACAAATTGAAACTAAAGGGTTACGATAGGTCCTAATTTTTCTACAGAACACCAAAAAAATTAACTATACATTGGGCAAATCTTATATAGTAATAAGTTTTATCAAAATAATGTAGTCGTATATAAAGCTTCATTTATTTCATTATACTCAAGTAATTTAATACCTTCTTCCATGATGGGGTTCTATGCTAAAAAGAGAATCATAAGTATTCAATTTTATGTAAAATAAATAACCATCATAAGGATTGACAGTTAATCAAATTATGGAATTAAATAAACTAAATTCTAATATTCTTATCTCCACAATATTATTAGAGAATTATATCCAAGTATAATTTTGATAATTATTAATTTTAAGTAACATTTATTTATTTGAAATTTTTGTGATCTCACAACATTATATAAATGGGGTTAATTTAATAATATTCATCCAATTTACATTGAAACAATCAAATTTGTTGATCATTATTTGATTGATGTGATGCTCTCAATCACATAATACTACAAATCTCAAACATCGTCAATGTTCTATCACAATAATTTACTTTGTACGCCAAATCTGTTTATCCTCAAACACTACAGTTGAATCATCTTGCTGATCACAATGAATATAACTCTATTAAAAAATTAGACATTATTAAGTATAAACTTATTTTATTTGCAGATTTATTAAAAAATACGTAGTTATAATTAGGTAAACTTTATTTTATGTCATGAAAATTTATCACATGTAATTAATATCTTAAAAAGTAAAATCATTAAATTATAATTGAAATTAATAAATCTAATTTATATTTCAATATTAGGCAAACTATTTTATTTATATTCAATTGTACTTATTCGTCGTCAACGCTATAGTCTCATTCTTGATGCAAAATCTATTAAATATAAATTTAACCTCTCGCACAAAAAAAGGAATAAGAATAAAGTAATAAAAGTTAATTTAACTAAATATAAGAAGATTATAATAATGAAGCTGAGGTATGTTTTTTTCTATAAGTATATATCCATAGTCCGAAACATCTAACTACAATTATATTAGTTTGAGCGGCATACTTATAAACATACATAGTTTGCCATTTATATTATTGTGCAAAAATTGACTAAATCATGTATTAATAGTTTAATTGGATAGTGATTAATGATATAAGCGAGTTAAAAGATTATTACAATGCAATCACGTGAGTATTTCAGTTATCTGGGTGATTTGTATTATCAACAAATTGGATAGTGATTATTGATCTAAGTAGGTAAAAAAATTATGAGTAATGATATTCGGACACATTGTGGCCATCCACACGTGTGAAAAAAAGGAAAGTTAACTGTAAAAATGGAAATAATCACATTTCCCCCCTCGGGTTTATGCTTCCCAATTAGGGTATATTTCCATTTTCAAAACATATATTACTATTTTTAGCGCGTGTGGTTGGCCACAGTGTGTCCGAATATCGTTACTAAAAAATTATATGATGCAATCATCTGAGTAAATTATTACAGAATATTAAGTAGCGTGATACTTGTACATGAATTATTTCAATTTTCTTACTATTATTTCTTTGTTGATACTTGTAGATTATAAAAAAGCCCATATCAAATTATGTAACAAAATTGACATCAAGTTAAGAAAAATAAAGTCATTAAAGAAACACAAGGTGGCAAAACCTAAAAAGTATTTTAACAATTAAAACATATCAAATAACATGTTTTCTTCAAAATTCGCCTTATCTTGTATTGTTGAAAATTGACGAAATTGAAACATGTGAATTGAGAAGTTGTTGCCAGTATTCAGAGCAACCTGAGTGTTCAGGTTCGAAACAAATTAAATCTATGTGAGGTAGTTTTGAACCTCATATTGTTGTGTTGGATTATAAAATTCATAAATGCATTTACTTTTTCCTTCAACAAACTTAAAACTAAGCTTAGGACAATCCTCCAACTTAATTTTTCCATGTATCCCTTCGCCGGAACGATCATGGCCCACTAATTCATGGGCAATGATTTCTTTCTTGTTGTCGTAGCCATATTTGTTATAAGCTCGTACAAATCAAAGTTTTAGAATAAAATCTGGCTTGCTATTCCCCACACTTCAATTCGGTTAATCATACTGGAAAAGGGGGCCATTGAAGATTGAGATCGAAAAAACGAAATAATCAAGTATACGGATTTCTAAATTTTTTTGTGGTGAATGTACTTAGGAATTGGTTAATGAGTAGAAAAGAATGCTTGTATTGATTTATGTAGTGGATTATGGAAGTGGATGTATATAAATGTATTAATTATAAATGCTTGATGTATGCTAATTACAATTATTTTATGCAGTTATAAGAAGTGATGAAGGCTTGAAATCTGCAAATTTTGAAGGTAATGCACATAATTTGGCCCACGATTGAGCTGCAAAATACAAGTGGTATGCACAAAAGTATATTATTAGTATTTGTGTTACCTTTAGATTTGTTTTGTTTGATTGCTCCTCTTTGCCCGAATTTCAATTCGTGCAGTCAATTTTTGTTATAGAATTGTCCCACCGGTGAATTGGATGGTATATTTGAGTTGTTTGCATGTATCTTTATACACCTAGGATTTATGCACGTAATTAGCAAAAAATAATTATTAGCGTTGCATAAAATAACTTCAAAATTGTGAGCTTATTATTGTCGAGGCACGAAAATTGTTAATTGGGCTGATAATTTAAGCTTATCCCAAAGAAAAACGAGCAACCGTTGAATAAGTGAATAAGGGAGATGAACATGGAAATCTAGAAGCAATTAGCGTTGTTTGGTTTATATATTTCATGTAATCGTAATTTGTAACGGTAAACCTATTAAATTTCCAACCTACAATTGAGCAAATCACATAAAATATGATAGTTACTAATCAATTAATATTAATATTTTTAATATTATTATTATTTTATTATTAAATGTTTAAACTTAAAAAGTTGAGAGTTTTAGATAATTACAAATAAAAATTCCTTAAAATTTCACCTAGGATAGAGGATTGTTCTAATGACTCCAAAAAAAGTTTACTATAATGAATTAGATTGAAACTGGTTATCAACGTTGACTTGGTTTACAGAAAATCAATTTTTTTAAAATTCTCCGTTACATCAGTTTCGGGAAAAACTCAACCAAATTTCGGTAATTTATGCTAAAGGAAGTGCAAATCGGATTTGCTTTTCTTTTTAACCTTCTTCAACATGATTCGACTTCAATCAAAATGAAAATCATCTTCAATTGGCAATTTGAGAGGTAGGGCATGGAGAAGGAGTGACCTGCTTCTTATTGAATCAAATCAACACGTTATAGGCACAAGAGAAGGGAAATATGAGTATGCAAACACCAAATGGACTAGGTAAATGATTATTTCTCATATATTTTCTGAACGTCTAGCTTGATCCCCACTTGTTTGACAAAATGCCTGAACTAAGTGTGTGGTTTCTAGTACAATTTGTTTCATTGTTTGTTGAAGACTTATGTTTATCTATATGTCTATATCAGTATTCTGAAAATTGATGCTACCTACTTATGCTATGCCTTTTCTTGTATTGGTTTAGTTACTTGGGGTTGGCTATGGTTTACTACAACAAAATCTGCTATTGCTTTATTAAAATAATCTTCTTTTCTTGTTAGTAGTCAATAAATCTGTGAATATATATAAGACAACACTAGTTAGGTGGAATCTCATACCTTTAGTCCATGGATTATTATGTGGTCCCTTATCTGTGCAATCTTTGAAACTTCTTTAAGACACACAAAGACCGGTATATAAGTGGCTTTACAAATTTTGCAAAATAAAAATTCCGATTGAAATAAAATTCATGGAGTATTTAGGCTATCAAATTCCTATAGCAACTCAATTCTCACTAAAGATCAGAAAATAAGGCTAAATGGTTTGTTGCATCATCTTTTAATGGAAATAAAAGAAGAAGAGAACAACACAAAGTCACAAACACCATTTATACCAGCCAACTGATCCTTATATTCAATGGTTTTTGCCACTCTCTCTGTATCATATCCATTTTCCAGACATGCATATTGGGAGGCATCAACGAGAGAGAAAATGGATAGCTTTTCTCAATGGATGACTGAGTGGTTTTTTCATATAAGTGTACTTTATAAGAGCAATAAGAGAAAACTCTCAAAATGGTATGTAAAAACATATTAATAGCAACAATACAATCAATTTTATAAACATAAATTTAATAGATAGCTAACAAACGAAAACCACTACAAAATAAATCAAACTATCAGATTCACAAGAAATGAATTATAATTAATGAATTACAGATAAATGAAACTAATTGCAGTCTCAACAACAAAATATAATTATCAACAACACGACACAAGCAATAGAAACTAGAAGATACAAAAGGCTATAACAGAACGAATGAATTAAAATAATGGATAATTACCTAAATTCTTCAGCTGATTTTCATTATGTAGAACTCGAAGAATATAGTGATATTCAACATTCATGTTTCCCATAACCTGATTTTAATTCTGTGAAAAAAGAACCTGTAAGATAGCCAAGAGTCAAGGTAATGTTGATGAAACAAATAAAAGAAACAACTCAAAAAATTTGAAAAAGAAGGAGATTTTGTTTCAAATCTTGCAATAAATATGAGCAAGATTGTCGTTTCCCAAAAAATTTGAAGTCTGTAAAAGAATTAATTTTACATATTCGGATTTGCATTTCATATTGGAAAGACTGTTAATCTACCATATTGTGTTTTGATCATATGCTTTGCAATACATAAATATATTAGTGGACTTGTCTGCATAATATCTTAGGGGCTTACTAATTAAGAATACATATATTAAATGAGAGATATCTTAGTTTTGTTTTGTTATAATAAGAATACTAATTAAGTTTTCAGACTTGTCTGCAGCGGTTGACATGTTTTGCTTAGATTATATAAGGAACAATTTGCATAAAAAAAACATGATGCAACTCCGAAAATCATATTTTGGACATCTTTTCGACATACTAGAGTTGCAATTTCAAGACCAACTATACAATGTTATGTGTAGGCGACTGCAATCATCTTCAATGGAACGATTAGTACTACAATATGAAGCTGGGGATCACATTGTTGAATTCGGGCCGGCTGATTTTGCTACAATGTCTGGATTGAAGTTCAATGGTAGTACCATACTTCTGAACAGATCGAGCTTCCATTTGTCAGTCTTTAATGGTAGACAGGACTTGAAATTCATTGACATTGAAAGAGAGTTCAGAAAGGAATGCTTATCGGGAGGGAATTCTGTTCGTGCTTTGAAACTCGCATATTTGTATATTGTTTTCGGTTTGTTGTTGATTAAAGATCGAAAAACCAAGAAGGTGGACTTGCTATCTTCATTTGATCAGCAATCTTGAACGGTTTAATAGGTTCACATGGGGAAAGGTCGCTTATGAATGTCTTGTGATTTGTACCCACGATGCTAAAAAGAAAATTGAAAAGTTTGAAGCCGCGAGGAAAAAACTGACATTTGGAACCGCGAGGAAAAAAATTGACATTTGAAGCTTATGGATTTGTTTATGTTCCACAAGCTTGGGCATACGAGGTGATGCCTGCACTTGAAAAGTATTGTGCAAAAGTTATTCGAGGAAATGAAAAAAAGATTCCTAGGATGTTGCGGTGGTCGGAAGATTCATTTTTCCATTTCGAAGACCTATGGAAATTCTTCACACCAAGTGGTGACTCAAAGCTGGTACATTTATTTATGCTTTGATGTTTAATTTATATTATTTCTAAAATTCTATTGAATAGTTTTGTCATCTTTATTGTTTGTTAAATGTTAGATTTATGGTTTTGTTTAGGTACGAATGACATTATTTGCGGATGGGTATGAAATGCTTGATCGTATGGGGATACCTGCAATCATGCATGTTGCATCACCTAGTCCAGTTATCAATCTAGCTGGTTTGAAGAGACGACGACTTGATTTCCTTGCAAATGACGATCAAGGTCAAGATCCTCCTAAGAATAAGTGTTGTAAGGCTGATAAGAAACCAATAGTTTGTCCTCCATCCAAATACGGCGGCACTACCACACCATTGAGTTTCTAAAAAAAATGAGAATGACATGGAGGAGCAAATACGTTCCGAACGTCTTAAAGAGAAATGCAAACCCCTTGAAGATGTACACATATCACCATCAAATTCAAAGCATTCGGATGGAGGTTCAAACAAAGGGTTGAACTTTGAGTTTGAAAAGAGTGACACCAATGTAAGTTCACACATACAATACAATGCTGTCATTTTATTTAGCATTTGGTAAGTTTGATTTTATATCTATAATGTTTGTTGTATGATTTAGTTAGAATGACGGTGCAACTTATGGGAGCGATGCATATTGCAGATGCACGACTGAAATCATTGGAGACAAATATGTTAGAGATGAAGGATTTGTTGGAAAAAATGTATGCCCACATTAAAAAATTAAGTGTTGTTGGCGAGCGTGGTGTGGCTAATGATGATTTAATGGCTGAAAACATGGTTGGTAGTGATATTCATTTTGAAGTTGGGATGAAATCATCTCCAGTTGATGTGGGTGTTCCTGTTACTAGTGCCTTCGTCAAGAACGATAACTCATTTGAAGATATTGTGTGTCGATCAAAACCTATTTCTTCTGAACCTTTGCCTCTGAAGACTGCAGTAGAAGAAGAGATCTTTTCAGAAAAGGTTCCATTTACAGAACCTGTGAGGAAAAAGAGAGTCTTAGCGGTCAACTCATTTGATAGCAGCACCATCAAAAGAATTAGTCTACTGGGTGACAAAAATTTCATAGATGACCTTGAAGATAAATTGGATGGTGGGGAATCTCCTATATGTTTGCAGCCTATGAAAAAAGAAACATCATCTGTTCGTGTTAAGCACTAAGTCTACAAGACAATTGCAAGGTCAAACCACGACCCATGCGACAATGATTTTCAACACATTTGGGAAAAATATAAAAATTCATACAAATACAGATTTTGAATGATCGGCAAAATTCACCTTAAATAGTGGTCGTGTCTCTGTAGGAGTATCCGCAACAAGTGTCTCGTACTTACCTACAATTCAACAACAAAATTAATTAATTGAATCATACATGAACTCTAATATTTCATAATATTAAATTTTGTGAGTAGTACCTGGAGATTATTCTTTTTGGCAGCATTTCGACCCCGATTATATCAATGGATATCCCAGTATTGCCTCAATTTCTTTATTGGGTACTTCTGCTTTTTCGGCAAAAGTGGATTGCGAATAGATATGTGCACCGGTTCTTTGTTGTCCTTCACCTTTTTTTTCATCGACCCACCATACAGACCTGGTTTGATGTCCATTATCTCTGCAAACAATTCCTTGACGCGTTTGCTAATGATATCTCTACAAATCACATCATCATTGCAATCTTGTAGCACATTGTATATTAACCTCGCATGATAATTTACGAATGTCATGTACGTTCAGATTTTCATTCCCAACTTGACTAATAAGATTCTCACTTGGACCAAACCTATTTTGCACGTTCTTGGTCCACCTCTTGACAATTAATTGATCGGGAAATCGTTCAACGTTCAACAAGTAAAACACCTTGAATATATGTCGGCAAATAACACCATCTGTTTCCCACATTTGACAAGAGCACTGAGCATGTTGGGTGGTCTGATTAAACTGAACTGTGCGTGATCCAGATGTTGTAGAACTAGATTTCAGTAGGTAAGTGAGATGTTCATCAAATAAGGTGACGGGATGCGCTAAAATACCTAGATTCAATGAGTATGCAACTTCAAATTCATAGGTCTTAAACACATTCATAGTATATAATTCAGCAGCGTGTGTAAGCGAACTATTATTTTGCACGAACTGTCCTGGCATTCCACGACAAAGTGTATCTTCCTCCCTTTCCTTTATCCGCCAATTATTTTGCACTTTCTCATATTGAAGGACAAATTCATGCAGAGAGGTTCTGGATGAGCATAGATCTTTCAGCACTTTGTTAGTTACTTCGCTTCGTGAAGTTGCATGCAAGCCAGCATTGAGCTTCTCATTAGTACACATCGTTGCCCACCTTCACCGAAGATTAAACATAGCCCTAAACCAACTACGTTCCTCTAGATCATACGATTCTACCATCAATTTCCAAGTTTGATTGAAATCTTCTTCAGTCTCACAACCATCCATACAACAGTGCAACAATTTCTTGAAATCAGAGTCGATTCCATTCATGAGAGCCTTACACTGATCCGTAAATATTACATCTGGTTCATTTCCATACATCGATTCTAAGAACGTCTCAAACAACCTCTCAAACGACTTTGTCGTCTCATCAGATAGGAATGTGATTCCAAACATGACATTACTTCTATGGCGATTGATACCAATAAATGGCACACATTTAAAATTGTACTTATTTATCCGGTACGTGCTGTCAATAGACATAACATCTCCAAAAACTTCATAATCTATTGAACAACGTGTGTCTCTGAAGAAAAAATCCATTAATCTTCCATCATCATCCTCCTGAACATTCCAATAGAAGTATCAAGTATGGCTCTTTGTTGCTCTTGTCACGGAAAAACTGTAACACCGCAGTTGCATCCCCGTTTTCCACTTTTGTTTTTCCTTTCAATCTACTTATGTGCATATAAGCATCCTTAGGGATAAACCCTACGTTTTGTCGGCCACCAAAATCTTGCTCCATAAACCTATATGTGCGACTAACAGGGATGCCAGCACTATTAAGAGCTGCCAATACATGCATCTTTGCATTTGACACATGCCTTGCTGATCTCAACATGTAACTCTGATCCGCCGAAACTAATTCATGGTTGTGTTGTCTATAGAAAACAGATACTGTCCACGGCCCATCATTTTCTCTTACTACACGGAGTCTTTCTTTGCAATTGGTCCTAGTAATCTGCTTCTTATATGCGGCTATTTTTCCTTGGGACCGCCTATTGTCTGGATGCCCTTCGGATGAGCAATCAACGAATTTTTAAAATATGTTTGTGTCCCTTTCTTAACACTAAAACCACTTAGTCTTGTATACTCGCAGTAGAGAAAATAAACTTCTTCCAAACTTTCAATAATAGAACCAACTTCCAGTTTTTTCTCAATTTCATCCTTAATATAGCTACTCGGTGGTGTTTCTGAATCAGAATCAACAATTTTCTTGTCAGATCCAAGGGAAATAGAGTCTCCACTTTGCTTAAACGAAGCATTACTTTGATTAGATTCAGTTGATTTTGCATTCTTCTCATCCTCTAAATCGTTCTCGTCATCACTTTCAATTATTTGTTAAATGAATCGTCATGATGTGCTATATTTAATATAATAAAATATTAGCACGCGATATTTGGATAAACAAACCAAATTTAAGACACATTTTGCTTCAACCCATCATAAATCAAGCATAGAAAATTAATTAAAGTCAGAGTTAATCAATGAGTTTTATAGAGACAACAGTGTAATTAGTGTATGATGTGGAGTATCATAAGAACTAGGATAAATCTTAATGATCTACTGCGAATCATATATAGTACATATTAAATACTATAATAAAATTTTTTATTTCCATTTCCATTTCCATTTCCATCATGAAAAGACAAAATTACTTTTTTAAGGATGACAAAATTTACCAGGATATTTAATTTTAAACAATTCATCATTGCACACACACAGGGCACATCACATAAGGCCATCACTACACCTTCACTGTCCCATTTGCTTCATTTCTCCCTTTCAGATTTTTGGCAAAAGAGCAGAAACAGAGAAGTCTTCAACAAAAAAGAAAAAGAAAAAAACATTGTACTAGAAATCACTTGGTTCAGACATTTCATCAAACAAATGTGCATCATCTACAAGTTCGGGAACAAAACTACTTATACACAGTATCGCAACTCAATAACAATGCAAATTTCAAAATTTCAATAATCGAAGGGGATAACAAAAGATTTACCTATACTTTGTAAGGTGTAGATGCGATTCGATCGAGCAAAAAAAATCAATGATTATTCCCCCAATGAAATTGAAGATTTTTTTCGAGGGAAGCTTTGGAACAAAACAAGTCACGGTATGCAGAATGAATACTTTCGTAGAGATTACAGGAATTTGGTTGAGTTTTCTCCGAACATGATGTAACGGAGAAATTTGAGAGAAGTTTTCTGTAACCATGATCTACGTATTTTTAGGAACCGGTTTGGTTAAATTGATTAGAAGCCGAGTTTTTTTTTCGACGGTCAATTATTAATAATTATAATTTTTATTAAGAATGAGTTAGGGACACGTGGCGGCCATCTAAACTGCATATGTGCCACACCAAACCGGTTTCGAGCATAAAATTAACGAAAATAAATAATATATTACCTCAACTTGAAAATTTAATACTATAACTCTATAAGATATAAAAATGGAAAAATATTGCACCAAAAACATACCGATTTACTATGAAAGCGGAAGAGACTAGAAGAAATTTTGAAAAACATGTCAAAATATCTTACAAAAATCCGGGTACGATCATGTAAGGTTAGTTGTAATTAAGAGTGATTAAGAAGGATATAGGGTAATTAAGGGAACTATTAAAAATTATAATTTAATAGTTTTAATTAGAATTTATTGATTATAACTATAATTTATTACTTTTCAATTATAGAGTATATCTTTTGACTTCTAACTAAAATTTATTAACTTCTAATCACAATTAATTTTGCCATATTTAAAATTATAATAATTGAATATCAATTAATTAAAAAAGAGGGTGACTTGCATGCAAGGAACGACACCGGATCCGGGTCGAGTTGACCCTGTCAATTTTTTTTTTAATTTCAGTTTTTTTTCGATTCTGCTGTCGGCTTTAATTTTACGGTTCCATCTTCGCTCCGATTACTACTATAAGGATAATCGTCGAGCAACAATTTGGATTTTTTCGGCTCGCTCCGAGGCCTTTGGCTCCCCTCGCTCGAATTTTGACCAAAGAAGAAGCGGCAAAAAAAATGAAGAGGCAAAAAAGGGACAAAAAAAAATCTGAAAATTAAAAGAAAAATTGAAAAAAATTAATTAAAAATATAATTAGATATTGTGACACAAAAAAAATACTGTAACACTTATCAGGACACTTCAAAATGTGTCCTAATAAGTTGGACGAAATTAAAAAATAATATGTCAGGCGGGTGTAATACGTGCGCCTATTATAAAAATAAAAATAAAAATTTAAGTGTGTGGGAACGCGCTTTTTTGGCTCGTGTATCTCACGTGCCCAATCGAACGGTTCATTTCGGGCCCGTGTTCCTCACGCGTGCAACATATGAACAATTGCAATTAAGGGTGCGTTTACTTTGATGGAAATTTTTCTATTTGAAAATGATGGATAAGATAAGGTGAGAAAATATTAACATTTCCATCATTTTCTTATCTCATGTTTACTAGGTTGGAAAAGAAAATTATCACATGGTCCCCCCACTCCCCCATTTCTATGTCTTTTGTTCATTGAAAAATATTTTCACACCACTAACCAAAGAAAATATTATCCAACATTGGAGAAAAAATAATGAAAAAGAGACTATCTGAAAAAGTTATTCAATCTGTTTGAATTTTTTTTTTTTATTAAAGTAAACATGTAAATAAGATAGAAAATAAGAAAAATATTCATTTTTTATTTTTTTTATTAAAGTAACCGCACCCAATAAAATAAATATAAATATAAACATGGCGGTGCACCGCATAGCATAACACTGCCACACAACACCTACCTTAAATTTCTAGTATTTTCTAGAATAATGATAAAATGCAGGAAATCAGAGAAAAATACAAAGGCCGACGCGGTAATTTCGGCTAAAAGATTTGTAAAGGAGGGCCAATTGGGCCACGATTGATGAATTGAAGATGCTTCGTTCTATTTTTGTGGCCCATAACAGTGAGATCAGCATTTATTATTCTTTTGTCCGATGTATATCATGTTCCCGTCCAAAATTATGATAGGCCCATAAGATTCTGGTAAAGTCAGGTGAAAGAAAAGATGGGCACGTCTTTTTTCTTTTTTCTTTTTCTTTTTTCTTTAGTCGTAGGAACTCATACTTGTTATCGTCAGTACACAATCAGATGTTACAGGCTCGTGCTATTAAAATATTTGTGGAAAGACTTTGAACTCACAGGATGCTAAACTCATTCGTCTGATAATTAGTACTTATTTGGTTTGAATTTGATAATATAATTACTTTTTAAATCAAGAAAAGTATTTATTCAGATGTTACGACATTTAACAACAAATTAGGATCATTGGAAGTTCATGTCACTCGCTAAGTTTACTGCTAACCGGTTAGGTATATATAGGTGAGTATCAGCTGAAAATGTTTTCTTATATGAATAGGAATAAACTTCGATCCTTAATTTTTTATTTACTTATTTATGGTACAGATTTAACGATAGCAATTAAATTACTGTAATTGATGCATTTAAATATTAATGCTATTTATGCATTCAAATGTTCATGCATTAAATTTATGCAATTTATACATTATGCATTGTTATTACATTCTCATATAAGATATCATCCATACAAGGTAAAAAAGGTAATATATGCTTTGAAAAATAAAATATACTCTAATTAAAGAATCTTAAACCATAAGCGAAAATGTGATTATTTTCATTTTTACGGTTAACTTTTCTTTTTTAAGGCATGTGTGTTGGAACCGATTGAAGATCTCATGTGCCAGGAACATTAGGATAGGGGTGAGCATTCGGATTACGGATCGGATTTTTGCTCAATCCGATCCGAATAATAATATATTATATATATAATTCGGATTTCGGATTTGTTCGATTTTTTAAAGCACTGATCCGATCCGAATCCGAAATCCGAATTTCCCCAAAAATGGGATCCGATCCGATCCGAAATTCGAAAAAATCCGAACCAAATTTCATATTTCGGTTTGGTTCGGTTTGGATTTTCGGATTTCGGTTTTTTTTGCTCACCCCTACATTAGGATATTAACTTAGTTTAATTATTAACCGATTAATTAACACGCAAAGCCACATAGTTCAATTTATGAGATTACGGAAACCATAAATCGAATCTAACCTTTGTGATGAACGTACAAATGAATCTGAGTCGAGAATGATCCACGCACTAATCTCGACATACAAGATTAACTCTTGTGCTAATTTCGGAAAGCCGGTAATCCGGCGCATCGGTAAACACTGAAACTGGTATATACCGAACGAAAACTTTACTATCAGATTATTTCTACTTCCGAATCTTCTAAAATATACCTTCGAAATTTGACTATCGTCCATCGATTTGACGATATTCCGTCAAACTGATCACTAGTTTTACTTAGCAAAATAAACCTCACTTTATCGGGCTATTGTAGTAACTAGCAACGAGTATCATATCCTCAAGGATTATTAGCTCGAATTTATGTTGAAAACGAAATTTATGCACCTTCCTACTATTCAAACTTTGCAAACATCATGATTGTTGATTAATTAAAGCACTTAAACACAAGCTCAAAACAAATAAGCAAATTCAAATAGACAAAAGATTGAATAACGAACAAGGAACAAATTAAGAGCAAGAGTTAGTTTTAGGGATTCAATCCGATTCTAGATGGCTTGATTGACACTTCCTAATTCATACAACCAAATTTTAATCTCCTAATCGAGAAGCAATCACAAAACTATTCACTATTCTCTCTCGACAAATAGCAAAAGAAGATCATTCTATTGACTCTCTTGACAAAGACTCGAGACGACAAAATAACTCCAAAAAGCACAAAGATCACAAGCTTCCATGCATAAGATCATCACCTACTAAGTCTCCAACCATGCATGATGTGCAATTTGATTTCCATGCATGTAAAAACCTACTAAGAATTTCTACAAACATTTGGCATGCAAGAAAAGTGATCAACAATTCCCACATGAAAATAAGTTCCAAATCCACATTCAATTAGAAGAAGGCAACTAGAATCAACAAGCTATGATCATTCCATCATCAAATCATCTCAAATCCTCAAAACCAACAAAGGAAATTTAGCGAGACATGAATGAAATTAAAGCCAAACAAAGGAAAATTAATTGCATAATTGAAACACTAAGAACCCAATGAGAAAATCTTCAATTAGTCTTCAAATCCAACCTTGTTTAACTAATACAATGATTATCAAATGTTTTAAACCCTAAATTGAAACTTTGGGAAAGGGAAAACTAAGCTAAGGGTAGATGATCCACGTTTTAGGGTTGAGCTCCTCTATTTATAGGGTAGAAAAAGTGCTAGATGATGATAAAATCGCGAAAAGGGCAAAATCGTCACATTTTGGGCGAAATTGTAGAAATCGGCTGTCTAGGCTGCCGAACCGGCGCCCTGGCCGGCCAAATCGGCGATCCAGGCTCAGGGCGCTGAGTCAACCGCCGATTTGGCTTTGAGCATGAAATGGAATACAACCTTTTTCAGCGGTTTACTAGGCGGTTCACCCCGAACTGCCGATTTTTTCGTGTAAATCGCCGATTCTTGACTTCGGGATGCCAGTTTTGCATTTGTGCTCCTTTTAGTCCGGTTTTCACTTTTTCGTCCCTATTCTTCGACTCCGCTCTTCTACGACCCTTTTATTTCATCTTAGCATCCTTTGATAGACCTGCATACATGCACAAACTCCACCAAACGTGAAACCAAACCAAAGTAATGAAATCAATCCAAAACTCGACACATTTAGAGGATAAAGCATGGCACAAAATGGTAGAAAACGCGTTTAGTTGCTACGAAAATAGGTGTTTATCACTCCCCCAAACTTAAGCATTGTTTGCCCCGAACAATATATTCAAATAAAAAACAAAAACATCGAGTGGAGTAGCAACTTTAGATCCTAAATGCCTCAGATTACACAAACCATTTTGAAAGCCAAAACCATACATAACTAACATAATTCCACACAAATCAAAAGCATGACAACCTCAACACTTCAACAATTGAAACTCACAAGGAAGTGTATCTCTCAATTCTCAAATGAATGGTTATGCACTCATCGAATTCACACAATGCAATCTGTTCACCATATGCTTACAAATCGTCTTACATCTCCATTGCAAAACGAGTCATGCAAGAACAAGGATCAAAAAGGGCTTTCTTTGGGTTGTAATGTAGGCACATTGGTTTAGGAGGGGAAATTTGGCTAAATGACTAATCAAAATCATTCACTAACCTTATATCTACTTCAAAACAAGTATGAATTCAAGTCATCTTCCTTCCTCACCAAGCACTACTCATTTTTGGACTCAATCATGTGTTAATTCCCTTATGCTCTCATCTTTCTTATTTTTCTCATTTCATTCTCTCAAATTCAAAATAAAGTGATCTAACATACATCATAGAACTCATTTTCTTCAACTTCCACTTTCTTTTATCTTTTTCATTCATTTTTTTTCTTTGAGCTTATGGGAATTTTTTTTTCTTTTCAAAACAACGAGCGCAATACTACTACCCAATCCATCATTATTTCATTTCTTTTCATTTTTCAACCCACTCCGGATACCCTTACACAACTAACACCCCCTTTTATTCGGTTTAACAAATAAAGGTAAATCAAGCTCAAAAGGGTTAACAATGGAAAATGTAAAGCACAAGGTAGTGTTTAGGATTTGAGGTGGCTAACAACGATGGCCTAAAATCATTGCCAAGTTCTTGCACAACTAAGCATTCTCAATATAGAACCAAGACAAGTTCTAGGAGTAGAAATGCATGCATGATCAATCTCACAAGAACAAAATGCACAATAAAGCAATATAAGGCCCAAATCTCACGGGTTCAATCAAATGTCAAAGGGTGAAGGCCAACGCACAATCAATTCATGCAAAACCAATCAAGAAATGCTCAATTCCAACCTAATTTTGTAAAAAAACAAAACATTATCCTCATCGGCATTTCACCATAGACACATTGAGCTACAAACAATCACATCATAGCAACTAAACTCAAAATTTTTCCCAAAAGTTTCCAAAACACCCAAACAACTACTTAAAGCAAACCAAAGACAAACTATTCAACTAAACAAACTCAAGCAAACCAACACACACATATTTACAAGTATTTGTATCCATCTCCCTCCTCCCCCAAACTTATTCAAAACCGAAGGAAAACGAGTAAGTTTGGAGGGAAGAAAAGAATACAAATACAATGATACCTCAAACGTCATTGGGGAGGTGGAGGTGGGGGCCAATTGTGGCCTTCATTGAGGTGTTGGGCTTGAAATCTTCAAATGAGCTCCATGATCACTAATTTTACTTAGCAATATAAACCGTAACTCTAACGGACTATTGTAGTATTAGCAATCGAGTATCGTATCCACAAGGACTATTTAAACGAACATATAGGGAAAATGAAGTTTATGCGCTTTCCTACTATTCAAACTCTAGGACCATCATGATTTTGGATTTTCTTAACAATTACAAAAGTAAATTAATGCAAAGGCACCAATTAAAAGCAAATAAGCACAAAAACAAGGATTGAGGAAACGATAAGAGACAAATGTTGGTTCTAGGGATTTGATTTGATTCTAAATGACATGAAGATGACTTCCTAATTCACTTAACCATATTTAATCTCCGAAATGAGAAGCATTCACAAAGCTATTCACTATCCTCTCTCGATAGCTAGCAAAAGAAGATCAAACTATCGACTCTCTCAGCTAAGACTCAAGACGACAATTCAACTCCAAAAAGCACAAAGAATATAAGCTCCCATGCATGAATTCATCACTTGCTAAGTCTCAAAACCATTCATGATGTGACAATTTGATTTCCATGCATGTAAAAACCTATTAAGAATTTCTACAAACACTTGGCATGCAAGAAAGATGATCAATAATTCCCACATGAAATCAAGACCCAAATCCACATTCAATTAGATGAAGGTAATTAGAATTAGAAAGCTAAGATCATAATCGCCATTGAATCTCCACAAATCTCCACAACCAACTAAAGGATTTAGCTAGACATAATAAGAGAAATAGCAATAGAAAAGATAATCAAATGCATAATTAGAGATACTAAGAACCCAAATGGAGAAATCTTCAATAAACTCCTTAATTGTATCTAAATCCAACCATAAGATCCAAAGTCAGACAAAAGCTCTAATTAAAACAGAAAATGGAACTTTGGGAAGAGGAAAACTAAGCTAAGATGGAAGACACCACGTTTTTGGGGCTAAGAACCCTTTATATAGGGTACAAGAAGTGCTAAAGCATGTTAAAAACCTAAAAAGGGCAAAATGAGAAGTTTTTAGCACGAAAAGTGCTAACCGGCGGTCCACCGCTGCTAACCGGCGGTTTGGACCAGCTAACCGGCAGTCCAGCACCTAGGGCGCCGGTTAGCATTAAAGCAAATTCCAGATCTTCTTTCAAGCTAACCGGCGGTCTGGAGTGCTAACCAGCGGTTAGCCTTTTCGCGCGCCGATTAGCTTCTCAAGTTCTTTTCGTCCGATTTCTTCACTTTTTCATCCCGACTCTTTGATTCCGCTCTTCCTTAAACGTCTCCTTTAGCTTAGAAAACCTTATTTCACCTACACACAAGCAAAAACTCCACCAAACGTGATACAATTCCAAAATAGATAAATCCATATCAAACAAATCACAAATTTAGCAAAAGTTAAGCAAAATGCGGT
Organism: Schizonepeta tenuifolia; assembly: GCA_029490685.1. Classification (NCBI taxonomy): domain Eukaryota; kingdom Viridiplantae; phylum Streptophyta; class Magnoliopsida; order Lamiales; family Lamiaceae; genus Schizonepeta; species Schizonepeta tenuifolia. The sequence goes on along the minus strand of CM055958.1, from coordinate 10,949,106 downwards.
AGTAAACACGTTTAATTGCTACGAAAATGAGTATTTATCACTCCCCCAAACTTAGGTACTGTTCGTCCTGAACAATATAATCAAACAAAAAACATAAACTCGAATGGAGTAGCAACTTTGCATCCTAAATGCCTCAGATTACACAAATACTTTCAATGCTAAAACCGAGCATCTCTTTCACAACTCACACAAACTAATGGCATGCCAATCTCAACAACTCAACCAATGCAACTCTCAAAGAAGTGTATTCCTCTCTCTCAAGTGTTTAGGTTTAAACTCTCATCGAAATCATACAATGCAAATCCACTTACCATAAAAGCTTGCTTATCGTCTAATATCTCCATTGTAAAACAAATTATGCAAGAACAATGATCACAAAAGACTTTTCTTGGGTTATAATATAGGCACATTGCTTTAGGAAGGGAAATTTGACTAAGTGACTAATCAAATTATTCTCCAACCTTATATCTTCTTCAAAACTAGCACGAATTCAATCGTCTTCCTTTTATGCCAAATACTCCACAATTAGGGCTCAATTACACACCATTTTCAATCAAAACCATTATTTATTCCATTATGCTCACATTTCACCTCTTTTTTTTTTTTTTTTTTTTTCAATTGGAGCAAAAGTTTTCATCAAGACTCAACAATTTAGTTCTTTCACTTTCACTTCTTTTTGCTTTTTTTTTTTTTAAGTTAGAGCTCATGGAAATTTAAGATTTTCAAAACAACAAGCCCCCTAAGTTTAGCTACCCGTTTTAACAAATTCTCCATTAAAACTCAATTCGGGGTACCCATACACTCCATCACCCCCTTTTCTTCGGTTTGACAAAGAAAAGCTATTAAAGCTCAAAAGGGGTAACAATGGATGATTCAAAGCACAATGTAGAGTTTGGGTTTCAAGATAGCTAACAAGAATAACCTAAGATCATTTCCAAGATTCTTGCATAAATACGCATTCTTGACGAAGAACTAAAGCAAGTTCTAAAAGTAAATAAGCATGCATGATCAAACTCACAAGAAAGGAACATGATGCAAAGCAAATCAAGGCTCAAAACCTCACGGGTTCCATTCATTCATCAAGAAGTCAAAACCGACACACCAACCATTCATGCAAGCCATTCACAAGACACTCGATCTCAACAAGATTTTTGCAAAACACAACAATATCATCATAAGCATTTCATCAAGTCACTTTTGAGCACCAAACATCATAAACGTAGCAACCAAAACTTCAATTTTTTTTTTCAAAAATAAAGCAATAAAGGTGAAACACATATCTTATCTCACCCCCCTTCCCCAAACTTATTCAAGATCACGAAGCTCGGAAATAAGTTTGGAGGGAAAAAAAACAAGATATGTGTATCACGGTAACTAAATGCAAATTAACAAATAAACGTTGGGTTGCCTCCCAACAAGTGCTTCATTTAACGTCTAGAGCTCGACGATACCTCATATATTCAAAAAGATTGTAAGTAGTCACGAGGTGGATTCCATTCCCATTTGAAAGTAGAATTTGCCAAAATTGAGGCATCTTTCACCTTGTCCACTCAATTGGTTTCTCTTTTCTCCAATTTGTTGATATCTAAGCAAATAAACAACTCGAGAGGAGGGCACTTCATAGAAATATGCTTCAAAGGATCTTCATATTGCAAGGGCAAACTTTCTCCACAAGTTTCAAAGCAATCAACATAATTGCACTCTTTAATATTTCTCTTTTCCGACTTCTTCATTGCATTGTAGATAGAAAGTGTCATCTTCTCATCATTGACCCTAAACGTCAATTCTCCATCTTCAACATCAATTAAAGCACGACCGGTGGCTAAGAATGGACGATCAAGAATTAACGGGATATTCTTGTCATCGAGCATGTCAAGCACAACAAAATTGGCCGAAAATACGAATTTTCCAACCTTCACAAGGAGATCTTCAACCACTCCCATGGGATGCTTCACGGATCGATCTGTCAATTGTAAAGCAATGGAGGTTGGCTTGATAGCTCCTATTCCCAAACGATTGAAAATTGAAAGAGACATCAAATTAACACTTGCCCCCAAATCACACAACGCCCTATCGAATGTATGCCCTACAATTTCACATGGGATTGAGAAGCTCCCTGGATCTTTGAGCTTCAATGGAAGCTTCCTTTGCAAAATGGCACTACACTCCTCCGACAAGTTTATTGTCTCATGCTTCTTCAGCTTCTTCTTCCGGGAGATGACATCCTTCAAGAATTTGGCATATCCGGGCATGTCACTTAAGGCTTCGAGCAATGGAGTATTAACTTGCACCTTTTTGAACATGTCTAAGCACTTGGCAAGTTTCTCATCATCTTTTGCTTTTGCTAGCCTTTGAGGGTAAGGAGCCTTGGGAACAAAAGTCTTGATTGGAGGAGTGAGTTTAGGAGTTACCTTCTTTGGAATTTGAGGTTTTGAATTGACTCTTGAAGTTTCTCCATTTGAATCGGGGGCTCCTCAATATCGAACTCTTCATCCCAATCCTCCACTTCCACATTTTCATTTGAAGTGTTTTGATAAGAAGCTTCACTCACCACATGGATTGCATTGCATTGTACCATTGGGTTGACTTTTGTGTGGCTTAAAAATTGCACCGACTTGCATTGTGCGGCGGTTTGATTCGCCATTAGGCTTATTTTCCCATCACACGACGTGATTTGCTTTGATAGAACCGAGATGGAGTTCTCCAAGTGCTCCAATTGACCAATAAAAATGCTTTGTTGGGTCACCATTTGGTTCATCATCTCTTCAAAGATTTGCTCTCTCGGCTCATTTATAACCTCATTGGTAACCGAGAATCCGAACGGTGGTTGGATAACATTGTTTGGATCCTCATAAAAGAAGTTTGAGTGATTCTAGTTGTTGAGATTGTAGGCTTGATTTCCCGATGGATAACTTGTAGGATTGTAGTTGTTATTCCATTGATTGGTGTAGGAACCATTCTCACATTGAAATGGCTCAACCTCTTGCCTTTGTATCACTCTAACCTCCATTTGATATCGCATCTCTTGCATTTGCCTTTCCAAAATGGCAATGCGGTTTCGATCCTCATACATCATCATCTCTCTTTTCTTTTTTCGACTTGCCTTCCTACAAAAAGAGCTCAAGACTAGAAGATTAGAACAAATGTGCAAAATAGAAATACAATGCTTGAACTAGTAATCTCGGCGCAAAAATCGTTAACATTATAAATTCTAAATAGTCCCCGGAAACGGCACCAAAATATTGATCACTAATTTTACTTAGCAATATAAACCGCAACTCTAACGGGCTATTGTAGTATTAGCAATCGAGTATCGTATCCATAAGGACTATTTGAACGAACATATAGGGAAAATGAAGTTCATGCACTTTTGTACTATTCAAACTCTAGGATCATCATGATTTTGGATTTTCTCAACAATTACAAAAGTAAATTAATGCAAAGGCACCAATTAAAAGCAAATAAGCACAAAAACAAGGATTGAGAAAACGATAAGAGACAAATATTGGTTCTAGGGATTTGATTCGATTCTAAATGACATGAAGATGACTTCCTAATTCACATAACCATATTTAATCTCCTAAATGAGAAGCATTCACAAAGCTATTCACTATCCTTTCTCGATAGATAGCAAAAGAAGATCAAACTATCGACTCTCTCGGCTAAGACTCAAGACGATAATTAAACTCCAAAAAGCACAAAGAATATAAGCTCCCATGCATGAATTCATCACTTGCTATGTCTCAAAACCATGCATGATGTGATAATTTGATTTCCATGCATGTAAAAACCTATTAAAATTTTCTACAAACACTTGGCATGCAAGAAAGATGATCAATAATTCCCACATAAAATCAAGATCCAAATCCACATTCAATTAGAAGAAGGTAATTAGAATTAGAAAGCTAAGATCATCATCACCATTGAATCTCCACAAATCCCTACAACCAACTAAGGGATTTAGCTAGACATAATAAGAGAAATAGCAATAGAAAAGATAATCAAATGCATAATTAGAGATACTAAGAACCTAAATGGAGAAATCTTCAATAAACTCCTTAATTGTATCCAAATCCAACCATAAGTCCAAAGTAAGACAAAAGCCCTAATTAAAACTAGAAAAAACTTTGGGAAGAGGAAAACTAAGCTAAGATGCGAGACACCACATTTTTGGGGCTAAGATCCCTATATATAGGGTTCAAGAAGTGCTAAAGCATGTTAAAATCCTAAAAAGTGCAAAATGGGAAGTTTTTAGCATGAAAAGTGCTAACCGGCGGTCCACCGCTGCTAACCGACGGTCCAACACCTAGGGCGCCGGTTAGCATTAAAGCATGAAAAAATTACAGGTCTTTTGCCGAGCTAACCGACGGTCTAGAGTGCTAACCGACGGTCTAGCCCTAAACCGTCAGTTAGCCCGCCGGTTAGTCTTTTCGCGCGCCGATTAGCTCCTCAACCTCTTTTCGTCCGATTTCTTCACTTATTCATCCCGACTCTTTGATTCCGCTCTTCCTTGAATATCCCCTTTAGCTTAGGAAACCTTATTTCACCTACACACAAGCAAAAACTCCACCAAACGTGATACAATTCTAAAATAGATAAATTCATATCAAACAAAATCACAAATTTTGCAAAAGTTAAGCAAAATGCGGTAGTAAACACGTTTAGTTGCTACGAAAATAAGTGTTTATCACTCTATCATCTCTTGTTGATTAACTTGGTCCTCTTGATGATATCAATCTTGGCGCGCATAAAGATCTTGCTGAAATGTGTCTTGCCTATCCAACCAAGTTTGTTGGAAAGTAGCTTGGCGAGCATACAAATTCTGCTGAAAGCTTTCATGCCGAGCGTACAATTCGTCTCTGAATTCATCATATCTCTGATACATCTCGGCCTGGAAGCATTGTTGGTTGCCGATTTGTTGCTGCTGGATCTCATTCATTTCTTGCTGTCGGAGGAGGATAGCTTGAATGTTGTGGCGCATCACCGCAAATTCACTATCCCACTGGGTGCAGTAATTGTCGATATGTTCCAACCGTTCCCCCATGCTAGCAAACTCTTCACTATAGAAACCCCCGGACCCCGACGGTCCTCCATAAATGTTAGAGGGTCCCGACGGCCCTCCAAAGTCTTATTACCCTTGGTACCCCCCAAATGAAGCTTAGCCTCTATCAAAGGCTTGCTCCCTTCTTCCTCTTCTTGCTTGTCCTTGTTGTCTTCTCTCTTGGCCTTGTTCTTCTTCCTCCTCATTATTGGTATCACCATCTTCGGCATCATTATCGCCGTCATCTTCCCCCCCCCGATATCATCACTTGCATTTATCTCAACCCGAGGATTTTCGGCCGCTAGAATAGCCGCCTCATGGATTGGTGTATCCAACTTCCAATTTGTTCTTTCACGCAATGTGGATACACTTGTGAGCATGGAATCGGGAAAGGGAAAGATTTCCACTACCTCTCGTTCTCCCGGCTTGGGCTTTTCTTCCTTATGTTGCCGGAATAAATAGGGGCAGGATACCGAGACAAGAACTCGCATATTCTTCCATGTGACCATGTCAATGTGAACATTGTCTGAAAGCGTCATCCACTGTGAAAATGCAGGACAAAGGGCCATGGCTTTAGGCGTGATAAGGCCACCACAACAAAGGACTCCGCTCTTTTGATGCTTTTGGGCATGTAATTGCCAGAAGAGGAATTGTCCCAAGTTAAGTGGCGTGTAGGTAAGCATGGCCCACATGACTTGAAGCTCGGTACTCCGACACGAACTATTCTCCCTCCTATGGAAAAGTATGTGAACAAGAATCCTTTGGATAACTCGGAAGACGGGATTACGGAAAAATGTAGCCTTTGAGCTTCCCGATAAATATGTCCACTTAGCATAAGTCATTGCCTTCCATAGCTCCCTTGGCTTAAACTCCCTTGACTTTGAACATTGGCCCCCATTCGGACAATTGAAGATTTCATTTATTTGCTTCATGGTCATTGTGTAAGTAACATCACCCAATTGGAAGTGTACCATTTGAGGGAGCTTGATTTGATGTAAAGGAATGGTCAAGGTGGAAAGCAACTCCAAAGTAGCTCTCGAACATGTAGGCTACATGCCCGTCAAGATGGATCCCCACCCAATCCGGTCGAATAGCTCCTTGACATTATCCCAAAGGCCAAGATCTTTGAGAGCTTGTTCATCCGGATACTTCTTGGCGGAGCACCACACCAAACACGGAAGGTTTATACGGGCCACTATTCTCTTATCGACGGTGAGCGGCCAAATCCTAAGGTAAGTGCTTTAGATACTCGGCTTGGCGTTTCTCTTGGTAGAAAGTAGATGCTCTTGGTTTCTCCTTTGGAGGTGGCTCCTCAATGCGTGGACGTTTGTCCTTGCTTTTTCCCATTGTACCTACTCTACTCAACATAGATTAGTCTCCCAACATCAACACAATACCAATACAATAACAATATTTCCAACATTGCTCCATACTTAAGATAAAACAAGCTAATCATATACCAACATAGTAAGCTCAACCACATTACTAACATTCTACATAGCAAACTCATAACCAACTACAAGTCCAAAACTTAAACAAATAAGCACAAATTCAACATCACCACTCTCCCTAATACATAACCATGCCTCATTTAATCCATGAGCCCCAAATGTATTGTTAGAAATCACTTAAGGGTACCACTATTTCAACACAATCAATAAAATGACCCTAAGCAATCAACTAACATGCTTAATTCAACATCAATTCACAATGTAGCATGATTAAATAGACAATTAAGCATAAAAACCCCTAAAATTTTGAATTTAATGCCTTAGAAAAATTACCCAAGCATAAAAAACAAAATTAACACAAATTAACTACAAAACTAAGCATAAAAAACCATAAAAACGAAAAACCAAGGAGGAAATTACCTTAAATTCGAAGAAAACAAAGAACAAAAGAGCAAAAACTTCAAACTTGAGATGGGGAGATTGGATGGATGAAACTTGAATTTGTTTGGATAGAAATGTAGATTAAGTGATGGGTAGGAGGTGTGTGGAAAGATTTGAGGAGATATGGAAGATTCAGGGAGAAATTTGAAGAGAGAGTAGAGTAGTTTTCGTGGGTTTTGGACGAAAGAAGAAATAATATAAGAGAAAGAAGCGAAATGAAGAAAGAAAGAGAGAACAACACGAGTCGGCGCCCCAAACTTACGAATCGGCGCCCCACCATCCCGAATCGGCGATCCAGTGCCGAGGCGCCGATTAGACCACCGTTTCGGGTTTAAAACGGCAGAAAAAATACAGTAAAAATTGGTGGACCGGTCGGCGGTTTGGACCCCGAAATCGGCGGTCCAGCGCTGAGGCGCCGATCCGACCGTCGATTCCAATTAACACGGCACAAGGAATCTAGTAATTTTCGGTGACCCACCCGACGGTTCGGGTCCCGATCGCCGCTTTGGCGATTTCGAGCGCCGATTTGGGCGCCGGTTTGGGTTTTTAAAGCTTTTTCTTTTTGGAAAAAGAAAAATGAAAAGGAAACCAAGGCAACACTAAAAACATGAAACGGGATGAGCTTGCCAACATGTTTACCAACCAAAACGACCACAACCAAATAAAATGAACGACGGAACGACAAACGAGATGACAAGCTCAACACACGACAAACAACAACCAAACCAACAACGAATTCCACACATCCAAACCAAAACGAACGCACATTCGAAACTACCACCAAACATACAACCAACAAGATCAACAAAAACTAAAAACGGAAGAAAAACACAACAAAAATGAAAGCAAGTAAATGTGTTGGGGTGCCTCCCAACAAGCGCTTTGTTTAACGTCTAAAGCTAGACGATACCTCACTCTTCAAGGATCATTGAAAAGCATGACCGTCACATTCCGCTCCGGCTCACAATTGATGTAATGTTTGAGACGATGTCCATTCACCACAAAAGTCTCTCCATTGGATTTGAGAAGCTCATAAGTCCCCTTGCCATTGCACTTATACACAACATACGGACCCGTCCATCTAGACTTCAACTTTCTCGAAATAGACGAAGACGAGAATTGTAAAGAAGTACCTCATCTCAGGTAGCAAAATCTTTGGAACGAACGGCTCGATCATGGAACTTATTTGCCCATTCCTTGTAAATCCGAGAACTTTCAAAAGCTTCGTTTCTCCATTCATCAAGCTCAAGTAACTTCTCAAGCCTTGTATAATCGGCCTCCTTGAATTCAAGATTGATCCGCCTTGTAACCCAATACGCCTTATGCTCAAGTTCAACGGGTAAATGACACGACTTTCCAAAAACGAGTTGAAACGGGGACATACCAATGGGGTCTTGTATGCGGTGCAATAGGCTCAAAGTGCATGATCCAAATGATTTGCCCAATCTTTCCTATGCGCCACCGACTTCTCAAGAATTTGTTTGATCTCCCGATTGCAAGCTCTGCTTGGCCATTCACTTGAGGATGATAAGGAGTGGCGATCTTGTGCTTCACCTCATAACGAGAAAGTAAGCTTCCCAACCATTTGTTATTAAAATACGAACCTCCATCACTAATCAAAGCCCTTGGAGTTCCAAAACGAGTGAGGATATGATTTTGCAAGAATTTAAGCACCACCTTTGAATCATTCTTTGCCGTGGGAATCGCCTCCACCCATCGAGATACATACTCAACCGCAAGCAAGATATAAGTATACCCTTGAGATTTGAGAAAAGGTCCCATGAAGTCAATTCCCCAAACATCAAACAATTCAACCTCCATCATAATGTTTTGAGACATTTCATCCCTCTTAGAGATATTTCCCATCCGTTGGCATCGATCACATGACTTCACGAAGGCATAACAATCTTTGAAGATAGAGGGCCCATAGAAGCCACTATGGAAAACCTTTATGGCGGTTCGATGAGCATCAAAATGACCTCCACTTGGAAAACTATAACACTCCTCCATAATTCGCACCTAATCCGATTGCTTCACGTATTTCCGGATAATACCATCGGCACAACATCGATACAAGTTAGGATCCTCCCAATAATAGAACTTGACATCGTGCAAAAAACGTCTTCTTTTGGTAGTGGGTGAGATCGCCCGGCAATTATCCAATAACAAGATAATTGATGAAGTCCGCAAACCATGGGGTGTAATCTACCAATTTCAAGACTTGCTCTTTGGGAAAACATTCATTGATCCGCACCCTATCATCTTCTCCTTCCACTGGATTTTCAAGCCGTGAAAGATGATCAGCTACGACATTCTCACACCCTTTCCAATCCCTTATCTCCATATCAAATTCTTGGAGAAGGAGAGTCCACCATATGAGACGAGGCTTGGAATCCTTCTTGGCTGATGGTCCCGAAACGAGTTACTGGTGTATGGGGGGGGGGGGGGGGAAATACACCAGTTAGGATTTTTCAACTTTCGAAAAACTTAACACTTGAAAACAACTTCAACTGAGTAAAAGGACTCAGGTGGGATCTCACAGCTGAGTAAGCAAACTCAGCTGGAAGAGCGGTGCTGTGCAGAATGTGGTGAAAAAATAAACTCGTTAAAAACAACTCACGCAAACCAGCTCGGTTGAAAAAGTGCAAAAGAGGTTTGAATGCTGGTTAGTTCGATCAGTTAGAAATGCAATATGGACTGAATAAAAATAAACACGACACACAAGATTTACGTGGTTCGGAGATAACTCCTACGTCCACGGGGAGATGTGAGTCCACACACCTCAGTCCAAGTTCTTCTGGACAGAACCACTCAGCTTACGCGGGCTGAGTAACCGTTACAGTTTAGTTTCCGGGCACTAAACAGCCTAAGTCAAGTTTACGGGTACTTGATGACCTGACTACTCAATTACAGGAAGAGTAAGGTCCTAGCACACTTTTTAGGGTGTGAGAAACGGTAGGATTTCCAACTACAGCTCGATCAAGAATGAGAGCTGGATCTAAGGCTTGAACGAATAAACATTCAACCTAAGATCAAAAACAGTTTCGAATTCTAGGAACCCTCAGCTACTAATGTTCTCTCAAATTGGAACTCTCAGCTGCTGATGCTCTTAGATGATGATTTTGCAGATTTGCTTTGATTTCTCTCGAGAAAGCTTTTGAATTTTTCGTCGTCTATGTGTCTATCTGCATCTCTACTTCTCGAATGAGAGGATGCCTCTATTTATAGGCGGAGAGAATCAACTAGCCGTTGGAGGAGCAGTTGATCTCTGATCGGTTGAAAGCGATGGCTTGTCTCTCATCTCTGCAGACTTTCTTGATATGGCATCTGTGCTCTTCTGCTTTCCATCTGAGACAGCCTTGTGTTGGGCCAGATGGGGTAATGACTGAACGGTCAAACCCTCATGTGACTTCCTTTTGAAATTCAAATCTTTGACAGTAAACTTCGGCTTGTCGGTTGAAAGTCTTGACCTTCATCTGAGTGATCTTCAGCTGATGTTCCGATCTGTCGAGCTCTCAGCTGACTTTGAACTTCAAACAGATGAAATCCTTGTTCGGATTCTATAACTGAGGTTCTGAAACTGAACACTCAGTTGCCTTCCTTATTTTTACTCAGTTGGGTTTGAACCCTCAGATGATTTCCTTTTCATCTGATGTTCTCTTCCTTTCAACTGTTTCTCATTTGATGAACGCTCAGTTGGTTTCCTTCAACTGATGTTCTGAAGACTTCCCCTTGTTTACATCTGAACAAATGAACTCTCAGTTGTCTTTCTTCACAACTGATGTTCTGTCTGAGTGACGCCTTGTTGCCATCTTCAGCTGGAGACCTGTAAAGATAAAAACTTAACTTTGCTCAAACAGCGAGCCTAAATTCTAACATTAGGTACTGGCAACATCTACTCGGTTGGGGTCATCCGGTTTTGGAATTCATCGAAACTTATACTAATAAATTTCCCAACAATTTCCCCCTTTTTGATGATGCCAAAACCACTTACAGCTTGAAACCACTACTGATCTAAACCTCACTAACTTATCTAAAATCTCAGTTGAAATTCTAGACAGTCTATAAGATAAAACATCAAAGGGTTAGCACAGTTATAACATGAAATTGAAAGACTTTGTGATTCAGAGCTTGGACAATGAGGAATTGTTCATCAAGGTGAATCGTATTATATATTTTGAAGTTTTTGTTACAACTGAAGGTTACAAAGTTAAGCGCAAAACATAGAAAGATACAACAGTTGCTTCAAAAACTACAACATCCAAAAACATTATCAGCTCAAAAACTTTGACAGCTCAGAAATACTGTTGACCGTACTTGTTGAAGATACGGTTGAAGATCTCCTTCTTCGCTTCCGACTCAATCCCAGTGTTGACGCCATGTTCCTTGCATACTTGCCTCGCCTCAGCCAAGATCGTATTTCTATTTGGCGTGCTTGTGCCTTTGATCATCGGAGGGCGGTATATGCACTTCTTTGGAACTGGAACAGTGTTGGGATCAAGCTGAGCATTTAGCATAGCTCGCTTGAACTGACTAAACATTCCAGGGTCTCCAGATCTGAGTTCCCACAGGGCTTCCTTGAAGGCTAGCCTTGGGTCTTCAGTCGAGTAGACTTTCCTGTAATAGAAGTCATTGACGAACTCATGCTTGAACTGTTCCCAGTCATCGTTCCACTCCGCATTCATCCACTTGTCAACATGTGGGTATCGAGACGGGAGCGGAGCGTTCTTCTGCAGCTGATGCGTCGACTTTCTAGCCTCAGCCTTCATCTGGTGCTTGTTGATTCTTCGCACACTCCGGCTGGCTTTGTTTCTGTCGACATTCTTCTCCACCTTGGCGAGCACCTTCTCGAACTTGGCTACCTTTTTGGCCTGATCGGCAGCGAACTTCTTGATCCAAGAGGGATTCAAGTACTTCTCCTTAGGCACCTCCATAGCTTTGGCAGCTTCGATACAGTCTTCAACGGATATCCCGTCAAGTTCTGCATCGAGCTCGGCTGTGAGCTCGGCTACGAGGTCGTGGGAGACTTCCAGTTCGGGCTGCGACCCTTCAGCTTCAGCTTCAGCTGGCACTCCTTCTCCTTGCTGGAGAACAGCTTTTCCTTGTCCATCCCCAGCTGCCGGCTCCTTGTCTTCCCCAGCTGCTGGCTTCTTGTCTTCCCCCTTTTTGGCATCATCCAAAAGAGTGGCAACAGTGCCATCCAGAGAGGTCAACTTGGCTTCAGCTTGTTGAATGCGGGAAAACAGCTCTTCAACAGCGTCCTTCTCTTCCACCTTCTTCGCCAATTCCAGGTCTTGGCGCTCCTGCTCAGCTCGCTGCACAGCTGCAAAAGTCGCAGAGACCTCTTTGTGGAGGGAGACGAACTCAGCTCGGAAAGAGGCGAACTGAGCCATCCACTCCTGGTCCTGAGTCTGCTGGGACTTTGCAAGGTCAGATTCAGCAACGGTCTTGAACACGTTGAAATCCGAGCTGAGACTCTGAACGGCCTTCCTTAGAGCCGAGACCTCTGAGCTGGAAGAAGTGGAGAGATCTTCGAGCTTGTGCTGCAGAGAAGAGGAGAGGTGATCTAGTTGATTCTTCAGGCTGGCATTTTCTGCCATCAGCTGCTGCATCCTGTCAGCTTCTTCCTCCTTGCCCAGCTGGATCTTGGACAGCATCTCCGTCGTCAGCTGGTTGACCCTCTCCGAGATCAGCTCGCAGATGGCGTCAATTGAGAGAGCTGGCTGATCGGAGGGTCCGAGCAGAAGCTGTGGTTGTGGCTGGGCAGCAGACTCCGCGACAACCATGGCAGATCTGCTGGCGAGGTAGGCCTTGAGCTTGTCTTCTTCTCTCTTGGCCGCCTCATCAGCTGCGTCGACGTCGTCCATGCAGGAGGCATTTTTGGCGAGCATGTCATCAAGAAAGTGAACAGCTTCAGGGTTATTGCACAGCTCCCTGGTGTCTGTCCCTTCTTGGATGCTTTTGTCAAGACGTCGTCGGAGCACAGCCATCTTTTGGTTGTAAGCCACCTCCAGGCTCTGGTAGTCGAAGTACTCCCTTAGGTTGGACTCTTCGACCTTTAACTTGTCCCAACCATGGATCCTGAGGGTCTCCTCCTTCACGTACCAGTAGCTGAATATGACACTGAACTGGTATAGAAGTTCTGTCCCGAGAACAGAGAAAATGGACATCGATGTTGCCTCGGGGAACATACCAATCAGCTTGCGGAAGCAGTAGCTGAGTCTTCCTTCATACTCAGCCAGGATCGCCTGGCGGTTGGCTTCTTCATCGATCTGAGGGGGGTCGATATCGAAAGTTATGGGTTCGATGGTTTCATCAACGTTGGCCGAAGAAGTGGTCACAACGTTGGCATCGAGCGAGAGGCTCGGAATATCTGACTGAGGACCAGTTGAGAGAACTGGATCCTCTTTGGATGGAGAGTTGGCTGGCTGGAGGATTTCTTCAGTCACAGGTGGGTTAACCTGGCTGGCATCAGCTCTAGACCGACTGTCGTGGGACTCCTCAGATGAAGAAGAGTCATCTGAGGAAGAGCTGGCATCCACCACTTGGATCTCCACGTCTCCACCTGCCTCCTCAGCCACGTCCTCCTGGAGAGGTTGAAGAATAAACCCAGCTGGGTCAACCGATTGACTGGATTCGGTTGACTCCTTCGCCTCAGCCGGCTTGACCACCACTGGACTTGTTGTGGATGGTTGAGCCGCTGGCTGGATGATTCTTATCCTTGGCCTCTTCTGCAGAGGTTCCTCCTCTTCCTCCTCTTCGTCTTCTTCCTCCTCAGCTACCTCTTCCAGCTTGGCGCTTCGCCGGCTTGGTCCTCGAAGGGCGACGAGCAGCTGCCTCCACATCTGGCTTGGGGACACCCTTGGGGGTGTAGATAGCTTCTACAACATCCCTGGCCTTCTTGGCTGAGGGGAACAGTGACAGCTTGCTGACTGGAGTGTCCTCACTCCCTTCCCATATCAGCGGCAGACCTTTTGTGGCTTGGAGGATGAGGGCTGATATCTTTGTCCCGAAGTTGAGAGTCCCCTTGACACTCAACAGAACATCTCCGGACTCAGCTGTCGTCTCGGATATCTTCTGCTTCTCCGACAACAGCTGGCTCTCTATATATCCCAACCAGTCGACCTGGTGCATCTCTTTCAGGGCCTTCTGCTGCTTGAGCTTAGGACGGCTTATGTCCCCGAAGGCTCCACCATATGCGAAGATGCATTTGGAAATTACATCGAAAAGAAGTCGGTGCTCCGGCTTCAACTTTGTCCTTTGCATGCTCCCCTTCAATGGTTCGGGAACAAGAAGAATGGTTTGAAGGAAGGCATCAGCTTCCTTGTCAGAAAAGTTCCCCACCACATCTGTGGCTTCACGATTTCTGGGGATGAGCTTCTCCAGCTCCTTTGACACCTTTATCTCCACAATGGAGTCTTCTACAGTTCGGGAGGTTCTGTGGCGTTGCTTGCACGGGATGATCGTGACAAGCCCATCATTTGCGACTCGTTGCAGATTCCGGTAGAAATGTACGATCTGCTTCCTGAGCAACAGGGCCGGAGAGAGAGTGGTCCAATCAAGCAGATGGTGGTCGGAGAGGATGGCGGCGATTGGAGCGAGCTCAGGCGAGGAGAGAGCCGCTCTGGATAATATCTGTTCGAAATGAATCTTCGATATCACCATGTCGAACGATTCCTGGAATGTTGCAGGCTCTGAGGAAACCATCTTTTTAGAAGCTTTTGACTTGGGCACCATCTCGAGGAGATATATATGCAAAGAAAGAGTGAAAGACTTTACTGGAAATGGCGAAACAAGATTTGAGAAGATGATGAATAGTGAGTAAAGATATGCACGAAAAGAGACGGTAAGGATCACTTCCTGATTTGCCGTATTATATAATCTTTGACTCGGATAAAATCAACGGCTGGGGTTAAATCCCGCGAATCTATTAACGGCTGTGATTTCGCAACTGTTGAGCAATTTTGACTGATATACCACGCGCGCGAGTGAGAAGGTGAATAGTTTGAGGTGTCAGCCCAGTCGCACTATAAAGTAAGGCTATAGGTGTTCAGCCAGACTTTACATTAAATGCGATATGATGGCTTGTTTAGTCTAGCTGACATGTTGAGGAATGTTTGAATTTATTTCAAACATTCTCATTTAATATCATAACACCTTCAGTCATAAATGATACCTGCCAGCTGATGTCTGAATCAGCTGTGTTCATTTGTTGAATTCCTCAGTTGCCGCATACCATCAGCTGACTCGAGTTCGTCTGTTCAGCTGACGTCTGTTCCATTGTTGCAGCATACCATCAGCTGACTCAAGTTCATCTCCTCAGCTGACGTTTGATGTCCTCAGTTGGCAATTCGTATCTGATATTCCCCTTTCAGCTGAGCTTCCCCCTTCATCTGAGCTTCCCCCTTAAGTCGATATCCGATTCTTCAGCTCGGATGAATCCTTATCAGCTCGGATGACTCTTATGCTCGGATGACTCTTCAGCTCAGATGAGTTTTTAGCTCGGATCCAAAAGTCCTAGAAGATCACACAGCATCTTGAACCGGGCTTCAGGAAGAGGTTTGGTGAGGATGTCAGCTCTCTGAATCTCAGTTGGGATCTTTTCCATGGACACATCCTTCTTCTCAATATGATCTCGGATGAAGTGATGACGAATATCGATATGCTTAGTCCGAGAGTGATGAACAGGGTTTAGAGAGATAGCTATGGCACTCGAGCTATCACAATGTATGGGAACCTGTCCAATGAGACTTCATAATCTCTCAGCTGCTGCTTCAGCCACAATACTTGCATGCAACAGCTTCCGGCAGCCATGTACTCTGACTCGGTTGTCGAAGTAGCAACACACGCTTGTTTCTTGGAGAACCATGAAACCAGCTTGCTTCCCATGAACTTACAGTGTCCAGAAGTAGACTTTCTGTCCAACCGATCTCCTGCTAGGTCCGCATCTGAGTATCCAGTCAGCTGGATATTGTCATCAGTTGGGTACCACAATCCAACATTGACAGTTCCCTTCAGATACTTAATGATATTCTTTGCTGCCAACATGTGTGCTTCTCTTGGTTGGACTTGAAAACGAGCACACACTCCAACTGCGTATGAAATGTCTGGTCGGCTGGCAGTTAGGTAGAGCAGCGAACCGATGATCCCTCTATGCTGGCTGGCATCAATGACCTTTCCCTCAGCTCCTGGTTCAATCTTCCAGTTCGTGTTCATAGGGATCTTGGTTGTCTTACTTGTCTGCAATCCGAACTTGGTGATGAGCTCCCTTGTATATTTGGACTGGTTGATGAAAATCCCTTCAGGTGACTACTTCACTTGTAATCCAAGGAAATAATTCATCTCGCCCATCATTGACATCTCGAACTTTTCCTTCATAAGATCGGAGAATTTCTTGCACAGCTCCTCCGACTTGGACCCGAAAATGATGTCATCGACATAAATTTGCACGACAAGTATATCTTCACCAACTTTGATGGTGAACAGAGTTTTATCAACTGAACCTCGTTTGAACCCCGAGTCCAGAAGAAATCCACAAAGAGTGTCATACCATGCTCTTGGTGCTTGCTTTAGACCATAGATAGCTTTCTTCAGCTTGTACACTCTTCCATCTCCAGTCTCAAAACCAGGAGGCTGTTCAACATATACATCTTCTTTTATATCTCCATTGAGGAATGCACACTTCACATCCATCTGATATACTTTGAACTTGTGATGTGCGGCATAAGCTAGAAAGATCCGGATGGCTTCCAGCCTTGCAACTGGTGCAAAGGAATCTTCAAAGTCAATTCCTTCTTGTTGGCAGTATCCTTGAGCTACCAACCTTGCTTTATTCCTCACAATGAATCCAATGGCGTCTCTCTTGTTTTTGAAAATCCACTTTAGTCCAATCACCTTGACACCATTTGGTCTTTCTACCAACTCCCATACACAGTTGCGTAGAAACTCATTCAATTCTTCTTGCATGGCTGTTGTCCAGTGGACATAATTGAGAGCTTCCCCAACATTCTTCGGTTCTGGAACATCAGCTACATAGCAAGAAATCATGGCAACATCTCCAGCTTGCTCGAACTCCTCTAGAACTGCCAATTCCTCAGCATATTGTGCATAAGTGTTGGATTCTTCCTCGGTTAATTCTGGATTTGCAACTCTGCTCCGTGTGCGCACACCCTCGGTTGGATATCCGATGATGTCGTTGGTGGAATGAACTTCATACCATCTTCGGTTGCGTCTTCCTTCTTCTTCCAATAGTGGCTGTTCAGACATCTGAGTTGGAGTCTTCAGAGCTGGTGATTGATCAGCTGTTGAGTCTGGATCCTCAACATTTACAATAGATTGAACTGAGTTCGGTTGGGCATCGGATGCTGATGCAGTTGGAGGGACATCAGCTGAAGTTCCCCCTATGGACGAGCTGAGGTCTTCACATTCATTTTCAGAGGAGTATGGGTCCTCATCTTCAGTTGCCCATACCAGTGGTCCAGCTCGGTTCTTTTCCCGAAAAGCTTGCGATCTGGTGAGAACTGGTAGAACAGCTGGATCCGCGTGTTGTTCCTTTACCTGTTCCCTGCACTCGAAGGTAGATTCATCAAAACTAACATGAGGTGTTATTTCCACAACACGAGAGCTGTTGTTGAAAACTCTATATGCCTTGATCCGAGCTGCATATCCAAGAAATATGCCCTTCGAAGCTTTGGCATCAAAAGTTTTCAACTGAGTCTTCCCATTGTTGTGAATATAACACTTAGATCCAAAAACACGAAAATAAGAAATATCTGGCTTTCTGCGTCTCCACAGCTCGTAGGGCGTCTTTCCCAACCGCTTGGTGAGAAGAGATCGATTCTGTGTGTAGCATGCTGTGTTGATCGCTTCAGCCCAAAATCTCTTAGGTAGTGCTGAGCTCACTAACATGGATGTGGCTGCATCCTTCAGAGTTCTATTTCTTCGCTCAGCTACGCCATTCTGTTGTGGAGTGTGTGCGGCTGATGTCTGATGGGTTATGTCATTCCTTTCGCAATACTCAATGATGGTTTCATTTAGAAACTCCGTTCCACGATCTGATCTGATAGATATGATCTTCATCTCTTGTTGGTTCGATATCTGATCCATTAGCTTGGGCAGCTCATCTCGGGTTTCACTCTTGTGGCGCATGAAGATGGTCCACGTATATCTTGAGTAGTCATCAGTTACAACCAAAGTATAATCGTTTCTATTAATGCTTTTTGGTGTAACTGGCCCGAAGAGATCCATATGGATCAGCTGCAACACTCGGTCGGTTGAGGGAGTTGACTTCAACCGGAAGGAGGTTCTAGCGAGCTTTCCCAGCTGGCATGCACTGCAGATGTGTGTTGTTGAAAACACTCGGTTAGGTATGCCTCTTGCATGTTCTTGTCTGGCAAGTCGGTTCATCGTCTTGAAGTTCAGATGGTTGAGCCTTTTGTGCCACAGCCAGCTCACATCCGAACTGCTCTTTGACAACAGGCAAGTGTCAGGGAGGCTGCTGTTCCAGTCAGCGTAGTATACATTCCCTGTTGGAGATCGATTTCCCAACAATATCACCTGCTTTGATCCGACATCTTTAACTCTGCAACCCTGTGCATCAAACTTGACAGAGAAACCATTATCACATAATTGGCTGATGGAGAGCAGGTTATGCTTCAATCCATCAACATAAGAGACATTAGAAATTGAAATATGATTGGTTTCAAGGGTACCGTAACCTCTGGTGTAACCTTTTAAGTTATCACCAAAAGTAACTGATGGACCTTCTTTCTCCACGAAACTTCCAAGCAAATCCTTCAGATTTGTCATGTGTTTCGAGCATCCACTATCCATTACCCACATTGTTGTAGACGCCTTCTTCTTCCTCAGCTGTTTCTCTTGTACCTGCAAAGAGAAACTCGCTTAGGTCCCCAATTTCAGTTGGGTCCTGGAGGGTTAGAACCAGTTTCCCCTGGAACTGTGCGTCGCTTTTCTCTGTACACTCGAATAGCCTTGTCATTCCAAATGATCTGCCCATTTTCATCGACTATAACAACACCCCGGTTATCCTTAGGCTTGTTGATTGAAATGATGCTCTATTTCTTGGGAGGAGTTGGATTTCTCCCATGTTGGGCTTTAGGAGGTGAGGCTTTCCCCCTGTTTTGATGGCAATTCTTATCCTGTTGAGTTTGTCTGTGAGGTCGGACGCCATTGTGGAATCTTCTTAGCTGATTCTGATTCCATTGCCTTGGCTGTTGACGATAGCTGTTCATGCTCGGATGTTGATTCATGTTGAGGCAAGAGTAACCATAGCTGTCGTAACTGTTCCATATAGGTTAACTCTGTTGGAACCTCTGATTGTTGTGGTGATGGAACCGTTGTTGATTATGTCGGTTGAAGCTCGGTCGGTTCTGTTGGTTCCATCTCTGCTGTGGTTGATTTGTTGGTCGGTTATCACGTCGGTTCTGAGCTTGGATATGTTGTCGATTTTGAGCTCGGTTCTGATTGCGACTCCGACGTCTCCGGTTCCTCCGTTGAGTCTTGGAACATTCCCCCTCGGTTATAGACTCCAGGGACTGTTTCGTTGGTGCTCCATCTGCAGCTCCTTTGCCTTTCTCAGCCGTAGTTGCCTTTATCGGTTGTGAGGGTGTTTGTTCAGTTGCATACTCAACTGTGTTAGGTTTGGCAACCATGACTTCCTCAGCCTTGGTGAAGGTAGCTGGTGGAATTCCAGTGTCCTTTGCCACGTCGTATCCGAGTCCAGACACATCATCCGTTTGCCGTCTGTATTTGATGAGATTCTCGATGATCTCGGATGACTGATATAGCTTTGTCAGGTTGTCCTTCTCAGTTTGAAGATCCTTGAGAAGAATAGCTATATGCTCGGTCTGGACATCTGATGTCTTCATCAGCTGGTCGATCTGAGCCTCTTGCTTGTTCAACTGTTCATTCTGTGTCTTGATCTGTTCCTTCAACTGTTCATCGGTTGAAGCCTCAGTTTGGTTGGCTGTACTCAGTTGACTTTTCAGCTGGTCAATTTCTTCAGCTTGTCTCTTGATCAGATCGTCCTTTTCGGTTAAGGAATCTTCAAGCTTGGCGAACTGGGCTTGAAGACTCTTAAACTCAACCGACTGCTGATGCAGTTTCTCACTGAGTTCTTGAAAATCATTCCAGGAGGGTTCCAACTCATCGTTCATAGATTCCTGCATGTTAGAAGTATTGGAAGAATTTAAGCGAGCAGGATTAGATTGTACCTCAATATCCTCTTGGTCGGTTCCAAGTGCCATGAGGCATTGATCCGGACTGATGACTTTGTTGGTAGAGGTCAGGTCATCCTCATCTACAGTGTCTGTGAAGATGTCCATATCGTCAGCTGCCTCTTCAGCTACCATGGCCTTATTCTTTGCAGTTTGCTTCGCTCTCAGTGCTTCTCTTTCCTTCTTTGAGAGGTCTGGGCAATCGGCTTTGAAGTGTCCTTCCCTGCCGCATTCGAAGCAACCATTGGTGACTGGCTTCGAACTGTCTCGAGTTCAGTTTGATTTATAGAAACGTTTATATTTGCCGAACCGAGTATCCATATCGGCTAACTTCTTTGACAACGCTGCAATGTTCTGTTGCAGTTCTTCTCTGCTCGGCTCCTTTGCAGTCGTGTTAGCCGACCTGGTTGGCCTTGACGATCTCGACTTTGAGTAGTCAGCTCGGAGGGCAACTGACTTTGATGCTGAGCCGACGTCCTCAATTCTATTTGTCTGACTTGAGGGCTGCGACCTCCTTCTGTTGACCTTATACTCATTTTCTTTCAAGATTGAGAACAATCTTTCAGTTCCCATTTCACCTAGGTCAGCTCGGCTCTCGTGGATATTTGTGAAAGTATCCCACTCAGCCGGTAGAGCTTGCAACACTTTGAGGTTTATCTCTCTTAGAGTGTATTTTCCTTTCCGGATGGATTGGATTCTTCTGATGATGTCCATAAACCGGAGCTCTAGCTAATCTATAGTCTCATCAGGTCACAGACTGAAATTGTCAAAATCTTGACATGCATGCGAGAACTTGTTTTCCTTTGTCTCGTCGCTTCCTTCACTTAGCGAGGCCAGGATGTCCCACATCTCTTTTGCGGTCTCACATTCCTCTATCCAGGGCAGATAATCTTGTCCAACCGTGGACATTATTGTGCTCTGAGCCCAGATATCCAGCTGGCTCACCTTGGCCTCCTCCGGAGTGTAGTCCTCTGGCTGTTTCTCCACATACTCCACCACTGCATCTCCATCGTTGGGATTTGTGGGAGTGCGAAGTATTCTGTCTCGTATGACGATTGGTCCAGATGTGAGAACTTGTTCCACCACCAGTTAGGATTTTTCAACTTTCGAAAAACTTAACACTTGAAAACAACTTCAACTGAGTAAAAGGACTCAAGTGGGATCTCACAGCTGAGTAAGCAAACTCAGCTGGAAGAGCGGTGCTGTGCGGAATGTGGTGGAAAAATAAACTCGTTAAAAACAACTCACGCAAACCAGCTCGGTTGGTCAAGAACCAAAACAGCTCGGTTGAAAAAGTGCAAAAGAGGTTTGAATACTGGTTAGTTCGATCAGTTAGAAATGCAATATGGACTGAATAAAAATAAACACGACACACAAGATTTACGTGGTTCGGAGATAACTCCTACGTCCACGGGGAGATGTGAGTCCACACACCTCAGTCCAAGTTCTTCTGGACAGAACCACTCAGCTTACGCGGGCTGAGTAACCGTTACAGTTTAGTTTCCGGGCACTAAACAGCCTAAGTCAAGTTTACGGGTACTTGATGACCTGACTACTCAATTACAGGAAGAGTAAGGTCCTAGCACACTTTTTAGGGTGTGAGAAAGGGTAGGATATCCAACTACAGCTCGATCAAGAATGAGAGCTGGATCTAAGGCTTGAACGAATAAGCACTCAACCTAAGATCAAAAACAGTTTCGAATTCTAGGAACCCTCAGCTACTAATGTTCTCTCAAATTGGAACTCTCAGCTGCTGATGCTCTTAGATGATGATTTTGCAGATTTGCTTTGATTTCTCTCGAGAAAGCTTTTGAATTTTTCGTCGTCTATGTGTCTATCTGCATCTCTACTTCTCGAATGAGAGGATGCCTCTATTTATAGGCGGAGAGAATCAACTAGTCGTTGGAGGAGCAGTTGATCTCTGATCGGTTGAAAGCGATGGCTTGTCTCTCATCTCTGCAGACTTTCCTGATATGGCATCTGTGCTCTTCTGCTTTCCATCTGAGACAGCCTTGTGTTGGGCCAGATGGGGTAATGACTGAACGGTCAAACCCTCATGTGACTTCCTTTTGAAATTCAAATCTTTGACAGTCAACTTCGGTTTGTCGGTTGAAAGTCTTGACCTTCATCTGAGTGATCTTCAGCTGATGTTCCGATCTGTCGAGCTCTCAGCTGACTTTGAACTTCAAACAGAGGAAATCCTTGTTCGGATTCTATAACTGAGGTTCTGAAACTGAACACTCAGTTGCCTTCCTTGTTTTTACTCAGTTGGGTTTGAACCCTCAGATGATTTCCTTTTCATCTGATGTTCTCTTCCTTTCAACTGTTTCTCATCTGATGAACGCTCAGTTGGTTTCCTTCAACTGATGTTCTGAAGACTTCCCCTTGTTTACATCTGAACAAATGAACTCTCAGTTGTCTTTCTTCACGACTGATGTTCTGTCTGAGTGACGCCTTGTTGCCATCTTCAGCTGGAGACCTGTAAAGATAAAATCTTAACTTTACTCAAACAGCGAGCCTAAATTCTAACATTAGGTACTGGCAACATCTACTCGGTTGGGGTCAGCCGGTTTTGGAATTCATCAAAACTTATACTAATAAATTTCCCAACATTGGCAAATAAGTATCTAATGGCCGCATGATCCGTATAAACAATGGAATTTGTGCCCACAAGATACGGTTTAAACTTATCAAAAGCATAGACAACTGCCAAAAGCTTCTTTTCGGTGGTTGTGTAATTCATTTGTGCTAAATCAAGTGTCTTGCTTGCATAATATATAACTCGGAAGAGTTTGTCTCTCTTTTGGCCCAACACGGCTCCCACGGCCTAATCACTCGCATCATACATCAACACGAAAGGCTCATTCCAATCGGGCTATATCAAAATGGGAGTGGAAACGAGGGCTTTCTTCAACCTGTCAAAAGACTCAAGGCATGCATCATTAAAGTCAAACTTAGAATCTTTTTCCAACAAAGAGCAAAGAGGTTTGGATACCTTGGAGAAGTCTTTAATAAACCTTCGATAAAATCTCGCATGGCCAAGAAAACTTCGGATAGACTTCACATTTGTTGGAGGAGGAAGCTTCTCAATGGCTACTATCTTAGCCCGGTCCACCTCTAGCCTGTTTCTTGAAACTTTGTGGCCCAAAACAATGCCTTCTTTCACCATGAAATGACATTTTTCCCAATTGAGACAAAGAGAAGTCTCTTCACACCTTTGCAAGACTTGAGAAAGATTCTTCAAAAAATCATCAAAAGAAGACCCAAAGACCGAGAAATCATCCATAAAAACCTCCATAATCTTCTCGATAAGTCTATGAAAGATCACCATCATGTATCTTTGGAAAGTCGCGGCAGCGTTGCAAAGACCGAAAGACATCCGTCGGCAAGAAAAAATCCCATAAAGTTAAGTGAATGCGGTCTTGTGTTGGTCCTCCAGAGCAATGGCGATTTGGTTGTAACCGGAATATCCATCCAAGAAGCAATAGTACTCATAGCCGGCTAGTCGATCAAGCATTTGATCAATGAAAGGAAGAGGAAAGTGATCCTTCCTTGTAGCCGCATTCAAAGCTCTATAGTCGATGCACACTCTCCAACCTATTTGCAAACGAATGGCTATTTGTTCCCCTTTCTCGTCTTCTACAACGGTTATACCTCCTTTCTTGACAACCACTTGAGTTGGACTAACCCACTCACTATCGGAGATGGCATAAATAATTCCGGCATCAAATAACTGTAATACATTTTTCCTCACAACCTCTTGCATCACTGGATTCAAACGTCGTTGAGGTTGGACCTTCAGCTTTGCATCATCCTCCAATAAGATCCGGTGCATGCATATAGAAGGGCTAATTCCCTTAATATCAGCAATAGACCATCCAATGGAAGACTTATACTTCCTCAATACCCTCGACAACTTATCCAAGTCCTCATCATTTAAAAATGTAGACATAATAACCGGAAAAGTTTCGTCCTTACCCAAAAAATCATACTTGAGATGGTCGGGCAAGGGTTTCAATTCCAAAGTCGGTGGAGAGTTCGACTTTGGCACTCCTTCCGGAACTCCTCCTTCAATAGCTGTATAGAGATATAAATATCCTAAATCCTCCAATGGAATGCCTTGGTTTGCATCCATGTAAGCAATAGACTCCAACAACTCATCACACACCTCATCCAATTCTGAATAAGAATGAATAGACTCCACAATACAATGCTCCAAAGAATCTTGAGAATAAGATGAATAAGAACTAATGAAATTACACTCTTCAAGCTCCAATTCTTGTGGCTTTTTCATGGCTTCATAGATTGAGATAGTCATCTTCTCATCATTGTAACGGAAGGTCAACTCACCATCTTGAACATCGATTAATGCCCTTCCGGTTGCCAAGAACAGTCGGCCAAGAATAAGTGGAGTATTATCATCTTTGGGCATGTCAAGTACCACAAAATCCGCAGAAAATATAAACTTCTCCTCCTTAATTAACACGTCTTCCACGATTCCTCTAAGATAAGAGATAGAACGATCGGCCATTTGCAAGGCAATAGAAGTAGGCTTCAATTCTCCAATCTCCAACCTTTTGAATATCGAAAGAGGCATGAGATTAATACTAGTACCCAAATCACACAAGACTCTCTCAAAAGTTTGGCCTCCAATAACACAAGCAATCACAAAACTCTCGGGGTCCTTTTGCTTTAAAGGCAACTTCCGTTGTAAAACGGCACTACACTCCTCCGACAAGTTGATTGTTTCAAATTTACCAAGCTTCCTCTTCCTTGACACGGCTTCTTTCAAGAACTTAGCATAGCCTGGCATGTCATCACCTCTTGCCTTGCCAAGCCTTTGAGGGTAAGGGGCTTTGACAACCACATCTTCACTTGGCAAAGAAGAAGAAGGAATGAAAGGAATAGTTTTAGAAGGTACCTCCTTTGGAACTTGAGACTTCTCCACTTGAGGAATGGGCTCTTCCACTTCCGACTCTTCATTAACAACCTCCTCTTACTCTTTCAACTCCGGATAATTCTTGTAAGTAGTTTCACTCCTCAAATGAATGGCATTGCATTGATTCTTCGGATTGACCTCCGTGTTGCTTGGAAATTGCCCCGGCTTATGTTGAGAAGCCGCTTGATTAGCCATTTGACTCACTTACCCTTCCAACATCTTCATTTGCTTAGTCAAAGCCGTGACGGTTCCTTCCAAACTTGTAACCTTTTGCCCCGTTGCACCCATGAAAGTATTTTGATTTTGGAGAAATTGCACCTATAATTATGATTGTAGGCTTGATTCCCCGGAGGATAACTCGAACGGTTGTAATTGCTATACCTCCTTTGATTGACATAATTAGCATTCTCGAATTGTGAATACTCTTCACCTCCTTGTTGAATCGGTTGAGACACCATCTTCACATCCATCTTCCCCTTCCTTTCGGCCTCATAGTCTCTCTTGAGCATGGTGAATTGCTCAAGAAGATCATCATACTTCTCATCGGAAATGGAAGCAACTCTTTTTGAAGAACTCCTTTCTTGTGGCCAATGAAAGCTATTGGCCGACATTTCTTCCAAAATCCGCACCGCTCCTTCATAAGGATGGTTGGTCAAACCACCACCGGCGGTGGCATTCACTACCTCCCGTGTATAATTACTAAGCCCTCGATAGAAGTTTAAAATTTGATGCTCCTTTGAGAATCCATGTTGAGGGCATCTCCTCAACATGTCCTTGTACCTTTCCCAAGTTTCGTAGGTTGATTCATCTCCTATTTGAGAGAAACGAGAGATGTCCGATATAAACTTTTGAGTACGAGAGGGAGGAAAATACTTAGCAAGGAATAGTCGGCACATTTGCTCCCATGAAGTGATCTCCGAACGATTGAGAGTCTTGTATTATGCTTTGGCCTTGTCTCTTAGCGAAAATCCAAAAAGTCTTAGCCGAATGACATCATTGGAGACTCATTGGATCTTGATTGTCTCGCACACATCCAAGAAAGCACTCAAGTGAGCATTTGCATCTTCATTGGGCCTTCCTCCAAATGACTCCGTTTGAACCATATTAATCAACCCCGACTTTAGCTCAAAATTGTTGGCGTTACACCGAGTGCCCCATCCCCCGTCTTGGAATTGATTGACTTGAGGCTCAAACATTTGATTGATGGGAGGTGGTGGTGGTTGATTAGCTTGCCTTGCTTGTTCCTCCATTTGTCTTCTCAATATTTGCATTTGCCGCTCCAATTCGGCCATTTAATTCGGCCCTTGATTGGCCATTGCTTTCTTCATTCTTTCTCGGCTAGCTCATTTATGGGTAACTTCGATCTCCAAATCTAAAGGAATGATTTCTCCTCCCATTCTCCATGTGATCATACACCAATTCACCTACACAAATCAACCAAGAACACACATAGATTCAAAACACAAATTAAACAAAACATTACTTGAACTAGTACTCTTAATGCAAAGATCATTAACACTATAAATTCTTAATAGTCCCCGAAAACGGCACCAAAAAGTGATCACTAGTTTTACTTAGCAAAATAAACCGCACTTTATCGGGCTATTGTAGCTAGCAACGAGTATTGTATCCTCAAGGACTATTAGCTCGAATTTATGTTGAAAACGAAATTTATGCACCTTCCTACTATTCAAGCTTTGCAAACATCATGATTGTTGATTAATTAAAGCACTTAAAAACAAGCTCAAAACAAATAAGCAAATTCAAATAGACAAAAGATTGAATAACAAACAAGGAACAAATTAAGAGCAAGAGTTGGTTCTAGGGATTCAATCCGATTCTAGATGCCTTGATTGAGACTTCTTAATTCACGCAACCAAATTTTAATCTCCTAATCGAGAAGCAATCATAAAACTATTCACTATTCTCTCTCGACAAATAGCAAAAAAAGATCATTCTATCGACTCACTCGGTTAAGACTCGAGACGACAAAACAACTCCAAAAAGCACAAAGATCATAAGCTTCCATGCATAAGATCATCACCTACTAAGTCTCCAACCATGCATGATGTGCAATTTAATTTCCATGCATGTAAAAACCTACTAAGAATTTCTACAAACATTTGGCATGCAAGAAAGGTGATCAACAATTCCCACATGAAAATAAGCTCCAAATCCACATTCAATTAAAAGAAGGCAACTAGAATCAACAAATTATGATCATTCCATCATCAAATCATCTCAAATCCCCAAAATCAACAAAGGAAATTTAGCTAGACATGAATGAAATTAAAGCAAAACAAAGGAGAATTAATTGCATAATTGAAACACTAAGAACCCAATAAGGAAATCTTCAATTAGTCTTCAAATCCAACCTTATTTAACTAATACAATGATTATCAAATGTTTTAAACTCTAAATTGAAACTTTGGGAAGGGGAAAACTAAGCTAAGGGTAGATGATCCACGTTTTGGGGCTGAGCTCCTCTATTTATAGGGTAGAAAAAGTGCTAGAGGATGATAAAATCGCGAAAAGCACAAAATCATCACATTTTGGCCGAAATTGTAGAAATCGGCGGTCTAGGCGGCCAAACCGGCCCCCTGGCCGGCCAAATCGGTGGTCCAGGCTCAGGGCACCGAGTCAACCGCCGATTCGGCTTTCAGCATGAAATGGAATACAACCTTTTTTCAGCGGTTTACCCGGCAATTCACCCCTGAACCGCCGGTTTTTTCGTGTAAACCGCCGATTCTTGACTTTGGGACGCCGGTTTCGCATTTGTGCTCCTTTTCGTCCTATTTTCACTTTTTCGTCTCGATTCTTCGACTCTGCTTTTCTACGATCCTTTTATTTCATCTTAGCATCCCTTGATAGACCTGCACACATGCACAAACTCCACCAAACGTGAAACCAAACCAAAGTGTAGGTACCAGATTCACTCGAACAGACAGAGTTGTGGACAAAGTTATGCTTAAAGAGCACACAACCTTGAAACAAAATGCAGCGGAAAATAAAGTGAACACAATGGAAATAAACTTTTCATGAGATTATTAATCAATAATCTCGCAAAGTGCCTCAGGGCAAAAACTTCACTATAGAAACGTGAATTACAAAAATCAATGTTCGAGTAAAGAGGGTCACGAAAACGAGTACAACTTTATCACAAGAAATAGTGACTAAAGCTATAACTGCTATCCTCGAAGATAAAACAAAGGCTAACTAAAAAAATTTGATCTATGAGTTCTATCTCTGAAAAGTCGTGTCTATCAACTATGATTTGATCTTTATTTATAGCAAATCTGAAACTTGGGCTTCACTCCATGTTATCCGCACAATCATCCACGTTTTCAGCCCATATCTTTCATCAGCAGTCCCCACTACAGTGTGAACAACCTTCCTGATTTTTCTCAACAGTCTTTATCATCCACATCCACGAAAATAACAGCCGCTCCCACAAATAACTAACTTGCTGACTCACTCCTTGGACTTAATCATCAGCACATTTTTCTCTTTATCTCGCTCTTCCATATTTATCATATTCTGCAACTATTTCCAACAAAATAGAAGAAAGACAAAACAATATAATAATATAATTATTAAATTAATTAATTATTATATATGTCAACATAAAATACCAACAAACTCCCCCTTTTTGTCTTTCTTCCCAAAACATATGCAAAGTGATATAAACAATGCAAATCACTTCATACGGAACTGTTCTAATAAACAATCTTCAATACTCCCCTATAAAGTACACTCCCCCTATCAAAATAATATCCAAATTCTGACATGTATCATAACCCCCTGTCAAAATACACAACAAGCTTTCAACAAAATAGATCCAACAAGAAATAAATCTCCCCCTGCACATATGATAAAAGACTTGACAACAGTCGGAAGAACATCAAGACGAACAATCCTTAGATATAAACCAATAACCAAAAGAATCAACTTCCTCTCAAAATCTATCTCCCCATTTTTGGGAAGAAAGTGGATACTTAATCTCAAAATTTGTGACAAAGTCATCAACATTTTCGTCCTAATTGTGCAGTGCCTTAAAGGGAAATATATTTACAGGGGTTTAGATACTTGAAAGAGAAACTAGAAAACCAAGGAGTTTTTGTATGGGGAATGTATAGAGTGCTTTTAAATTGGTGAGAAGATAAAGACCTTGAAACATGGAAGGCAAGAAGATTAGAGATAGAGTTGAAAAATAATAGATCACTTAGAGTAGATATGCATTAGATACTCCTACCAACTAACACCTTAAAAGTAGCAACAACCAAATTAACAGATATTTATCAATTTCGAATTTGGTACAAACAGTCTCACAACAGTCGTTATCACTTCGCTTGTAACTTTAAAGCAATTCAGATCATCACTTCTAAAACATCAAATGCAATTTTTTTTTTTAAATTTGAAGAAGGCAGATGGCGAACAGATGTATAACCAAGAGAATCTTGTATTCACCCCTTATCATAGATCTTTGATCTAATTTTATGGCTTTCTAAGAACAGTCTCGGTTTCACCTTAAAATAATAAAGCTTTTACATCCTCAAATCTGCTTATCTTCATAAACACTAAGGGCATCGCACATGATAGATTAGAAATGTGGCTACTGTTCTGACAACTGTTGTGACAACTTTCATCTAAACAGAACATAACACGAGAGACTTTCTCATATTTAAGAATCTCTCTAAAACAAGTGCTTTAATAAGGATGTCAGTTCAGAGTTTATCCATGCAAATATGCTCTAAATTTAATATCTTTTTCTCAACTAGATCTCTAATGCAATGATGTCTAAGGTGGACGTGCTTGGACATAAAGTGATAGATGGAGTTTTGAGATAGGTTTACTGCACTAGTATTATCACATACAGAATACATAGAAACAAGATTTACCATTCCACGATGATCGACTTGTTCTTTTCTTCTTGTTCTAACACCCCCGTGCACGTCTCCTATTACTTGAGTGATAGGATGATTTCTCATCCATTAAGGTGGTTCTCCACTTACAGCAGGTTGAACTTCTTTGGATAATTGACTACCTGAATTTGAGTTTCCAGTTTCATGAGTTTCAAAGCTACTTGAACTGGTAGTTGAAGTTTCTAGATTTTCATGTTCCTTAGTTCTGGAAAATGTAGGCACGACAGTAGGCTCCACTGTGGTGCTTCTATTTCCGGTCAAGTCACATCTAAAGAGCTCAAGATATGTACTTCTCTGCGTTTGGAAAAAAATATCAATATCTTCTACGAGTGATCTTTCTACAATGTCAGTGTGATCATCGAAAATAACATGCACAGATTCTTGGATGCGCCTAGTTCTCAAGTTATAAACTCTATATCCACGACTATTTAGAGCATAACCAACAAACACTCCTTTATCACTCTTTGAAAAACATCATGTCGGATGATCATCATCAAGTAGAATAAAACACACACATCTAAATACATGAAAATAATTAAGATCGGGTTTCTTACCATTCAATATCTCATATGAAGTCATAGAAGTACCCGACACGATTCAAAATATGGCATGCGGTATTAAATGCTTCAGCCCAAAAACACTTATGGAGCCTTTTAGAATTTAACATTACTCGAGCCATTTCATAAAGGTTTCAATGTTTTCTTTCGGCCACTCCACTTTCTTGAGGAGTTTTGGGGACAATAAGCTCATACATGATTCCATTCTTTACACAACAATTAGAAAATGAACTATGTTCAAATTCTTCATCAAGACATATTCTAACACGACTCACATAAACACCATACGAGGCTATTAACATATCATAAATTTCCTTAAAAACAGTAAGAGTTTCAGATTTTTTACTTAAAAACTTGGTCCAAGTATACCTAGAAAAATCATCAACAATTACCAAAGAAAACTTATTGCCTCCTAAACTTTCTATCTTCATGGGACCCGTCAGATTCATGTGTAATAATTCAAAACAATGAGTCGAATCAGAAGATTGTCCAGAAGTTGTCACCACTTTATGTGGGACTCTTACCTGCTTACCTTTTTGGCAGTCCCCACACACACCTGGATTGGAAATATTCAACTTTGGCATACCTTGAACTGCATTAAATCTTTGGAGATTCTCCATGTTGCGATAGTTGGTGTGACCCAACTTCTGGTGCCATAGTTGTAGATCATTGACCTGCGCACTAAACAACTTTTACTTTTCATTTCATAGATATTATGTGGAGATCTTACCCCAGAGATGACAAGCTTGTTGTCATCATTTACAACCAAACAACTATGTTTATCGAAGATGACTTTGCAGTCATCATCACATAGTTGACTAATGCTGATCAGGTTTGCAGTGAATCCTTGCGCATGTGATACATTGGTGAGCCTTGGGAGGTCTGGAACATCAAGAACACCTCGTCCAATAATTTTACCATTCGAACCTCCTCCAAAAGTGACTTTACAACCATCAATTCTCTGATAGTTGGACAAATGTGATTTGGTTTCTGTCATATGTCTTGAACATCCACTATCAAAATACCACAAACTGGTTTGGGGAGTTTGAGAGGCTGTGAACACAAAATTGCAGACCTCTTTGTGGACGACTTTGGGCCTCCAGATCATATTCTTTGTGTGCCCTTTTCTGAACATGGGAGCAGATTGAGTTGATTTGTTCCTTTGGTAGACCTTCTTTCTATATTTCTGCAAAAACTTGTAACAAAAAAGTCTAATATGACCTGGTAAGAAGCAGTGATAACACACATATTTTCTATCTCGTTTCCTTTTAATAAAGTGAGCATCATGCTGTGATTCACAAGTTTTCACAAAAAATTTATCATGAGTTGACACAGTTTCCGGGAAAATAGTTTTCACAGTTTTATCAACTCCTAATTCATATGAGTCTGCCTTATCTAAAACTGAAACATCAACACATTTTGACTTACTTGTATTGAGCTTTCTCAAAAGCTCATTTGCACAATCGAGTTGTGTATTCATAGCTCCAAGTTCCATCTCCTTTTTTGTGTACATCACTTCTAGACTAGCAAGTGACACCTTAAGATCAGTGCTCTCTTTGGTAAGCAATTGCACAACCTTACATTGCTTCCTCCATTTTCCTAGCAGCTCTTCATACAAGTCCCTTAGTTACACCAAAATCTGGATCAGATCTTCTTCACAAATGTCTCCCTTATCATAGGGTGAAATCACATCCATTGGTGTAGTAAAAATAGGATCGATGCCACTTAGTATGTCAAGTGTATGGCTCTGATACCAATTGTAGGTATCAGATTCACTCGAACAGAAAGAGTTGTGGACAAAGTTGTGCTTAAAGAGCACACAACCTTGAAATAAAATGCAGCGGAAAATAAAGTGAACACAATAGAAATAAACTTTTCATGAGATTATTAATCAATAATCTCGCGAAGTGCCTCGGGGCAAAAACTTCACTATAGAAACGTGAATTACAAAAAGCAATCTTCGAGTAAAGAGGATCACGAAAACGAGTACAACTTTATCACAAGAAATAGTGACTAAAGCTATAACTACTATCCTCGAAGATAAAACAAAGGCTAACTAAGAAAATTTGATCTATGAGTTCTATCTCTGGAAAGCCGTGTCTATCAACTATGATTTGATCTTTATTTATAGCAAATCTGAAACTTGGGCTTCACTCCATGTTATCCGCACAATCATCCACGTTTTCAGCCCATATCTTTCATCAGCAGTCTCCACTACTGTGTGAACAACCTTCCTGATTTTTCTCAACAGTCTATATCCTCCACATCCACGAAAATAGCAGCCGCTCCCACAAATAACTAACTTGCTGACTCACTCCTTGGACTTAGTCATCATCACATTTTTCTCTTTATCTCTCTTCCATATTTATCACAATCTGCAACTATTTCCAACAAAATAGAAGAAAAACAAAACAATATAATAATATAATAATTAAAATTAATTAATTATTATATATGTCAACATAAAACACCAACATAAAGTAATGAAATCAATCCAAAACTCGACACATTTAGAGGATAAAGCATGACACAAAATGGTAGAAAACGTGTTTAGTTGCTACGAAAATAAGTGTTTATCACAAACCTTAAACTCACAACCTCACACATTTTACTTTAATTCTCCTCAATATTTAATTCAAATATTGCTCCAAGAATTCATCAAAGTAGGCACCACTTTTGTGGCTTATATATAGGACTATTTAGGTTATCTTAGGAACTTCTAGGAGGATTAGAACTGGACCTTCTAATATAATTTAATCCAAGTATTTAAGCCATAACACTCTTAAATTATATTAATATTAATTCACTCCTTTAATTAATTAATATTGCACAACCTGTTCAAATCCCAATTTACGAATTGGGCTCATTTCCAGTTAATTATTTCTCGTGTTTAATATAAGGCATGTCCATCAATTAAATTAAACTATTGACAGCTTTCTAATTAATAAATATCTTATCTAAGAGTTGTACAACTCAACTTTATTATTATATCGGAAATTAATCCACTTGCAAGATTTAATATAATAATCATTTTGAGCTCCTCAAAGGGACATCATATATTAATTATCATATATATTTATTACCCAAAATATCAAGGATATTGAGTTTTCAATAACTAACTCTCACTCATTGATAAATCAAAGCAATAATTATTATAGATTTATAATTAAATATTATACAGCTAGAATTAAGAAATAATAATTAACCAAGATCTTTAATCATTCACTTAGGTCAATATAGGGTAATTAATCTCATCATTGATCCAGTTCAAGTATACAAAATACACTAACATAAGCTAATAGCCAAGACCAGTTACTTCAAGCTTATATTACAATCTATCAAATAATTATCCATCAATTACTTACATTGTGAACTCATTTATTACTTTATAAGCATTACAATAATATGAAAGAATTCCTTCTAATGCAGGACTCACTATGGGTACAATGGGTACATGGGTTTTATATTAAAAATCAGAGCATTCGGTCCATGATAATTCCTTCTTATGCAGCCTGGGTAACTAGAAAGATCGTAGAGGCAAGGAAGTATTTGGAAGATGGGTATAATGGAGAGGAAGTGTATCAATTGCAGAGATTTTCAATCAAGAAAATGTATATTCGAATGCGAGGAGAAGTTAAGAGAGTCCCATGGAAAAAGATGATATATAACAATAAAGCCCGACCAAAGTGCACTTTCATAATGTGGTTGGCAATCTTGAATAGGTTGGCAACTTGTGACAGACTTCATGAGATTGGCATTGTTTGTTAGCCAACTTGTAGCTTATGTGGAACTGAAAGGGAAAGTTTGGCTCACTTGTTCTTTGCATGTGAATATTCAAAGCAGATATATAAAGGATTGAATGATTGGTGCAAGATTCAAAGAAGAGACTCGAGTTAGGAGGTGGACATGCAGTTTATTATCAGGCAATGTAGTTCCAAGTCTGGGGTCCAAGAGTAGGCTTCTATTGACTATAGCTGTCTATTTTGTTTGGAAGGAGAGAAATGAGAGAAGGTTTCAAGGCAAGAAGAAGGAGGCGTTAGAAGTGCTGAAGCAATGCAAATGGCATGTGGCTTTATGCTGCAATAAGGACAAGAAGCTAGCTAAATTAATGGTAGGAGTAGCTAATAGCTGATTAGTGGTAGTTTGAGTGTGCTCTAGCTGTTGTGTTTCTAGTTTGTAATGCTCAAGTTTGGTGAAATAAAATCTCTATTTTACAATATATATATATATATATATATATATATGAACTTCCTTCTGACACTACACACTATATCATTTAAAGTAATTGGACTATATTTGTATAACCATAACACGAATAAATATGCAAATCATGCGACAATAATATTTTCATTAAATAGGAAATAATAGCCAATATACAAAACATCAATTAAAACATGTTTTTCCGTATATAACTCCAACATTGTGACTGAATATACTCTCACAAGATCCCTACCTATGTCAATATAATAAAATATTTTACACATATCATGGTGAAATAACACGTTAGTTTGTTTTAACGACACAATTATTTTTTTTTTAATTCGTGGGAACCCACAGCCGTTAACTTAGTGCGCACTAGATAAATTCCCGTCCTTGTACAGTAACCTGTAAACCACACAAGACGTAAACCACATCTTTCAAGTACAAGTGAGACACGACCTATAGAGGCGTTAGTGGGGATTCACTACAAGAAATACGCAAATCTACGACGGAATATTCCGTCACTGATATATAAAATTCCGTCGCTATTTTCATTTTGCAGTGGATTCACGACGACACTGCAACGCTGTTATTTTCCTCGACGCCGTGAAAAATAACAACGGAATTATAATTCGTCGCAGAATTTAACGGCTGAATTGAGTCGGATTTTCCGTCGTAGAATTTTAGTCGCCATTTTAGTCATCCAAAACTGGCGGCTGTTTTGTGGCGGACTATTCCATCGCAGATAGTAACAGAACTATTTCCACCACTATATTTTGGCTGGTTATGACCATATTTTCCGTCACGATTCCGTCGTTAAATATTTTTTCTATTTTTTTTTTTTATATTTTGTTTCCTTTTTAATTCCTGTATTTGAAATATAATAAATGTTGCTCAAACTAAAATTAATTATGTTCAACCTACAACATTTATGGAAGCAAATGAAATTCTTCATAATATAGTATATGAAATTGTTGCAGATTGTAACAAGGTTGATTAAGTAGCTGGTATGTACGATACTCTTCAGAAATAAAACATCGTAACAAGCATTACAATAATCAGCATGGTGAATGTAAAATTAATCTACAGAAGATGGTTAAGTCTCTCCTTCATCTGTGCATGCTCGACAACTTGCCTCTCAACTGCTCTTGTAGCCATTGGCGAAGCCAGGGGGCAATGGGGTCACTGGACCCCCTTGGACTTTTAAAAAAAATACCTATATATATATATATATGCAATATTGTTGCCGTCGGAGAAAAAGAAAGGAAGATGAGTAGGGATTTGAGAAGTAGATTGCAATCTGCAGAGGAAATTAAAATGGATTGGCAATTTGGGCTAAAATTTGGGCCCAATAACATTAAAAGCTATGAGCTTTTGTACTATTTTATATATTTATTATTTTTTCTTCCATTTGGTAAATATACAAGAAAAGAGAAATTAATACATAATATTATATTTCTAGTTGTTATTCGTAGTCATTTTCTATTGTTCCTTTTCAATTTTTCGCATAATATAGAGATCTTTTCAAAAGAATGCGTACTGATTTTTATATTTTTCATTTTGAGTTCGATAAACAAAATTTAATCTTTTTACATTGATTTTATTTATGGATTTCAAATTTCCTCTCATAAACATTGCTTAACTATACATAAAACAAATGTGATTTACATTATTTTGTTAGGTGTGAATATATAGTGTAAAAAATGATATCACTTAGCTACATGAGATAAAGAAAATAGACATTTTTATGTAATTTCATTTTCAAAAAATTATTAATTATATACTATTAATTCAATAATATGTAAAAAAAATCAAAGAGACATTAACAATAACAGAAAATTGTTTACTTTGAAGCAATCATATTATTCTTTGTTTCTTTGTTTAGTTATGTAAATTAAATGATATTATAATTATGTTAAAAATTATTATTTATTTTATTCAAAAAAAAATTGGACCCCCCCTAAATCAAGATCCTGGCTCCACCACTGCTTGTAGCTCGAGTTCTTTTTGTTAACATTCCTTCCGCTCATCATTTAGTTAAGCCTGCAACTCGTTTATATGTTCCTCCATAGCTGATGTGTTGAACTGTGATGTTATTGAACCGGTTCTAGCATCAGAAAACAAAACTGACCTCCCTCCAGTGCCAAACTTTCTTTTTCTGTTATTGACTATTGAAACCTCATGAAATATCACGTTCATGTTGACCTCTTATGGTTCACTAGCATCTGGCAAAGGCTGACTCATAGTTGTTGCCCTATCGTATATCTTCTCCAGCAATCGAACACAATTAATTATCAACTATATAGCAAAAACCAACAGGCAGACCTTCAATAAGACTTATCAAAATGCATATAACTTCATTAAGAATGCTTCAAATCACATAAGGATCATAAGCATCAGAAAAAGGTTGACAAAGTAACATTAGTGATGGCACACCTTTTGTACATCTTGGTTGCCTAGAAAGCAACCTTGCTTCAGCACTCTAAGTGCTCCTCTGTCTGGAAGGCAACCTTGCTTCAACACTCTTAGTGTTGGGGAAACATGCCCCGAGGTATCGAAACTTGACTTGAGGGAATGTTACCTCTCTGGAAACTTGTCCTGAAGGTAACACTGTCCACTTATACTTTATCGACAGGTGATCTAAAGTATAGTACGAATTTGTCTTCTCGAGGCATAAATATCCTAGAAAGATGTCGATACCTACTTATCACATCAATCAAAGTGGGGAAGTTTTTCCCACCAAAGTCGGTTAGCAGACTTCCAAAGTCTCCCCAAAATACCATAAATACCCTTACTTTTATAGGTATATATACAGATTTCGCTGCACAACAGCAGGTATCAACTTCATTATCACGATCTCTCTTATACGATAGAACTCGTTGAATTCTCTCAAGCTTTCGTGTTCTACACACACTGACTTGATCGTCGGAGACGCGACGCCGGCACACAACCCGACGTTACGTTTTGCAGGTCGGAGCTCAAGGATTAAAACCACGTGGAGAAGCTCTTCTCAACATAATCTCGTCGATACAAGGTACTTATTATGTGTTAATGATCCTTGAACATCGGTATGTTTAAGGGTTACAAATCTTGACGCCATCAAACACGTAACCCAAAATAACTACCATTTTAAGGAAGCTAAATAGATCTACCATTTGCTTCGAATATTTCAGAAACAAAAATTTCGCAATATTGCCATACATATTACTAAATTCTGCAAGCTGATCATATATGTCACACCCCGACTCTGGTAGTGCGACGAACACTAATAAACCATCCAATAGCTCAACTCACAATGGATTCATGCTTGGAAAAATAAGGAAATATTAACTGAAAGCGGTAACGAACATAGGCATGCTTTCAAGTTACATAATAAAACTAACGAGCATAGATAATTTACATAATGTATCCAAGAAGGAATAAGTTTGTCAAGTTCACATCATACGGGAGTAAAGGAAAAGCAATAAATTGTTTCGAGCACATCACTCTTGAATTCAACAAAATATCAGAGTAATATCCAAACATATTGAAAGTAAATATCATGCAGCGGAGACATCAACTCAATCCAAACAACTACATGTATGGAGACATGTAATTGCCAGCTAACTTTTGACTCAACCAAAAAGAGACACACCACCAAGCTGTCCACGCCATCCACATCCCGCTAACCTGCACGTTTAGAAATACATGCAGGGCTGAGTACTTCGTACTCAGTGAATACATTGCCAAAAAATTTTAAAAACTTGCTCTTAGAGCTATATAATTGAACTTGCCTTGCCACAACATCATAAGCATTAATAAGATTTAAAACATTTTACTTGTGAATGCAAAATCATTTTATTTTCTAAATGGACTGCGCAGTCAAAACATAATACTCAATAAAGGCATGTATCATCTACCACATCAACTTTATGTCGAGAAGTAGGCCTCCTTCTCAAACACTTTGACTGGCTAAACCAAAGTAAAGCTCACAGTCACCTCAAATAACTCAAATACCACACGTGGGTTCATGTCTTTCACAGGGCAATAATATCTCAAGCAGATGATAAAGCATACCAACTCAAATAATATGGCAAGTCAATTAATCTAAAACTCACATAATAATAACAAATATTCAAGACGCACTCGAACAATCTAAGCTTGAGTCGC
The DNA here is from genome assembly GCA_029490685.1 of Schizonepeta tenuifolia. Classification (NCBI taxonomy): domain Eukaryota; kingdom Viridiplantae; phylum Streptophyta; class Magnoliopsida; order Lamiales; family Lamiaceae; genus Schizonepeta; species Schizonepeta tenuifolia. The sequence continues at coordinate 10,910,171 of CM055958.1, read as the reverse complement.
AACCCAACGCTCACCTCTCTCCCAAGTATTTTTATATGAATAAACACTCTCAAGTACAATACAAAAAATACTGTCTCACGAGAAGTATACTAGCTATGAATATAATGAATATAGCTAAAATAGTGGCAGCCTCCAATTAATGTTGATGTCGATATATATAGGTCTTGAGAAACCCTAGATATGATCTCCACCGATTTGTCCTAGTTTCCTTGTAAATAGAAACTTCCTTTGGAGGCTTATCTTGTGAAATAAACAAAATCTTCAACGGATATGATCTTCTCCGCGTCAATAACAGATAAGGAAAAGATCTCCGCATAATCCGTTTAAATAAGAAAAGAATCTTTCGAATCTATTCCAACCTGTTCCACAATACTCTAGTTGCATGTTGTGTCAGCACACCTTGTAACATTTCAGTCTGGTCTCCTTCTACATAAATTTGCCAACTTGATTAAGCTGCATGCTCGAATCTAACAATCTCCCCCTTTGGCATTTATGTAGACAAAACCATAATCCAAGCATTCAATAAAATCAGAGTGACAATCTTCTTCAAGCTTAGCATCAAACAATCAAGCACATATGAAGATGGTATGGAAGCTCCATCTCAAACTAACCTTGGGACTACGAAATATCTTCCAGAATCATAACTCCCCCTCAAACTGAACTTGGGGAATTGCTTGGAATTAAACTCCTTTAACTCAATCAATAGGGAATCTTCAAAACAACTTCATTTCATTAGAGATAGAAACTCCTTATAATAGCAGAAACATCAACATATAAACAACCAAGAAGACCAAGAAGACCAAAACAACCAAAAATAGCTACCACTCCCCCTTTTTGTCTTACATGAATGACAAAATGCAAAAGGAGGGTGACACAACCATCGTTTAAGCTGCAACAAAATACAATTTGTATTTCACTCCTAAGCTTACCCCAAAGAACAACTAGATGGCAAGTACAGGGTCGATCCCACAGGGAGTTGTTTGCGATAATCTCTGGTTGGGGTACAAAAAGGTTGTGTTGAGTATTTATCTACTATAGCCTTGGGCAACTGACACTATCACCTTTGGCAAACTGCTGAATGTAAATAAGTGTAACTTGACAAGCAAAAAGATCAGTATAAAAACAATCCAGATTTAGGTTTCGAATCAATGAGTATAACTTTATCTCGATCATTGGTTCAAAGATATTTGTTGCGTAAGTGTCAGTGGTTATAGGCTAAAACTATGCAGGGTCCTCATTGTCATGCCGCCACGTACGCCACATAGTCCGCCCAGCTCCATCCTTATGTTTAAGTCTTGACACACCCTAGCCAATCCTCTTTCTTGCCCAAAAGTCCTGGGCATAACACCTTATCAAGCGCATGTTGGTCAAGCAGCATTTGGTTCTAGATGGGCCCACTCCGGCGCAGGTGAGATAACGACGATCTTTGTCCGACATTCACCAGCATTGACACATCTTAGCAGGTCTAGGCCAAGGCTAACAATTCATTCTTGCCGCTGTCAAGGAACGTAAGGTAAGTACGAGAACTTCTTGATAACCCCTCTGCGATGTAGGAATCCGTATGTGCCCAGGGCTCGTTGACCTTTCGAGTTACCTGTGACCACCAAACTTCTTTGGAATCGTTGCCCAATGCCTCGGGAACACACTTATATACAACTATCAAGAACACTAAGACCTCACAAGATTTACAAGTTATACATCATATCATCTACCCTAAACCTGGATTTAAAGGCTTAGCTAGACATAGGTAAATAACGAAAGCAAAAGAGATAAAGAAAAACATACTTGATTTAATACTGATAAGCAAAACATGTTCTCCCTATTGGGACTTAACAATAAACGTAAATTGTATCTAAGAACATGAACTGCAGAAAATAAAAGTGTTTAGTAAAATCGTGCGGTAAGATAAAAGTTGTAAAAGTGTATCTTGCGCTTTGAATGCATGCATATATAGATAGTACAAGAACTAGGGCAAACTTACAAACGGGCCTTCTAGAAAACGGGCCGGCTGCTTACATGTAAGGATCAATGGATAAGGTTGGAAAGATCTTCTTTATTATCGCTAAAATGGTGCTGCTGTTGTAGTAGGAAACATCGATCGAATTCTTGTGCTTCAAGGAATTTGTTTCCTTGTAGGACTCTAACAGCTGCATCTTCACGTGCCAGCACCGTTGCCCAAGCTCTGCACTCTGACTTCCCCAATTTCTCTGCCATCTCTTGTCCATGACAGTCTGCACCTTGCCTTCTGGAGCGAAACATACAATCATCTATATTGACCATACCATTGAAAGTGGAGCAACTCTTCATCTTGATTTGGACTTATGCCCTCGGTAGCTTGAGCCACGAGCACGACTACTATGTTCATTGCATCGTATCGCCAGTTTCTTCTCTTTTTGCATGTTTTGGCTCCAGTCTTGCCCAATTCCTGCCTTTACTTGCCCTGCCAACTCAAGTGTCCTCCCAGACACAAAACAGACACAAAAGACACTAATACAGACTCGATCTAGACCTAAAACACACATGAAAAGAGCACAAAATATGGGCTCGTCATACCCACACACTTAAAGTTATGTCTGTCCCCAGGCATGGTGTATGGCTTGCCCAAACAAAAGAAAAACAGAAAAGACTCAAGGACTTGACTTAACACACAAATAGAGGTTAGCACAACATAGGATAAAGAAATAAGATAGAGCATAATCCAGTTCACATACAATTCAAGCAAATAAACTAGTCCAAGCAAATCATCAAATAGGTAAAAAATGAACAAGTGAGCATTTTCAAGGATATTCCTCACCAACACTCTCACTCTTGTGTATGAGGTAGTGTTTACGCTCAAAATATGCCATTCTACACCACACCATAGGCTTACCTGCCTGTTACTCTCTCCACCTCTTAGACTAGGTTTCAAAGTACTTATCCTTAGGACTTTTATTTGGTTATAACTTGGCTTTGGCAAGGGTAGGAAGTATTTGGAACGAGGCTTGGGTCATTCGGACTTAGGTTGGCCAAGTGGAGCGGCCAACCTTAGCTTCTTTCTCTCCATTTTTTCTTCTTGCGGGCCTTAGCACAACTTATTTAGGACTTCTTCTTTTTCTTTATATGTTTTTTCTAAGTCCTCTATTAACTTGCCCTTATATTTCTTTTAAAGGCTCAACTATTCCTCCCTTTCTCCCTTTATCTTATGTACCTAAGTTCTTATTGACCGGGTAGGATATAGTATATAGGCTGCACATATCTGAACAAAGAAATTATAAAAGTCAAATGGGCTTAACAAGGGAAGTTCAATTAGGCAGGCTCTTTGGCTCAATGGGGCTCACAGCATAAATAACGCGCCTAATTCATCTAAGTTCTTCTAGCCTAAGTCATTGAAGTCTCAAGGAGTAAACAGACAAGTTCTAGGTAGCATCCAAACAAACATATCATAAAATCACACAAGAAAGAAACTGTTTGATCAATAACAGGCAGTGTAAAGCTCAAATCCTCACAACGACATGTGCACAAGTTCGTTCGTCATCCCTATCTTCATATGATCATGCTTGGACTAGAACACAAAAAATTCTCTCATCATATAACTCAGAATCAAATTATGCTCAGACATTATCTAATCATCCTAAGCATGCTTGACCTCTAGAATGCACACAAAAGAGATCTTCATACTGTCAAGCAGGATAGCAGCAACTCAGTCACTCGCCAACTCTAATAAAATTCATACACCAACTCTGGATAAACCCTCTCTTGCCACTCCAAAAACTTCTCCCAACCTATCGCTGCAAAATACCCATGCACTTCTTCCCAGACCCCCAACTCCTCCAATACGCTCCAATCAACCAATTTGGGGAGAATGATTACCCTCCTTGGCATCTTCCCTATTCCACGATTAGAGGCTCTGCCCGACACTGAGATGCACCGCTTGGGTGGTGCAGATACCACCTCTTTGCCCTTAGCGACAGACCCTGCTCCTTTGGCCTTTTTGGTTGGGGGTTCCTCCATTTCTTTCTTAACTTGTTCATCCTCTGTAGACTCTGAATCATTTTGCTTCACCAAAATCAGATATCCCTCTCCATCCCCAACGGGTACATTTTTCTCCTGCTCCAGTTCCTTGCCAAACGAACCGCCTGCCTCAGATGCAGCGGTTCCTTCCTCATTAAGTGACGGAGCAAGCATGTCCGTAAGTAGTCACGCACCATCCTCCTCTTCTTCCATGTGAGAAAAAGAACCAGCCATGGGTGAAGATTTGGGTAAAGTTTTTCGAGTTACTTTGGTGGGGGTAGAAGTGTTAGAAATAGGTTTGGGTGACTTAGGATTTTTGGCCACCTTTTTCTCTAAGGCTTTACTGCTGCATGTGTTCTTCATTGTGAGAGTGGTGAGGGGGGTTTTGTTTTTGCAAAAGTAGAGAGGGTGAGGGAATCGAAGAGTTTCGGTTTGAATTTAGAAGATGAATGAAAATTGTGAGATAGAGATGTAGTAGTAGGCCAAAAAGTATGGTATAGGTGTGTGACTTGGAAGTTACAACAACTGCCAGTGGATGTGACATGCTGACGTCATCCTCATTTCCCTGCTATGCTTATCTCGCATTCACCGGGCTCAGCCTCTCCTCGACCAACACGAACTCTTCACTTGCCTATCCTCTCTGTGTAACTGCTCTGCACACATAGACACAAAACGCACTTCCAAAACAAAAACTACTATCCTATGATTAGAAAATAAAAAAACTAAAATAAAATCACGAAAAGAAAATACGGAAAAGGAAAAACTAGAAATAAAACTCACTAGGTTACCTCCTAGCCAGCGCCCTAGTTTACGTCATGGGCACGAAGTAGCCATGCTTGCCCCGAGACGGGCATCATCACGTAGACTTCCTCTTTCTCCACACCCTCATCCTTTTTGTCTCCATAGAAAAGCTTCAAACTCTGACCATTGATCCTAAAATACTTGGAAGACTTCGGGCAATAGATCTCCACAGACCCATTAGGAAATTAGGTCACCACTTCATATGGCCCAACCCACTTCGACTTAAGCTTGCCCTGCAAAAACTTGAACCTTGACTGATATAACAGAACCGCTTGCCCAGGCTCAAATTTCTTTGCCTTGATCAACTGGTCATGAGCCTTCTTCATCCTTGTCTTGTACAAAGTAGCATTATCATAAGCCTCTATTCGAATCTCCTCTAACTCTTGTAACTGCAGCTTCATTTCCTTGGGAATATCACTCCAATCATAGTTAAACTTCTTTACTGCCCAATATGATTTATACTCTAATTCCACAGGCAAATGACATGGCTTCCTAAAAATCAACCGGTACGGTGACATGTCTAAAGGTGTCTTGAAAGCTGTGCGATAAGCCCAAAGTGCATCGTCCAAGTGCAAACTCCATTCATTTCCATTTTGCCCAACTGCCTTCCTCAATATGGTCTTGATGATCCTATTTGTCAGTTCTGCTTGCCTATTGGCTTGCGGATGGTAGGCAGTGGTAACTCGATGATGGACTCCATATTTTTTGAACAGCTTGTTAATGGTAGCATTGCAGAAATACGACCCTTGATCACTTATAATTGCTCTAGGAACTCCATACTGATTGAAAATATTCCCCTTAAGAAAAGTAGCAACCACATGAGCATCATTTGTTGGTGTAGCCTTTGCTTCTACCCATTTTGACACGTAGTCAACTGCCAACATGATATACTGATTTCCTCTTGAGCTGGGCAAAGGTCCCATAAAATTCACCCCCTATATGTCAAAGATCTCCACCGGCATGATCGGGGTCATGGGCATCTCATCCCTTATAGTTGCATTCCCTTCTTGTTGACACTTGAAACAATTCTTTCACCATTCATAAGCATCCCTAAAAATCGTAGGCCAAAAGAACCCACAATCAAAAATCTTTCTTGCAGTTCTTCGGTGCCCAAAGTGACCTCCACATTCCCTGTTGTGGCAATGCTTCAAAATACTCTTAGTCTCTCAGCCGGGCACGCACCTTCTTAATCCTTGGTCAGCACACTTCTTCCATAAGTAAGGATCATCCCAAACATACTTTTGGCTCTCCTTGAGAATCTTCTGTCTTTGGTAGTATGAAAGGTCGTTTCGTACCTCTCCCGTACTCCTAAAATTGACAATGTCAGCATACCAAGATTTTCCATGAAATTGGGCTCCAGTCATGTATAGATGCTCGTCAAGAAAAGTCTCCGTAATGGGCACAGAGTCTTCTTCTCTGACTATCCTACTCAAGTGATCCGCCACCAAATTCTGAGCTCCACTTTTATCTTTAATCTCCACATCGAACTCATGCAAAAGCAAAATCCAACGAATAAGCCTTGGCTTAGACTCCTTCTTATTCATTAGGTATCTCAGCGCTGCATGGTCAGTGTAAACAATTGTCTTGCCCCCTAGTAGATAAGATCTGAACTTTTCAAAGGCAAACACAACCGCCAAAAGCTCTTTCTCCGTGGTGGTATAATTGATTTGTGCTGCATTAAGAGTTTTAGAGGCATAATATATAACATGGCTTTCCTTACCCTTCCTTTGACCAAGCACTGCTCCCACGGTATACCCACTTGCATCACACATCAGCTCAAATGCCATACCCCAATCAGGGGGTTGTATCACAGGTGCCGTGACCAAGCATTCCTTCAACACGTCAAATGCCTTTTGACAATCTGCATTAAACTTCCACTCTACTTCATTTTGGAGCAATCTCGTCATTGGTTGGGCAATCTTGGCAAAATCCTTCACAAATCTCCTATAGAATCCGGCATGTCCCAAGAATCCTTTTAATTGCTTGACGTTGGTTGGATAGGGCAGCTTCGAGATGACATCAATCTTCACCTTGTCAACCTATATCCCTCTTTCTAAAATCACATGCCCAAGCACGATGCCTTCTCGTACCATGAAGTGACATTTTCCATAGTTCAACACCAAGCTCTTTTCCACGCATCTGCTCAAAACCAACTCCAAATGACCAAGACAAGTCTCAAATGATTTTCCATAGACGGTGAAATCATCCATGAACACCTCGATGCAATTCTCCAATAAATCTGAAAATATGCTCATCATGCACAGTTGAAACGTGCCTGGGGCGTTGCATAGACCAAAAGGCATACGGCGATACGCAAACATCCCGAATGGGCAAGTAAACGTTGTCTTGTCCTGGTCTTCTTTGGCAACCCATATCTGCATGTATCCAGAGTATCCATCCAAGAAGCAAAAGTGCTTGTTCCCTGCCAATTTTTCTAGCATCTCGTCTATGAACGGTAAAGGAAAGTGATCCTTCCTATTTCCTTGTTAAGCTTCCCATAGTCAATACACATCTGCCATCCCATTTGGAGTCTTGTAGGCACAAGCTCGTTCTTCTCATTCTTAACTACTTGTATCCCTGACTTCTTGGGCACCATGTGTACCGGACTTACCCACTTACTATCTGAAACTGAGTAGATAATACCCAAGTCCAATAGCTTGAGTAACTCCTTCATAACAACTTCCTTCATGGCTTGGTTTAACTTCCTTTATGGATATCTAGTCGGCTTAGCATCGTCTTCCATCAAGATATGGTGAGTGCAAAGAGATGGACTAATGCCTTTGATGTCGGCAAGGGTCCAACCAATTGCATCCTTATAGCGCATAAGGATATCTCGAACTCCCTCTTCTTCTTTTTTGCTCAACTCAGAACTTATAATCACTGGCAATGTATTATTCTCTCCCAAAAATATGTACTTTAAATGGATGGGAAGAGATTTAAGTTCCACCTTGGGTGCACGAACAAGTGAAGGCATCAATCTATCTTCATCTCTGATCTTGGGTAGGGCATATGGGGACAGACGGGGTCCATCCACTTCCTTCGCTCCTAAGTACTCCAAAGCTCGACTAACCTAGAAAGAATTATCCGGGCTCTCTTCAACTCCTCCTTGAATGACTGCATCCAATGGATCTTGACTTCCAAGAAGAGGGACTGTCTCTTCTACTGTTTGATCAACGTGGTCAATGTACTCGACCATCTCCGTATCTTGGGGGTGCTCCATCGCCTTAAATAAATTGAAACTAACTGACTCCCTATCAAATTCACATGTTAGTTGCCCTGAGTTGCAATCAATTCTAGTCTTGGCAGTCTTCATGAATGGCCTTCCCAATAGCATGACCGATACTTAAGCTCCCGTCTTGCCCATGTCAAGGACATAAAAATCAGCTGGGAAAATTAAGTCCTCCACCTTGACTAGCACATCTTCCAGTATGCCCTTAGGGTACACATTAGACCTATCCGCCAATTGGATAACCACCCTTGTAGGCTTGAGTGGTCCCATAATATCTTTATCGTACATGGACAGCGGCATCACATTGATTGACGTACCTAGGTCAAGCATGGCACGTTCCATCTTCATATCACCAATTACGCAGGGAATGGGAAACATCCCTGGATCTCCACACTTGTTGGGCAAGTCTCGCTTCAGGACTGCTGAAACACTCTCTCCTAAGAGAACCTTAGACTCGTCCACGCTTTTCACCTTCTTTGAGCAAAGCTCCTTCAGAAATCTTGCACACTTGGGACTGTTGCGTAGTGCCACGAGGAGGGGCAGGTTGATCTCTACTTTTTGAAAGATCTTGAACATCTCGTGCAACTCTTCATCCTTTTTATTTCTTCTCAATCTCATAGGAAAAGGTGCACGAACAACAGGATTAGGTTTGACATAAACAGATTTTGGAATTTCTTCCTCGCCATCCTTCTCCTCATCTACTTCCTTCTCTTTCTCCTCATCTAGTTCCTTATCCTTGCCCTCTACCTCTTTCTCTTTTTCCTTGGGTAACACAGTGTCAGAATCCGGCATCTGCACTCTGTCGGGCAACGTCTTTCCTTCTCTCAGGGTGAATGCATTAACTTGGGCCTTAGGGGGCACTTCAGGTTGGGCAGGCAATTCACCTTGCCTTTTCTCAAATCTGGACATAGCATTGACCAAGTTAGTCTTTTGGTTGGTCATGCTCTGAATGGCTCACCTTGTCTCCGTCCTAAACTTCTCAAGAACCTGCTGCACTCTGATATTGTCCTTGGCCAAGGAAGTTACTTGGTTTGTTAGGCTTGGCCTATTCTGATTTGTAGGAGGATATTGTTGTTGCTGATGTGGTTGAACTTACTGCTGTTTCCCAAACCCTTGGTAGTTATTGTTTCCATACCTCAAGTTCTCATGATTCCTCCATCCTGGGTTATAGAATTACGAGTTTGGATCATACAGCCTCACTTGGTTGTTATTGTTGAACCCAATTGCATTGACCTCCTCTTTCAAGCTTGGGCATTGATCCGTAGCATGCGTGATTGCCATACAAATTCCACAAGATCTTACCGTATTCTTATTGTTGCCTGATAAAATGGTTACCAGGGCATCCATCTTGTTGAACATCTGGTCAAGCTTATCCTCCATATCAGTTGAAGTCGGTGGGGCTTTAGCTGCAGTTGTTGTTAGCTTGGGCAATTCTCCCCCATCGTCCCTCAGCTCCTGTGTCATCTTAGCAATCATCTTGAACACGACACTTTGTTGTTTTCTCATAACTGACCCTCCACAAGCTGCGTTGACCAATGCCCTTTCACTCGTTCTTAGTCCCGCTACAAAATATTGGATCAAATCATGTTCCGCAATTTTGCTAGCATCTGCTTGAATCTTTAGAAGTACGAGTAAAAATCCTCTCCAATGCCTATCTTAATGCATGTAATCATCTTTCTCATCTTCTGAATGCAGGCGGCTGGAAAGTATTTTTCTAAGAATTTCTGCTGCAGCTCTTGCCAAGTGGTAACACATCCTGTGGGCAATGAATAAAGCCACTCCCTTGCATTGTCTTGCAAAGAGAATGGGAAGGCAACGAGCCTTACATATTCGCTCAGATTTCCATCAGTATGGATGGTTCCACAAGCCATCTCAAAATCTTGCAAGTGTCTTTGAGGATCTTTGCATGGGTGATCGCTAAATTTGGGTAGGATCTGAATAAAGTGGGACTTTAGTTCCCATCTTCGCGTGGGTGTAGGCAAAGTTATGCTTGAAGGCCTAAGGTTCATGGTGTTGGGAAACACCATTTCCCTTAAGGTTTTCTCCTCCACCACCACTGGGTTCTGCATTGACGCTTCGCTTTGATTATCTTCTTTTGCTTCGCTTAACAAGGAAAGTTCTTCCTCGTCAAAGGTCTTCTCTGGAATTCCTTCAAATGCCTCTTCTTTCTTTTTCTTCTTTGCTCGAATCTTCCTCAAGGTCAGGTTGATGTTATCATCGTACCACGTTTCTCCTTCCTTCCATGTAAGGCTAGTTTCTTGCATAAAATAAAAACAAAGAAATTAGAACAACAGAAATTACCACTGTAATCAACTCCCCGGCAACGGCGCTAATTTTTTACGCAGCTATCATTTAAGCTGCGACAAAATACAATTTGTATTTCACTCCTATGCCTACCCCTAGAAACAGCTAGTTCTCAAGTACAGGGTCGATTCTACAGGGAGTTGTTCACGATAATCTCTGGTTGGAGCACAAAAAGGTTGTGTTGAGAATATATCTACTATAGCTTGGGCAACTGTTACTATCACCTTTGGCAAACTGTTGAATGTAAATAAGTGTAACTTGACAAGCAAAAAGATCAATAATAAAAACAATCCAGATTTAGGTTTTGAATCAATGAGTATAACTTTATCTCGATCATTGGTTCAAAGATATTTGTTGCGCAAGTGTGTCAGTGGTTATAGGCTAAAACTATGCAGGGTCCCCATTATCACGCCTCCACGTACGATACATAGTCCACCCAGCTCCATCATTATGTTTAAGTCTTGACAGGGACACCCTAGCCAATCTTCTTGCTTGCCCAAAAGTCCTGGGCATAACACCATATCAAGCGCATGTTGGTCAAGCAGCATTTAGTTCTAGATGGGCCCACTCCGGCGTAGGTGAGATAACGAGGATCTCTATCCGACATTTACCAGCATTGACACATCTTTGCAGGTCTAGGCTAAGGCTAACAACTCATTCTTGCCGCTCTCAAGGAACGTAAGGCAAGTACGAGAACTTCTTGATAAACCTCCTGCGATGTAGGAATCCGTATGTGCCCAAGGCTCGTTGGCCTTCCGAGTTACTTGTGACCACCAAACTTCTTTGGAATCGTTGCCCAATGCCTCGGGAACACACTTATATACAACTATCAAGAACACTTAGATCTCACAAGATTTACAAGTTATACATCATATCATCTACCCTAAACCTAGATTTAAAGGCATAGCTAGACATAAAGTAAATAACGAAAGCAAAAGAGATAAAGAAAAACATACTTGAATTAATACCGATAAGCAAAACATGTTCGCCCTATTGAGACTTAACAATAAACGTAAATTGTATCTAAGAACATGAACTGCAGAAAATAAAACTATTTCAAAGTGCAGAAAGTAAAATCGTGCGGTAAGGTAAAAGTTGTAAAAGTGTATCTTGTGCCTTGCATGCATGCATATATATAGAGTACAAGAACAAGGGCAAACCCACAAACGGGCCTTCTAGAAAATGGGCCGGCTGCTTCCATGTAAGGATCAATGGATAAGGTTGGAAAGATCTCCTTCCTTATCACTAAAATCGTGCTGCTGTTGTAGTAGGAAACATCGATCGAATTCTTGTGCTTCAAGGAATTTGTTTCCTTGTAGGACTCTAACAGCTGCATCTTCACGTGCCAGCACCGTTGCCCAAGCTCTGCACTTTGACTTCCCCAATCTCTCTGCCATTTCTTGCCCATGACAGCCTGCACCTTGCCTTCTGGACCGAAACATACAATCATCTATATTGACCAAACCATTGAAAGTGGAGCAGCTCTTCATCTTGATTTGGACTTATGCCCTCGGTATCTTGAGCCACGGGCACGGCTACTATGATCATTGCATCGTTTCGCCAATTCCTTCTCTTTTTGCATGTTTTGGTTCCAGTCTTGCTCATTTCCTGCCTTTATTTGCCCTGCCAACTCAAGTGTCCTCCCAGACACAAAACAGACACAAATGACACTAAAATAGACTCGATCTAGACCTAAAACACACATGACAAGAGCACAAAATATGGGCTCATCAGAGGGACATAAGATCAACGGGAGCAGCTAAATAGAAAGAGATTTGGATCCATCCTTCTTGTGACGCTTTGCATTGCGCTCCAAACTGTTAGCAGCTGAGTCTTCTTCCTCATCTTCTTCCTCTTCGTCCTCTTCTTCAGCCTCTTCTTCCTCAGCACTATCACCAAAGTCCTCCACTTCCTTCTGCATCCTCTCAAGCTCATCATTAAACTGAGCATGAGGGTCAAGTTCTTGCTCATCATCTCCAGAAGGTTCTCCAATCTCAGTAGCTGAAGCAGAAGCATCATACAGCAGCGATGCAATGGAGGCTTGCCTCATCTTGATAATCTTATCAAGTGAATTATATTCTCTGGTCAACTCTCGATGTATCCTGGCAGTCAAAGCATGTGCCCGAGTAGGGAGAAGCTCAGTAATTGGCACAGATGCCTTGTATCGAGTCTTCAACTTCTGAACATGGCCTTCAATATCACAAAAGTGATGCACCTCATTGAATAGCTTGTTGTTGAAGATAAAAGGACTTGGATCCTTGGCCCAGATGTCACAATCACGAATTACCTCAGGCATTTGGGATTGAATTATCCCAAAGATCAATCTGGGATATCCCAAGCATCTTTCTTTCTCTAGCTCCTCAGCATGGTTAGTCACATGCTCAAACACAATTTTCCCAAAATTGAACTTCTTGAATTGACCAATCTTAAACAGAATGGTGGCAAGATGCTTACCCACCGTAGAGGTATGTCCAGAAGGAAGCCAATTAAACACTGCAATATTGTGCAGCACAGCAAACTTCATAGTAAGATGAATCCCACTAATACTATCACTATTGGTAGGCCATCGCCGATAAAATCCCCCAGTCAAACCCTTAGCAACCTCATCAATCGAAATCTCCTCATCCTCATCATCATAATCATCACGGTTCACAAAAGCATTGATAATTCCAGGCGAAAAATCAATGTAGTGACCTCTTACATAAGTCTTGAAACACTTACTCGAAGTGTAATTCTTGATGCTCTTGGAGAGATTGCAGTAGAACTCCAAGACGATTGATGGCATGAACCTTCGAACAGGAAGGATAGTCTGATCCTACTTTGCTTCCTTCAGCAGCTTCAACAATCCAGTAGCCTCCAGTGATTGAGGCTTGACAAACTTCTCCACCACAAACTTCTTTTGCAGCACCGTACCCCATCTCTCTTGATGCTCATCAGACTTGAACCTTTGATCCTTCCCTCTTTTTCTTTATACCGTGGCCTCATGGATTTTTTCCTTTCCTTTTCCCAAGGCTACAGTAGCTTCTTCAGCATGTTTCCTCAACTGAGCCCGTGTATGCATGGCAGGATTGGGCTCGTTGATGATTAGGGGTGGCAGGGTAGCTCCCCTTTTCTTTTGAGCGATCTTCTTGACCGTCTCCTTCTGTTTTGACTTTCCAGCCAGCTTCTTCTTTTTACCCTCCTTTGTAGGCTCCTTTTGTAGAACAGAGTCTTGTCTGATCCGCCTCATGTGTATCCTTTGGATATAAGATATTTGGACAAAGTCTCATACCACGCCCTTGGAGCTTACTTCAGACCATATAAAGCTTTGTTGAGCTTGTACACATGGCCAGGATAGTCTGGATCTACGAACCCTGGAGATTGCTTCACATATACATCCTCATGAAGAATGCCATTGAGAAAAGCACTCTTGACGTCCATTTGGTACAATTTGAAGTTCAAACAACAAGCCATACCCAACAATAATCTGACAGCTTCTAACTTTGTCACAGGAGCAAATGATCTTCAAAATCAATACCTTCTTTCTGTGAGTATCCCTGAGCCACAAGACGTGACTTGTTCCGAGTAATAACATCTTCTTCATTGGCCTTGTTTCGAAAAATCCACTTGGTCCCAATAACCAGCACATCAATAGGACGAGGGACCAATTCCAACACATTGCACCGTACAAACTGAATAAGCTCTTCTTGCATAGATGCGATCCATTCTTCAATCTGCAAGGCTTCCTTGACATTCTTTGGAAGAATAGTAGAAACATAACACACATAGGCGAGATTTGCCACCATTTTAGCATAATCTCATTTAACATTGCGAGTTAATCTTCCTCCTCTAGGATCACCAAGGCCATTAGAGATGGGGTGATCCTTTGAGACTTTTCTGGATGGAGTGAGATGAACAATAGCATTCTGTGTGGAAGAAGCAGGAGCACTACGTTGATCGGAAGTATCTGAGGCAGGTTGTGGATTAGAATTTCCCTCCTCAGCTGCTGCTACCTACGGATTAGTTTGTTCTAGAGTATTACTTGTATCTAGCTCAGTAGTTGGATTAGATGACTCCAGCTGATCTTCTTCTTCCTGTTCTTCAGATATAACATTATCATCTGTGAACACTACATTAATGGATTCTATCATAGTCTTCATGGTCTTGTTAAAGACTCTGAAAGCCCTGCTGTTTCTAGAATACCCCCAAGAATATTGCCTCAACTCCTTTATCATCAAGCTTATTTCTTTGAATTCTATCATTTAGAACGTAGCAAACCGTTCCAAATAAGTGAAAATGCTTGAAGTTGGGTTTTCTGCCTTTCCATAATTTATAGGCAGTCTTATCAGTCTTGGGTCATAAGTATACCCTGTTGACAATTTAGCAGGCAGTATTCATCGCTTCAGCCCAAAACCATTCAGCAATGTCTTGAGCATTCATCATTGTTCACATCATCTCTTGAAGTGTGCGATTCTTCCTTTCTACGACTCCATTTTGTTGTGGAGTTATGGGGGCAGAGAATTCATGAGCAATTCTCTACTCATTGCAGAACTCCTCGAAGGGTCCCCTTTTCAAACTCCTTGCCATGATCACTTCTTATGCGCTTCAAAGGGGTTTCCTTTTCCACTTCCAGTTTTAAACATAGGACTTTGAAATACAAAATATACTTCTTTTTGGTGATGCTTTCAGTAGACATGGGACCAATGAGATCCATGTGCATTAGATCCATAATTTTGGAAGTAGTAAAACTCTGTACCTTCTTATGACCAATGTGCACTTGTTTTCCAACTTGACAAGGACCACATACATTGCCTTCGAAAATCTGCATTGAGGAAAGATCTCTTGCAGCTTCAACCTTAATCACCTTCTTCATGTTTATGAAGTTAGAGTGTCCCAGTTTCTGCGACAGATGAGCTGGCATGGAGACACACTAACTGAGCTCTGGCAAGATAGCATCGATCTGCAGATCTATCCCTGATCAAATAATTCTCTCCATTCTATGTGACAATACAGTGAGAAGAGGTGAATCTCACATCTAAGTCTTGATCACATAGTTGTCCAATGCTTATCAATTTGGCCTTCATTCTGTCCACCAGAAATACATCCTTTAAAGGAGGAAAACCTGGAACATCTAGTGTTCCTCTGCCAATGATGATTAGTTGTGATCCATCACCAAAAGTCACGGTGTCATTAAAGCTCTTCTTAACATTTTTCAAGAACTTTGGATTTCCAGTTATATGCCATGAACATGCACTGTCCAAGTACCATCTATTATCAGCTCTTGCCCATAGAGCCTTCAGAGATACATAAGCCATATAATTTCTTCCGTTTCCTGGCCTTCTAGTGCTATGATTCATGGTTCTTCTCCGATCTGCCATATAGAAGCTGCAATTAGGTCTAATATGACCTGGTCTTTCATAGTAATGATACACTAGAGAATAATAATCATTATATCTTTGATTGTTGAACACATGACTCTGTCTATGTGGAGCAGTATGAGATTTCCATGCTTGTCTCTGATGTTATGGTTTTCCACGACGGTTCTTTTTGACTGCTTGTTTTGGAATCTCCTCATCCTGCTTTTTGTTGTCATGAGTTCCTTCAGCTAGCTTTTCCTTTTTCAGGAATAAAGGATGTCCTGGTTCCTGTATTTACTAGTCTCCACGCCTTACTCCCTTGATAACCTAAGCCAGCTTTGCTTGTGTTTGGTTGACCAACCTCAAGAATTTGATCAAGTTGAGCAATACTATTGGTAATCATCCTTACCACCTTGTTGATATGATTGAGTTCATTTGCTTTGAACACATTATCTTCTCTGAGATTTGAATTCTCCAGAAGCAACGCATTGTTCAGAACTTTTAAATTATCCCTTTCTTGACAAATATCAACTATCTGAGATTTGACAATCTTGTTATCCTCTTCTAATTCCTTGATCTTGGAATTGAGTTCTTTGTTGGCACCTCTAACCTCCTCACATTTGGCTTTGAGATCTTCATAGATCTTTACTAGAGTGTCCTTGTCCACTTCTTCTTCATCACTTTCTTCATCCACCTCTTCTGGCTCGGGTGGAGATTGTTCTGAAGCCTCTGATAAAACTGCTATGTAAGCCACAACATTTGATTCTTCCTCGCTACCACTGTCATCATTTTCTTCATCGCTATGTGTGGCAACATAGGATTTGTTCTCACGTTTGAGGAAACATGGACATTCATTTTGAAAGTGTCCATAGCCATCACATTCGAAGCACTTTGGACCAGACCTTTCAGTGCGAGATTTCACCCACTTGTTCCTTGAGGAAGTGTTGACAGATTCTTTTTTGGCCGAGCTGTTGATGGAGCTCTTTTTCATAGGTCTCTTGAATAGTTTGTCATAGTTTTTGACAAGAAGAGCCAAGACTTCATCTCCACTGGTTTTGTTTGAAGGCTCAGATGTTGGATCAGGATTCCAATTGTAAGCTGCAAAGACAACTCCTTTTCTTTTCTCAGAGCTCTCGTTCTGCTTTCCCATTTCAAATGTCCTTACAGAGCTTATCAACTCATCCAATTTGAGTTCAGAGACATCTTTAGCTTCCTCTATAGCAGTTACCTTATATTCAAATCTATTCGGAAGGGATCGAAGAACTTTACTGACAAGCTTCTCGTTGGAAAATTTCTCTCCAAGATGAAAACTTTCATTTGCAAGAGCTACCAGTCTTGACTGAAATTCACCGATGTTTTCAGTCTCCTCCATTCTCAGATTTTCAAACTGTGAAGTCAGTTGTTGAAGCCTTTGACCTTTCACCTTCTTGTTTCCCTCGAAAGTTGTTTCAAGAATGTCCCAAGCTTTCTTAGCAGAGGTGTAAGTGGAGATTAGAGCAAATATCTTTACACTCACAGCCGATTGAATTGCACTCAGGGCTTTTTGATTCATCCCTGACCATTTGATCTCAGTTTCACTCCATTCCTTCCTTACTTTGAGATCAGTAGAATTTTCTTTGACTGGAGGGGTCCATTCTTTCTCTACCGCATTTCATGCAGTTTCATCAATAGATCTTATGTAAGACATGATTCTTACTTTTCAGTAGCCGTAGTTCTTTCTATCCAGCAATGGGGGTTTCATCATGGCATGACCATTCGTAGTCATTGTGGATCAGATGCAGCAACAGAGATTTGCGGTTGTCCCGGGATCAACACCTGTGAAGTCGGTGTACCGCTCTGGTACTAATTGAAATATTTAATCTAACAATTTATGCATGTAAATTGTATCCGTTACTGCAAAACTTAGCACAGAGACTAGAAAAGAAATTAATGAGTATGCTAAGTTAAGAACACACAGAAGTGGTAACCCAGTTCGATTAATCAACCTACGTCTGGGGGGCCTTCCTGCCCAAGAGAGAATCAATCCACTATTGTAAGTTGTAGTTACAGACTCTTACACATATAGTTTGTCAACCATATAAAGTCTCCTAACTCACACACTTCCCAACCCAGCGTGAACTAACGAATGTTCAAGATGCACTCGAACAATCTAAGCTTGAGTTGCAACCCAACGCTCACCTCTCTCCCAAGTGTTTTTATATGAATAAACACTCTCAAGTACAATACGAAAAATACTCTCTCACGAAAAGTATACTAGCTATGAATACAATGAATATAGCTAAAACAGCGGCAACCTCCAAATAATGTTGATGTCGATATATATAGGTTTTGAGAAACCCTAGATATGATCTCCACCGATTTGCCCTAGTTTCCCTGTAGATAGAAACTTCCTTTGAAGGCTTATCTTGTGGAACAAACAAAACCTTCACCGGATACGATCTTCTCCGCATCATTAACAGATAAGGAAAAGATCTCTGCATAATCCGCTTAAATTAGGAAAGAATCTTTTGAATCTGTTCCAACCTGTTCCACAATACTCTAGCTCAGACTGAAGAACGATATCTCCATTCTGTGTCAGCACACCTTATAATATTTCAGTCTGATCTCCTTCTACATAAATTTGCCAATTTGATTGAGCTGCATGATCGAATCTAACAAACATATTTGGACCTTTCCCATTCGAATTTTCATTGAATCAAAGCAGCTTCAAGTGCCTTATCCGTTTAGTTAAGAGAAAACGAAGAGAAAAGATGAGGACGTGTGATGTTCGAATGCACTAACTTTGATATTATTTCATAATTTATTTCAATGATTCATACATTATGTACAATAGGATATCAGGATATGCATATTATTGTACATATAAACTTATATTCTTTATGTCGGTAAATTTAGCCCCCACACCACAACGTATCGGCCATTTCCAATTTGCCATCTTCGAACATTTGAAACGGAAATCCACCATGCCGACAAATCATTTTCCCTTTTTACTTTACTATATTTATTATTAAATATTCATTAATCTCTTTAGTGAAACCTAATTATGTAAGGAAATAATAAACCATTCATTTAAGACAAATATTAACATACTAATGTCGTTGAGTGTCCCCCAACTATTTAAGCAAGAGACCTTGTATTAAACCGTCATACATATCACAAGAAGTTAGATTCCTTAATAAAAAAGAGAGAGAGAAGTTAGACTTCATTTAAATTTGGATCCGAATTTTAAATTTGAACCTGAATTTTGACCCGTCTGAGAGATTTATCCTTTAATCTGGCTGACACGAGACGTTCCCATTATTTAAAGAGGTAATATGGTAAAATATTGCTTTTTTTAATAAAAAATTGTTAAAATATCACTTACAAAATAAAAGTATCCATATAGCATTTTACTTTGTTAAATATCTATAATACCCTTAATAAGAATATAAGAAGGCTAACTTTAATTTGAATCATACGTGAAGATTAATTTTATGTGTGAATTTCCGACGGTAAAATTTTTCAACACCGACAGTGTGATTTTTTTGCGCGGTGGTGCGATCACCGACGAAAAATTTCCGGCGAAAATTTGAATCATACACGAAGCTTAACTTCATGTATGCATCATACATGAAAACTAATTTTCGTGTATAATACAAATTTGAAATGTTTGACGGCGAAAATTTTCGTAAATGATGCATACATGAATGTTAGTCTTCGTATAAGATGCATACATGAAAGTCGGACTTCGTGTATGATGCGTACATGAATGTTCGTGTATGATGCATATATGATGCATAAATGAAGTTAGGCTTCGTGTATGATTCGCCGGAAATTTTCGTCGGAAATCTTTGCCGGAAATTTTGGCTAGAAATTCACATAAAGTTAGTATTCGTGTCTGATTCAAATTAAAGCTAAACTTCTTGTATATCTATAACGGTATAAAAGATATAAAATAAACAAAAAGGACATTCAAACACTATTTTTTTTTCAAAGTGATAAAATTCATCCTTTATTTTTGGAAATGATTATTTGGACTTTTCTCACTTATTTAAAACTGCCTCCCAACTTTTTCTTGTTGCCACCGCCACTAAAATTCATGCAAGAAAACTCACCGCAACGACAAAATAATTCTCGGAGGATTATGATTGTTTTTTTGTTTTCTTTAGGTTGGGACTCTTCCACTAAATTATTTTATTTTTTAATAAAAGGGAAAAAGTAGAGAGAATAAGTAGTGTGTTCACTCCGATTCATTGATAATGTTCCTCTTTTCTTTTCCGTCCGTCCCATTGGAAATGTCCCCTTATTATAAGTGGAAATATTTAATCCTTTAAAATAGATAGAGCCTACTATTTTCTCTCTTTTACTCTTGTTTCTTAATAATGATGTCCATAAAGTAGGAGACATTATCAATGGATCAAAAGGAATAGTAGTAATAATTTATAATGGGCACTAACTAGGAAGGAGAGGGTGGAAGGCAAGTTAGGGAAGTAGTAGTGGTTGGCTTCTAGAAAGAAAGGAAGGGGTTTTGCGTTGTGGAGCAATTCAAAGGCGCAAATGATTGATGTTTTTTCAAATCTTTGACGTTTAAGGCACAATAACCCCTCCCTTTCCTTTTAATTTATTTATGGACCCCTCAATTATTTTGGAAATAACTCTTCAAATAAACATTTTTTTTTCAGCAAAAAGAATAAGTTAGTACTAGTATTTAAACACATACTGTATTTAACTGTTTAAAATTAAATTAGTGTAGGAATTAACATAAAGCTTATGGAAATGGGTTGGACTTGATAAGATACGCACGTAATTTATAATTGGTAGTGCTATTTGGACACAATATGGTCAACCACATAAATTAAAAAAAGTAATATATGTTTTGAAAAAAAGAAATATACCCTAATTAGAGAATCAAACCTCTAAGAGCAAATGTGATTATTTTTATTTTTATAATTATAATTAACTTTCTTTTTTTTTCGCATGAAGCCCACCACAGTGTGTTCGAATAGAATTATTGTTAAAATTCATAAAAATCTTTTTAGAGAGATATATAAATTCTAGCTACTTGAGAATTAAAAAATCATATCTATAATGGAGAATATTAAACCTTATTACTCTATCATTAATCACTATAATTCCATAGTTGGGTTATTCTCATGAGTTAATCATTTAAATTAGTATTAGTATTACTTTCGATCCCATCTGTTAACTCTTTTTTTATTTTATTTTTTCAATTCTATTCAAACAAATAGGCTAATAGCACGCACCACTTAATTCGTGAGATAGTAGTGTAGCATAAGATACCTAATCTTTTTTTTAAGACAATGAAATTATGTTAGCGTTTGAATTATATACCGTTTGCGCTTCTCATATATTATAATTTTATTTTAATACCAATGTCTTGTAGTAGAAAAAAACTATTTTTTCTATTAATTTATCATTTTAGTCAAATATATTGAAAAACAAAATGAATGTAGCCATTATCTAAGCAACTGAGAAAAATTTTGATTGATTTAGTTCATATCGTTAAACTGAAGTGACATGACTACTACTAGTACAAAACAAAGTTTTTGTTTAGCAAAAGTGAAGTTTAGATGCATTTTAGCAAATCTTTGATAACTGGGATAGGATATATGTGTTATTGTAATTAGTTGATAACTTAATTTTGACAAAAAGCTCAATCAATTGCTAAAAGTAGCCATAAATGACAACTTTCTTTCTCTAAAAAAAAAAGTACAACTTCAAATAATTTACCAATATTGTTAACCATTTTATCTTTTGCTTATTAAGCAAGCATACTAAGTGTCCATATATTAATGCGATGCGCCATAAACATAGTACTGTTTAAGAATCGAGAAAATGAAGTGACACAGCGATTAAAAACATGTGTAATTATTAAGATGAATACACTAAAACAAGCGCAAAATGACAAGTATATATGAGAGCAATAATGAGATGATTGAAATGAAAAATAACTAGTACAAATAAAATCAATCTAGGGAACAATGCAATTAGACAGATTGCATGAAATGAAAAGAGAGAAAGGAAAGAAATGGAGAGAGAGAGAGAGAGAGAGAGAGATGGTTGAAAAAGGTGCAATGGATGATTCATAGTAGAAAAATCACATGATTAATGGGTTGAATGAAAGGGAAAGTTTGTGTCTTACCAGAAAAAACAGACCCCTAAGATAAAAGTTGAAAGGGGCCTTTCACCCTCTTCAATCTTTCTTCACCCCCATCACTCTTTTATTTTCCATTAATTCATACCGCCTAATATAGTATGCGTGATCAATTGATACTTAATAAATTGATGTAACTACCGCTACTAACAAGGCCCTTGATTGAACTCTTACAAATAGAGCTATCCTTTGATGTTTACTTAAAAGATTAATAATGTATGTATTTCTCGTGAGTTGAAAGAGAGTAGTAGTTTTTTCTTTTCTTTTTTTTTTTTGAAAGACATGTGATTTCGTGTCGATTTAAGATTATATTAAGCAAAATGTTTTTTTTTTCTTTAAGAAAAAGATTTTAAGTGTATACAGAATTCATCACTTTTTTCTTTAATTGCTTCCAGGAGTTGCGGACATATGGTATTGTATTCTCAAACTGTAATAGTATTAGCGTTTTTCTGCATAACGCAACTAATATTATTGATTGATATTCTTACCACTTGCAGACATTAATGAATTTATTGCTAACACATATTATCACGTAATGCTTATATGAAAAAAGAAACATACTATCATTAATGACTTTAAAATACAAGAACTGTGTCGGTTAAATTCACAGAAAAGTATATAAAATCTAACTTCTATAGAACCCATGATAATATTAGCAACAAATTTTAGTTGAGATTGTCAATTATGTGTCGCAAATGTCTTTCTAATTTCTACGAATACAATTTAAAATCAAATTAATTAAAAGACTTTTTTTATACCCTGACATATCAATTACTAATGTCTTTTAAAATTTTACTGAAAAATAATCACTCTAACATGATAAAATTAAAATATTATTCACAAACTTAAAATTATATAAATACTGGTCATTTCTTATGAATTAAAAGTAAATCGACCGATTAATTATAATATTACATTAAAAATTTCCGTGCCCTGCCTTGTACGGACATCCTCTCCTAGCGTAGGTTAGCTAGATATGGCTATCGTGCGCACTTTCCGATGGCACGAGGAAGGGGACGAACTCGGAAGTTGGATCTCACGGCAACGATGCAGAGGACTCCACCAACGACAGCTACGGTGATAGGGCGAAAGATTACTGACTTCTGCACCAAATTCTACTGAAGTTGAGCGAGCTAACCTCCAATGGAATAGTAAACCTTGATTTTCCTGAATCTTCAACGGCAAGTGAGAAGCGGGAAGCACATCGTCGAGCTGCCATGGAGAATCAGGAACAACTGAAGATGTAATGAGATCCATCTCCTGCAAAAGATACCACCACCTGCAAAACGAGGTATGAAGCTTGACTACGTAGCACCTACTTTGATAGATGGATTGTCTGTGCTTGCTTAGCACAAGATGATGTTGAGATTGAGAATTCTAAATGGAAAACTGCGATCATATTGTATGTGGTAGAGAAGTCTCCTACCATTAGATATTTGCATACTTATCTCACACAACAGTGTCAATGTATGGATCGTGAAATATTTTATCACAATGATGGCTACTTTATTGTGAGATTCAAAAGCATGGAGGAGAGAAATGCTATGTTGTATGACGAGCCTCATACTATAGCTAATAGGCCTGTTATTGTCAAGGCTTGGGATGCAGGATTCAACTTCGAAAATGAAATACTGAAAGTGATCCCTATATGGATCTAGCTCCCAAATCTCTCCCTCAACTGCTGGGGTGGGAAGTCTCTAAGTAGGATAGAGAGTATCCTAGGCAAACCGTTGTATGCGGATGAATTTACTACTAATTAATCAAGGATTTCATTTGCAAGATTGCTGGTAGAAATAGATGTCACACAATCTCTTAAAAACCAGGTGATCATGGAATGAGAGAATGGTGCTAGAGTTGAGCAAAAAGTTCTTTATGATTGGGTGTCTCATTTCTGTAAGCAATGCCAGGTTGTGGGACATAAATGTACACCAAAATTGAAAGCTCAAGCCCCACCGGTCAAGCAACAATGGCAAATTAAACAAGGTGATAATCAGGTTGCCAAGCCAGTAGCTCCCCAAGCAGATCAACCAGCTGGCCCAGCAAATAAACCTATTCCTAAAGTTGTAGATGAGATATGGACTGTAACTAGAAGGACTTTCAGCCATGTAGTCAGTGAGGAAGCAAGCAAGTCAGTTTTATCTGGTAACTCTTACCAAATCTTGACTGAGCAGAATACAAGGCTGAAAGATTGCATAGAGGGCGGGGACCTTTTCCCCTTTGTGGAAACATGAAGCTCCTTATTTGGAATGTGAGGGGTGATAACAAGCCCTTCAAGCAGAAAGAAATAAAGCACTTTCTGCATAGCAAGAAGTTAGATCTTGTATGTCTTTTAGAAACTAGAGCGAAGCAGGCAAAATTCCCTCAAATTTCTAGCAAATTAAATAGGAAATGGGACTATATTCATAACTATGCCCATACTGCAAATGAACGCATATTGATGGATGGAATCCTCAAATAGTAGCAGTCAAGGAAGTTGAAGTCAATGCCCAAGGCATCCTATGTGAAGTTCTTGATCTTTTAAGTGGCAAGAGTTTCAACTTTATAGCAGTGTATGGATTTAACACCATTGAGCTTAGGCTATATATGTGGAATTTCATCAGCTTTGTTTGCCACAGACTTGATGAGCCTTTGTTAATTGGAGGAGATTTCAACTCCATACTGAGTATTGATGACAGACTCTATGAAAATCAAGTAACTGAAGTTGAAATCAAAGATTTCCAAGGATGCTTTCAAGAAAATGATCTCACGGCTTAAGAATGATAAGAGGAAGATACATTTGGTGCAATAATCAATCTGGTAAAAGTAGAATACACTTTTTAATTGACAGGTGTTTAGAAAACTCAAGATGGTGCAATAAATTCCCCTCTATAATCAGTGAGCTCCTTGAGAAAAATGTTTCTGACCATTTCCCTCAACTGTTAGATTTGAGTGCTGAAGAGATCAGAAAAAATACTCATTTTTTATTCTTGAATGTTTTAGAGGACATCCATATTTCTATAGCATAGTATCTGGAAATTGGAACAAGCCAAGCCAAGGTAATCAACTCATACATATCTGGGAGAAGCTAAAAAGTTTGAAATCCCCTCTCAAGCAGCTCAACGTTCTTCACTTCAAGAGTATTGCTGAGAAGTTGGCCCTGGCAAGATAGCAGCTTATTGATATTAAAAAACAACTCACATCTGATATAAGCAATGAGCAACTTATCACTGCAGAAAAGCTCAAAATATGGGACATTGAGAAGTGGAGTGGGATTGAGGAGAAAGTGTGGCAGCAGAAAGCAAGAGTTGATTGGATATAACTTGGTGATTCTAACACCAAATTTTTCCATGCTTAATCCAGACATACTACCATAACCATTAAAGTCCTAGTAAGGTCTGATGGTTCTAGATGCACTATTCATGATCAGATTAAAGAAGAAGTGAGATTATTTTATTCAAATCTCATGGGCAGTGCAGCTCCCATCTTGCCAGTAATAGACAAGGATATTGTAAGTAGAGGTCCTAAACTAATTCATGAGCAGCAGCTTCAACTTGGCAGTCCTTTCACCAATCAGGAAATCAAGGATGCAATTTTCAGTATGGATTCAAATAAGCCTCCTAAAGTTGATGGATTTAATGCTTTCTTTTTCAAAAAAGTTTGGGGAATCATAGGAGAAAGAGTTACTGCTGTTGTGCTGGAGTTACAAAAAATTGGATTTATACCCAAAAGAGTATACAAAACTCTCCTTACTCTCCTCCCAAAAATGGAACATGCTCAATCTGTCAATGACTATAGACCTGTTGCCTGTTGTAATGTCCTCTATAAGATCATTTCCAAGGTCTTAACCAACAGAATGTAAGGGGTATTGGGAGAGATCATCAGTGAACATCAGTCTACTTTTGTCAAGTGAAGATCTATATTTGACAACATACTCCTGAGTCATGAGCTAGTGAAAGGCTATAACAGGAAGAACATATCACCACATTGCATGATCAAAATTGACATTCAAAAAGCTTTTGAATATGTGGAATGGTCGTTCATTGAATATCTTATGCTTAAACTGGGATTCCCCTATACTTTTGTCAATTGGATCATGGCCTGCTCAGGTCAGTCACCTATACAATAAATATTAATGGAGATTTGATTGTTCCATTTGTAGCCAAGAGAGGTATAAGGCAAGGCGATCTCATTTCACCATACTTATTTGTCTTGTCTATGGAATATCTCAACTGATGCTTGATGGAGCTGAGAAATGATAGAGGGTTCAGATTCCACCCTAGATGCAAAAGATTTAGGCTCTTCCATCTCTATTTTGCTGATGACTTACTCTTATTCACACGAGGGATCTCAATTCAGTCAAGCAATTGATGAAAGCTTTGGAGAAGTTTTCTTCTGCATCTGGACTCAAAGCCAATCAAAGAAAGAGTTGTATCTACTTTGGAGGAATTTCATAAGCTGCTCAAATGCAAATTTCATCTGAATTTGGAATGACCAAGGGTGAGTTGCCTTTAAGCATTTGGGAGTCCATCTTTCTACCAAAAAACTCTCCATTCTCCAGTGCCAACCTTTAATCAAGAAAATCATGGCTAGGTTAGAATGCTGTACTGCCAAATTGTTTTCTTATGCAGAGAGACTTCAGCTTATAAAGTCAGTGATGCTTGGAGTTCAAATCTACTGGTGCTAGATCTTTCTTCTTCCTATGAAAGTTCTGAAGCTAATCCAAAGCACTTGTAGATCTTTCTTACGGACATGAACTGCAGGAATCTCCAAGAAAGCTTTAGTTATGTGGGATCAGTTGTGTTTGCCACAAAATGCAGGAGGCTGGAACATAGTTTGTATGCAAAAATGGAATAAGACAGCAGTGTGTAAGCTTCTTTGAAATGCAGCTCAAAAAAAGGATAAGCTTTGGGTCAAATGGTTGCACGAGTTCTATATTAAGGGCAATGATCTCACTACCATGAAGCTCCCTGATCAAGCTTCATGAGTAGTGAGAAAGATCATAACTTCAAGAGAATACTTAGAGGAGGTTTCAGATGGTATGAATTTGCTACATCAACAAAACTACTCTCTTAAGCAAGTCTATCATCAAATGCGGGTTGTAGGAGACCGGGTGCCATGGAATAAGCTGATTTCCAACAACATTGTGCCTCCAAAATGTGTATTCATTACTTGGCTTGATGTCTTGGGGAGGTTGACAACTTATGATAATTTGATGAGATTTGGAATATTCTGTAAACCTACATGTTGTTTGTGTGGCCAAGGGGATGAAACCCTAGATCATTTATTATTTTGCATGCAGCTATACTAGCCAGGTTTGGAGTGAGCTCACTAAATGGAGAGGGATGCAACGACCTCAACAAAGCTGGATTCTGGAAAAACAGTTCCTTAACACTCAATGTCGTGCCAAGAAAGGAAAGCAAAAACTATACCGAACTCTCCTTGTAGTAGCAGTTTATCAAGTTTGGAGGGAACGAAATTTGCGAAGGTTTCAAGAACAATCTCAAGATCCTTCTGCTATGATAATGAGTTGCAATATGTAGTGGGAAGGATCTGAAATTAGCCTGCATGTTGGCTGATTAAGTTGTTGGGTTTTGGAGATTTGTAAGCTTATTTGTTTGTGTTTTTCACTTTCCTCACTTGGTAATAAAGAAAAATTTTACCAAAAAAAAAGTAAATCGGCCGATAAAAACTAAAAAAATTATCTTTGTATGATTGTACTCCCTCCGTCCCGTTCAATAAGTCTCATTTGGGATGGGCACGGAGATGAAGAAAAAGAGAGTTAGATGATAAAGTGTGTGATTAAGGTAGTATTTTATTGTTGATGTTAAAGTTAGTTGAGTGGAAAAACATTGTACATTAAAGTAAACAACACTATTCACGTTTGACTATGACATAAATTGAGTTTTATTGTATTAATCTTTGCCAAATAAGGAAATGAAACTTATTAAGTGGAACACCCGAAATAGCAAAATAAGACTTATTGAACGGGACAGAGAAAGTATCAATTTTCAGTTTGACGACCCCAATCTGAAAATTCCTCAATGACATATTTTGCTAGTCCTATAAGATCCTCAACGGGAATGCACTCATCATATATAATTAATCAACATAATAAGTATGTAAATATAACTAACAAAATTTTATCAGTTCGATCAACATAATCACTATAGTAAGAAAAAAAAAAAGAGTTCGAATATTTGATCCATTCCAAATACTATTACTCATCATCTATCAAAGAGTTATAAAATATACAAATCCCTCTCAAATTACTAAATAAATAGTACACTTAAATAAACGGAAAATTACAGGTCACGAATAATTACGTCGAAAAATACATTTAATCAAAATATAGCTTTCAAAAATGAATGCAATGAAGTTAGTTAAATTCTAAGTCGTGAAGGAAAAGGGAAATTTTGTGCATGAATTTGATGGTGAAAAGGGCAGGTGGGAAATAAAAAGAATTAGATAATTTGACGTGGCTTGCTTATCACGGCGAGTATGATGGTAATTGAAAACGCAAGCGCGTAGGAAAAGAATAACTTGACCGGCCCGAAAGCCGGAAATGAGTAAAACAAGCCGAAAATGTCCATTCCTCTTCCGGCTGGGCTGGGCCCCTCTTTATAACCCAGCCCCCCCTTCTCCGCCTCCTCCCACTCCCCAACACCTCCACCACCTTCTCCCCTACATTATTATGGTGGAGAGAGAGAGAGGGAGAGAGAGGGAGCGAGAGGTAAACTCAAGGGGCAAGTTGTAATAATATCATTATCATGTATAGTTACAGTATTCACATATATACACACACTGTCCTGCTTACTCACATCCCACATACTGACATACATATATACAAGAGAGAGAGAGAGAGAGAGAGAGAGAGAGAGTTGGTGGAAGATGTTTTGGAAACCAAATGTGAAAATGGGTGCAGGAGAACATTCACTTGTTGTTCTCGCTTTCAAGACTGCCGTTGATTATCGCCTTCTGCATGCAATGACCGATCTGCCCTTTTCCAGCAATGGGGAATACGCCGCCGCCGCACTACACCGGACGACGACGGCGGTTTTGTAGCAATCTCCGGCGATGATTTACATAGTATTTTGAGGGCTCTTGCTTGTTATTACACTACTTAAAGAGGCAGACAGAATGGAGCCAGGCAATACTTCTTTTTCATTTTTGCTAAGCTAATTTTCATGTTTCATTGTTAGATCTCTCTAGCTTTAATTTATCTCCAGTGTGTGTGTTTGTGTGTGTGTTTCTACCTTCCCAGATCAGATGCATACATATAGACTTTTTTTTTTTTTTTTTCTGAATCAAGCGAACAAAGGATCTTTAATCCTTATTCAAGTGTAAGGACGATTCTTTGTTCAGTGTAATTTAGTCTGAATTAATTCAAGAACTGATTTTTCTTGTTTTTATTGGAACATATTCTATAAACTATTGTGTGGGGTTATTACATGGACCAATTTTTCATCGTACCCTTATTGTCCATAAAAAACTACAGTTTCTTACAATTTCAGTACAAGATTCGTCTGCTTTGGGTTTGTATTCTGTCTCATTAATTTTCTTATTTGAATTTTGTTTAGGATTATTTTGAAATTATTTGAACTTTGCAGTTTTTATTTTTCTCTCTGAATATTTTAATGCTTTCTTGAAAAGCAGCATGAATTGTTATTAAACTCCTCCGATTACGCTTTGTTAGTCATTAATCAATAATCATGGTTAATTTTTCCATTTTTCTACTCGAGCTCATAATTTGCAATCAAGCATTAGAAGATGGCGAAACATCTCATGAAAATATTTCACCATTTTTTTCAAGTTTTTTCCAAACGTGGGCACTTTTCTTTTTTTCTTTTTTTTTTAATTTCGGTAAATAAAATTTGTTATTAGGTTTGAGTTAGTTTACGTTGTCAGAGAGACTGTTAGTGAATTAACATTATCTTTGTGGTTGGTTCTTTAATCCTAAAAAGGAAAGGAGAGTAATGATCATGAAAATATTTCCGCTTCTTGAATACATGGAAACATAGCACATAAAAATTGTAATTGAAGGAAAGACGGAGTTTTAGTGACAACTGAATTTAATTAAATTCTTTCAGAATTATTACCTAGAATTTTTAGATTGATTTCTAATTTGATGTAAATAATTTAATACTAGTAAATTAACATGATATAGAAAGACAAAAATAGAGTTTTGGAATACTTTATCTTCGTAGCAATTAAGTCGTGAGTATTGCTGTGCCCTTGTTCTATCGATCTCCAGGAACCAGGATGGATACTGACTACTGTCTGTCCATTATTATTCTTATTTTTTAGTCGTATTCTCATAAATAATTATCTTAAATGGTAAAATATGTGATCTGGTGTGCTGTAAAATCCTGGAGACTAACATACAAACTAAATAAGCCGGCTAAAGCGGATTTAACTTTTGTATGAAATGTTTTCCAAATTTTGGATGACTAAGCATGTGAGTACGTATCTATGACTATACCGACGGGCCAGCAGGTTTAAATTTCAAAATTGTGAAAATTTTACTATTAGAGAGTTTTGATTAGGATTTATAAATGTAAAGCGAGCTGGTGTTTATCTTTGTTCATAATTATGTTATAATATTTCATTCATCCCTTATTCAAAATTTATGGGTTATATTTGCAGTCTTTATTGCACACTTGTATTAAAGTTTACTATATCCACTATTATGTAATCATTATTACTCCTTCCGACCCATTCATATTATCATCCTTCCTTTTTTAGGTGTCCCATTCATATTGTCATTTTCAAAATAAAGAAAGTTTTAACCTTTTAAAATTCATCGAAAGTAATGGGACCCACTCACTTTTTATCTTTTTACCTTTATTCTTAATCTCCATCCCGAACAGTAACATGACAATATCAATGTGTTTGAGGGAGTAGTATTTTTTACAAGTAATATTAATTGAGTAGGTATACAAGTGAATTTGAATGTAATAAGACACATTAGAGAGCTAGAAGCTTTTTCGTGACAATAACTTGGTAGTAGTAGTGGGGATTTGAGAGACACACAACCAGCGGGCTTTAATTTGAGGACATTAACCAATTAGTATTGTGCCCATAGGACAATTTTTGGCCCAAATGAGCTTAAATGCACGCGATTTTCACCTGATGAGCTGGAAGCCAACACGTCTGCCAACGCGCGCGTCTGCCACTAACCCTCCCATCTCTATTAAACGTTGATCACTAAATTACTTAGCAATATATCGGCAACTCAAACGGAGTAATTGTAGCAACAGCAATCGAGTATCGTATCCACAAGGACTATTGAACGAAAATATAGTGAAAACAAAGTTCATACACTTTCCTATTATTCAAGCTCTAGGATTAGTCATGATTGAAGATATTTCAACTTACAGAAATAGAAATCAACAATTAGAGAGCATATAAAAGGAATTAAAGCAATAAACGGTCAAGGAAGACAATATAAAACGGGGGTTGATTCTAGGAACATTGCTCGACTCAAAATGATGGGGAATTAGGCTATTGATCTACCTAACCATTTTAATCCAATTCAAGCAAAGGAATCACACACATATGCACATTCTCTCTCTCGAAAAGAAAGCACAAGTTGATCAACTACTCGCCTCTCTCGACTAAGACTCAAAACGAGGAATTAACTCCCAAAAGCACCCGAGATTTATAACCTTCTATGAATAGATTAACTTCCGTTAGGACCCTTAACCATTCATATCATGCAAACTTGAATTCAATGAACATAAAAACCGATTAAGTATTTTCACGAACACTTGGCATGCTAAAATAGAGGCCACCTATCCTAACATGAGAAACAAGCACCAAGATGCACAAACTATAAATTGAAAGGTAAAATAACATCAATAAAGAAATTCCACCATCAATTGAGCCTCACAACTTCCTAGAATCAACTGAAGATTTAGTTAGACATAAAAGAAGAAATAGCTAGAATCAACTAAAGATTCAGCTAGACATAAAAGAAGAAATAGCAATAGAAAAGGGAATTAAAGGCATAAAATAAAGATATTAATAAACTCAAATGGAGAAACCTTCAATTACAATCTTCAAAGCATCCAAATCAAATCTTCAATTGAAATCTAATAGCATAAACCCTAAGAAGAAAGTTGCAAAATTGAAATTGAAAATGAGGAATGAAAAGTTATCCTACGATTGGGGAAGACTCCCTTTATATAAGGAATAAGAAATGAAGGCAAAAAGGCATTAGTAAAAGGGCAAAATCGTCAAACTACTCAAAAGCGTGCAAAATATGAGGTTGGAAGTGCAATATATGCAGGTGCGGTCGGGGGCGCACATCTAGGGTCGAGAATATGAGTTTTCCTCCTGATGCAATATGTGCGGCCTCTCTGCAGGATGTGCGGCCGCATCAGAGGGAGCATAAAATGTGTGTGGTCATGCATGCAATTTATGCGGTCGCATAAGATGGAGCATAAATAAGGTCGAGAAATTCTCTTATTGGCTTGCCTCTTGTGCATTTTATGTGATTAAATTAACGGGAAGTGCAGACGCATATGAAGGAGCATAAACATCGATTATCTTTTTCTCCCTTTTCTCGGCATATTTTCCTACAAAAACACCAAAACAACGACCGAGTATCAAATTCTTCCAAGAAGAAGATAATTGACGACAAAACCCAATACCAACACGATTTTGCATTCAAAATACATTCAATTAAAGCTCAAGAATCATGCAAAAGTCATGATTATCAAACGCTCACAAACCAGAATTCACCTAAACTTCTTTTCACCAAAATTGAAGAACCCTAAATCTGAAGTCATTTTTGAGAGTTATTGGAAGACTATCATCGTCGCGCTTTGCTTTCACCAGTGAGTATTTTCTATGGTTTTACCCTTGCACTTCATTGAATTTGGGATTATTCCAGAAGTTAGGGCTTAGTTCGTGAATGATTTGAGAATCAGAAGTTGAGAAGTCATTTTGTGCAATTTAGATTTTTCTAAGTTAGAGGCAGGGTGAGGGGAATGTGATGTGGCAGACACGTCGGCGTTTGGAGTCATCACGTACAAGTCGCGTGCATTTTAGTTTATTTGGGTAAAAAATTGTCCTATGATGCAGTACTAATTCGTTAACATCCTCAAATTAAAGCTCGCATGTTATGTGTCTTGAATCTCCTACCCTTACAGTCTTGAAAAAAGCCTATAGCCAATTTAGACGTGCGTTCAATATCAAAAACGTGAGAAACATGTTGGGAACGTAATTATTAAACGTTCCTTTTCTTTTGTCTATCATTACTTTTGGTTTTAACATACTTTTGTCATAAATTTAGCACTTAACAAAACATTATATTATAGGAAAATTCCATAAAATGATAAACTTTTTTTATACATTCAATAGCAAATTTTCTTTTTTGGTGTTACTATATAAATACGAAAAATAGTACGGAATGTGAAGCAGCTAGCAAATGTATAATGAATTGAATGGTGAGTAAAAAAGTTGTACAGACAGTGCAGGGTACCCATATACTAGTTAGTCCTTGCAATCTTCGTAGTGTTCCCTCGTAGCAAATCATATCGGTATTTATTCATTTTACACTTACATATATATAGTATCGAAAATTGAACAATTGCTTAATTCGCATTGACAACTACAATATTGGAAATTTTTATATACTTTATGAACATTTGAAGTATGTCACTAGTTATCGGTGCATTTAATCAACCATGAATAATACTCCTACTAGATCATTATCTATTTGACTGTTACCTCATATATATTCAATAATATTTATATAATGTGATGCATTTTTTGTCATGGGAAATGTTTATAATGCGATTATTTTTGTGTTTGCGTGATGAAAAAATTTCTTCATTTCTATGTGCTTATCATTTTCTTTTAAGAGGTAGAGATTGAATTTGAAACATCTGTATTCATAGACAAAATCTATTTAGTTTGAATAGTATTAATTACTATGTTATGTACGTAGGAAATAGTGGTAGCCTAGGTATTTGCATTTTATTCAACTAAAATGAATCAAATGAATATTTATACATATGTTTCGTAAATGTACGTGAAACTGAACTTTATTTTCAAAATATATTATATGGTCCTATGATTATGTATGCTATGTAGGGAAAATTCGATCTATTTCCATTTCCAGTCACGATGAATAAAGTGTACCACATGAATTAATATATATATATATATATATATATATATATATATATATATTACACCGTTATCCGAATAACAGTTGTCCAAATGTCTTTATTTATATATTAATTATGTGAATCGAACAAAAATAAATAAGACTGTCAATTTCTTCATCAGATGAAGCGCGACCTAATTAGAACATATTTTGTACACATTGAAAGATGCATAAATAATGTATGACCCAAACTTGGGTGCAACTGTTCCACCGTAGAACACCCGCTTATTTGACCTGATCCACCCCTGACCCGACCCGTTTGACCCGAGTTTGACCCGGTCAAATCCCCCTTTGACCAGTTTTTTTTTTAATTTCCAGTTTTTTTTTATTTTATTTTTTGTTTGCCGCTTCTTCTATGGTCAAAATGCGAGCGAGGGGAGCCGAAGGCCTCGGAGCGAGCCGTAAAAATCTAAAATGTTGCCCGCCGATTATCCTTATTTTAGTAATCGGAGCGAAGGCGGAGCCGAAGGCTCCGACGGGGAAAAAAATTCTGAAAAAAAAAAAAAAAAAAAAAAAAACTGGGGCGCGTGGACCACACCCACGGGTCGGGGCGGCGCGTGGCAGGTCGGGTCGGGTTCTATGCAGATTTGGTGCAAAAGTCTGCACATGAGTTTTTCTCATAATGTCTATATGGTACATGCTGACAGAGAAAAGAATAAATGAATCATGTGTCACAATTGGAGGCCCCAACTTTAAATTGAAAAATCCAATTAATTTACACTTCCAATCTTTTACATATGGTAACTGAAAGATAATAATATTGTATTTGAAAAAGACAGTAAATGAGTAATTGTCTTCGTATTTCGGATATTGTCAAATATCTACAAACTAATGTATATCTGAATTTAGTTTATTTTAATAAAGGTGGCAATGTACAAATATGCTCACATGAGCTATGCTGGACTCCTAATTTCGATTTATTCCAATGATGATACCGTGTAATAATGTGTGAATAGTTCAGAAGCTCTCATATATTTTTTGATGGTATATTCAATTTCCTCAACAACAATAACAGCAACAACACCACCAAAGAAAATAAAAGAAAAGACAAAAACATAAGTGAACGAAAATTTTTGGGTGCCTATATGGTTTGTAATGTGATTGAATCATTCCTTTATTTGTTTGCCCCTTCTTTTCTGTGTAAATTAAATTGTCAATCGGTTGGATAGAGGTTTTTTCGAATCTAACCCCGCACTTAACTTATGTAAATTACTTTATTTAGATGTATAAGTAATTGATTATGGTCAGTTCATAAACTAGTTAAAACTAATCTATGAGGCCTAGTTCAAGTGGTAAAGCTGAGGTACCTAAGATTCTTCTTAGAAAGAGGTCTTGCGTTCAATCCCGCTAGAGTACAGTGTGTGGTGTAGTAGTCTATCCTGTATGGTGATGTAGTGGTCTCACATTTATATGGTGTACAGTGTACTTGTAGAAGTTCTACTGTTGGTGGTGTAGTGATTTATTTGATAGAATAGATCGTAATTAAAAAAAACACTTAAAAGTAGAGATTGTTATACTAATATTACAAATGTTATTTTATCAAAATTAGCATATAACCTGTCGAAAATTGACGGGCAATTATATTTAATAAATTTAATAAGTATTCAATCATTCGATTATGTAATCTCAAAATTCTCTTAGATTAAATCTCAAATTCAATTAAAAAGTAATTTTACAACATGTTTAGATTCTAAACCCATACAATAATGTTTATTAGAAATTATAATCTAATCTGTTGTTATTTCTTTCAATAATTTTCAAAGATCTATTTTTCACCAAAATCAATGTTGGCAAAAGTATATTTGATTCTTAAAGAGATTTCTCACGTCAATTTTGTATGGAAATTGAGATGAATCATTTCATTGCAAATACTCATTATCACACATTGATTTAGAGTAGAAAAACAATTTTAAAGATTGTCTATATATAAGAATAAAAGTGACCTTAAATACCCTATATTATAAGTTCAACATAATATTAAAAAAAAAAGTTGTACTTCACAATTATCCCATCTACCACAACGGTTCTGACCGTAACAAAGCTCTATTTCTTCTCAAAATTGATGTGCGACAAAAGCATGTTTCTAAAAAATAAGAGATCCGAAATTGACCTTTGATAATTAATTTTTGTAGCAATGATTTCATTAGTCAAATATATATATATATATATATATATATATATATATATATATATATATATATATATATATAATCGATCTTACAATATTATTGTTGTCTCTTGGTGAAGAATTTTAACCGCTATTCCCTTCGACAGAGGGAGTATCATAATTATAAGTTTTTTTTAGATAGATTCTTATTCCATAAGATCTTGTTAATCTATATCATATATAAATTTTAATATGATAAATATTGATTTTAAATTCAGCAAATTTGAAAATTAAGATAAATAGAAATGGAGGAATATGGGGGTGTCACATAGGAATTTTTAAAGGAAAAGTCGTTTTTGTTTATATAGATTAATAATAATAATTAATTTATTATCAAATTAAATAAAAATTATTAGACTATTTCAAATTTTAATTCTGTCAACCAATAAATTAACCAAATAATTTTGGAAACATTATTAGGCCAATTAATAAAATAGTTCCCTACAAAAAATTTAAAAAATTAAGAATTTGGAAGAATTTGGATAAATTTGAATGGAGGATTAAAAGTGGTACCGTATAAGATTTTTTTAATGTAAAAATTATTTTCTTTTTAGTAATATAATGATGTACTAGATAGATAGATTAAAATTCGCTTGTAACTAACTAATTATGAACTTTATATGGAAAAATGTTCAATAAAAAATAGCACCAATATTCAAGAAAATAAAATATTGATAAATATGAAACAAAATGTCCCTCGACCACGGAGGATATAGTTTACTAGTCTCAATAGTCTGGAACTATCATGGTAAAAGTTTGTTTGTTGCGTAGGTAGTGTGCTATTTAGATACATTATGATCAGTCACACTAGCTAAAAGAAGTAATAATATGTTGTGAAAATAGAAAATATACTTTAATTGGAGAATCTAAACCCTATAGAAAAATATGATTATTTTTATTTTTATAATTAACTTTCCTTTTTTTACGCGTGTGACTGTTCACAGTGTGTCCGAATAGAATTATTGTTGTTTTTGTTTTAACGACATGGTAAAAGTTTTCATATTATGAAAAAATTAATCGTTCAGTTGTGAAAAATAGGAAAACGTCATAATGATAAGAATTTAATGTGTAATTAGAGTACTACTTTTTCCAGCGTATTTTGTCTTTGAACGAGAGGTCTCTCGTAATTTTCAATGCAAGTTTAAGTAAAATTATCATATTTATCTTTTGACTCAAGGCAAAAAGTTCACTTTTTCAATTTTATCTATGCAATAATTAGGAATATTGCTTACTATTTTAATATGTTTTGAAGGGTTGGAATATTTATTGGAGAACGGAAATAAATAATAATTGAACTTTGTGTTGAAATAATAATAGTAATAGGATTGGTTGAGTTAGATGGCCCCAACCCAATCTTCATACTGCAAATCCAGCATTTTCCGCCTCATAAAGTCAACGACACAAGGACATCTTCAATTATATTTTAGGCTATCATTGGGCTTCAATTTCTCAAAAAATATTTTTAAATGGCACAAAAAATTCAAAGATTCCGTCTTCATCTCCTATATCATATTTTTTCATTCCCTTTGTAAGACATAATTTAGCAGTAGAAATCTATTGTGCAACTTGTTCGAGTGCTCAGGACATAATATAATTACTGTATATGCATATATGTAGAGTTGTTCTTATTAAAATAATTCGTATCTTAAAAATAAAATTCACGTGCATAAATTTGATGTAGTTATTAATGTATTCGATACATTAATTTTGTTCACCACTACTAATTCGTTGTCACATCATTGCCGTTGTGCACCACTGCTACAGATGCAAGATAAAATATAATATTTATATCTATACTTATATAAAAAAGTGCTTTGTTTCATAAAATTTAAATCGTTTAAAATATTCTTACTATATATTAAAATTAATGGCAATAGTGTAATATAATATCTAATGTTATTATAATATATTATTAATTATAAGAAACACAAATTTACCTTATTGATAATTAATTATTTATTACCTTATATCATGATTTGAAAGAAAATCAAATTTACATTATTGATATTACTTGATATATCATGCGTTCATTTTTTCTTTTTTAATCAAACTCGTGCTTTATTTATAAATAATTGAACTTTGATATATTTAATTATTGATAGGAAATTGAGTTTTGTAATAAAGAATGGTTTTTTATTTGTCTAAAGTTAGTGGGGAAAAAAACATACTTATTAATCTTTCATTATCATTCTTTTAGTTTTTATAACAAAATTTCTTTCGTTTCAATTTTCATATTTTAGTTTTGCGTCATTTTTTTCTTAACTCTTGCAACTAAAAGTTGTTTTCAATCTTCCAAGAGATTCCACATATTTTTGAGGTTCAAGACATCCGTGTTTAACTTATTTAATCTTATCAAGGTAATTTATCTTTTTCACTCTCACTTTTTACAAAAACTTAGCGCTAACTTTTTCTGTATTCCCATTCATGAATCATGATTCATCGAAAGGTATATTGCATATTTTAAAACGTATCATGTATATTCGTGATGAACCATATTAAGATAGTTTCTCTATGCATACTTTGTGTAGTATACTTATCTATTTATTTATTTTTATTCAGAAATATATTCATTCATTACTATTACTCTTTAATATGAGTTTTAGGGTTATATCATTCTTTGTTCTTTTTATTCTAGACAAAAGTATTAAGAAACCACATTCCTAATGCAAAGAGAGCAGTGATGTCTGTTGATGAAGAAGTTATTTTTTTTTCTTTTACAATATTCCATTCGACAAAAAGCCACCAAATTTCTTTTCAGGAGACTTCATTTATTTTATATAATGACAATTTATTAGCTTTTTATAATGACACTGAAAGAATAATTAAATTAAAATGTAAGTAATAGTTATTATATTTGGCATACATAAGAAAAAACGAGAGTGCTCTTTACAATTAAATATTATTATTATTTTTTATTTTTTATTTTTTTTCTTATTTAATTTTTTTTTTGGTACATAAAAAATTCTTTTATTTCACCAGCACTACAAAACGGCTACTTACAACCAAGAAAACCAAAAACTCAAAAGAGCTACAAGCATCCAAAAACTAACTACGAAGTCTAGTCCTCAACTTGGGATGTTTTTGGCAACAAATAGCAATTTGCAGTTGACAAGTTCTCACCACTTCATCTGCTGAAGAAGACTTCTACTGGAATTTCCTAAAATTCCTTTCCTTCCATATGTGATACAACACCACACTCAATGCCAATCTGTATAGCATTTGCGCTCCAGTTTTTGAACAACATTGAGTCTCCATATATCTCACTTCCTGAACCCAATCCAGACCTGGCCTCATAGCTCCAACCCATGCAGTAACACTCCTCCACACAGTATCTGAGAAGCCACACTTGAAAAAGAGATGATTATGAGATTCATTCTCCGTGAGGCAAAGAACACACAAAGGATCATAAACAATTCCAAATTTAGTCAAGTGATCAACACTTGCTAATCTTCTCAAAATAGCAAGCCAAGATATGAAAACACATTTGGGGGGGGGGGGGGGGGGAGGGGCAGGATTTTGACTGATCATCTTTTCCCAATTCACCTTAAAACATGGTCCTTGCATCTTCCTGTATAGTTTCCTGATAGAGAAACCATCATGTTCAAGCATATCTGAACCTCCTTCCACATTTACTAAATAGTCTCTTGATCCCAATTTTTTTTTAATGACCCAAGATGCATCCCCAGGAATCTGCATGGAGAAGATATTATTATGTTTTATGTAGTATCCGTGAACCCATTTCACCCATAACTTATCACGTTTTCTAGCAATGCACCATAACATTTTACAGAGAGCAGCTTGATTCCAGACATGCAAATTAGTCAAATTCCATCCCCCTGAAATCTTAGGCTGACACATATATTCCCAAGATACCAGTGCCCTTTTTGTCAAACCAGATTTCCCCGTCCATAAAAAACATCTACATGCTGTTTGAATTGCTTTGACAACCTTCATGGGGAGCAAAAACACTTGACTCCAGTAATTTTGGACACTTATCAAGACTGACTTAATCAATTGTAAACGGCCAGCATATGACAAGAGTTTAAAAGCCCAACAGTCTACCTTCTCGAGTATTTTCTTTATCAATGGCTGACACTGCATTACTGAAAGTTTCTTGGTTGTAAGAGGGACCCCAAGATACTTAAAGGGAATCTCACCTCTAGCCATGCCCAATTCTGCCAGAATAATCTCCTGATCGTGATCATTTACCCCTCCAAAGTATAGGCTGCTCTTTGCTTGGTTAGCTTGGAGGCCTGAAACTTTGGAGAATTGGTGGAAAGCTGCCATCATCTTCCTCATGGATCCCACATCACCCCTTGAGAAGAGTAGTAGATCATCTGCAAAACAGAGCTGCACCAAACCAAATTAACGAGGGTGAAAATGAAATGCCTTGTCATGTTTCAGTTGCATGAGACATCTATGGAGATATTTCATGCTGATCACAAAAAGATAAGGAGATAAAGGATCTCCTTGTCTTAAGCCCTTCTTTGCTGCAAAAGGAGTAGTAACATCACCATTCACATTAATAGAATAGGAAACTGTCATTACACACTTCATTATCCATTGCACGAATCTGTATGGGAAGCCCAGTTCAATCAACAAATGGTTCAAGTAAGGCCACTCAACGGAATCATAAGCCTTCTGGATATCTATTTTAGTCATACACCTTGGAGATATCAGCTTTCTACCATAGCCCTTTACCAACTCATGACTCAACAAAATGTTATCAAAAATGAGTCTACCTTTCACAAAAGCCGACTGATTCTCACTCACGATACTATCTAACACCCATTGCATCCTATTAGCCAAAGTTTTAGAAATTATTTTGTAGAGAACACTACAACAAGCTATAGGTCGAAATTCTCTAACTGTACAAGCAGTAGGTACCTTAGGCAGTAAAGAAATCAGTGTAGAATTGATTGGCTTAGGTAGAAAACCTGTAGTGAAGAATTTCTTGAATTGCCTGAGTCACATCATCACCAATTCTACTCCAGCAATGCTGAAAAAAGTAGGCATTATAACCGTCAATGCCAGGTGCTTTCTGAAGGTTCATACTGAAGAGAGCTTGTTTGATTTCATGAGCAGAGAAAGGAGCTAGAAGCATTTGGTATTTCTTTTGAGATAGTTTAGGCCCTCTTTCAATCACTTGTTTGTCAATCATTGGCAAGGACTCAGCTGCACTCCCCATAAGATTAATGTAAAAAAATTTAATCTCTTCCTTGACCATTTCATGAGTAATGCATCTGCTACCATCCTGTCTTAAAAGGAATTTGATAGTATTCAACCCTTGTCTGGCCTTAGCATATGTAAAGAAGAATTTAGTGTTGGAGTCTCCCAAATTAATCCAGTCAGCCCTGGATTTTTGTTGCCAAATTTGCTCCTCAATACCACTCCATTTTTCTATTTCCATCATATGAGTTTTCTCAGCTTGTATCAAAGAATCATTCATTTTATCT
Source organism: Schizonepeta tenuifolia (assembly GCA_029490685.1). Classification (NCBI taxonomy): domain Eukaryota; kingdom Viridiplantae; phylum Streptophyta; class Magnoliopsida; order Lamiales; family Lamiaceae; genus Schizonepeta; species Schizonepeta tenuifolia. The sequence continues at coordinate 10,868,580 of CM055958.1, read as the reverse complement.
TGAGCCAACTCTCTTTGAACTGCACTAAGCTCATTTCTAGCAGACTGCACCTTCTCAGATATATTTCTAAAGTGCTGAGAATTAAGTTGCTTCAAGGGAACTTTCAAATGCTTTAGCTTATACCATATATTCAGCAGTCTGTTATGGTGGAAGGTCTGGCTCCAAATTCCATCAAGAATACCATTAAAAGCCTCATGAGAAGTTAAAGCATTAAAAAATTTGAAAGGAGTGGGTCTGTGCATATTAGACTGTTGCAGCTCTAGAATTTGTGGGCAATGGTCAGACACATTCCTTTCAAGCAGCTCTACCACCACATTAGGATAGGCATTCATCCATTGAGAGTTCACAACACATCTATCAATCAAAGAAAATATTATATCTATCCCATCTTGATTGTTACACCATGAGTATCTATTTCCCACAAACCGAAGAGGTGTAAGATCATTAGTTTCTATAGAGCTGACAAAATCTTGAATCTCTGCTGCAGAAACAGGGGTACCATGAAGTCTATCTTCTATACTCAAAATTGAGTTGAAGTCCCCACCTACCAGAAGGGGCTCACTGGTTTCTTGAGAGACCTTTTGAATGAAATCCCACAGAGGTCTTCTGTGCTCTACTGTATTAAGAGCATATACAGCAAGGAAATGAATTTTTTTGCCTTCAAGCAAGTCAGAGACTGTACAATGCAGACCTTGTTCATGACTATCACAGATTTGCACATCCAATCTTCTGGGATTCCAACCTATCCAGATTCTTCCATTAAAAGCCTTGTCATAGTTGTTAATCACCATCCAATCCCTACAAATTTTTCCTGAGATTTTTTTGAATTTTTCTTTTTTCACTCTAGTTTCCAGTAGAGCAGCAAGATCTATTTTATTCTTTAGCAATAACTGCTTTATTTCTTTGTGCTTAAAGGGCTTATTACACCCCCGCACATTCCATATAAGAAGCTTCATTGTATCCCAAAGGGGAAGAGGTCCCCGCCCTTGGACTGAGTAACTGTTCCAACTTCCACACCCTTTAACATTTGATACGAGTTCTCAAGAGTAACTATAGTTTCTTCAGCTATCATTTCTCCTTTATTGGCTGTCTTTTTAGGCTTTAACCAGATTTCAGCATGTGAATCCTCTGTGGCAGTTTTTACCAAGTCTTTTTCAGTAATGCCAACTGCTTCCACTTCATCTATCTTCTTCTTCGGTTGCCATTTCTGGTGTTGCAAGACTTGCTGATAGCTGCGTGGCTTTTCCTTTTTATTGCAATTATGACCAGCTAATTGACAAGTTTTACAAAATGGAGGAAACCAATCATAAAGAACCTATGTGGGATTTCATTAATGATAGAATATTAATTTTTGATAAATTGCAAAAAAAATAATAAAAAAAGATTATTTAAACAATAAATATTAGTTAATGATGAACTAAATAAAAATTAATTCGTTATTAGTATTTATTTAGTAGAATCATTCTTTTAACGTGTGAGTGCACGTTACTTATACTAGTATATATATAAAAGCATTACAAACCCTCCAAACCCCAACCCCATATAATTATATACTCCTTCTGTTTTTTTTTAAGTGTCCTATTTTGAAATTTGATTTGTTTTTTAATATGTGTCCCATTTTATAAATTTTGAAAAAATTGATTCAACTTTTTAAAAAAATGATACAAAACTTTCTATTTTACCTAAGTAATAATTGTTAATTATTTTTTTAAGTAATAATTATAAATGAAAATAATAATATATCAATTTCTTTGATTTATATATTTTGATGGCCGTGGACACTTATAAAAAAATATAAAATAACAGAGAGAGCATATGGTTAAGGCACAAATGTTTACTACTAGTCCACACACGTACTTCCCAATAAATTTTTCTTGATAAAAAAAAAAAGTCCACACACGTACTACTAAGTACTCGGAAATAAATTAAATGAACCATCCGTGTGGCTTGTCGCCTATATACTTATAGCTATTTCGTGATAATTATATAGCATTGAAAATTTTGTGTATCCCCATAAACTTCGGGTCAGTAATACTTAATTTATCCTACTTCTCATGAAAATGACGTAATCTTCACGGCAACGTTGAATTGTTTTGTCGGATTATTGGAACTCCGAATATTAAGATGGTGTTTAGTTCTATGATTTTTCACTTTGTTTTCCTCTAATTTTGTTAATATATTTTCGCACTGCATTCTAATTGTTGTATAGAAATGGAAAATCGTCCAGATCGAAGCAAATTACATATTGCGGACGTATTAATCATTAGTTATAACTAATATGTGAAAAACTATTTCTATTATTTGTTAGGCTATTAAAACCAACAGATTTTTACATAAGATGCATTATTTTATTACATAAAATATATTATTGTTATTTTCCTACAGAAAAATTATTTTGTACGTGAATCAACTCAATAATTATAATATTATGAGATAAATTATTACATCACATAAAAATCACTACTATACAGATGTGAAAAATATTGTATACCGTACATAAGCGGAATTGAAAATTAATCACAAGGATTAAAACTCCAGAAGAATCAGATAGATTAAAGTTAACTTTAAGGGCCTTGTTGTGGCTCAATATGATAGCAGCCCAACATGATATGGAAGCCTATCTTTATACGTTTTTCAAAGGAAACTAGCGTGTTAGCCGTCGAAAATCGACCGGAAATTCTTTTTTAGTATAATTAGTAATAAAATATTGTTCATTAATTATTTTTAAGTTTTACACTTTATATGAATTTTGTTGGTAAGTTGAAATCGGCTCTCTACCCCTTGATTGAATGTCGGAATCCTCCCGTCGACTACAATTCTAAAAAAGTTGAACCATCGGTTTGTAAAGACTCGTCTACCCTCATGGTTCTAAGTTGGAATCCACCCGTTAAGTTGAACTGTCGTAATTGAAACAACTCGTCTACCCCCATGGTTCAAGGTCAGAATCCTCGTGTCGACCATAATTATGCTAAAGTTGAACCGTCGGTTTGGAATCGATCCGTCTACTCTCACGGTTCCAAGTCAGAATTATCCCGTTATGTTGAATTGTCGTAACTGAATCGCCTCGTCTACCCCAAGGTTCCAATCAGAATCATCCCGTTGACCATGATCTTAATTTTTTATCTACTACTTTTTTTTTTCTGATAAAAAATAATAATAATTATAATAATAATAATAATATAATTAAAAAATAATAAATAAATTGATATGTACAATATATGCAAAACGTGAGATTAACATGAAAATTTGGAATTTTCTATATATATAATATATATATTTTTTAGTAATAATAATAATAATAGTAATAATAATAATGATACGATATGATTAAAAATAATATAAATTGATATGTAAAATATATGTAAAACGTGAGATTGACATGGAAATTTGGGATTATATATTAAAATATGATAGATATTGATTTTTGAAGATTTGATCTTGTTAAGATTTGTTTCCAAATCATTTATAATAAATATATAGAATATAAATATGATATATATTGATTTTAAATTCATAAACTTTGAGAATTTAGATAAATATGAATAAAATAATATTTAAAATAAATAAGAATAAATGATAAAAATGTGTCACTTGGGATCTCGAGTTGAGGTGTCTGTTAGTTGGAAATTGGCCCGTCTACCTAAATAATTGATAAATTAAAAATTAATTATTTCTTTATCAAATTAAATAAAAATTATTAAACTATTTCAAACTTTAATTCGACCAACCAATATATTAGTCAATTATTTTGGAATCATTTATTCTGTAAAAAAAAATTGTATAGTAATATACAATTATAAGTTATGCAAAGCTGGAAACTCAACTACAAATCACGTACAGATCAATTCATAGATGCGATTCTAGATTTTAGAAAAATACATGAAAAAAAATGAATAAAATAAAATTTTAAATAAATAAGAATAAAGAATGGAAATGTGTCACGTGAGACCTCGAGTTGAGGTGTCTGTCAGTTGGGAATTGGCACGTCTACCTAAATAATTGATAAATTATAAATTAAATATTTGTTATCAAATTATATAAAAATTATTTGACTATTTCAAAATTTAATTCGACCAACCAATACATTAGCCAATTAGCCAATTATTTTAGAACCATTTATTCTTTAAACTAATAAATTGGTTCCCTACGAAAAATAATTTTATATTGGCCAATTAATAAATTGACCAAATTAAATTAAATTAAACTAAATTATAAAAATATAGTTATTTATTCAGTCGTTTATTAAATAAATTGGCCAAATAAAACTGATGGAGCAAAAGATGAGAAAATACACATTAATTTTATGTATTTATAGGCTTTTCAATAGGTGAAATTTCATTGAATAACCAATGTGGGACACAAGATTTTAGTAGATATTTAAAATTTATTATTTTACATTTAAAAATTCAAAAATTTGAGAATTTAGATAAATATGAATGGAGAATTAAGAGGGGTGCCCCGTAAAATTTTTTCAAAGCAAGAATCGTTTTCCTTTTAGTAATATAACGATGATTTGGAAGGATGTGTCGCACTAATTAATCAAATAAATATGTAAGTATGATTGATAGCAAATGGGTTTTTCTTTTAACAAAAACTAAAACAAAAATATACCGATTATTTATTACTAAGAGCAATACCAAGATAGAAGACTAGCCACAAGGCCCACAACTAGCAAATGAGTTCTTAACTTTCTGTAAGGTTTGACTGAATCATTAAATTCTAGTACATTTTATTATAATTATGTCCTTAAATTTTACTCTAAGTTATAACTGGATATAATTTTATAATACAAGTTTGGAGTTTGAGATCAATTGTATGAAGGGAGTCTTGCAACTATGTGTTTAAACTTGGATATGGATTAATTCAATTAATCTCGAATCCATCAAATCATCTTACACAAATTTTAAGATTTGAAATAGATTATTTAAGTCTTTTTGGGGATATTCAAACAGTAACAAATCTTATAGTGAATAAGGAGGTAGGTTTCGAGTTCAAATTCTACTGGAGCCCCTCCCCATTGTGTTAAAAAAATTAAAAAATTAGATTATTCAACATATGCTAGTATTTTTTTCAGTAAGTGCGAATTAGATAAAACATTAAAAATTTGAAAAAGAGATAAAAAAAATGAATTTTGTATTATGCGGGGCCAAGGTACATGTTTAAGGAAAAAAGTAAATAAATATTTGATAAGGGTATTTTTAGTGGAGGTAGGGATCCATCTAAAATGTGTTGTTAATTTCTTAATAGATGAAAGAACCTTACGGAAATAAATATAGTAAACTTCTTAGGATAAAAGGATAAAAAATATATCCTAAGAAGGAAATATCATGCTAATTCGGGACAATTAAAAATAGAAAGAGATCATACTAACTTGGAACGGAAGGAACAATATTTTAGTAGGGGGGTGATCTCCTGTGCAACCGGGTCAAGTGAAACCGGATCCATGCGACCGGATCCGGGACGGGTCGACCCGGTCAATTCGGGTTTGATCCGTTGACCGGTCATTTTTTTTTTTTCAGTTTTTTTCAGTTTTTTTTTTTTTTAAATTTCAGTTTTTTTTTTTCGTCTCCGCCTTCGGCTCCGATTTTACGGCTCCGCCTTCGCTCCGATTACAAATATAAGGATAATCGGCAGACAACATTTTGGACTTTTTCGGCTCGCTCCGAGGCCTTCGGCTCCCCTCGCTCGAATCTTAACCAAAGAAGAAGCGGCAAACAAAAAAATGAAACGGCAAACAAAAAAACGAAGAGGCAAACTAAAAAAAATGAAATAAAATCTGAAAAAAAAAATAAAAAAAAAATAAAAATTGGAAAACTGGAAAAATCGGAAAATTAAAAAAAAAAAAAAAACAGCGCGTGGGTGAGGCGCGTGCGGCCCACGCGCCACACTCGCGGTCGCATGGTGGCGGCAGGTCGCATGCGAGTTTTTGTGTTTAGTAGGTTTACATGTTCATTATCTGATGGGCTTTCTTTGATTCTTTCCCGTTGTTTACATGATATACTACTACTATAGAAGAACTTTCTGAAAGTAATGAATTTATTCGTATTAGGAGTATGTTCGAATTGAAAGGGAAATTAGATGCCTTTCTTTGGTCAAATAAGACTGTTACCAAACACTAATTTTCTTCTACACCCTTTATTCAGTTTCACACTTAACTCTCTTTTGAAGCTTCACCACCAATATTTATTTTATTCCTTTGCTTTTTATGCTTTTTATGCAAGCTGTTCTATCTTCTTCGTTTTTCAATAGTATTAGTACTATTTTTTATTTACATAATGCTATCATATGATAGAGATGATGCGTATGCGTTACAAGTACATTTGAATATTGAATCAGTTATGAATTGCTTTTGAAGCGATTTGAAATTAATTGCATCATTTCATATATGTGCGTCACAATGTTATCTTCTAGATTGTTAATTGAGATTTTTTTGAAGGAATTGTTAATTGAGATTTAAAAAACCAAAAAACAACCCAACATACACTATCAATACTTGATCTCTTAATTGTATATGTTAGAACCAAGTACTCGTTCGTGCGAAATATTAAAGAAAATCAAACAACAAAGAATTGGATTAAATTTAACACTATTAGAATTACAAAACACAAAATTTAAGGACAATAAACAACTAAAACAAACTCAAACTAAAAGTTGTCCGAAGAAATCTTTCTGCCCGCAAGACGAAAAACATCCTAGTAGTGCTCACGAGCTGGCGGCTTATCCCCAAAGGTAAACGACTTCCACGTCTCGGAGGTAGTAGCACACAAACTTTCGAGCACCGGCGAACTAGACGATATACGAGAACCGAGCTTGCCTACAACAAATTCATCTCCAACAATTCCAATACACAATTATGTATCATTTCTCACTCATCATTTAATAGTTTTGAGAGCATGAATACCACATGAAACACACAACTTAAACCATATAGTATTTATTTGATTTTAAAAAATAAAATAAATATTATACAAGTTAATTTATCAAAATCAATTTTCCAACAATATCAAATCAGAGGAGAAACTCCTCAGCCTGACAATTCCTGCATCAAATAAATATTGCAGCATATTTTTATTGTTAGAATATTCTGAAATATCGCACAAGTACTTTTCACTTAATTAGATTTTCTATATTACGATTTGCTTAAGATCGACCGGGCATAGAGATTCTGGCATAAAAGTCTTCTAACATTCAAATTTCATGACAAGATATTGTCCAAGGGACTATAATTATACTAGTACTAGTACATTATAATGGAAGCATCTGCCACTCATAAAAGTATTATCTAACTGTATAGAATAAAATCATTGGTACAGAGAAATTCCAATTCTAGAAAATGCCATTCTTGACATTTACACACCCCATGTGAAGTCGTGAACACATCAAATTAAGTTGTCCAAATTGTCTCAGTGTTTAGTCTCTTCATTTGACTCTCTTCCCCCCTCCAATTATTCCTTTTATCCGGGTGAATTAGTGATCGATCCCACTAATAGACACCAGTTGTGTTTTACTCTAACGATCAATAGTAATTTAACCTTTTTACCAATTGCAATTTGGATTTATTTCTAATTTTTGACAATTTGAAATTTTACGTCAAATAGACCTGTTGAAGTTGAGTGGTGAATATTCTTAACAATGACGTTTCCCCAAAAGACTTTAATCACACTTATATCACTCTTATTCCAAAGAAAAAACATCCTGAAAGCCCTAAAGACTTCCGCCCAATCAGCTTGTGTAATGTAATTATGAAAATTGTAACCAAAACTATTGCTAATAGACTCAAACCAGTTCTCCCTAATCTAATTAGTCCTGCCCAATCTGCTTTTGTTCCTGGACGACAAATATCTGACAATTCCTTACTCGCTTTTGAGCTTTTTCATGCCATGAGAAAAAATAAAATCAAAAAACTCTAGGTCGTTTGCCCTTAAACTTGACATGAGTAAAGCTTATGATCGAGTCGAGTGGTCTTTCTTAAAGAATATCCTACTCCGTATGGGTCTCAGTCAATCATTTGTGGAGCTTATTATGAGATGTCTGACATCTGTTTCTTACTCTGTTTTGATTAATGGAAATCCATCTCTCCCTTTCTTCCCTACTCGTGGCCTCCGCCGGGGGGACCCGTTGTCGCCTTATTTATTTCTTTTCTGTGCAGAAGGATTCTCAACACTTCTCCAACAAGTCGAGAGAGCAAATCTAATCCATGGTGCTCGCTTGTGCCGTCGAGCACCCACCATCTCCCATCTTCTCTTTGCCGATGACAGTATTGTTTTTGGGAGAGCCACATATGATGAGTTTCAACATGTCATTTCAATTATTAGGAGATATGGGGACGCTTCGGGACAAAGGGTTAATTTTGAAAAATCTGAAGTTGTTTTCAGTAAGGGAGTTTCGGAAGAACTGGCAACGTGCATCACTGCATCAACTGAAATTTCTGTGGTTCAAAAGATTTCAGTCTACTTGGGAATGCCAGCACATGTGGGACGCTCAAAAAAAGCTATTTTTGCTGCAATGGAAGATAGGGTGGCTAAAAAACTTAAGAGTTGGAAAGTGAGATCACTCTCTGTGGCTGGAAAAATGGTTCTCATCAAGTCAATTGTGCAGGCTATACCAACATATCTTATGAGTTGTTTTCTTCTCCCGATGGGCACTTGCCAAAAGCTAGAATCGTTGGCTACAAACTTTTGGTGGGGGCAGAAAGAATCTGAGAGACGTATTCACTGGGCGTCATGGGAAAATCTGAGTAGGCCAAAAGAATGTGGAGGCTTGGGTTTCAGGGATTTCTCTTGTTTTAATAAAGCTCTTCTTGCCAAGCAAAGTTGGCGCCTTATTACCAATAAAGAGAGACTTCTTGCCAAATCTCTTCAGGCGAGATACTTCCCGAGGACCCCATACCTTGAAGCAAAGGTGGGATACAACCCTAGCTTTGTGTGGAGAAGTATTCTTGCAGGAAGAGAGATTATTACTCAAGGAATTCGATGGAACATTAGAAATGGGAAGTCAGTAAACATATGGACAGACCCTTGGGTCCCTAATGCCCCCAAGTTTCAAGCTACAAGGCCCCCCTCTGCTCCGCCTCAAATTTGCAAGGTTTCAGATCTTCTCAATGAGCATACATGGAATAGAGACCTCATTTACTCTCTGTTCTCGGAGGAAACCTCAAGGAACATCCTTACAATTCCTATTACTGGAACAGATCTTGAGGACTGCGTGATGTGGGAATTTACCAAGGATAGCACATATTCCGTTAAGTCGGGATATCGGCTAGCGATGAGCATGAAAGATGTTGCATCATCGAATCCCTCAACGTCAACCCTTAACCCTGCTACATGGAAATGGATTTGGAGAATGCAAGTTCCTCCCATAATTCAACTATTTATTTGGAGATGCATGAAGCAAATTATCCCCACAAGAATGGCGCTCACGAAGAAAGGTTTGGAGATCGACCAGGTTTGCCCTCGTTGTTTCTTAGATCTTGAATCAGATACGCATACTTTTCAGGATTGTGAATGGTCATCTTTCTTTTGGAGGGCCTGCATGTTGCGCATTGATCTTAAACCATCGGACCACAACATCTCCTTACCTGATTGGATCTTATCAGTGGTCAAGAATAAAGATTCAAATTTTGTACACCTCTTCGCTACTCATCTATGGACTATTTGGCGAGCACGAAATGTCCTGGTCTATGAGAATAAAGCGCTAGATCATCAAACATGCTTCAGGATTGCCTCATCCACCTTCTATTAGTATGTAGCAAGTCTTAATAAAGGGCGACAGGACCACACACACCTATCCAAAAGGGATTCATGGGATCCGCCACCACCTGGCACTATAAAACTTAATGTGGATGCATCTGTACAAAAAGGTATTAGCGCCAGCGTTGGTGGTGTTTTCCGAAACAACATAGGAGATGGAATGTTGGCATTTGCATCTAGGAGAGAGCATATTGAGGATATCTCAACAGCGGAGGCGCTGGCTTGTTTAGAAGGTATTGGTATTGCAAAGGAAAGAAGGTTTTCAAGATTGATTATTGAATCAGATTGCCTAGAGCTTGTTAGAGGACTAAAATGAAACTCACAACCACCATCTTACTTGGGCAATGTTATCTCAGCAATCCAAGATCAGTTTCAAAACTTTGACCAGGTCGAAATTTCATGGGCTAGGCGTTCAGCAAATAAGTTAGCGCACAACTTATAACGTTTTGCTTTTGACGCTTCTTGTAATGGCTCTTTTGTAGGCCCCATTCCCATGCAGTTTATGCATATTGTACAAACTGAAGCAAGACTCTGTTGATCCTTAATGGAATTCTATTTTATTCTCAAAAAAAAAAAAAAAAACAAGTCCATTTAGTAGAGAATATTTGAAAGTGACGTTATAAATGCAATTGAGGTCATGAGTTGTGCCTCCAAATGCAATGAACACTTTATTATGTCCCTTCATAAATGACAATAAATACATTTTTAATAACATCAAAATGTAAAAGATGTTTGGAGTTCAAGCTGTACCTCTCCTCTTTTCACATGTTAAATATATTAATAAAATCAAAATGTTGATTAACGTTCGGGCACTAATGACGATTCAAACTTGGTTTGTTGCCAATATGATGGCATGGATTAATTAGAAGTCAAAAATTCAAAATCCACTTATACATGATTTGAATAAGAATATTATAGTATTAATTTAAAAAGTATTCACATTGCTTCGAGTACATTCAATTGCTGGTTAAGATAAAGTGCGATTAAGGATTTAATCTCTGCGTTCCCTCGTTCCTAGCTCGGAGAAGAAACCGTGTCTGCAGATAGCATCAATTTCTTCCAGCATCATAGAAAAGACAATTAAAGGAAAAAAAAAAAAAAAAAGTTTACTTATAAAGCATAGTGTAATAAATTGTAGTGGCTGGATTTATTTGGATTTCAACGACACTCACAAGTGTGGCGCCATCCCATTCCAGATTTTGTATTTGGAGTTTAGTGTTGCCGTTGGATTTTCATATTAATTAAACTAGGAGATATATGATGTACCTGTCGGGAGTGTCTAATCGCACCTTCTCATTTTAGAATTACATTACATATCCGACCTTCTCTTTTAGTGAGTGAGTAAATAGTGGAAATACCATATATTTTCATAAATCATAACATTTGACTAATTTTACAATAATAGCATAACATTTAACTTTTGATATATCTATACACAATGTTTTAATAAATTTACAATAGTTTAATGAAAGAGGAAATCCCCCAAAATATCACTTCTTACAAGTGAAATTGAAAAAATAGCACCTTTTTTAATTTTTTGTAATAATGTCACTTTTGGTCCTTTTTACCCCTCCTTCCTCCTTTTCACACATTTTTTGGTCAACACAAGCTTTACTTCTTTTTGTTATTTCATACTTTAATATATGTTTCTTCCCATTTTATTTTTTGTTCAGAGAATATGTTCTTATCCACAAATTGTTTTTTGTGATTCACACCTATTTATTTGTGATTTCCATTGCAATAAAAATGTTGTTTCCCAATTTTTTTTTGTAAATATTAAAATTGCTCTGATTCACAACTTATTTTTTGTGATTCACAATTTTTTTGTGAGATTCATACTTCAACTTGGTAATAATCACTGTAAATGATGGAACTAATTTTTTTTAGTGAGTCACAATTATTTTTTTGTGACCATTGACGGCAGAAAATTGGTGGTTAAATGTTTTTTTTGGTTCAGTCACAAACTTTTTTCTGTTATGGCCAGCACAGTGTCGGCGGCAAAAAGATGGTGGTGGAATCACAAAATTTTTTAGGTGAATGACAATTTTTTTATTGGGTTAGTCACAATTTTTTTTTGTGAGATTCTTGCTTGGTAATAGTCACTAAAAAAGATGGAACTAATTTTTTTTGTGAGTCACAAATTTTTTTTTGTGATCACTGACGGTGGCTGAAGAAAAGTAGTGGTGGAATATTTTTATTTATGCAGTAATAAATTTTTTTATGTTCCCGCCGGCGGCACGACGGCGGCAACAGTAGAGAAATGGTGGTGGAACGTTTTTTTTATTGTTCAGTCACAAATTTTTTTTGTGACCGCCGGTGATAGTGGTGGTGTCACGAAGACGGTGACGGTGGGAAAATGATCGTGTAATGTTTTTTTTTGTTCAGTCACAAAATTTGTTTTGTTACCGCCGGTGATAATGGCGGCGGCGGCGAAAACGTGGTGGTGAAACTTTTTATTTTTTGTTCAGTCACAAAATCTTATTATTTAATTAACAATTGATATTTGGTATCAAAATTTTTAATGTGAATAAGATATTTTGGTAATTTGTTGGTCAAAAGAAGGGTAAAAATGTCCAAAAGTGACATAATTAGAAGAGATTATAAAAAGTGACATTTTTTAAATTTCACTTCTAAGAAGTGCTATGTTGACAATCTTCTCTTAATGAAATCTCAATTCAACTACTCACTCTGACACAATATTCTTGTCACTTATGCTATTTTGGTTATTCCACAATATATATGTCACTTTCATATTTAGTAGCAGCGTTCAGACAACACATTAACTTTCAACCTTAAATTTCCTACTATTTATAGTGACACTTTTGTTGGAAATGGTTTATAGTTAACAATTAATTATGGATAAATATTGTTAATTAAATATTTATTATTTGATTAAAATATTTGTCGGATGCTAATCTACGCCATGAGTAGATGAACGTAGTATATTTAATATCTCTAAACCGATTTCCGGTGAGTGAGATATTGTATGCTAAAGGTTGGATGTTGAAGTAGTAACTAACATGTTATTAATTATAATAAATGTTAGTTGTCCCACATCGGTTATATGTGGATGGTTTGACTAGCATATAAGGCTATGTCTGTATGGACTTAATAACTAGTTGGGTTGGTGTGTATGGATGTGTATGGGTGCTCACGCGCGCGCACACACGCGCGCGCCGCCGCCGTCCGTCCAGGTGGCCGGGCTCGGGCCTGGGCTCGGGACTTGGCAATTGGTGCTTTGGGCTGGTGTTTGGGCCTTATCTCTTTGGGCCAACTCCACAAGCTCAATTCGTTTAATTGTTGAGCCCAATCCAAAAGCCCAGCGTGTGAAGCCCATCGGCCCAGAGACTCTTGGCTACTGTAACCGCCGGAGACTCTTCACTTCCGACAATCCTTGGCGTCTGAAACCCCCGGCCATCATGGCAGACTTGATGGCGACGAGCCCCTTCATGTACGAGAGCTGCCTATATAAGGAGGCATGCTTCATTTGCATTCTTGACTCATTCCAAGCAATCTGCACTCCTCTCTTGCATAAGCATAGCATATCATACACGAATTCAGTCTTCGTACTAGTCTAGTTCGCTGGAGCTCGGTTCTGTTTGTGGTGCTACTACAGCCGAGACGTCAAGATCGTTTTAACCTTTGGGGACGAGCCGCCTTACCGTGAGCACTACCGGGGCGTATTCCCGTCTTGCGGACAGAAGTTCTACTTCGGACGATCTTCGGTTCATTTTAAAATTAGTTCTTCAGTTTCTATAACACTTATAAATTCTGTTCGTGTTCAAGTACATCAATAAAGAAGTATTGTTCATTGTTATTCACACGAGCAAGTACCCGATTTCTAACAATCACAAGACGAGAATACTGAAAGTTACTTGTTCGTGTACTTCCTCAAAACTGAAGTTCAACTGAAATTCTGCTGAAAAAATGTCTACTAATCCGAGTACTGGCGCTGCCACTCTTTCCTCCATCACTTCTGGAACCATTGGCTCCTCGAGCTCAACTATGGCTCCGGTCCAAACTGCTGCTCGGCTCATGCCTATCGCCGAGAAACCTCCCGTTTTCTCGGGCACTGACTTCAAAAGATGGTCCCAAAAGATGATGTTCTACATCACCATAATGGGGCTTGTTAGCTTCCTGCGTGACGAAAGACCTCCTGTCCCAGCTGAGGACGAGGCAAATGTGCAAGTTCGTATTGACTACGATACTTGGTGCATTGCAACTATCTGTGTCGGAATATGTTGCTGGACGGGCTTGATGATGGCCTGTTCAATGTGTTCAACATCAAGAAGACTGCCAAAGAAATTTGGGATGCTCTTGAGTTGAAGTACCGTGTTAATCCTGCTAGCACGAAAAAGTTCGACCGAATTCCAAATGGTGGATAGTCGTCCTATGATGCCCCAAGTGCAAGAGTTCCAAACTCTTGTGCATGATGTTCATTTCGAGGGGATGCCTCTACCCGAGGTGTATACTGTATGCTCTTGGTTGACAAGTTGCCGCCTAGTTGGAAGGAGTTCAAGGGATACCTTAAGCATAAGCGAAAAGAGATGACTCTTGAGACGTTAGTGGCTAAGTTTCAAACTGAAGCTCAAGTCCGTGATCAAGATATGAAGGCTAAGGCTCCAATGGAGGCTAAGGCTAATTTGACCGATGGTAGGGGCAGACCTTTAAAGAAGCGTCCTTATCCTGCCAAAGACAAAGGAAAGGAAGTGGCACCTCCAACCAAGTTCACTGGAACGTGTTACAAATGTGATAAGCCCAGACATATGGCGAAGAATTGCCGTCTGCCGAAGAAGAAGGGAAAGGGCAAGGTCAACCATGTCCAAAAAGACTTCGACACCTGGAACAAAGACGACCTTGTTGCCATGATCATTGAGGTAAACCATGTTTCGGACCCTAATCCTGTTACTTGGTTTCTTGACACAGGTTCGACTTTTCATATCTGTATGAACCGGGACTTGTTCTATACCTACAAGGAAGTTCAAGACCGTTTTGTCACCGAGGCGAGTGACCGTACCTCACCTGTTCTCGGAGTTGGGACTGTTGTACTCCAACTCACCCCCGGTGTGGAGATAACTTTGAAGGATGTGCTGCATGCTCCGGCAATCCGCAAGAATTTGGTGTCTGGCGTCAAACTAGTTAGGGCTAAGTTTGATATAGATCTTTGTAGTGATTTTGTAATCATACGTAAGTTTGATAAGACTCTTGGACAATGTCATATTGTTGATGATATGTTCAAGTTGAGTGTTCGTACTTGTAAGCCTTCTAAGGCAGTTGCTAATGATAATAAAGCTACTACTTCTGCTTACTTGCTTGAGTGTTCTGATTTATGGCATTGTAGACTTGGTCACGTAAATCTAAATGCTATAAAAAGAATTGCTAACATGAATTTGTTAAAGATTGATTTATCTAAGACACAAGACAAGTGTGAAGTCTGTGTTGAAGCAAAAATGGCTAAGTTACCGTTTAAGTCAGTTGAACGAAGCACCAAACCTCTAGAACTAGTTCACACCGATATTTGTGACTTAAAGTTTGTGCAAACTAGAGGAGGTAAAAGGTATTTTATTACCTTTATTGACGATTGCATAAGGTATTGCTACCTTTACTTGTTAAGAAGTAAAGATGAGGCTATTGAAGCTTTTAGAAACTTCAAGAATGAAGCCGAAAATCAACTTGGTTGCCGAATCAAAATGGTTCGAAGTGATAGAGGTGGAGAGTATGTTGCTTCGTTTGATGAATTATACAACGAAAGTGGTATAATCCATCAAACGACTGCTCCTTATTCACCACAATCAAATGACGTTGTTGAACGTAAGAATCATACTCTTAAAGAGATGATGAACGCCTTGTTGATTAGTTCGGGATTACCCCAGAACATGTGGGGGAAAGTTGTCTTGACAGTTAACTACATCTTGAACAAGATTCCAATCAAAGGGAAGGACGTGACTCCCTATGATCTTTGGAAAGGAAGAAAATCTTCGTATAAATACCTCAAAGTGTGGGGGTGTTTAGCTAAGGTTGAAGTGCCTTTACCAAAACAAGTTACAATTGGACCTAAAATGGTAGATTAAATCTTTATTGGTTATGCACTGAACAGCAGCACGTATCGGTTTGTTGTACACAAATCAGATATACCCGACATTCATATGGGTACGACGATGGAATCAAGGAATGCTATATTCTTTGAGAACATCTATCCTAATAAGGATAAGGTTGATCCTAACTCTAGCAAGAGAGTTAAGGATGAAGCAACAAGTTCTAAACTTGTGGATGAGCCTATGAGTTCTGAACCCATAGATGAAAATGTTACATCTAGTTCTAATCCGGTGTTTTATGGACGGCCGAATAGAAAGCGACTTAGGTCTATGCCTGTGAATGAGCCTAGACGTGGTACTAGAGTACGGAAAGCAAAGATTTATGTACCGAACTACGTCGTTTTAATGCTAAACGGTGAACCGGTATCCGTAAAAGAAGCCTTATCTGGTTCAGATGCTGCCTTGTGGAAAGAAGCTATAGACATCGAGATTGAGTCTATTATGCTTAATCACACTTGGGTGTTAGTTGAGCTATCACCAGGCTGTAAGGCGTTAGGTTGCAAGTGGATCCTAAAGAAGAAGTACAAGTCTGACAACACTATTGATAAATATAAGGCCAGACTTGTAGTTCAGGGCTTTAGACAAAAGGCCGGTCATGATTTCTTTGATACCTACTCGCCTGTGACGAGACTTACTTCTATTAGGGTGCTTCTCGCTATTGCTGCTTTGCGCAATCTTGAGATTCATCAAATGGATGTTAAGACTGCATTCTTGTATGAGGAGTTAGATGATGAAATTTATATGAAGCAACTGGAAAGGTTTGTTGTACTTGGAAAAGAGCACATGGTATGCAAACTACAACGGTCTTTATATGGATTGAAACAAGCGCCTTTGCGTTGGCACTTGAAGTTTGACGAAGTAATGTTGTCAAATAGTTTCAAGATCAACGAGAGTGACAAATGTGTCTATATTAAGAAAATGGGCGACGATTATGTTATCGTTTGTCTTTATGTAGATGAAATGTTGATTATGAGTAGTAACTCTCGTGTGATTGGTGAAACAAAGATGCTAAGTATGAATTTTAGCATGAAAGATATGGGTTTGGCTGACGTTATTCTTAGAATTAAGATTCTAAGAACGCCCAACAAAATTGCTTTGTCGCAATCTCACTATGTTGAGAAAATGTTGAGGAGATTCAATGCTTATGATAAACCCATTGCTAAGACTCCTTGGGAACTGAATGTTCATCTAAGTGAGCACAAGGGAGAACCTGTGGGTCAAGATGAATATGCTAAGATCATTGGGAGTTTGATGTATTTGTCAAACTGTACCCGACCTATATAGCATGCTCGGTTTACAAGTTGAGTAGCTATACTGCTAATCCAAGTAATGAACATTGGAGAGCTCTAGAGCGCGTACTGGGTTGTTTGAAATATACTCAGAATTTTGCAATTCATTATTCAAGAGAGCCTGTTGTACTTGAAGGGTATAGTGATGCTAATTGGATATTTGACTCCAACGAGTGGATACGTGTTCACTATTGGGGGTGGTGCAGTATCTTGGAAGTCTAAGAACAGACTTGTATTGCAAGGTCTACCATGGAATCTGAATTCATAGCTTTAGATAAAGCTGGTGAAGAAGATGAATGGCTTAAAAATTTTCTCCAGGATATTCCATGTTGGACATGGCCTGTGTCATCTGTGTTGATACACTGTGATAGCCAATCTGCTATTGGACAGGCACAAAATATGTTTTATAACGGTAAATCTCGACATATTCGTCGACGACATAACACCGTAAGACATTTGATCTTGAGTGGGGTTATCTCAATTGACTATGTGAGGTCAATAGATAATCTAGTGGATCCACTGACTAAGAGCATTAATCGAGATCAAATGTATAAACTGTTAGAGGGAATGAGTGTTAAATCCACATCTTAAAGGATGATTATAGCGGATACCCAACCTTGCAGATTGGAGGATCCCAAGAGCTTGGTTCAATGGGACAACGAAGTTATAAGAATCCGTGTGTTAAACACTCAAACATACCTATTCTCTGAGAACAGTGAGTGTTTGTTTACCTACATGTAGTGAGGTTAAGTCTTATAACTTTTAATGATTCTTGGATACCTCAGAGAGATCAAGTATAGTAGGATACTTGGGAATAAGAGTCACCTATATGAGTGTGAAGTGAGGGCCGCTTCAATTGATACACTTATGAATCCAAAGAGGTGTCCAAGGCCGAAAAGGACACAAAACGTTAGAACGGACGAAATTGAAATGATATTATGTCAGTATTGTTGTCTCGGTATACACCATGGAGGACTAGTTCAAGGTTTTCATAACCACTATGCCGCCGGTATACTCGATGATGTTGACTATGGATAGGTGCAAGGCCACAAGCTACCTAGCCAAATGCAGTATTGTCTCTTGAGGACTGAACTTTGCATTTGCATTCATTTTGCATTGGCACTCTCACTCATGTGGGGGATTGTTGAAAATGGTTTATAGTTAACCATTAATTATGGATAAATATTGTTAATTAAATATTTATTATTTGATTAAAATATTTGTTGGATGTTAATCTACGCCATGAGTAGATAAACGTAGTATATTTAATATCTCTAAACCGATTTCCGGTGAGTGAGATATCGTATGCTAAAGGTTGGATGTTGAAGTAGTAACTAACATGTTATTAATTATAATAAATGTTAGTTATCCCACATCGGTTATATGTGGATGATTTGACTAGCATATAAGACTATGTCTGTATGGGCTTAATAACTTGTTGGGTTGGTGTGTATGGATGTGTGTGGGTGCTCACGCGCGCACACACACGCGCGCGAGTGCCGCCGCCGTCAGTCTGGACGGGCGGGCGGACTCGGTCCTGGGCCCGGGACTTGGACTTGGATCTTGGCAATTGGTGCTTTGGGCTGGTGTTTGGGCCTTATCTTTTTGGACCAACTCCACAAGCTCAATTCGTTTAATTGTTGAGCCCAATCCGGAAGCCCAGCGTGTGAAGCCCATCGACCCAGAGACTCTTGGCTGCTGTAACCGCCGGAGACTCTTCACTTCCGGCAACCCTTGGTGTCTGAAACTGCCGGCCATCATGGCAGACTTGATGGCGATGAGCCCCTTCATGTACGAGAGTTGCCTATATAAGGAGGCATACTTCATTTGCATTCTTGACTCATTACAAGCAATCTGCACTCCTCTCTTGCATAAGCATAGCATATTATACACGAGTTCAGTCTTCGTTCTAGTCTAGTTTGCCGGAATTCGGTTCTGTTTGTGGTGCTACTACAGCCGAGACGTCAAGATCGTTTTAACCTTTGGGGACGAGCCGTCTTACCTTGAGCACTACCAGAGCGTATTCTCGTCTTGCGGGCAGAAGTTCTACTTCAGGCGATCTTCAATTCATTTTAAAATTAGTTCTTCAGTTTCTATAATACTTATAAAGTCTGTTTGTGTTCAAGTTCATCAATAAAGAAGTATTGTTCATTGTTATTCACACGAGCAAGTACCCGATCCCTAACAACTTTTACTTTAATCACAATAATACTCACTTCTGTCCATTATTATCCATTATTACCCACTAACATTAAAATTTGAACCGTTCACAATGTAACAAGAATATCGTAGACGATAAAGTATCAGATAGTCTATATTATCCGAATTTGGTCATGGAGAAAAGGAGTTGCTTATTGGTAAGAGCATCCACTACAATAGTTTAGTAAGACCTAGGTTGAAGCACCGGGAAGCGTGATTTTAATAATTGATGGTGTTGAGCAAGACCTATGTTGATTTTTTCACTATGGTGGTGTTGAGTAAGACCTAGGTTGAAGCGCCGGGAAGCGTGATCTTAATGATTAAATAGATTTTATTTTGTTGTTATTTTTTTTATTTGTAATAAATATTATTAAAATTTACTTAATTAAATTTAAAAATTAATAAACGATAATTTTATTAAATTTTAAAAAAATACAATAACTAAAAAAAACCGGGAGAAGGGGGCAATTGAGAGTTTGGATTCGCCGGATTGGGAGTTAGATTCGTCGGATTGGCAGATTGGTTCGGTGGATTTGAACCGCAATACTGCTGGTACCACGAATTGAATTGCTCGTCAGCCATTTTTTTGCACGAAATAAGATTGAAAGATTGAAATTTGTGTGGAGAATGAATGGATGAAGAATGTAATTTATTCGGAGAATGAATGAATGATGAAGGGGTATATATAGTAAAAAATGAGGGAGTAGCCGTTGCTGATTTCTTCTAGCCGTTGCTAATTTCTTCTCATAGTCGTTGCTGATTTTATTTTAATTTTTTTTAATCAGAAAAAAAAATGCATCGGACCAATGGGAACACAGCCATCGTCCTACCCTGCGTCGAAGCTTCCACTATGGAATCGACCTACCCCTGTGTCGAGCGAGGTGTGTCGAGCGGCGGTCGATACCGGCTTCAACCCTGCCGCTCGACCACCGTAGTGAATGCTCTAATGCACATTACATCATCAACACTGAACTTATATCTACTTTAGTTTTATGTCAAACATGAAAGATAGGAATGTA